>CM060606.1:7900793-8500793 GCA_030578255.1 Tiaroga cobitis
AATCTAGTGTATTGACCCTAGCATTCTGAACCAAAAGCAAACAAAAAAGCTTTAGCACTTGTGAAGGTGCAGGTCTTTACCCTGGTATTCCTCCCGCCTCCATCTTGTTGGCCACCGTCACGTCAGTAGACCACACATCATACTGCCAGCGCTTCTGTCCGAGCACCCCGCCCAAGACTGTCCCAGAATGCACCCCGACACGCATGTCCACATCGGTCTGCGTCTTCTCTCGGACATATCTGAAATCCAGATGAACGTGTCAAACCTTGTCATATTCAAGCACGCTCGACTTAATCTACTTATAAATAATTGTTATGAACCAGCCACTAATTTCCATGAACAATCCTGATGACAGTTCATGAACAGTTCACAAATTAAATGATTACGCATCACTTACGAAATGGCCTCAACCATAGCCAAGCCCATCATGATGGAGCAGGCCGCATGGTCATCACGGTAATCTGGAAGGCCACAAATACAGTAATAGCAGTCGCCGAGAATCTTGATCCTCAACTGGTGGTATTTCTGACGAGTACATGAATTCGAGCACCGGTTAGGACAGTAAGGATTACTGCTACATTATGATCAATTCTTTGCTTGTTACATATAGGTGCAACATTTCAGCCCTGTTTAAAATATAAATGTTAGCTAGATTGTGTTCATTGCCTGTCTAGTGGTGTATGTTTATGCTGAAATATAATAAAATAATTGTTTGTATTTTAAAAAAACATCCATCATTTTGTGTAGTGAGTTGGCTCATGTGACTTATGTTTCGCGCTTCAGAACTTCCATTTAGGGAACATAGTGAGCATCGATGCTCCCTGGTTTTCACAGTGCATTGTGGGGCTTTTTAGGGAGCGAATGTTTTAGTGCACTGGTAGGATTTTGCGCTTGAGGAACCCTAATCCCTGCCCTGACTACTGAACTAGATAGCATATTAAGACGCACCCATTGTTTCTATCACTCTCTTGTTTATTTCTATAGTTACCATAACTACTCATTTCCCACACCTGTTAGCTTGTGAATTTATACCCCAGAGTTTCTCTTGTTCTTTATCTGGTAGTGATGGGAGAAACAAAGCTTTTAAAAATCCGAATCACTGGTTCAAAACAAATTAATTGCAAAGGGTTCGAAGCTTCATGAAGCGTTTTTTGAAAGTGTCCATCACTATATTCTAGTGATTTCCTCTATGGATGTGACGTACGTTTGTTTTAGGCCTGTTTGGAATATCCTGTTTTCTGCCTGGATTTACTTTTGTTGTTTTGCTTAAATAAACATGTCTATTGCACATTTGGATCCGACACTCCCTCGTTCCAACGGCCCCGTCACAGAACACCAGACTATGTGGATCCAGCAGTAAGATGAATCCGGCTCCGTGAAGCACACGTACACTTGAGGACCACACTAGAGACTTCTTGGACATTGCTTATCTGACTGACCTCCTGGACTTTGCCCTCATTGATTTCTATTGCCATTGACTAAATAACCATTTTCAATCAATACTTCTCTGTGATGGTCCTCCAGTTGAAAGGTTCCCCCTTTCACCGTGGGGGAGGTGGAGGATCTGGTGGTCCGGAGTCTGGTGGTCCCAACGCTTAAGTGCGGTGTTTCCAAGTCCGGTGGTCTCAGCGCTTCCAAGTCCGGTGGTCTCAGCGCTTCCAAGTCCGGTGGTCTCAGCGCTTCCAAGTCCGGTGGTCTCAGTGCTTCCAAGTCCGGTGGTCTCAGTGCGTCCATGTCCGGTGGTCTCAGTGCTTCCAAGTCCGGTGGTCTCAGTGCTTCCAAGTCCGGTGGTCTCAGCGCTTCCAAGTCTGGTGGTCCCAAGTTCGGGGGTCTCAGCGCTTCCAAGTCCGGTGGTCTCAGCGCTTCCAAGTCTGGTGGTCCCAAGTCCGGTGGTCTCAGCGCTTCCAAGTCTGGTGCTCCCAAGTCCGGTGGTCTCAGCGCTTCCAAGTCTGGTGGTCCCAAGTCCGGTGGTCTCAGCGCTTCCAAGTCCGGTGGTCTCAGCGCTTCCAAGTCCGGTGGTCTCGGCGCTTCCAAGTCCGGTGGTCTCAGTGCTTCCAAGTCCGGTGGTCTCAGCGCTTCCAAGTCTGGTGGTCCCAAGTCCGGGGGTCTCAGCGCTTCCGAGTCCGGTGATCCCAAGTCTGGGGGTCTCAGCGCTTCCAAGTTCGGTGGTCTCAGCGCTTCCAAGTCCGGTTGTCTCAGCGCTTCCAAGTCCGGTGGTCTCAGCGCTTCCAAGTCCGGTGGTCTCAGCGCTTCCAAGTCCGGTGGTCTCAGCGCTTCCAAGTCCGGTGGTCTCAGCGCTTCCAAGTCTGGTGGTCTCAGCGCTTCCAAGTCCGGTGGTCTCAGTGCTTCCAAGTCCGGTGGTCTCAACGCTTCCAAGTCTGGTGGTCCCAAGTCCGGGGGTCTCAGCGCTTCCGAGTCCGGTGATCCCAATTCCGGGGGTCTCAGCGCTTCCAAGTTCGGTGGTCTCAGTGCTTCCAAGTCTGGCGGTCTCAGCGCTTCCAAGTCCGGTGGTCTCAACGCTTCCAAGTCCGGTGGTCTCAGTGCTTCCAAGTCCGGTGGTCTCAGCGCCTCCAAGTCTGGTGGTCACAAGTCCGGGGGTCTCAGCGCTTCCAAGTCCGGTGGTCCCAAGTCCGGGGGTCTCAGCGCTTCCAAGTCTGGTTGTCTCAGTGCTTCCAAATCCGTTGGTCTCAGCGCTTCCAAGTCTGGTGGTCCCAAGTCCAGGGGTCTCAGTGCTTCCAAGTCCAGTGGTCTCAGCGCTTCCATGTCCGGTGGTCCCAAGTCCGGGGGTCTCAGCGCTTCCAAGTCTGGTGGTCTCAGTGCTTCCAAATCCGGTGGTCTCAGTGCTCCCAAGTCCGGGGGTCTCAGTGCTTCCAAGTCCGTTGGTCTCAGTGCTTTCAAGTCCAGTGGTCTCAGCGCTTCCAAGTCCGGGGGTCTCAGCGCTTCCATGTCCGGTGGTCCCAAGTCCGGTGCTCTCAGCGCTTCCAAGTCCGGTGGTCCCAAGTCCGGGGGTCTCAGCGCTTCCAAGTCCGGTGGTCCCAAGTCCGGTGGTCTCAGCGCTTCCAAGTCCGGTGGTTTCAAGTCCGTGCGTCTCAACGCTTTCAAGTCCGATGGTTCCAAGTCAGGGGGGCTCAGCGCTACCAAGCCCAGTGGTCCCAAATTCGATGGTCCAAGAGGTCCTGTCGCCATCGGCTGCGCTCCCTGTGATGGCAGCTGCCATCTTTTGTGTTTGGGACTCAACAGTCCCCCTGGTCCTTCCAAGGCATCGGCAACCACTACAGCTCTTTCCGGGGCGGCTGCGTCTCCTCCTGAACCCTGTCACGGCCACAGAGGCTGTCTATGAACATCTATGAACATCTGTCCACCCAGTTAGGGCCATGGAGGTCGCTTTTTGGACTCTCTGTGTCCCTTGTCACGGCCGTTTAAGCCATCCCTGAACTCTCTGCGCTACCTGTTTCTGTGATCTTATCTGAACTCTCTGGGGTTTTTCTCTCTGTCCTTTCAGACCCACTGTGGTCTTCAGCCCCATCTGCTTCACAACGGTGGTCTCCAATATAAATCTCGTTATATTATAAATGCCATTTGATCAATTTAATGTGTCCCTGCTGTATAAGTATTAATTTAAAAAAATCTTACAAACCCCAAACTTGACTAGACTATGTCATTCATAATGTCTTCAGGATTTATATTGGCATTTAACATTTGTTTTAGACAAAGTTGAAATCAGTCTGATTTATGGCATCTACAGAAGCCATAAAATCAGGTTCTCTATGGAGAAAATGAGTGTGATTTTTTACTTTAAACTCTACTGTTGCACTCTATATGAATAGTTTTAAAACACCAAAAATGATTTAATCTTGTAAACTTTACTAAACATATATTGAAAAAAGCATGCATACAGATAACAGAAACTCACAGCTGCTAACTTGTCGAAACGGGCAAACAATTCGTTAAGCAACTTAACCAATTCCTGCGCACTACAGGACGAGGACAGCTGTGTGAAGCCCACGATGTCTGCGAACAGAATACTGCAACAGAAATACAGTAAAAGGCTCCTTTTAGTAACAATCTGCATCAAGCTTTGCTCTCATTTACTGAAAAGCTGCAACAAACTAACCTGACATTCTCATGCCGATACATGTACATCGTGTTAAACTGCTGCATCTCTTTCTGACTGGCTTCTTTCTTCATGTCCTGAAGCATCTCGTCTGCGATGTGCTTGGGCAAGATGGACAACAGGAGACGCTCCTGTATGAGGAAGAACATCGACTGATTATACGAACATAACTGCCTTGTGCATTTGTTACTGTACATGCGCATCTGCAGACTGGATACACACAAGTTCTGCACATAAACCACCTTTGCATGGTTAATACTCATTCTGCAATTTTCTTTCTTTAAAAAACAATTGTTCTAAAAAGATTTTTTGGGCCAGGTACATTGTCCCAGGAGGACAATGTCCCTGGCCCATTGTCCCTGAGAAGGGAACGAGATGCTGCGTCAGAATAGAGTTCCTTCGAAAGGGAACAGCATTTTAGATCTGATCCACGTCTACCTATAGGAATAAAACGCCCATTAAGGTATACATATTTAAGCTCCTTCACCTTCAGTATTATCAGCAGCTATCGCGTTTCTAAAGGGATAATTACCCTCCTCCATCCCCAGCTCCTCCTCTCGTCAGTCAGTGTGGCATTCTGATACCCCCCTTGAATCAGAGTTAAATTCTTTAATTATGCTGTAAATTAAAATTAATTAATGATATCTGCTATACATTCATGTTGGTTCTGTTCTGTTTACCCTGAGCGGGGTTATTGCTGCTCTTATCAATGCTAGGCTGCATGGATGCGCAGGGAGTTCTTGCCCAGAACAGAACCATAACGCCAATCCAAACTGTACGGTAACTGTCAATCGTATAGTGGTCCTGACAGAAGCTTAGTCAACTTTTAGTAGTTCACTACTAATGACCTCATAACTAACAGACTAGGGTTCGAATCTAAAATCGATTCCAATTCTGGAATCAGATACTTAAAGGTGGGGTATGTGATTTTCTTTTTTGAAAATTTTTTAAAAATCACTTGAAATCCTATTCCTAACCCACTAACAGCCACTGAGTTAGAAGCACTGAAATGAAAATGAAGCAATTTAATCATCTCTGGAACGGGCAGGACTCGAAAAACTCCAGCCAATCATTTCCAAGACCACAAGAATCATTGGACAGTCAGTCCGTCAATCAAACGGTCGTACCATACCCCTTCCCGAAACTCGGAATTGATAAGAATTGTAATCCATAGGCAGAATTGGAATTGCTAAAATTCATACAATGTATAAACAGACATGGAGTAAAAGCCATAAAACCTTATTTTGATTGCTTCAAAAAAGCGACAAACCTATTTGTTCAAAGCTGAAGGAAATGCAGATGAAACTTGAGGGTGGAAAAACACACGCACAAAAATATGAAAAGGTATTGGTCAAATATGTTCAATGACCAGGAACTGATACACCAGATGGCAACCTGTGCACATGTCCACTCACAGAAGGGGATTTCAGTCCCAAACATGTTTCACAACTGATCACACGAGTGGCTTTGCTTTGCCTCCAGTCCACCCCGAGGCATCGGCGTGATACGACTCTGACACGACAAGCAGGACAACGCAGAGCCCTTTAGCGCGCACACACACACACACACACCCACCCACCCACACACTGCCGCTCTCCTCCAACACATTCTACCACTCCTACACACACACACACATGAATAGAGGAGGCAGCTGACAACATATCAGGTCAGTATAATCACCCGAGAGTGTGACAATAAAAGAAGATAAAGGTTGGAAGGGATCAAGAGGAGGGAGTCGCTAGTGTGATTACAGCTGACATTGTCTCAGGAGGTTGGTCGCCATGGTAACCCGCTGTAGCCGGATGCTCCTTGATTGGCTTGCAGACCCCGTATCCCAGCAGCCCCTGCTTCTCCATTAGTATTCAGGGAGTTTCTCCTCATATGCTTGTTATCGGCCTGTTTTGCACTCTCTCTCTCTCTCACACATATACGCACCTATTTTCCTTCTCAACTTTCCGCTAGTAGGAAGTGTTTGCTCTGTGATGTGATGAACTGACTGCTGAATCGGTACACACATACATGAAGCAATTTTCTGCCCACACAAAAACTGAAAATCCAGTATGACATCACACAGTTGCAGCCAATCAGAACATATCAGATGCTTATGCTGCCTTCACGTGCAATCGGGAATTTTCAACGTCTCACTTCTGATGTCGTGATTACGCGCTCGTCGCATTCAAGTGCTTCGTTATTGTGAAGAACGGGAACCATGGAGGACACCAGGTTTATTCTTCAATGCCTATTAATTGGGAAATTCTTATTAAAGCCAAAATGATATTTTGGCATCCCATTCCTTGGGAAACATTCACCACGGTATTTATACTCAGCTTGATCACGATTCTGGAATTTCAGTCAAATACAGGCTATTTTTGCTGTGTATAATACATACAATACGCTTCAAATGATTTTTCATATAACGAAATACGCACTACTTAACAACAAGACATATGATGTAGCGATGCAGCGTTTATGGAAAAAAATGAAAAAAGAATAGCAGTCACGGCCACAATCGTTCTCCCCTCCGCCATGTTTAAAGTTTGTGGCCCGTCCATCTCGCGAACTTGGGTATCAAAATTATCCTCAAACTTCCCAGTAGTAAATGCGAATTGAGAGGGCGTTCGTCCAGTTTTTAACTAGGAAACTCTATTTACGATACGTATTTACGATAATTCCAATAGCATGTGAAGGCAGCGTTAATTAATATACAGTTTTGTAGGGTGGGATTTTAGGCCAATGAGATTTCACTGCGGGCGGGGCTACATTACATGACATCACAGGAAAACAAACCAGCTTATTGTTATACCAAGTTATTACGTTTTTATACGGAAATACGATTAAAAAATGTTTTCATTGAGTACAATAAAAGTCCGTTCACAAATTTATTATCATTGTTTGGTGAATTATCACTGTCAAAATCTAGTAATTTCAATAGCAATCCGCGCAATCAGGAAGCGCGGAAGATTTCCCCATGCAGATTCAACAGGTTCAAGTTTGTCATGCAAATTTGCTGCATTGACCAACAAAAAGACAGAATAAATATGTTCAATATCTAAATGCTAGTTTGACTTAAATTTTTACCATGCTGGAATCGAAACTGGGACTTGTAATCCATAGGCAGAACCGGAATCGCTAAAATTCATACAATGTATAAACAGACATGGAGTAAAAGCCACAAAACCTTATTTTGATTGCTTCAAAAAAGCGACAAACCTATTTGTTCAAAGCTGAAGGAAATGCAGATGAAACTTGAGGGTGGAAAAACACACGCACAAAAATATGAAAAGGTATTGGTCAAATATGTTCAATGACCAGGAACTGATACACCAGATGGCAACCTGTGCACATGTCCACTCACAGAAGGGGATTTCAGTCCCAAACATGTTTCACAACTGATCACACGAGTGGCTTTGCTTTGCCTCCAGTCCACCCCGAGGCATCGGCGTGATACGACTCTGTAACAGCTTCAAGTTTCTCGTGCAAATTCGCTGCATTGACCAACAAAAAGCTGCTTCGGTGGAAGAACCTTCAAACGCCGCTACACTATAGATATACCTTTATCCCTGTGAAATATCTCCGAACTTTTGCTAACGAGACTGAATCATAAGAGCAGGGATAGGGCTGCATGATTAATTGAAATAAAACTGAATTTGTGCTGTTGCAAACAAGCAAAACGGGAAATGCTGCTTGGCTCATCAGATGAGCATGTCCAGCGGAGGAACCGACTGCTCAGCATGAGAGCATTCCCACGCTCCTCCTGGTTTTGTGATGTTTCTCTCACCTGCTGCTGACTTTGCTCCTCCAGGTTGAGCTTCACCTCCAGCGACTGCCGGGCCTCGAGAAAGGCCTTGCGGTGTTTGCGGTCGGCCATGTAATACGACATGACGCCCACTGTGATGGCACATAAGTAGATCACAATGTTGGCCAGCAGCTGCAAGACAGAACAACACAATCATGACACGCATCCAGTGTTCTTACACAACCCTCTAAGCTGTATTATATAAGCTATGTATTTATGCATACGGCCAAAAGTTTGGAATAATTACGATTTTTTTTGTGTGTTTTTAAAATAAGTCTTTTATGTCCACCAAGTCTTAAAATATATTGTCTGTTTTCTATTGTAATATAATTTATTCCTGTGATCAAAGCTGAATGTTCAGCATCATTACTCCAGTCTTCAGTGTCACATGATCCTTCAGAAATCACTCTAATATGAGGATCTGATGCTCAAGAAACATTTATGATTATTATCAATGTTGAAAAGAGTTATTCCAAATGCTGACTGCCAGTTTATATGATTTGGAAAACATAAATAATTGACATGAAAACAATAAACAAAGTGATTGAAATGACTGTCAAGAACTACGTAAATTACAGTTATTTTTTTTAACTCATTAAAAACAACCATGTAAATATTTTCACATTTAAAATAACAATAAACATTTTTTTTCTCAACTTTCAGTAATAAGAATTTGCACAAAACACACACACAAACACAGAGAAACAAACAAACAAACAAACACATGATGTTCCAAAATATGCATTATTTTTTGATTTTAGGGGGAAATGACCCGGACATTTTGTGAGATTCACTCTATCACAGAAGGACCTGCACTGCACAGCAATGCCACTATGAAGCGTTGATCTCGATGTTTTTGCTCTGTAATGTATTCTTTCTAACAAACTGCTTTCTGTGTTACGTCTCTCGGGGCTGCAGTCTTGCTGAGTAAGAAGAGCTCAGCATCTCGGCTGGACACCTGCCGGCCCTTCTGGCCCCTTCTACCATCTTACGACTGCAGAGCCACAGACCGACGGCATGACACACGCGCACACATGCACAAGCACACATATCAACTATAACAACCACAAATATATTTATGATGCATCACCTGAATCTGACGAAAGCATGCACAGTCATATTTCATCCAAAAACCTAAATTATGTTGCATTCAAAAATTGAAGACCAGATTTGTAACATTATTATGTACATGACTAAAGAAATGTAGGGCAGTACACATGCTAGCATGATGTTTAAATGCTTTACAATTATATATTATACAGTATTTTTCTTCAGCTAACTAAACTAACACTCTAAAAAATGATGTTGTTGTTTCAACCCAAATCTGGGTCAAATAAGGACAAACCCCAGCCGTTGGGTAACACTTTTAAATTAAAATGTTTAACCCAGCAATTGGGTTAGTCCATATTTGACCCGACTTTGGGTTAAAACAACCCTGCATTTTTTAGAGTGTATCTAAATTTATATATATATATATATATATATATATCTACTTGATCTCTAGGTCGCTGGTTAAAAGATAAAAGTTTCAAAAAGGGGTTTTCGCAGCCATAGAAGAACCATTTTTGGTTCCATAAAGAGCCTTTCAGTGATCAGTTCTTAAAAGAACCCGGTTGTTCTCATTGTGACGAACATTTTAATAATCTAAACTCTAAACAATCATTTTCTACTATAAAGAACCTGTCAATAAATCAATAAATATCAATAAAGAACCTTTTTTTAAGAGTGTATGGTAGCTACTACACGGGGATTTTCGCATGTGAGATCCGATGATTTATAAAGTAAAAATTGAATTCAATATAATTCTGAAGCCTGAAGATGTTTCTTCACGAATCATCTAAACAATCTATTTTAGTAAACAGAATGTAAGACATTTCCAGTTGTTATGTAGGAACCATTTGTTAAATAATTAGTACCAAAAAATACAAAAAAACTATTCCATCTACGTAGAAATTAGTACTATGCATTAAATCCTAAATTTGATCAAATCTGTTTTAATATCTGTAACACTTTACAATAAGGTTCCGTTTGTTAACATTATTAACTACATTAGTTAACAATGAATAATACTTCTAAAACATTTGATTTCAACATTTACTAATACATGATTAAAATCATAAGTTAACATTGTTAATATTATTTAGTGGACCTAAGCTAACAGAAACTATAATGAGAATTTGTATTTGTCATTCGACATTAACAAAGATGAATACATGCTATAACAAATGAATTGCTCTTTTTTCCTTAATGTCAGTTAACATTATGGGACCTTATCCTATCTATGAACTAGCACGTCTTTAAACAAACATTGGCAGCTGGATTTGTAACTCAGAGAAAATGTTTGTTATACAGTACATATATATGCATGTGTTTGATAAACATTGTTGTCACTGACACTGAATCTTTGACTTTCTCAGGTTTTAACACCAGATGAATCAGACTTTGATCAGAATCCTCAGAAGGAGCTGAGCTTCATTTACACTCTTAAAAATAAAGGTTCCCGAAGGGTTTTCACAGTGATGCCATCGAAGAACCACTTTGGGTTTCCCAAAGAATCTTTCGGCGAACGCGTGTTTCAGCATGTTTTCCTTAGTGTGAAGAACATTTAAAAAATCTAAAGAACTTTTTTTGGTTACACTTTATTTTAAGGTTGTTACAGTAGTTACATTGTACTTCCTCAAATAAGTACTATTAATTAACTGTGTACTTACTATAGAGTTATGGTTAGGGTTAGTTACTTGTAGTTATGCTTAATTTACTGTTCTTACTATAACGTGTAACTACATCACCTTAAAATCAAGTTTCCCTTTTTTCCAATATAAAGAACATTTTGTGGAATGAAAAGATTCCCTGGATGTTAAAGGTTCTTCAAGGAACCATTGATCCCTAGTGTAGAAGAAAAATTTCAGGTCTGACAAAAAACCTTTCAGTGAATATTTCTTAGGAGGAAAAGAATTCCATAGATGTTAAAGGTATCAATGCCAGTAAAGGAACTTTATTTAATGTAGTGGGAAAGGGTTATTTAGGATCTTTGTGGACTTCACACCATGACAAACAATGGTTCTGTTCACTGAAAGGTACACTGATCCCAAGAAAATATATTTTTAAGAGTGTAGAAGAACAATTGTGGCGCCCACAAATAACCTTTCAGCGAATATTTCTTAAAAGGAAAAATTCCATGGATGGTGTTGAAACTTTATTAAGTGTAGTGGAAAAAGGTCTTTGTACGGAAGAGACTTCACACTTTAAAAAAAAAGGTTCTTTAAATTGTACTGTTGACTCAAAGGTTCTTTGGGGAACCAAAAATGGTTCTTCTATAGCATCACTGTGAAAACATCATTTTTAAGAGAGTATAAAGAGTCTTTTGTGGAATGGAAAGATTCAACGGATGTTAAAAGTTCTTCACAGAACCATCGAACCCAATACATTTTGTTTTGAGAGTGTAGAAGAACAATTGTGGCGCCCACAAATAACCTTTCATTGAATATTTCTTAAAAGAAAAGATTCCATGGATGGTGTCAAAACGATATTTGGTGTAGTGGAGAAAGGTTTTTTAGAGACTTTGTGGCCTTCTTTAAATTGTACTGTTGACTCTCAAAGGTTCTTTGGGGAACCAAAAAAAAGGTTCTTCTATAGCATCACTGTGAAAACCTCCTTTTTAAGAGAGTGTTTTCGTGGAATGGAAAGATTCAATGGATGTTAAAGGTTCTTCGCGGAACCATTGATCCCAAAAAAAAGTATTTTTGGTGTCGAAACTTTATGCTTCTTCTATGGCATCACTGTGAAAACCTCCTTTTGAACCCTTTATTTTTAAAGAATCTTTTGTGGAATGGAAAGATTCCATGGATGTTAAAGGTTCTTCACGGAACCATCGGTTCCAATAAAGAACCTTTCATTTTAAGAGACTCCTGCCATCTCTCGCTCCTCCTCTCCATCATTTGTCTCACCTGTCTTCCGAGAGCCGCCCCCTGAATGTCCTCTTGCTGCTGCTGGGCAATGGTGACGCCGAGGACCAGTGTGTGTACGCCACAGGACACAGACGTGATCAGAACTATAGGGGTCAGTCTCAGCGGCAGCGTCAGAAAGAAGGAGAAGCTAAAGAAAGCCTGCCAGCCTACAGTATCACTGGGCTGATGGAAGCGGGCAAAGTTCAGTCCGAGGTAACAGAAGATCTGGGCCGCTATGAGCACCCATAAGGCGTAGGGCACCAGGCGGCGGGTCACGCGGTCGGGGAGAAGACCGAACCGGCACAACACGTACAAGAGCACGTCTGCTAGCAGTCCCACCGACGCCACGACCACAGACGCCAGCTTATCGCTGGAGTAAAGCACGGTGCACATCACGATGACGTAGCAGTCGAACAGGGCGGCGAACACCACCAGCACCAGCAGGGTCTCGTGCCGCTGCCGCCGGAAATACGTCTGGTAGAGGTTCTCCAGAGAGTCTGGAGAGAAAGTTAAACGCATGAACCGCGGGAGACACAGGCAGCAGCCGGAGCTGCGTACGGTCACCTCGTGTGTGCGTCCCACGGCCTGTCCCGGGTCAGAGGGCAGGGTGACCGAACAGTCCGCCGAATACTCCGCAGAATACTCCGGCTCAGAGAAAGCCCGGTTTCGAGGCATTCTGGGCGTTGGATTGTGAAACACGCTATGAAAACTAGGCTAGTACTCCTTTTGGGTTTTAATGCCACCGGCGCTCTAAGAACATTGCGCTTGGGTCGCGTGAAACGTGTCGGGTAACGTCCAATCCTGAGATCAGATCCGAAGTCGCCACCTGATTGTCATGGCGCATGTTTAGATCTTGCATGCGTGTTCGTGGCATTGGCGCTTTGGCACTTCGAGAAGCTCCACGCCTTTCGTTTTTCCTGATGTCTGCTAAGACAGGGCCCAGCAAGTTGGCGACAAAAAAAAAGGAAGCCGTTTACACATCCATGAGACTCTCTGTTCCCAATCCAGGATCCAGTCTCGGTGTCCACCAGCGCTCACTGTGGGTTTCCATGGTGAATCCTCGCATGGATGAAGAACATCAGGAAGGAAGAGATACGACCATTGAACGAGATGTTTCGCCCCAGATCGACATGACACCCTGTGATAAGGAGAATAAAAAAGCTTAAATGGACAGAACAGACCTGATCGTGATCGGAGAGCGTACCGTGGCCAGATACAGTCTGTTATTATAATGCATTTCTCTTCTTCCTGTGCATTATCAGGATTCACGCAGGAAATACATGTTGCGCTCCCGAAATATGGAAATGCATTTCACAATACGTCTTATGTTATGCTAAGAAATGGTACATATCCTGACATTTTCACCAGCGAAATCACCACAAGACGTGCAAAACGGGATTTTCCCAGATGTTCAGTGATGAAAACGTGGATTTATTTATCTTGCAGCGCTGCCTTTATCCGTAACATATCCACATAACATAACACAGTCCTTCGAAGATGTAAAGTGTGGCACAGATCAATCACAAAATCACCCGTAAAACGCAGGAAAATCACCGTATGCTTGACTCGAAGGCTTTTGATTCCCACCAAAAGTCATCAATAATCATCCGACTTTCCGTTTGAAGGATGAAAACAGAAGATATTGGCACAGTCTTCAGTTCTCCTGCACTGATAGACCAGACCTGGCAGTTTTCATTGAGTCTGTGTACATAAACGGAGATTCAGTCGTCCTCACTTTCTAGATGCAAGCGAACATCATGTCCGATTCGTGGAGGAACCGTTGTTTTGAACCGGTTCTTATTAATGATTCATATGAACCGATTCTCTAAGCTTTAGCGAATCATTCCAAGTGAGAAAGTTTGAGTTAAAGGGATAGTTTACCCCAAAATGAGAATGTTGTCATCGTTTACTCACCCCCATGTTGTTCCAAACCCGTATGAGTTTCTTTCTTCTGTTGAACTCCAAAGAAGATATTTCTAAGAATGTCGAAGAATACAGCTTAGTTATCTAAAATTCGTGATCGAAATTTAGCAAAATGTAAATTGATCAATTTAAGGAAGGAAACGAGTAAGACGTAGATGACATGTTGAAAGCGGAATGTAGGTTATGTCATGGGAAACATAGTTCTGAACAGCATAATGCATACAAAATAAATAAATAAATAAGGACGTAAAATGCCGCAAAAGACTTTTGTGAACACCTTTTAGCGATGACTCGATTGAATCGATTCTCTGAAACGATCCTTCAGAGCGAACCTATTCGCTGAAATGAATCAGACTTCTTCATCGTACTATGGCGTCGGCTTGCGACAAGAATATTCATTTGATTGTGCTGACGTATCTTTGTGAGTGTCCAAACACCCATCCTGTTTAATATTCATGAGCGTAACCTTCTCTATAGTAGGATTGGCCACTGGCCAGACTGTGTCAACAGCTAAAATTATTCAGCCCATCTTGTTACAAAACCTACAGCAAATTTCTATGAATAGCCTCAATTCAATGCAAAAAATAAATAAACAAAAAACCTTTGTTTTAGGGCTTTTTACATGTAGGCGATTATTTACAAACCTGTTAACACTCTCAGCGTAAACAAAATGTAAAGAATACGAATATATTGCTAAAGGATTCAAATGTAAAACACAAGTACACATTGAATTGAAATCATTGAGATATTATTGTAGTATGTTTTATTATTTTGAATGAGTTTTATTGTTGTATTTCTGTTTTCATTTTACTTTTAGTTAGTTCTAGTAATTTCTGTAGTGTGTTTTTGTAAGTTTTTTGTAATTGTTTTTTTTTTTTAAATACATCTATATCTTTTTTTTATAATTTTTTATTTCAGTTTTAATTAGATTAATTTAGGGCATCAAGTTGCAACTAGCTGAAATAAGTTAAGTATATTTTATTTCAGTTAACGTTTATTTTATTTTCAAGCAACAAAAATGTTTTATGGTTTTAGTTTTAGTCAACTATAAGCCTTGTTTGGAGTGAGACGATATGAAGTAACATAAAGTCACACAATAAGGTTTTTAATTAAATATATAAATACCCAGATCTCTCTCTCTCTCACACACACACACGCACACACACACACACACCGGGAAGTTGCTTTACCACAGTGAGGGCTAAATGTGTGTGTGTTTGGATAGCTGTGGGCCAGTATTTACCAGTTGAACAGGGCCATACATGTTCAAGAAGGGTTGCTTTAACGTTTATCAATAGCATTACATAAAATGACGTGTTTTAGCTACTGTTAAAACTGACGTTGACAGTCTGACACCACTGACATCACCTCAGGGTCGTATTGATTATTCCACTGAAACTCAGTATTGAACAAGCGATCAATAGTCAGGCAGCTGACCTTTATAAAGCATCCAGAAAGCATCAACACCACATCATGCCTGACAGATGCATCACATCACATCTACTCAAGCATGAATGTGACATCACATGAGTGTCTGTGGATGATATCCAGGAGTCACTGCTGTGCACCTCAACACTGTTTGCTGTGATTAATATATATTCCCAGGCTCTGGTTGCTAAGTACGCAGTGAGAACCCGAGGGAGACAGGGAGCATGGTAATTATTAAATTCGCTTTGCCTCAGAGGTTCATAGGGGAACAATTATGGAATACTTCATTATACATGTGGAAGTTTGGGACTTTAAAGCTTCAGGGGAAAGCAGAGTGAAGAAACTGACCTTTTAGCACCTTGTTTAGTCACGTTCTCTTGCACATGCATTGTCCAGTTCATGCTAAAAGCTCTGTGTTTGCTGCAGTTTGAACGCTTGCAGGGGGTTTATATAGAGTCTCTGACATTGTGCTTCTGGGTTGTTGTAAATAACGTTTCTTAAATGTTGATTGCTGAGCCACGGTTTCCCAGAAAACACCATTTTGTTTTCCTCTCTCTCTGCTATGAAAAGGAAGATGGCAATAGAAACTCACCTTGACAAATCAGTGTTTAACTTTTTACAGTTGAATTAAAGCCTGAGTAGTAACTTTGAAAATAATGTTATGTATGTATGTATGTATAAATAAATATAAGTCCAATGTAGTATCATCGGTAGAATACTTGAAAGTACAGGATATATATATGCACACACACATTCAGAAAAAGCTCTCTCTCTATTTATACATAAAAAAATTGTGTTCATATAATATATGTGTGTATATTATGTGTGTGTGTATATATACTGTACACACACACAAACACACACACACACACACACATATATTAGTTTATAAGTAAATGGGAACTGTAATAACTTTTTATTATTTGTATTTTAGTTTTAGATATTTTAGTGCATCAAGTTGCAACTGGCTGAAATAAATTATTTTTTATAAATATTTTATTTCAGTTGACGTTTATTTTCATTTCAAGTACAAACTTGTTGTTATGGTTTTAGTTTTCTAAAATAAGCACGGATGGAGTGAGACAATATGAAGTAACATGCTATATTGATGATATAACAGTCAAATAATAAATAAAAACGAATAGCTTTTTAATAGATAAAACAATGTAACAGTAAAATATTACACAAAACAACATTGCCAAACACTTCCTGATGAAGTCGCCCTTCTTCAATTTTTTTTTCCAAGAATGTCAATGTAAATAAATGCTACAATTTCCAAAAGGCAACTCACTAAAACAACAACGAATGTATGGTTCATTTGTATGTACTTTTCATTTGCATATAACACCACTTTATGCTACAAACACATTATTATTTTTAAGTTGTTCGTTTTTTTATTATTATTATGTATCTACGTTATATTCATAATTTACTTAAGTAGCTATGTAATTGAATTAAAACATGCAATTAATTTATTTAATTTTGTTTAATTGTTATAAAACTCAACTTCTGTAATCTGTGCAGGCCTGTTTAGCTTACATTCAACAACCTTGCAAAGCATTTCAAACGAGTTTACTCCATTCTGACTTCCAGTTGTATTATTACTAGATTAGGCTACTACATGTATTACGGTCGCGCGTGTGACAGCCAGCGTGCGCGCGGAGGCTCGAGACGCGGGCGCGCAGGATGTGACGCTGTGCTGACGTGTATCTAGGGAAACCGAGGAAGTAAATGGTGGTTCTTTGACAAATGTTGTGAGAGATCCAGTGGGGAAAGACAGTGGCATGTCCACTAAACACGGGAGTGACTGGAGTAAGAGACTGGAGTGCGTTGGCAGACTCAGGTGCGGTGACTTACACCAACACTGACAGCTTTAACTGACATCTGCGAAGCGGCTCGAGCCGAGAGAGAGAGAGAGAGAGAGAGAGAGAGAGAGAGAGAGAGAGAGAGAGAGAGAGAGAGAGAGAGAGAGAGAGACTGAGAGAGACTGAGAGAGACTGAGAGATAGCGCCCAAAGACAACAAACATACAGACATAAAACAGAGAGGAAGAGTTTAAAAGCTGAAACTGTCTCTCTAGTGTTCAGACGTGTTGAGTTTAACGTGTCTTGTTGGTAGGAAATGCGACTGGTAAATTGAGCTAAAGAGATTAAGGAGCAGATAAAGGTGCTGCAGTGAATAAAACACAGAGATGCAGTGTTTATATTGTTAAATAACAACATACAGGGGTGTATGATCTCTGAGATGTGTTCATAAGTCTCTGTGGTCTGGTTCATTGCTGTTGTGGAGCACCTTTAACTCTGTAAACTAATATAGGCTATCACATATTTGTTGTAATGGAAGGAAATCTGTCTATAAAATGATACTATACATTCATAAAAAAGTTCTGATCAAGTTTAGAAACAAAATTGCATTAATTACTTTATTAATATATACACTCACCTAAAGGATTATTAGGAACACCATACTAATACTGTGTTTGACCCCCTTTCGCCTTCAGAACTGCCTTAATTCTACGTGGCATTGATTCAACAAGGTGCTGAAAGCATTCTTTAGAAATGTTGGCCCATATTGATAGGATAGCATCTTGCAGTTGATGGAGATTTGTGGGATGCACATCCAGGGCACGAAGCTCCCGTTCCACCACATCCCAAAGATGCTCTATTGGGTTGAGATCTGCCATTGTAGTACAGTGAACTCATTGTCATGTTCAAGAAACCAATTTGAAATGATTCGAGCTTTGTGACATGGTGCATTATCCTGCTGGAAGTAGCCATCAGAGGATGGGTACATGGTGGCCATAAAGGGATGGACATGGTCAGAAACAATGCTCAGGTAGGCCGTGGCATTTAAACGATGCCCAATTGGCACAAAGGGGCCTAAAGTGTGCCAAGAAAACATCCCCCACACCATTACACCACCACCACCACCAGCCTGCACAGTGGTAACAAGGCATGATGGATCCATGTTCTCATTCTGTTTACGCCAAATTCTGACTCTACCATCTGAATGTCTCAACAGAAATCGAGACTCATCAGACCAGGCAACATTTTTCCAGTCTTCAACTGTCCAATTTTGGTGAGCTCTTGCCAATTATAGCCTCTTTTTCCTATTTGTAGTGGAGATGAGTGGTACCCGGTGGGGTCTTCTGCTGTTGTAGCCCATCCGCCTCAAGGTTGTGCGTGTTGTGGCTTCACAAATGCTTCGCTGCATACCTCGGTTGTAACGAGTGGTTATTTCAGTTAACGTTGCTTTTCTCATTACTGTTAATGTTCTTAAATGTCTTTAGAAATTTGAGACTAATTTCTGAACTTTTATCAAACATAATGGAATATGTTACATGCCATCTTATAACAAAACCTCACAAAATTCACTAAATCCATTGCCAATACCTAATGATGTTCTGTTTTCCCACCCAAATGATGTCACTTACTGGAATATAATATAATTAATATCATAATTAATAATATAATTGTATTGAACTGGCTTTAGTTTGTTGAAGGGATATTATACAGATTAAGGTTATGTTCATTCATCGCATCGCAAAGGGTTGAATTGAGCGCATTGCTTTGTGAGATACAGTTTTCCATGCATGATCGTGCTGATTTATATGGCTTATTTAGGGAAATAGATGCATACAGTATATTTGCACAGTATACACACTCCTTTCAGAAAGAGTATGGACAGGGATATTGATGAATGCTGATACCAATTAAAACTGGAGATGCACCGATGTATCGATCAATAATCGGCATCGGCCGATAAAAGCAAGTATTCTTTATAAATAGCCGATGATCAGAGTCGATTAAATCCTGTCAATCAAAAGGGGGTGGAAAAATGTGTTAAGACTGCAACTCCCAATTTAGGACAAATTAACGTGACAATAACACATTAACAGTTAAAAATAGCTTCATAAAAGCAGGCTGTATTTCACCCTGGCCAGGTTCGCTGTGTTTCCCGACACCAAACATTATTTGTAGCGCCTCCCATCTAGTAATCACAAAGAGCTTTGTGCTCCATTACTTCTGATAAGAAACAAGTCTCAGCTTTCAAATTCTGTCCATTTTATCAAGAAATTCATACAATAAATGGCATTTTGGCAGTGCGAGTCTTTTCTTCCACTTTAAGACAAGTTATAGCATGAAAAAACATGCATAAAGATCAAAAAATATGTTGACAAATACAGTACAACTTACCGAAGTCGCTCAATCAGTGTTTCAACTGCGGAAAGACGTTAATATTTACTGTTAATTATATATGCATGTTAGAATAAATTTGCCTTGAAGACAGGCGTTTATGATGCTTACAAACATTTCAGTTTTTATTTAAGTATGATTATTACTAGGGGTGTAACAATGTATCGTGTCACAATATATCGCAATACAAAAATGCAACAATACGTATCGTGGATAGTGATAATATAATATGTGTATAATTCACCCAAAACAAAAATTACTGTGTGAGGAAAAAATTCACGTTTTCAGAGTTTAAGTGTCAGTACTTCATTAAACTACTATATAATGTTGAATGTGAAGTATAAAAATGCAATGGGGGAATGTGTGTGGGTCCTGATAATGCCAAATGTCTTCTGTTGCCAGTAAAAAGTGGCCTACATTATTTTAAATAAATCAATTCGTCTAAAATTATTCTGTATTTTCAGCTTCAGAATCTTGAATATGTTTATTCTGGTGTCTCTATTGTCCTGTGCTTTGGGTTATCAGCAGTCCAAGCCTATTCATTTACACACACAAAGTAATGTCAAATTTATCATTTTAATCAACAGTACATTTTTTGATCTTTTATCATATGTCTTGGAGTATCGCAATAATATCGTATCGTGAGTTCAGCATCATGATATGTCGTTATTCGTTACACCCCTAATAATTATATGTGAAAATAAAAAGCGATTGAATATAATAGTTTGAGCTCTGTTGTTAATTGTAACCTCTAATATTGTAGTAATGTACCACATGAGAGTGTTCCTGGATAGTTTGCAACATTATTTGGGAGAGATTCGGTATCGGTATAAGCGGATATCTGAATAGTGGCGGAGATATTTAGTATCGGTGCGTGTCTAATTAAAACAATACCAATCACAATGTGTTGTTTGAAACATTTTGATTAGAGAAAGAAGAAGTGGAAACACCTGGAATATTTCCCGTTAAAATGCCGATAGCAAAAAGGTCAGCATTAGCTCAAACCACACTTATGGTCACTTAATTTAGGCTGTTTGATTACTAAAACTTACTACGGTAATATGATATCATCTGTTGAAAACGTGTTTAATAGTTGTATGAGAGATGTATGATGAGGACATGACGAATCATCAGTCATCTGCGGTTCTGCAGAACTCTTTCACAACAGCTTCTTGATTTGCTTGTGAATCGGTTTTGTGGAGTTGTGTGTAACAATCAGTAATTTACTTTCAGACCGGAGTCCAGAGATCACAGAGCATCATGGGTAAACGCAGAGCTCCTGAGCTGTACAGAGCGCCCTTCCCTCTCTATACTGTTAACATCGACCCGAAGACCGGACTGATCCTCACAGCTGGAGGAGGAGGCGCGTCCAAGACCGGGATCAAGAATGGAGTGGTACTGTCTTTAACAAACCATAAACATGATCGAAACGTTACTGAAGAACCTGTTGCACACAGTCTACAGCATTCAATCGTCTGATTGATAGTTTAGACTTTATTTAACAAGTAAAAGGCTAATTATAATTATGTAATTATGTAATTATATAATTATAAAAACGTCCCCCTTCTGCTTGTGGTCGTGGACTAAAGAAACTTAGGTTTACTTGACTATCCTTACATATTTTTACTTGCATACTTTTTCTTTTCTTTTTTTTCTTTTTTTTAAAATAAAAATCATGTTCAAATGTGAGTATCAAATATGATCCATCAGGCTTTTGAGGAAGGTTTATTAGCTCAATCATAACTGTATTGCATTGCATTATATGTTTGAAACTGCAGAGCTTTGATCATAAAGCGTTTAAATATAATCTTACTAAGACATTATTGATAGAGTGACAACTGATATTTATCTAAGTATTCGCTGTATACTGTTATGAAGATCTCATTGATTTACATTACAAGCGTCAGAATTTCATCTTACTTTTTGGTCATATAAATATCAGCATCTGAACCAAATGACATATTTTTTGCATAGTTTCAGATGTGTATATCTTATTCTTTTATGTTATACTATACCAGCCATAAAAGCCAGGTATAATATCAAATATGATCCTCAACAAAACTTTATTTATTTATTTATTTTAGGATATATAAGGGTTCAAAGTAGAATTAGGTGCTTTTACAATTACCTTGTTTTATTGATTTCTTTTTAGGGAAAAAATTGCCTTTGGCTTCAAATATTCATAATGATTATTTATTAAGAAGCTCCACTGTTTGGATCGTTGGTGTTTAGTGTTGCCATTTCATCGCAGCACTTCCTGAGTCTGGAGCTGGTCGGTGGTGTGCACAGCGCCACCTTGCTGCACGCTCACGAAACAGACACGCGAGCCACCATGAACATGTGTCTGGGTGGGGATGTGATCGCGGCGGGACAGGATGGCAGCTGTAGCCTGATGAAGTTCAGTTATCATCTGGCCAAACAGGCTAAACCTGCTGCTAAAGATGGTCAGTAGAGGCCAAATCTACACATTGATGAGTTAATGGACCCTTTTCACATTCAGGGATTCTCGGAAGTCAAGTCATCATAGTCCAACTACAACAAATATAATTGTTTCGTTCCCATTTGGCCCAATATCACAAGAAATCCACAGTAGCATTTCTATGACTTTCTAAAAGAGGTAAAAAATGATGTAGAGCTTGATTACGGTGGTCAGAAGAGAGAAAGAGACAAATTTGCCATCAGCCTTTTGCCGTAGAAACACACACACACACACACACACACACACACACAGCAGCGTTAAGATCAGCATGAAACGATTGTGATCGATTTTTCTTCCCGATTGTGACGTGTATCCGAGTGAAACAGCGTCCGTATTTTAATTTCAAGGCAATTAAACACAAAGTATATTGTTATAAATGTCCTTTTCTTTTAATGAACGCATACAGTTCCTGTCAAAAGTTTGGAAACATTTGTTTTTTTAATGTTTTTAAAAGTCTCTTCTGCTGACCGAGGATGCAATTAATTTAATTAAAACACTGGAAACCATAATATTGTGAAATATTACAATTTAAAATAACTGTTTTCTAATTTAATACATTCAAAATGGGATTTATTCCAGTAATCCAGTCTTAAATGTCACACGATCCTTCAGAAATCATTCTAATATGAAGATTTGCTGCTCAACAAATTATTATTATTATTATTATTGTCAAAGTTGACAGTTAACATTAAAATGTTGGTGGAAATGGTGATACTTTTTTCAGGATTTTTTGATGAATAGAAACTTCAATGAACAGCATTTATTTATTAAATGTTTAAATATAAATCTTTTGTAACATTATAAATGTCTTCTCTGTCACTTTTTACCTATTTAATGCATACTTAATAAAGTATTCATTTCACTCTTTTTTAAAATCTTACCACAAATGTTTGAATAGTATCATTGTTTCCACACAAAAAATATGAAGCAGCGCAACTGTTTTCAACATTGATAATCATAAATGTTTCTTGAGCAACGAATCATCATATTAGAGTGATTTCTGAAGGGTCATGTGACACTGAAGACTGGAGTAATGATGCTGAACATTCAGCTTTGATCACAGGAACAAATTACAGTTTACTATACATTCACACAGAAAACAGTTATTTAAATTTGTAATAATATTACAGTCTTTACAGTATTTTGAATAAATAAATGCAGCCTTGGTGAGCAGAAGAGACTTCTTTCAGAAACATAACAAAAAAAAATGTTTCCAAACTTTTGACAGGTACTGTAAAAAAAAATCTTTACAATGTTAATAACTAAGTCTGTGCAAATGGTTCATAGTCATGTATACCCATTTTCATGTTTCTAATATATATAAAAAATAGGTTTTACCATTGGACTTGTTAACAGGGGCGGGAGATAAAGGTTCAGCGAGGAAGAGAGGCGGGAAAGGCCAGAGCGGAGGAGGAGGAGGAGGAGGAGGAGGAGGAGGAGGAGGAGGAGGAGGAGGAGGAGGAGGAGGAGGAGGAGGAGGAGGAGGAGGAGGAGGAGGAGGAGGAGGAGGAGGAGGAGGAGGAGGAGGAGACGTACCCCAGATGAAGCAGGACTCTCCTCAGGTCTCAGTGGAGGATGTTGGGGTGGTCCAGGGAGACCTCAGCCCACAGGACCCCTGCGTGAAGTGTGTGCGCTTCAGTGCTGACCTCACACTTCTGCTGAGCGGAGGGGCCGACGGCTGCGTCAGGGTGTGGGAGGTGAGCTTTCCCATCAGTCTGTGCACTTTCTTCCCAAGCACTGTCCTTGTCTCAACACGTTTCCTCTCTTTGCAGTTCCCCTCTTTGAAAGAGAAGTTTAACTTCAAAGCCCACAATGATGAACTGGAGGATATAGACATCAGTCATGATAAAAAGGTAGCTTTTGTGTTCAGATTGTGAAGATTTTTATTAAATCAATTAACAGCTGCTTCTCTATCGTGAATATTGTGCTGATGTTTGCGGTTTTACGATGTCTTCGAATGTGGTTTGTCCAATTATTATGTTCTCTTTCCGAATGTAGCACATTGTGACGGTTGGCCGTGATTTCGCGTGCAGCGTGTGGAGCGGCGATCAGCTGGCCGTGGGTTTGTGTTGGCATGAAAGCATGCCTCAGATCACAGAGAAGACGTACCGCTACAAGGCATGCAGGCGAGTTGAGCACACTTCCTGACAGATGCCTCTTAAAATAGGGCTCGAGTCATTCTGGACTAACTGGAGTGCTGAATGACTTGGCAAAAACCGGCATCATATGATCTAGGGCTGTCACGATTCCTTGATTCAATTTGAGTACTCTATTTTAAAAAAATCCTTAATTGCAATTTCACCGTGTCGAGTAACCGGAAAAATACTCAAAAATAGATCGTTTTCTAAGCATGCACGACATATTAAACCAATTTAAATTCCATACTATAGCGTAGTGCTATTATTAATTCAGACAATTTAATATAAATACAAAATATATGCGCTTTAATTATTTACATGCGTGTATGTTACGTGCGTCTCAGAACGGCGCCGTTCCCAGTAATGAACTTATCATTTACATGCGTGGAGCTCGTCTCAAGCTCCCTCTCTGCATGTGCGCTGAGTTTGGGTTGCTCATCTGGGAACGCAGTGTGTAGCATTTCACCTACGCCAATATGTTGCGAAACTATTGTTCACCGGGATTTCAAAATAAAAGTTTAAACCCTCACTGTGAGTTTGAATGCCCACATATTCCTGTTCAAAAAATGACAGTGGCTGAAGCATTTCTATCGTAAAGTGGCCAAATATTAAACATTTGAATTAAATGTCGTCTTGCCAATATTGAACAAGGATTTGATCTTGTATGTGTAACAACAACCACAATCCCAAGCCGTTGTGCCCTCTGCAGGCAATTATTATAATACATAATGTACATGATTGTGTATATTATGAATTTTAACAGTGTTGATCTATAAAACCATATGATTACTTGCTTTTGATACTTTATTTGAATAAAATATTATTGCCTCATTGTTATCATATATGTATTTTAAGTCATGTTAAAGGCTTAGGTCTTTGCTCAGGTCTATTTTCAGTACCCCCCCCCCCCCCCCCCCCCCCCTAAAAAAAAAAAAAAATTAGATTAATCTTCAAAATAATCGACCGATTACAAAAATAATCATTAGTGGCAGTCCTAGATCATACACTCCTGGATATTGGCTCATTTCGAGTCGGTTCAACCAGTTCACTAAATCACAAGTCACTAGTGCTGTAGAAAAAGTAATGTGATACCAAAGTGTGTACCCTATTCGTGGAACGGGCCGGCTAGTTACAAACAAGACGCTGTCAGACGCGCTGATGTTTTGTCATTGTGTTTTTGCTCACTTGCTTAAAAACAGGTTTGCAAAAGTAGAGGACCAAAAAGACGCTTTAAGACTCTATACGATCCAAATCCCTCACAAACGGGAGCGCAAACCCCCACAATGCTACATCACCAAATGGGACGGTCGCGCCTTCCTGCCGCTGCTCACGAAGCCTTGTGGAAATGAAGTTATATCTTGTCTTGCAGTGAGGTAGAGTGTCTCTGTACATCTTATGCAGTAATCAGTGTTATGGTGAATTGTCATGTGTTTCATGGGTGTGTGTTATTCCTCCTCAGTGACTCGGGAACATTTCTTGGTCTTGGAACGGTGACGGGTTCTGTGGGCATCTATATAGCGTTTTCCCTGGAGGTACAAACAGCAGAATCATGCGCCGCTTCACCAATCACTTACACACATTCACTGTGCTCCTAAACCGATTCAGCAGCTTTCATAGGCATTCAATGTAGGCATAATGATGCTGTTCTTTAAATACAGTAAAAACAATAACATTCTTAAGTATTATTAAAACTTGATGACTGTAGAAATCATTCTAATGTGATGATCATTGATTTGATGCTCAAGAAACATTGATTATTATCAGTTGGAAACAGTTGTGCTGCTTCATGTTTTTGTGTGACGCATATTTATCAGGATCAGGGTTATTGTAGTTAACTAAAACTAAAACCTTAAATAAACTATATATATATATATATATATATATATATATATATATATATATATATGACAAGGCAACATTTCTCATTTTTATTTAATTTAACTTGATGTATTAAAATAACCAAATCTAAAACTGAAAATAAAAGTGATAAAAACTATATAGACATATTTAACAAAAAACTACATTAAAGTAAAGACACATTAAAATGACTAAAACGAATATGAAAACAGAAAATAGAAACTAGGTCAAAATATTAATAAAAAATAGAATAGTATCTGATTGATACTAAAATAACTGATCAGGATTATTTGATGAATAGAAATTTCAAAAAGCAGCATTTATGTATTATTTATTTGAAATAGAAATATTTAACAACATTTATAAAACGTCATTTTTGGTCAATTTAATGTGTCCCTGCTGTATAAAAGTATTATATTTCTTTAAAAAAAAAAAAAAAAAATCTTACTGAACTCAAACTTTTGAACATTAGTGTAGTAGATATAAAAATCGATTTCTTAATCTAATAATAAATGGACTGTTGTTCTCAATATTAGTGTATAATTATAACCCGAGCACTTTTAGTATGATGCACTTCAGCTCATATGAGATGACCCCTCTGTTAGGATGCTCGTTTAGTAGTTCTCTGCATATATACACCGTTAGACATCAGGGCAGCTCACTAGGTCTTGACCCAATTGACCTTCTCTTCTGATTCTCCCTCCAGAAATTGTACTTCATCCAGGAATCTCATGGCATCGTTGTCACAGACCTGGCGTTCTTACCTGACGCTCCTAAAAGTAAAGCCATAAAGGGTGATAATGAAGTGGTCATGTTGAGCGTAGCTGTCGACAGCCGCTGTCAGATACATGCGCTGTCCAACCGAAGTAAGTATGGCATGATCGGACTTAAAGTTGCACAGAAGTACTGCATGAATCAGACGCTAATTAAAGGTGAACTAAGTAACTTTTTTACCTCAACCGAACAGCTTCGGAGTCATTGGAATGGTTATATTACTCTTTTCGGGTTGAATGGTGGTCGTTTCGCACCCCCCTATCGCATGTGAGCGGAAAAAACACACTTGCAACTTTGAGCCGCCGGCCGCAGCATCAGGGAGTGTCGCGTGATATCAGGTCTCGCGATGTAACGAATTGCTTTACGGCAAAAAATATCTGGTAAAATTCTGATAAAATAAGCATCAAACAGAAATAACCCGGCGCACATACAATACAGACTGCGGACAGTTAAACAGGGCGCGCGCAGCTCTTAAAGGGGCCACACCTTATTTCAACTCGTTACAGCTTCCATCCTACTGAACAGGCACCGGTGTACAGGGGGAGGGGATCCGGCCGTGAGTGCAGAGCCATCTCTGCGTGAGTGCTATTTACGACAGTACAAGTACTCCACAGCAACTCTAGGGGTCGCTGTTTGACAAAAACGGAATTCCTGCATAGTGCACCTTTAAGCATCATGGTACGAGAGATCTTGCTATTATCGCCCAGCTCTTTAGATAAAGTTGCTTATATAAGGATGTCCAGCTTTATATGCATAAATACAGTATACTCCTGTAAGGTGATGTATATAGTAAATCTCACCTGCTCAATTGATTGTATTGTCACAAAATGTAAACTATATTATAGCCCCGCTCTGATCTGCTAAATGCAACTAAAAGGCCGAAGAGTGTATGTGTATTGTGTAAAGCACGATACAATCTAACTTGACTTGACCATTATATGCGTAATTTTTACACCGCTCTCAATTTTAATTGGTCAGTCGAGGCATTGGTATTTTGTATGGCATTTAATTGTTTTTAATATACTCATTTTGCAGTCTTTTTTCCACATCAACATAAGTTAGAACAACTTCTTGTTTTTGCACACTGGTAAATCAGGCCGTGTTGATGTGTAAATAACGCTGTTGTGTTTCTCAGGATCGTTCCCGCTGTGGCTGGTGCTGTTCTTCTGTGGTCTGATGGTGGTCGGACTCATTCTGCTCCTGCAGGCTCTCTTCCCAGGATTCATTTAGTGTTGCGTAGGAACATTTCACATGCTAAAATGACTCGAACAAACCTGGATCTATGAAATTGTTCTAATCAATTGGAAATAATAATGGAAATGGGAATGACTGTGTTTAGCATCATGTTTAAACTGAAGTATCGTCTCTGGAGTGTGAATTTGACCTCTGAATTCTTATGAATCAGACTTGATGAAGAATTTGGGCATTATGGGCATTACCTGAAGATTGAGGGGAAAAAAAGGATCATTCAGGATAATTGAAAAGGACTGGGACGTCTCCTGCTCCACCATGTGTCAAGAATGCCTTTTAATGTAATGGAGAAAAGAAAAGAAAAATATATATGTATGCAGGGAAATTCATCAGTGATTTTTTTTTTAAATATTTAAAACAATGTAAAAATATAAATATACATCTGAAAACATATGCTGTTGCCAGCTCTGTCCAATTATTTGTTTTAATGACCTTAACATTTCCATTAAAGGGATACTCCACTTTTTATGGAAATAGGCTCATTTTACAACCCCCCCCCCCCCAGAGTTAAACTGTTGAGTTTTACCGTTTTTGGATCCATTCAGCCGATCTCCGGTTCTGGCTGTACTACTTTTAGCATAGCTTAGCATACATCATTGAAGTGGACAAGACCATTAGCATTTCTCAAAAAAAAATGACCAAAGAGTTTCGATATTTTTCCTATTTAAAACTTGACGCTTCTGTAGTTACATCGTGCACTAAGACCGACGGAAAATGTAAAGTTGCGATTTTCTAGGCTGATATGGCTAGGAACTATCCTCTCATTCCTGCGTAATAATCAAGAAACTTTACTGCCGTACCATGAGTGCAGCAGGCGTAATGATACGACGCAGCGCCTGAAAATAGGCTACCTTCCGTCAACATAACCAACGTGACAGCCTGCTTGCACAGGGAGCGTTCCTTGTAGCATGGAGACATTTGTGAGAGACGATTCAGAATCAGAGGACATGTACTTTGGTTCAGATCCCGAACCGTATCTGTTTGACCCGGAATACACTGAAGATGAGCTTTTGAAACGCCTATTTTCAGGCGCTGCGTCGTATCATTACGCCTGCTGCACTCATGGTACGGCAGTAAAGTTTCTTGATTATTACGCAGGAATGAGAGGATAGTTCCTAGCCATATCAGCCTAGAAAATCGCAACTTTACATTTTCCGTCGGTCTTAGTGCACGATGTAACTACAGAAGAGTCAAGTTTTAAATAGGAAAAATATCGAAACTCTTTGGTCATTTTTTTTTTGAGAAATGCTAATGGTCTTGTCCACTTCAATCAGGGGCGGCCTTACCTATGTTTCACCCGTTTCAATTGAAACAGGCTCCCCCTCCAAGGGGGCCCCCACATCTCCACAGACCAGCAAAATATCCCATTCATTTTCTCCGTAGGACATTGATTTTCAGCCATAATGTCTAAACCATTCAAGATAGATTGACTACGAGGTTGTGAAACGAAAGTTTCTGCTCCTATAAAAGCCACAAGGTATGAAATCAACCTTGTTATTTGCGATCTTCTGGAGAAATACTACACTACCCACAATTCTAAGCAAAACACTGATGTCTCTGATTGGTCTAACTCGCGGTTACCATGGCGACGTTTACCACACCTGCGAACGGCTTGGATCTGAAGTATAACATCGGTAGTTTTTATAGCTTTGACTTTTTTGCCGTTAGGGTAAAATCTTATTTTGAGCAGGAAAATAATTTTAAGAGGAAATGAAACGTACAAATGCCAGTGGTGCTGAAAAACGAAAGACATCGGACAACAAAAGAAAAGCTTCAGTCTACCAAAAGTGAAGTTACCCTGCGTGAAAGGGCGAGACTTGTAAAATGAGCCTATTTCCAAAAAAAGTGGAGTATCCCTTTAAACCATCAAAATATGAGGAAAGAATTATATAATTTATTTAAAATATGAGGCAAGAACAAAGCATTAAACCTGGTGAAGGTATTTATCTGACAAAAAAAACAAAAAGAAAAAAAAAGGCAAACTACAGCTGCAGGTTTGATTTTACTATGAAAAAAAATGCATAGAAACACAAGAAGCTCACAGGAAAAAGCATACATTCACCACATCATATTCAGTTATTAATATTTCGTTGGTTCTCTTATTTTGCACTTGTTCAAAATCTCTTGGTATGACAGCCTGGCCAAAAATGATGTCAGCTGAATTGAATTGAATTAAGACTCCAAGCACGACTATGCAATATGCTTATAAAACACATTTTTAATTATACTTGAATAAGAGGTGAAGATTTCCCAAGGCCAGATATCAATGTTGTCCTGTATGACATACTGTATGAGGTCATTTAGATGTGAAGTGACTGGAGTTATTCTTCACTCCACTAGGGGACGCCCTGGCATTTTATTTAGAGCAGTTCTCCAATGCTTTTGCTTCAGGACTTTAAGCAGTGAGCCTACAACAGAACTGAGGATTGGACCGGACTAAAGTAAAGTGTCCCTAAAATGAAACATTGATATGTAATTAATACAATAAAATGCTCTAGTTTGATTGGACACACAGCCTTGATAGTAAAAAAATATAGATATTTTGGAAGTCGATAAGCCTATTTGTTTATTTGATCCTATATGCACAATTATTTGAGGTGCAGTGTATTAGTTGTATTTAAGGATAGTTTTTGCCGTTGTCTGCAGTGCCGTCAGTGTTCACTAAGTTTGACCCTTGTGAAACAGAAGTGTGCTCTATTGTATTGAATGTGCACTTGTATGTACACATTTTAAAAGTATATTTTTACCAAACTGAACTTGCAGATAATATAGTATTAATGAAATGCAGTGTCCTTGAGAGAGTTACACTTGCACTTACTGAGAGTACACTTATAACTTTGATTCTTAACACTCAAGTACACTTTATAATAATATATTATTATAAGTGTTTGGTAATATAATAAGTGTTTTGTTATATTATTCAAATAACTAATTGTGTTTATATAGATGAGGTGTGAGGAAGCTTTCTGACCCAAGACCAGACCAACTCGCTTCTGCCGTTTGCAACTTTGATCCTGGCAGTTTTGCTTGGCGACTCGGGCCAATAAACACTGTTACCGTCTCCAGTTGATTTAAACTTCCTAATTATTACAGTGGAAATGAGTATTCAAACAATTAAACTATGATCTTATTGCTATTTCATGGTTTGTGCAGCTCAACAACCTTTTGCTGCACATCATTACTGTGTTCTCAGGAAGTCATCATTAGTGTCTCAACAGGAAGTCATGGCTTGTCACTTGAATGGGTAAATTAAGTATAAATGGGAATATATTTCAGTTCGATTTCTACTCATTGGAAGTGTAGAAGCACATGGACACTTCGCTTCGCATGACAGGGAATATTTGGACCTGAAACAAAAAGAAAGAAAAGGAAAAACTCAACAAATGAAGGTAAAAGGGACAGGAGAAACAAAACGAGGAACAAATTGATTGCAATCACAAGAACTGAGTCAGCGCATAATCATTTCAATAACAGGGACAGGGAGTATACGGATGCGTCTTTAATTGAGTTTTAAACTTGGGAAGAGATGGGATTTCACAGAGATGTTGGGAGAGAGATTTCCAGCCTCTAAAGGTCGTCGCCCTGCTGAACACAAGAGGAACTTGGCAAACACGAAGAAATGCATCGGAGGACTTTTGCGATATTATTTGCGATAATCAACCTGGTGCCAGTTTGAGTAGCCTATGGGATTGATGCGTTTATTTAACATGAGCGAAATCTTTTTCTCCCGAACGTGAAACTCCTGGAAGCAAATGTCTGCCACATTAGAAAACAAAAACTCATAATCATGAGATAAGTTGAAATGATGACATACAAAGTTATATTTATGAGATGAAAAGTCAAAATTATAACATATAAGACAATTACTAGATGAAAAGTTGAAATTGACTAAAAAAATCATAATTATGACATACCAAGTCATAATTATGCCATGAAAAGTCATAATTGGAAAAAGTTAAAATGATGACTTGCTGATTCATATTTATGAGACGAAAAGTCGAAATTAGGACAATTATGACATAAAAAGTCATAGAAAAAAAGTTGAAAATATAACATACTAAATCAATTATTAGATGAAAAGTTGTAATTGTGACAAAAAGTTTTTAAGAAATTAGAAATTATTAGAATTAGAAATTAAGAAATGATTTATTCTAAGTAGAAATGTTAGTGGACGGTTCCACTAGACATCCCACTAACTATAAGTAACTTGGCAACTACATTTCAACTAACTCTCAGTAGAATGTCTAAAGTGAACTATCGAAATAAAGTGTTACCGAAACGTTGACAAGTCATAATTATGACATGAAAAGTTGAAATTATGGCTTACTAACTAATTTTGATTTGCATGACAAAAAGTTTAAATTATGAGACAATGTTGAAATTGTGACAGTCATAATTATGACTTTTTTAAGCATGTCAATTTTGACTTTTCATATTAATAATTTATACTTTTTATCTCATATTTATGATTTACCAAAGGATGTTTTTTTTTCTTTCTAATGTGGCGTAAATGGACTTTAAGAACGCATGGATCCCTAGTGAAATGCCTGCATTTTGCCTGTGAAGCTTCACCCAGTAAATGTGAGAGTACCTTTACAATCCAGGAAGCAGAGTTCTGGACGTATTGTAGCTTTTCTTGAATACTTTTAATACTAAAGATCTAAACAAACCCATCACTCTAATATGAGCAATAAAACAGTGATGCTTTTACTCTTCTGTTCAAGTAATATAACAAGTCCCACTATTTCTCTCTCATCATTGTGAATTGCAGACCATTTTAAATGTTTAGTCCGGGTCGTTTAAAGAGTCATTTTGTTGTGGGAGAGTGTTTGTGACTCTCAGTCCTTTAGATATTTGTAAAGATTCCAACAGTTGTCCACATTCCCCGTTTAGTGCCAACATGGGAAAAAAGAGAAAAGGAAATTTCAATAGCCAGTTTATTAGCGGCCTTATAAAGAAAGGTGGATATGGAGCGGAAATAATACAGAATCCTTTCCAAGCTGAATACGCCACCATTTAAACTAGGACAGCATGAGATTGAAAGCCTCAAACCCTTTGGACGCTGTTTATATGTTTTACAGCCGAGCCTTAAATATCTCAAGGTAAATAAGTCCTCTTATTGCCATCCAATTAAGCACTTTGTCTAAGTTTATATTTGCTGCTTAATGGCCTTTAAGTGAACGACTTACATTTGTGTTTGCTTTTTTCCTGTCACATAAAACTTGACTGTGGTCCATATAACCATGAGCTGATTCACAGCAATGTTTCTCATTTTAATACGCTAGCTGTGTTACAAAACCATACAGAACTAAATGAGGTTCCATAGGAAAATTGACATACAAAATATGTCAATATTTCTTTTCAATAACTTTTTAGTAGGCCTAAAGGTTTCATTTTTATCGTTTTTTAAAAATGATTTAGATATTGTAATTTTTTTATATTTCCATTAATGATAGCAATTTTTTTATACTTAACAATAACAAAAATGCTTGGTTCTATACCTTATTTTGCAATGTGGAAGTTAAGCTGTTTCCTGTGAATGTGCCAGACTTCTGATTCATTAGATGCTATAGGGAAATAACTAGAAGAATAACAAACAGCAGTAAATGTTTGCGGTACAAAGCACTGTTTATGATTGTGATAATGAATTAAAATAACATGACAACAAATACCAGTTTGCAATATCAACCAGCATAACCAACCTGATCTCATGGGAAAATGTGAAATGAAAACGTATAAATGAGATCGTATGAATTCATACGAATTAGCCACCAATTCACCAAACCGTAAAATAGTTATGAATTGCCATGAGATTGTGTTAGTATAACAGAGCATGACATCAGAAACGCCCGACACATTTAAAGTCCCCCTGTAGTCAATAATTGTCTCTCTTAAAACACCAAAATGACATATTTAAACGTTTTTTTCCTTAAAAAAATTATTCATGCCTTAAAATAGCTTGAATGTAACTCCTCGGTTAATTTAGTATACGCGGTTCTATGAATATGCAAATGAGCCCCGCCTCCACTCACTCAGCTCAGAGATCCACTGGTTGACGATCACACGTTGATCTGATTGGTTACAAGGTCGTTTGTGACGTCAGAAACACCAACGATTTCAAACCGTGTTTTTGAGACTGTCTTTGGTTCACTGCAGTTTTAAGGAGAAAATACTCAGCAACGGTGTTGACATGAATTTGCACATAGTTTGTCTCAAAGCACATTAAAAACACCATATAGACATATAAAGAACATTAAAAGCTTGATTTTCACCACAGGGGGACTTTAATTTACAAATGTCTACGCCGCTCTTAAGTTAAAGAGGCTATATGCGTTTTTCTGAAATTTAAACTCGCGACTGACACCTGTGGCCAAAAAACAGAACTGCTCTTCCTTTCTGCTCGCTCTCGCAGCGCGCTCGTACGTGCACACTTCACAAGTCATCTGCTGCAAGGAGGTCAACATTATGTTTACAGAGGTAAGAACAGTCACAAAATCGCAAAACCCATTGCACTGCTTGCGAGTGTAGGCTACTTGCTGACTAGCGGTGGTGGCAGAGTGATCTGAAACGTTTAACATGAACGCGCTTGACGTCACATCCGCAGACAGCGCGGGAAAATCCGACCCGACAGAAAATAGGAAAAATAGGATACAGGCTTATAGGTGCACCCACTGCGAGCGGACAAGGTGTCAGTATGCTCATCGGGAGATGTTTGAGTCATAAATGGTCAAATAAAAAGGCTATTGTTATGTTTATTTTGGGGAAAAAGTTCCATATAGCCCCTTTAAAAATAATGTGGATAGAGCAGAAGTGAGATTTCTTCAGATCCGTACAGACAGATGGCGCTGTTTAAAGTTCACACCATTATATGAGAACTGAACTGAGCTGGATGATGACATCACAGTTTTCTCCAGCATAGACATAATAAATACATAGACGCCCTATTGGCCGCTTTGGAACGTTGCTGCGATACGTCAACGGGTCCGCCATTTTGCGGAGGGCAAGACTGCACTGTAATCTAATGCAAGTAAACGGTGAGCTGCGTTTTTTTCTGGATAAAAACAAAAACTGTTTTTACATTTATCAACCGATTTCAGTGGTTTGAATGTGGTGTACAAAAAGTTCCATCTCTAGTTATTTAAAACCTCGATAGTTAGACTTATATTAATACTTTTTAAAATAAATAATGGTCAAAGCTCAGGCTTGCCATGTATCTGGCTTTTTATTCTTGGATAAGAATGGTGAAGACCCCCATACTGAGATATAATTTAAGTTTTCTTATTGTGGAAAAAGCATTTTCTATGATTGACCAGATTTTAGCAATAACAAAGATAACTGATGGATCCTTTATGATAATACATATGTTATGGTACAACTACAGTGCAATCCAAAAAAGTAAATATAACATAAAGTGAGAAGTAATAGTAAATAGTTTAGTCAATAAAATAAACAAATAGTATACAGCAAATAAAATAGTAATGAATAGTATAATTATATAATATCATAAGTACAATAATTCAATCATAAAAATATTGATAATAGCATAGTTTATTAATAATACTATAATAATAGCAATAGAATAAGAAATAACAATTACAGAATATACACAATAAAAAATAAGTTAAATAGTGACTTATATTTAATATTTAACTCTTTTTGTTAAATTTCAGTTTTAATGATCAGTAATTGCAGTAGCTTCAGTCAAATACAGCAGGATGCAACGTTAAAATAGCCTAAATATAAAGTTATGAAACTTCACTTTGCCCTCAGCCAAAACGATTTACCAGGGAACCATTTATAGATTAATGAGACCAAAGATCGCCCGTTAGATATACACAAGACGAATTATATCTCATGTTTAACCACTAGACTAGAGACATCCGAGCCAGCGGCAAACGTCAGAAGCACTGGATGAATACAGCTGTTCCAGGCGGGGTACATGAGCGCTGAACACCCGGTGTTCGCATCTTACAACTCCGAAAACGTCAGATCAAATTTTTAAATAGGCGCTATCTTTATAAACAAACCACATATTTGAGCTTTAAACAACTACATTGTCAACTGAAAAACTATGAAAACTACATTTCGTGACACAATAACAGTAGTATTTTTAAATTTATCCTCTGAACGTTACTATTACTAATTAAATCATGACCAAATACAACCAAAAACAAACGTTCAGTCTTGCTTGTGAAAGGTAATTCCTCGAAAGCCGTTTTCAATTGTGTGGCGATTTGTACAGCCCCAAGCAGCGCACGAAACAGGCATTTTTCTCAATTCCCGGTATGAGAGGTATGGGAAAGTTGCCATCACCAACATGGCGACGCCGTTGACGTACGCTCCAGCGGACAATAGGGCGTCTATGTATTTATTATGTCTATTTTCTCCAGAGCACCTGTATAAATGAACTAAATTAATAACTTTTTTACAACAAAAATGAACCATCACTGAACTTACTTAAGCTGGACTGTGACGCTATTTTCTTCTAGAAACAAACTGTGTTGCATTATTTTCCTGTTATCTCTGTAAAGCTGCTTTGAAACAATCTGTGTTGTAAAAAGCGCTATATAAATAAAGGTGTCTTGACTTGACTTGATCAGCTGTGCTGTTGATCGGACCTACACTTCCCAAGCGAGGCAAAACCTTCCCACACACACACAACCTCAGAGTACACATCTCCTGACGCGCAGTGGCGTCTACAGTCACCTCAGTGATGTCGACTCTCTTTGTGAAGTGACCGCACTGTTGTCCGATCCCGGGGAAAACCCCTGTCTAGTGCACAAGAAAGAGTGAAACCAGAAGCCAAGCGCTGAGGCATCGGTCAAAAGGACAAAATGATGTCGTAAAAGGTTGGCGACTCATGTTTGCATAGGCCTTTGGAAATGTCATTCTTCAGGCCACATTCAGGGATTCAGACGCTCTCTAAACACACTCCACCCGACTCCAGCACGCAAACACACACCTCACACCTACACTGGAGCCCAGAAGGAAATGAACACCCCAGACAGACCAGTGTCTCGCTGAGGAACAAACACAATCCCTTTTCCTCTCCCTCAGCCTTTCTCATACAATAAAGGCCAATTCAGCCTGTTTGAGGAGTCTCGGTTTATTTAAAACATCAGTATTAGCACGGCATGAGATCCCATAGATTTGTGTCTGGAGGGAGTGACTAATTCATTGACTATTTTGATCTCTTTGCATATTGTCAGTTTACGCCACGAGATTAACAGCTCTAGTTTCTGTTCAACCCTGTTGCTATGTGACATTCCCTCTTGAAACGAATGCCTTGATCTTTCTAACATATTGGAGGGATTGACATCATTATGGTCCACATGGTTCAAATAGAAGTTTGGTTCACTTACATCCTTTATCAGCATTTCAGAACTTATCCTGCTCTTATCAAGCTCTGTTTCAGATCTGTTAGGAGAAAAATAAATCCCTGTTATTTATTATAGGCTTGTTCTTTACAAAAATAATGGTTACCCAAGAATGTACTGAGTAATATAAGCCCACTACATGGGTTAAGGTTAGGTATAGGGTTAGATTCCCTGTAAGTACCCATTTATTACTATTGTCTTACTCACACACTGTTTGGACCATGTTTTCAGTTTGCACTGTTCCCCTTATTTGCACTGTTCCCCGTTTGTTATCATGGTTGTTAATCGATTTGTCATTTAGTTCAGCTATGTGTACCTTGTTATCACCAGTACTGAAGTTCTCTCTGTTTCTGTTTAGTTTGTCCTGCCTCATTAATGCTTTGTGGAAGTTATCCTGTGTTCCTGTTTCCTGAAAATTATATGAAAAGTACTTTTGATCTTTCATCATCGTCTTCGTGTTCGGTACAAACTGTGACAGAAGGCAAGACCAAGATAAGATACGATTTTTTTTGTTTGTTTTCCTGTCATCATCGACATCCCTGCAGTTCGCTCCTTTGAGGAACACCTGGAGGAATTTCTTGACCTCGCATATCGATCAGCCAGCCTGAAAAGGTGCAGTTGTCCGGGGAGGGTCCTCGAGGAAGCCTCGTCAAATGGAGTGGAGTGGGGGCAGCGGACCCATCGACGACGAAGACAGTCCCACTCAGAATCCAGTGCCCAGCCAGAATCTCTCCAGCTGCGAGGAGTGGCAGCAAGTGGCCACCGCAGACACAGAGCCAGACTCAGCCGTTATGTGTGAGCCCGCGCCAGGAGCGACCGAGCATTACATTGCAATGTAGCCTGGGCATTGCCGAGGGTATGGATTGGAGGCCCGTCCGTCACTGAGAGTGAGTTGCTTGACTTGGACTTCAGTTGTCATTTAACCCCTACCATACCTGTTTTTGTTTTGGACTTGCTGGTCCCACCCAACCTCCTCTCCCACTACCTCTACAATGCTCTCCTGTAAGTTTGTGTCTCCCTAGATTTTCCATCCCTCTCCAGTCAGTTATTCAGCCCTCAGCCACACCTGCTGCCCAGTCCTCAGTGCCTCCCTTACCCCCTCTACCTGCCTCCCTTACCCCGTCTACCTGCCTCCCTTACCCCCTCTCAGTGCCTCCCTTACCCCCTCTACCTGCCTCCCTTAACCCCTCTCAGTGCCTGCCTTACCCCCTCTACCTGCCTCCCTTAACCCCTCTCAGTGCCTGCCTTACCCCCTCTACCTGCCTCCCTTACCCCCTCTACCTGCCTCCCTTAACCCCTCTCAGTGCCTCCCTTACCCCCTCTACCTGCCTCCCTTAACCCCTCTCAGTGCCTGCCTTACCCCCTCTACCTGCCTCCCTTACCCCCTCTACCTGCCTCCCTTAACCCCTCTCAGTGCCTGCCTTACCCCCATACCTGCCTCCCTTGCCCCCTCTACCTGCTTCCCTTATTCCCTCTACCTGCCTCCCTTAACCCCTCTCAGTGCCTCCCTTACCCCCTCTACCTGCCTCCCTTACCCCCTCTCAGTGCCTGCCTTACCCCCTCTACCTGTCTCCCTTACCCCCTCTCAGTGCCTCCCTTACACCCTCTACCTGCCTCCCTTGCCCCCTCTACCTGCCTGCTTTACCCCCTCTACCTGCCTCCCTTACCCCCTCTCACTGCCTTCCTTACCCCCTCTCACTGCCTCCCTTACCCCCTCTCAGTGCCTCCCTTACACCCTCTACATGCCTCCCTTGCCCACTCTACCTCCTCCCTTACCCCCTCTACCTGCCTCCCTTACCCCCTCTCAGTGCCTCCCTTACCCCCTCTACCTGCCTCCCTTACCCCCTCTCAGTGCCTCCCTTACCCCCTCTACCTGCCTCCCTTACCCCCTCTCAGTGCCTCCCTTACCCCCTCTACCTGCTTCCCTTACCCCCTCTCAGTGCCTCCCTTACAGCCTCTACCTGCCTCCCTTACCCCCTCTCAGTGCCTCCCTTACCCCCTCTACCTGCCTCCCTTACCCCCTTTCAGTGCCTCCCTTACACCCTCTACATGCCTCCCTTGCCCTCTCTACCTGCGTCCCTTACCCCCTCTACCTGCCTCCCTTACCCCCTCTCAGTGCCTCCCTTACCCCCTCTACCTGCCTCCCTTACCCCCTCTCAGTGCCTCCCTTACCCGCTCTACCTGCCTCCCTTACCCCCTCTCAGTTCGTTGGTTACACCGCGGGCCTGCTGTGAGCCACCTCATCCTGGACATGGCTCCACCTCCAGCCTGTGATCCCTCCATTCTGCCTCGGCCCGTCACTCTAGCTCCATCCTCCCTCAACTCCAGTGGAGAACATCGGACATTCGGCATCACCGCGTCCCTCGGAATTTCGGCTCCAGCTGGGTCAGTCATCGTGTCGGCTACGTCATGAACATGTGGATCCCTGCACTACCTAGCCCTTCACCCCTATGGCTCCGGCTAGCTCCGCCTTTTTCTCCGCCCTCGGTTGCTCCGGCTCCGCCTCAACCCTCCGGATCTCCACTTCCATCTCGGGGGGGTCGTCGCTACATCTCCGTCGCAGCCGCCTACACCATTGGCATCATTCCACTCAATCAGCTCTTCATCTGAGCCATGGGCTCCTCCATCGACGCTGTCACCTGCTCCCGTCCCCATGGCGGGCATTGAGAATACCTCCACCATCCCTCCCTCCAGCGACGCCACCGTGGGTCCTGGCTGTGGCCTGGATCATCACCTTGACGTTGCTGCTCAAGGCAATCCCCTGGATCACTCCTTTATCTACTCCACCCTGGACGTTTCTGGAAGTTCGCTACAAACCGTGACAACCATAGTATGTACATGCAGAACATGACTTTAAAAATTGCCATTACAATTTTTAATGTGATGCGATTATAATATGATAATATAATTTGTTTAGTTTAGTTAAAGTTTAGCTTAAAGTTAAGGCCATTACTAGCAATTTTTTAGATAACCTTCAACTCTGTAACTTTCATATAATGCAATTCAAATATAAGATAATTAATTATTTTTTTGAAAAAGTTGTGAATTATACAACTTACTTATTTTGACAGTTTTTATTTTAAAATTATTTAAATATTCTATTTTTGAATTTTTATGATTTAATTAATTATATTTCTAAATCTACAGCCATGAATGATTCCTCAAACTGCGTGGCGTGTTGGGGAATAAATGTATTTAATTTACTTTTATTATGCTAAAATATGATTGTAATGTAAACCAAAAATGAGTGGAACAACCATTACTAAGTTACCTATTCAAGTTCAAAAATATACAGGATTAATTCTAATGTTCTTGAGAAGGCATTGAAATAATGACTAATCTGTATACTGGGGTGGACGAGTCGCTATGGTGGTCCCTCAATGTCTTTGGCGGTAGTTATGTTACCTCAGCAGTAAACTTTTCATTTGAACAGGTTAAACCATTTTCAGTCTCGAATTACAATGACCCGCCGTATATATAATGAGTGTTGTAGCCTACATAACCTGGGCTTTTTGTCCCAGCTATATTGAAAGTGCCTGGTCCTCACTTCAGTAAAAACAATAAATCAGCTCTCTGAGTTGGAAAGAGTTATGGGTTAAGTCAGCAGACCTTATGACGGGATTTCAAAGGTGTGATTTAAAATATGGGAAACATGCACGTTTCCCCCATAAATACAGGGCCTCTCTTGATGCCGCCTAACACGCACAGGAAGATCAAGCATTTCAAATTAAGGAGAGAAAAATGCATTCTGCCAGATGAAAAAGGTTTCCTGGGGTCAATTTCACATAAAAAATCCTCTTAAATGTAGAACAGTCAAGTAACCATGAAAGCTAATGTAAAACAGACAGGGCAGAGCAACATTACCTGCTTCTGCTTGTGTCAGCAGCACCACAAACAACTGAGAAAACACACAGCCTGAAATACCTGCAGACGTGCGTTCACATACACACACAAGACTGCACTGAAGCACATCTGAAGGTCAGTTATTACAGGTGCTCCACTGAAATATCTGACAGTACTGCTCAATGTCAAGCTTGTTCTTTGTGTACAGATGTTTGAGAGAAAATGTGGTTTCTGCAGTGATTTATTTGCACTTTATTTTCATTCTTATCTATAAAGAACCTTAAAGGGTTCCGTCATGTGCTTCATTTAGAACCTTAGGGGATTTAGAACATCATGGGACCATTTTATGGATTTAGTTTCATTTCGTTAATTTTGTTTTTATTTTACGTTACATTTTAGCAATTGAACATATTTTATATAAAAAAAATGAAATAACCCATTAAACATTAAAGTACGTTGTATTATGTATTATATCACAGTCTGTCTGAATACTCGATTGTGATTGGTTGGAAGGTGTGCAATAAAACGGTTTAATGCACAGGTATTTCCAGTAAGTGTAATCACCGTTGTATATTAATGCGCTGCTGTCGTTGAAGCGCACACATGCATACATCAGTCAGAGATCGCGCTCCGCAACACAAACACATTCAGGAGCACAGGAACTTGTGATCAATGCTGCCTTGTGACTTTTAGTACTAAAATAGCGTAGATACTAAATCGATACATTATATTTCTCAGCAACGAGAGGGTTACATCGCTGCTTTTGAAGTAATTAAACTTACAGCTTTGTTGTTAATAGAGAGAGATGCTGAACAGATGAAGGTAGACTAATTCACAAATGCATCTCTCATCTCCCCCTTTCTCTCTCTTTTGACAATTAATTCAAATAAATTATATAATTCATTGATTAAAAAAAATAAGTTATAAATAATTTATCTCTGTCTCTGATTCTAAGCAGACAGAATGCTAGATCTAATGCATAACTAACAAAAATAACCGTAATTTTTACCCATCCGGGCCAATTTTGCACTGCAAACATCAATTACAACTTTAAATTGTCAATGCTGGCAAATGACTATGGTAAAAGCGGGATAATCCATGGCTAGCTGTGCATTCAACAATTTTAATGCACAGCTAGCCTTGGACTATTCCTTACTCATAATATTTATAAGTGCTGAGAGTGATTTGAGAGTGATTTGCGATGTACAAGCATCGTTTGCACACCGTCTTCGCTGCTAGTAGAACCGCCTGCGATTTGTTGCTTTCAGTGTCTCTCATTGAAAATGAAATAGAGACATCCACGTCCCATGTCAAACTGGCTTTCAAAGTGTCAAAGTGGTACTACCGGCCCAATTTATGAGCGTCCCCCGGGAATTCTCCCGATTATCCCAGTGGCCACTCCGGGCCTAATCTGAGCTAGTCGTCAATGCTGGGAAATAACCATGGTATAAGCAGGATAATCCACGGCTAGCTGTGCTTTAAATTATTTGAATGCACTCTGCTTCGCCTTCAAGTGGTTCTTTGCCTTGACGTTGTGTTTTAAAACCATTTAATGCACAGCTAGCCGTGGATTATCCCTTACATAATTTAAAACATTTCTCCTTATATAGAACCTTTTGGCTTTAAAATTGAGTCAAGAACCCTAGAGTTCTATATAGAACCCAATAGAACCTTTTTTTCTCATAGTGTTCTTTCGTTTTCATTTATTTTTGTGCTTTATCAACATGCAGCTTTTATAAAATTATATGAAATGAATAATTCAATGCCTCAAAAGCGACAGTGAAGACATTTAAAAACACTTTTTAATTTTCTATTCATCAAAGTATCCTGGATTTTTTTTTCCACAAAAATATGAAGCAGCACAACTGTTTTCAACATTAGCAATAATCAGAAATGTTTCTTGAGCAGCAAATCATCATATTAGAGTGATTTCTGAAGGATCATGTGACACTGAAGACTGGAGTAATGATGCTGAAAACTCAGCTTTGATCACTGGAATAAATTACAGTTTACTACAAAACAGTTCTTTGAACATTTTTACTGTATTTTTGATCAAACAAATACAGTCTAGGTGAGCATAAGAGACTTCTTTTAGAAATATAAAAAAACTCTTTTGAATGCTATTTATTGTATGTCCTCATTTAGATCTAGGGAAACGAAACGTGGGAGAATCTCCACAGTTTCATAAGGCATCAGTGGATAGTTTCAGGACTATATGTTTAAGGTATGTTGGAGCTGAAGTGTGAGTGTGTGTGGGAGAGTTGTGTGCTGGTATGAGATGGAGGCGTCGCCAGGGTGGCACCAGGTACAGCGCTTTATGAGAGATGGAACACATTAGAGTATTATTGCTTCAGCATGTTTTAACGCACATTATTTCTGTCTCACTGACTCCTGTCATAACCAGTGTGCATTGGATGGGTTAGAGGTTAGGTTAGGTTTAAATTTCACAGATAAAGCTGTACATTTATTTTGATTTTGTGTGTGTGTGTGTGTATGAGTGTGTTTTACTGAATGAGTGTGGCCCTGCTGTGCACATGGAAACTCAAGGTAAACAGAGTAATACCGCTAACGAGGTTGTTGGTGGTCGTGTGTACAGTAAAATGGGATCTGCACGGTTTCATTTTGTGGTGGGCAAAACCCTGAAGAGCTTCCAAAAAGAGTTTGTTTTTGACTGAGGGCTGCAGGGCATGGCATGGAAGAAAATAGCATGTGTGTCAAGAACTTTAATTGCGGGGCCCCTAATCTGGAGTGATTCACCCCCGCGTCTGGGTGGCACACAGTGACTCGATCTGCAAACGTGAACCAAAGGCTCATCACTGTCTCACCGTAAACCCGGTTTGCTCTGGCTCATGATTGTTTTTGTTTTCCACTGATTAGACATATCTCCCCAAATTGAGTTAAATACTGTGTTATTTTAGTATCAATGATATATTATTATAGTTTTTAATAATATTTAGAATTTTTTTATTACATTTTATTTAAGGTTGAAAAAACAAAACAAAAAAACTTTGCCTCCTCATTTCAGAATGCCACTGGTGTAAACGCCCAATGTAACTTTTTTGTCATTTTTGGTATTGTAAACATGTAAACTGTATATGTGGTATTATTACAATTTTTTTATATAATTTTTTTATATAACTTTTTTTTATATAACTGTAAGGTCATTTTTAAAGTGCTGTACGGCCATATAAAATAAAACTAAAATGCAATGTTGTTAAACTGTGAATTGTAAAAGTGTTTTGTGTTTGCTCGGTGTTTGTACTTTGCGGCACCACACACAGACAAGAAAGGAGGCCGTGAGTAAGCTGGGTGTTGCAGGGAGAAAACCCAATCCTATTTACAGTGCATTGCAAGGGTTTGTGGATCTCTGACGTCAACTCACCAGTCGCCACACTGCCAAAGCGGAAAGCTGTTGCATGCAGCTAAAAGTAGACACAGCAGTGTGTAAACATGATAAATGTAGTAAGAGTGACAAAAAATAGAGATTCCTTTCACCCCTCGCTGACCTTTAGCATCTTTTAGAAATTTAATCCACTAGAAATTCAATTTAGCATCAGTGTGATCCAATTAGTAAAACACAATGTTTTAACCTCGACCTGAACGATCCCCTGAACCCCTGAACGATCTGAACAGGGTTGGAAGACTAAGGCTGTGTTCACACTTGGGATGTTTGGTTGGTTTAAAACGAACCCTGGTGTGATTGCTCTGTTATTGCGGTTTACTTGAATAAGTGTGAACGCTGCCATCTAAACCCTGCCACCAAACAAGCGGATGAGACCTGCTGAAAAGATGGATCTTGATCCACTTGCAAACTAACTCTGGTGTGGTTTGACTAAAATATGAACACAACGACACCTAAAAGAATCAAATGCTACAGCTACAGTGGGTTCCTCCTTCCATCCGGCCCCGCCTCTGTGCTCCATCACACCGGCCCCGCCTCAGTCCTCCATCACACCGGCTCCGCCTCAGTCCTCCATCACACCGGCTCCGCCTCAGTCCTCCATCACACCGGCTCCGCCTCTGTCCTCCATCACACCGGCTCCGCCTCAGTCCTCCATCACACCGGCATCGCCTCAGTCCTATGTGCATTAATATGTGCCCCGCCTCTGTCCTCCATCACACCGGCCCCGCCTCAGTCCTCCATCACACCGGCTCCGCCTCAGTCCTCCATCACACCGGCATCGCCTCAGTCCTATGTGCATTAATATGTGCCCCGCCTCTGTCCTCCATCACACCGGCTCCGCCTCTGTGCTCCATCACACCGGCTCCGCCTCAGTCCTCCATCACACCGGCTCCGCCTCTGTCCTCCATCACACCGGCATCGCCTCAGTCCTCCATCACACCGGCTCCGCCTCAGTCCTCCATCACACCGGCTCCGCCTCTGTGCTCCATCACACCGGCCCCGCCTCTGTCCTCCATCACACCGGCTCCGCCTCTGTGCTCCATCACACCGGCCCCGCCTCAGTCCTCCATCACACCGGCTCCGCCTCTGTCCTCCATCACACCGGCTCCGCCTCAGTCCTCCATCACACCGGCTCCGCCTCTGTCCTCCATCACACCGGCTCCGCCTCTGTCCTCCATCACACCGGCTCCGCCTCAGTCCTCCATCACACCGGCCCCGCCTCTGTCCTCCATCACACCGGCCCCGCCTCAGTCCTCCATCACACCGGCCCCGCCTCAGTCCTCCATCATACCGGCTCCGCCTCTGTCCTCCATCACACCGGCTCCGCCTCAGTCCTCCATCACACCGGCTCCGCCTCAGTCCTATGTGCATTAATATGTGCCCCGCCTCAGTCCTCCATCACACCGGCTCCGCCTCGGTCCTCCATCACACCGGCTCCGCCTCAGTCCTCCATCACATCGGCTCCGCCTCGGTCCTCCATCACACCGGCTCCGCCTCAGTCCTCCTTCCATTTGGCTCCGCCTCAGTCCTCCATCACACCGGCTCCGCCTCGGTCCTCCATCACACCGGCTCCGCCTCAGTCCTCCTTCCATTTGGCTCCGCCTCAGTCCTCCATCACACCGGCTCCGCCTCGGTCCTCCATCACACCGGCTCTGCCTCAGTCCTCCTTCCATTTGGCTCCGCCTCTGTCCTCCATCACACCGGCTCTGCCTCAGTCCTCCTTCCATTTGGCTCCGCCTCTGTCCTCCATCACACCGGCTCCGCCTCAATCCTCCTTCCATTTGGCTCCGCCCTCCACCATCCCTCCACCTCCAACCTTCACCATCCCTTCGCCTGCTCCTGTCACCATACCTTCGCCATCGCTTCGTCTGTCTCCTAAGTCTCCTCCTTGCCGTGAGGTTGCGCCTTCCAGGAGGGTTTTAGTTTTGTTTTCATGGACTCTTACTTTGTTTTCTTTTATCACATGTATTCCTTTATTTGAGTTTCCCGCCACTCATATGTTTCTATGGACACTAATTATCATCACAGCTGTTCATCATTTAGGTTATCACCATGTGTATTGAAATTCCTCACCTTCACTCAGTGTTTGTCCGGTCTCATTTGCACTAGTGTCTTTACCTATACTAGCTGTTGGATTTATTATTAAACTCTGCATTTGAACTTTATTCCTGATCCTCATCTGTCTGTCTGCACCTTGCTAACAACACATCTGTGACCTCGTCTATTTAGTGTTAGGGATTAGTTTGATTGGACAGAAGTTTCAATTATTTAATTCAAATCTAAAATGTATAATTATTTGTAAATATTTAATATTTTGGTCACACTTTATTCTATGATCCAATTCTAACTATTAACTGACTATTACCTATGACTTTTGCCTCAATTAACCTCTAATTACTGCTTATTAATAGTAATATTAATAGCGTGGTCATGCCGAATAAGGCATTAATATGTGCTTTATAAGTATAATAAAAAGCAAATATCCCAGTAATGTGCATGCTAATAAGCAAATAGTTAATAGTGAGAATTGGACCCTTAACTAAAGTGTTACTCATATTTCAAACTCAGTCAAATTTGTGCAATATGTCGAGCCCTCGAACAATCAACCACAGACTATAATTTTAAAATTAGCCCAGTTTCCACAAAAAAAAAAGAAGAAGCAAAAATAAGCTTTTCTATGTTCCATCTAGAAAAACAGTCTGACTGGCTAAACGGTTTGACTATTTCGTGTGCGGAGAGACAGATGTGGCGATGTTTTCATGGGAGAACTGAAATATACATGCTGTTTAATTACATCTGATATGGTACTGTTTCCGATTTTGGCCATTACAGCATACGAGGTCTGACCACAATAAAGCACTGAGCAGCGTTTAGTGGTTCTGACTGAGACTCTGGTGTTTTGCTGTTGTCTGACCACTCAGCCATGACCCACCCCTCCGTCTCCCCACCGGCCGTCCTGCCCAGAGAGCGAGGGGGCACGCTGTGGGCTCAAACCTTACAATTTGTCTTCCACTGGCTTGTAGTTGCGCTAATGAATCAGACTTGCGAAACCCCAAACCGTTGGGGGGGAAAAAGAAGGACGTCACCACATTTGGCCCGGTTTATGTGAGCGTGGGAGAGAGAATTTTTAGATGATGAGTTTAGTTAGGGTGCACACACGACCAGAGGGCAGTTTGCCTATTAAAAGCAACTTCCAATAAATACCAGGGAAAAAACAACACATTTGTATAAAAAGAGAGAGAGAGAGAGAGTATCTCGGGTTTCTGGATGAAAATGACAGGGTGAACGGAACAATCGTGTCCCCACGTCTGACTCGTTCACGTCACGTTTCCACTTTCTCCTGTTGCTCCCAGAAAGGTCTGGAAAGCGGGAAATATTGTCTACCGAAGCCAGGCAGTTGGAAAACTGATTTGGTGGGGTAATGCCACATCACAATTCAGACATGTCAAACGATAGACACACTTCTCTTAAAGTCTTACAGAGCTGACATTACAAGCTTAAAGAGCATGAAATATAGGGCACTGACAGGGAGAGGAGAATGAGTGATTACGCTAAATATAAAAATGAAGGGTGTGTGTTATAAGATGTAGGCTAAGATACCCCATTTGTAGAGACACCCAGAGACATACAGTCTGGCCCCTAATGCTCCCAATGATGAGGGAGATGTGCCTGACCTCAAAGGGAGCTCGGAGCCAAAGCCATGTGTAACATTACATTTTAGGCTGCTGGCTTTGCGGTGGGGGCTCCTCTCGTGCTCATGACATCACTTTCCCTGCCGCCTGCGCGCACACTCTCACAAATACAGTGAAATTATACGTCTGGTTCATAGCGCAAACATGTTGTGATTCAGTGCGGCATTTTGCCCTATTCCAGAAGTGTGCTTTTCGTGGGAGTTGCTAACTCTTGCACTCACCACTGAAAGGTCGGTTGAGAAGATGAGGGCAGAGGTCATTTCGAGTGGTATGACGTGAAATAAATCGGAGCTCTGGTCCAGCTGCTCCAGATGTGGGCAGCCTCATTATCATGAGGTGAATTACAGTAAAACATTACCAATCTCTAGCCTGTAATGAGCTTTACAGATGTGGCTCAAACTCGTGGTCTTGTTTCCCTACTGAGCACTCATTCCGAAAGCTCATTTTACCTGGTTAACATGCCCCTCGGGCTCCGGCAGGGACAGGACAGCGAGGGGAACCCTCAACAATGGCATGCATTGCTTCAGAGAAATAATGTTGCTTCCAGTATCATTGTATATGTTCATCGACAGTTGAAATGAGTCGAAATCACATTCAAAGAGTTCACATGCACAGTCAGCAGCATCAGAGCTTTTGGTGGGTACGACTTCTGAAAATGATTTTTAGTTTTAGACTTATTTGTGAGTTCAGTTTCATCTCAAAGGTCACTGTCACCAGAGTTCTGCAATCCTAAATCCTAAGTTCTTTTGAGGACTGTTCATTGAAAGAATGGTTCTTCTATGGCATGTTCTTCCATGGGCTTTTTTTTTTTGGTTCTATGGCATAACTGTGTTTTAGGGCATTTGGAATTTAATTTGACAAAGCAATAGAAAATGAGAGAAATAGGATCTTGAGCTGAAAGTCTCTGCCAACAAGCCTATAGTATAGCTCAAAACGTCACCAATTTCGTTCCTATGATCCTGGGAACCCTCAATCGATGTCTGAAATGTCTGAACATACTAAGCAACTGGAATATGTATGTTTCAAACTAATCATGAAATATCCAAAAATGTAGGCAGAATGTCACTTGTGGCACTTAATCTGTGATCCTCAACTTAGTCTTCCTGGAAACTGGGTCCATTTAAAAAAATAAAAATAAATTAAAACATCTCAAATGATTTCTTTAAAAAAAACCACAGGGCTGTTAAATGCTTAATTCTGATTGGCCATTTAAGGTGTGGGCTTATTTTCCAGTAAACACACAGACGTCTATCAACCACATTACAGTTCGATATCATTTCGCCAAATTATTTCAATTAATTCAAAGGCAAATGAACCAAAACCCACAAAGACATTTTCCAAACAAACAATGTTTTGAGGTGTGGACGCTTCACGTTGTCCACCTTGGTATAACTGAATTATTGGTAACACTTTATTTGACAGTGTCCTTGTAAAATAAAGTACACGTTACATGTAGTTTATATACAGTAACAGTACATTATGCATAATATAACCATATAGTAAGTGCATGTTGTTAATTAATACTCAGTACTGAACTGTACACTGTAACAAGAACACCTTAAAATAAAGTGCGTCCAAATTACTTTTCAATAATTAAAAAAATAAGATATTTTTACCTTACTTATAATTTACAGTGTTTGGCTGGCTGGCTTGCACTGCTCAGATCTGTATACCCCTTGGTATCAACCTTAACTGGCTTTTTATTGAGTGGCAGTCCAGCTTAAATGGTACATGCATTAGTGGACCCTCATCATTTGGGTTATAATATGTCATATTTGGTGGACTGAGAAGGATAACCAAGATAATGGGATTCAGCTAGGATAACCTGGATTTAGGATTGCAGATCAATCTGCTTCTAGACCAGAGCTGCTCTCAGAGAGTGGGGCTCTGGCACATCCACACCAATTTTTCAAGTTCAATGACAGAGGATGTAACCAAATATGCATTAGGGGAACCAAAAGTAAAATGTTGCGAATTGGCTATTGAAAAACATAATAATCCATACCACTACAGTTTAATGGTAGTTACCAAGGGGTCACGGTTTGGCTAGTTATAATGGTCTAGTTAGCCCTGAAGGTAGATGGGATGTGAGGCTGCGCCAGCCAAGCAGCTGCTATTGAGATGAATGGGAATGTTAGCTTTTTACAGGAAATTATTACCCTCCTTGGAGCTTCCAGCCTTGGCCAAAGGTCCTCATCTGAATCAATTGGATCTGATTTGAAACTGTGATCCCTTCCCCTTGTGTCTTGATTCCATTACAGTCACTGACATTATCTATGTACCCATGTGATGATGCCCTTGCATATTGCTACGTTTTGAGTGTTTTTACACTTAGTTGTACACTTAGAAGTCTTCATATCGACATCAAACTCTCATATTTGTTATGTGCAGTTTCCACTCGTTTGAAAGCTTGTATGGACTTTGTTACATGTTTACAGGCACGCATGGTTGGTCACACCCTTCCTATATTACATTAGTAAAGATGTCAGTAATCATCTCTCAGCATATGAAATGCATTAAATGGCTTTTCATGTTAAAATGGCTTAAACAACTGCTCCCTGTTAAGAATGCATTACATAACAGTTCAAGTTTTTATGACACTTCTATAAATAAAGAAAAAAGAAAAAAGAAAATGCTCTGGTAAAACCATCAGTGGTCTCATAAACAACACACCCCTGAACGCCCTGTGAATCTGGCTCTGAACGTCACAGCCCATAGAACCTGGCAAAGACGGCCTATCAAAAATCCATGACAAATACAAGAACAGTCTGTCTGTAATGCAATGCTGTGTGTCAACCACTGGCTGGATTCAGACTGCTGGAATGCTCTCTAGAATGTCTACAAGTATTGGCCAGATCACTTGTGCTATTAGTCAGGCATTATATGATTGGCTAAAGACATTATCCCAGCAGCACTTTGTATTTTTAACTCATTCTCAATAGGAGGGGCATTTCACAAATCTCCATGCGGTGTATCCTACCGTCTAATCTTTCACTGTTCTTTCATTAATCAAGTCTAGTCAAGTCACATTTATTTATATAGTGCTTGTCAGGGTTTGACATTAACACCCGCCAACCCGCCAAAATACGGGTGAGTTTCAGCAGTGGCGTGTAAGGCAGTCACTCCTACTAACCACTTTGGTGGGTTAATTTTTTTTCAATTGTAGTCTTTTAAAAAGGCATCTGAAATATTAAACTAAGTGCAATGTAGTGTTGTCACAAATATAGATTTTTCAATGCATATCGATACTGAAATATCTGAAACGCTTCCAATACTCATTTCCCGCAGAATAGAAACACGATACCAGCTGCTTTCTCGCGCTCTCATCTCTCCGACAGCGAGTAACACATAAACTCGCCTCCCCTCACTCATTTCTTTTGCTCCAGATGAATATTGTTGGTGTTACAGGCTTGAATTTCGGCGTGGGATTGTGTGTATTGTGCATAATGTTACACATTCCCGAGATGTTGTGCTCACACCCAAAGGGTGCTCGCATAAAGCCGCCTCTCAGGACTAAATTGAGCTCTTTTTCACTGCTTATTGCGCTTAAACAGTCAAATACACACAAAATAATGTCAAAATGCCGGTCTATGCAAGTATTCACGTGAACACAGTCAGTTATTTTTTAAGTGAACGTAAACAGTTGAGAAAGAAAACGCATGGATCCGTGCGTCAGGTCTTAAAGTGAAATTATTATGAGATAATATTAAAAATATCTATATGGCAGTTTTTCCCTTTGCTATCAATGTTCAAATGTTCAATCAAAATTGTGGCCAGTGAAAATGCTGAGTGGCTCGTAATTTTAGAAAAACAAAAGCCACAGTGGCTGGTGAGCAAAACAGTTTTGTCAAGCCCTTAGTGCTTTATACCGGGGGGTGGCGTCAAATATTATTCATCCGATAATGTGCAGGTAAATCAATAATATTACTGAATATTAATTGTCTTTTAAACCGAGCAAACTGAGCAAGCCAATGGCGACAGTGGCAAGGAACCAAAACTCCATCAGCTCACAGTAATCAATGGAAAAACATATTGCGGGGAAAGTCAAGGTAGAATTACAGAGTGCACCGTTCCCATTGTGTTAATTCAAGGCTATAAAAAAGGCTCGCCCGCATGACTTCACCTTACATTGGCAGCGAGATCAGAAGAATGTTTGTGTCGAGGTGCGAGGGGTGTGATCTTACTCAGCCATATATTTAGGTTAGAAATGCACGTTGGAAAGAGAAAATAGTGCATGTGGGCTACAGATAAACAAAAAACAGAAAACAAGGGGAGTTAAATGAATGGCCGTTTAGCTGAATGTCTGCACCACATGAAAGCCTCGCTGGATTTGGTTGTGCGGCATGCGATCGCGCTGGCTTTGTATTATACCACAGACCTTAAATGGGGAAGGCCATCTATAGCATCTCTGAACACAGTGCAGGCACTGTCTCATGATAGCACAGACTGTAGAAAAATATGTGTTTTGGAGGAGTGCCCACAGTTAAAGAACCTCCTTCAGGCACTAATGGAAACGTTTGGAGACTTCTACCATCTCATTGTGTCTGAAATAGACACGCAGAGGGATTGTCTTCCATGAATTTCATGATAACATGTTGAGAAATGAAGGGGGCTATCCTGAGGCCAGTGGTGTATGTTTCAGGTGTCCAGCCGATGCGCAAGTGCAGCGCAGAGCAAAGCAAGTTTTACATTAAAGGGCACCTATTGTGGAATTTTGAAAATGACCTTTCATGTAGTGTGTAGATCTAAGTGAACGAAAACATCCTGCAAAGTTTTAAATATGAAAGTTCACCGTATACAAAGTTATTGTCTCTCAAAAGTAAGAGTCGACTCTGAGTCGCTGATATGAATCGATAGACGAACAATGCCTTTTCTCTATCTAGATGACGTCAACTTGACAAGTTATTTGAATAAGATACGCCCACTCATTGCGCGCGCAGACACCAGGGTAAACTTGAGAACATGTCGACAACAAGACGCTGTGTTTTGAAGTGCGAATCAAAAGCGACCTTTTTTCACTGCCCAGGGACGAGCATGTGAAGACTAAGTGGCTAGTCATATATACAACTATACCACACAAGTATAAGCCGAACCTTGTGCTGTGTTCGCGTCATTTTAATGACGATTGCTTTACAAACATAAATGCTTTCAAGTGTGGATTCGCGAGACGGTTGATACTGAAGGAAGGTTTAGTACCAATTTTATTTGGATCAGCTTCCTCCGAATCACAACCTGTAATTATTATTAATAATTGTTGCTTTTATGTGTTTTGTAGCATGCTCAATAAGTATGTGTGTGTGTTGTGTAAGTTACGCTCAGCTTCTAGGTCTCCAATGTCAATTTTTTTTTTTAAATATGTGAAATGTATGTCGTTATTGGAGTTGTCATAAAGAATAGAGCAAAACCTTGTAGTACTGCAGTGCTTTATCAATATGTTTGTGCGTTGGGCTAACGCAAACAATAACTGACTGGGTCATCTGACCAATCACCGCAGATTAGCGTCACGCAAAGGAGGGGTTTGGAAAAATGAGTCGTTAAACGGATCATGTGGGAGTCGTGAGAAAATCCGATAAAAATAATGCATATTATAAGAAAACAAAAGTGTTTTTTGTCATTGCATGCATGTAAAACTGTTGTTGGGGACTCCCAAAACAATATTAGGAACATTTTAAATGCCATAATAGGTGCCCTTTAAGACAAGGCGATAACCAATTGGCGATTGACTGTTGTATAAGCCGGGACTTACTTTACTAGAGCTGTCACATTAGACATTCCAATTTCTGCCATTAATTGTAATACCATTGGTCCGTTTCAGCAATAGGCCTATACAGTCTAATGATGTATTCGTCCCAAAATGTTGTTCACATTTTAAATTTGCGCTGTTGCCAATTTTATATTTCAAATTCATCTCAACGATGGTCTTGAATTGCAAAAAAACCCCTAAAAACTGCACACTGTTTTAGACTACCATCTAATGGGGGTAATTGACTTCTTTATCCTTTACTGTACTTCAGTGTTATTGAAAAACTCATCAATGAAATTAGGGAAAACACTGAATTACAAGCCACCAGCCATTGTTGTAGTCAAGACCACCTCATTCAGTCCGAGTCCAGGCCGAGACCTGAACAGGTTGAGTTTGAGTTAAGACTGAAACAAGAAAAGGGTCCGAGTCTTGAGTCCTGCTTTGAGCGCTTCACACAGTGTAAAAATGCTTTGCTTTCTATTAGGGTGAATGAAGCCTGGTTTTGCGCAAATGTCATGTGTACATATTCAGTGTTAGAGTCCTGTCTCAAGTATCGAACCCTGTTCATGACACGCGGGGGAAAAAAAATATATTGTGGCCAGGAATTAAGGTTTTGTTCCCATGACTTAATTTGTTCAAGTCAAGTCACATTTATTCATTATACTGTACAATGAAGATGGTTTCAAAGCATCTGGATTCACAATAATAAACAAGAACCTGCTGTAAAATTCATCAATTGTGAACCAAAATCAGTTTCAGCTGTCAAGAAAACAATAGTGTCATTATTCGGCTCAATTAATTTCAAGTTTTGTTCTCATCTGATAGTGTCAGTGCAGACAAATCAATAATATTATTGAATATTAATTGTCTTTTGAACTCAACTGAGCAAACCAAAGGTGACACTGTGACCTCGTTTTAAGTAAATCACGGCCACGTTGTGTTAATTCATTTCCTCAGTTTAGTTAAATCACAGTCATCAATTTAACTACATTTAAAACAAGGGACAACAAATGAGTACAACATGGCCCCAAATTAATAGCTAACAAATTCTTAATTCATGGTCACAAATCTCATTTTTGTTGCAAGGCTCTGTACAGTATAAGTCCAAATGCTTCCGAATCCTCTGTAAACAATGCAGACGGTGATTTGTGTCATGAATGTCATTGGCTCCGAAAGTGCCTATGTCCGACTGGCACTGTGACACTAAAAAAAAGGAGTGCTTTACACACAATTTGATCTCATATTTAATCATTTTTGTTGTGTTATATTTTTGTAATGTTGATTATTATCACATCAGAATCGTAGTCAATGCCTCCTCCCGCCTGAGGCCTGCCGTAGGGCACTACATTAAAAGTAATGTGTTTAGCCATTTGATCATGCTTTGAAATGTTAATCGAGTGACATTTGAATGTGATCCGTCTTCAACACAAGCAGCTTCGGGCAGCAGGTATTGTGATTGGAGAGAGGAGTGTTTACCCTTGTGCTAAGCCACAGTCTCTGCAAGCAAGAGGTTTTCTCTGGCAGCGATGGCCCCACGCAGCCCAAATAAAGCGGCGGATGAATAATAAAAAAAAAAGGTTGAGTAAGTTTCTGTCACCCTGAGAGCTCCAGCTGCCTGGCCCCCAAACACCGAATGAAAACATGAGCGCCCTCACGGGGCTCTGAGTCAATATTGCCTCCTTCCGCTGGCGGACGTTTGCAGCTGCTTTTGTAATCACAGGGAAAACTATCAGCAGAGCTCTACGTGAACCAACAGTCAAACACATGCACATACTCGATAATGCACAATATTATCATCGGGGTTGGAGAGTAACGAACTAAAGGTCAACTGAACCACTTTATTCAGTGGTTTGACCATTAAGCTTTTCCAACAGTTAACTATTTTTTCCAAGTGAGCCATTTGAGGCATAATCAAACATTGAGGCAATAATCAAACATTGTTCGGTCAATGTCTAGACTGTGTCTCTCTGTTGGGAAGTCTGATTCATTTTTAGTGAGTTGATTTGTTTGGGTGGTTCATTTTAATGAACTGGTTTAAAAAAAAAAAGCAACTCATTTGAATCACCAGTTGTGCTCCTGGAAATCCTTGTGGTGCATTTAATAAATATGTAAATATGTAATGTATGTTTTTGATTCAGCTAAATAGTGTTGGTGTAAATGCATTACAAGTAACGTGAGTTATGTAATTAGATGACTATTTTCAAGCAACAAGTAAAGTGAGGCGTTGTGAGTCATGCACAAAACGGCAGTCTTAACTACATGTTAGTATAGTTAATGCATTAATTAACATTTATGGGTAAACTAAGGCCACATCCACACGAAGCCAGAGCCAGACCCCCTTAAATCAGCCAGGCTTCATAAGCATAAATTAGCAGTACTATGACTTTCAATGAAACATGTGAAATGTCCAAAGTCTTTGATGGTGGCGGTTGAACATGGTTATTCACACACACACACACACACACACACACACGCACACACACACACACACACACACACACACACACACACACACACTCACACGCACACGCACACGCACACGCACACGCACACGCACGCTCGCTCTCTCTCTCTCTCTCTCTCTCTCTCTCTCTCTCTCTCACACACACACGTCTGTTTTATTATCTTTGTGGGGACTCTATACATAGACATAATGATTTTTATACTGTACAAATATTCTGTCTGTGTATTAAAAATATTATTTTTATGTGCAAAATAAATACTGATCTTGGGTAACACTTGGTTTAGGGTTAAATTCTCACTATAAACTAGTTGCTTATTAGCATACTAGGATTATTAGTACTTATAAAGCACATATTAATGTGTTATTCTGCATGACCATATTCTTAATCCAACCAACAAAACGAACATACAAAACCACCTTAAACAAACAAAACCCACCATAATCATACAAAACCACCTTAATCATACAATCTGCCGCATCCGCAATCATAAACACACTGGTTTGTAGAGCAAAACGTTCTTCCGTTTACAAAATTGTGTTATTCTTAGTTATTTACCTACAGCGGCTAATAAATAAACAAATTGTATATAAGGTGTACATACCTTTAATATATTTAATAGTTATTTACCTACAGCCGCAAATAAATAAATTTGCATACAGGTATAAGTTGTATATACCTTCAATATATATTTAATGCACTTTTTTAAAAGTGTAGCTGAACTACTTAAAATGAAAATTATTTTGAATTTTGACAAGCAACAATTTCAAAGCAGTTTCCCCGACACAAACGATTCTACAGATCACAAGTGACCGGCGACTGTTGGCTGACTCGGTCCACGTAGACTAACGTGAGTCATCTGGTTAAGTGTGCTCACAAATTCCCCAAACTCTCACGATGACACTCGTGTTTATACTTTCATTATTTAAAGCAGCATATTCCCTGTCTCCCAGTAAAATCCAGAAGCACTGCCGCAGTGAGTGATTCACAAAACTGTAATGATATCATTGAGTCTGAAAAAGGCTGCATGACTAATCTTCGTCGACACCGGTGCCATAGTGTGTGACATCATCATCATCATTGTAAGAGCAGTCTGATCTGTTCAAGGTATTCACATCTTAATTCCAAAATTTTATACCATGTGTTGGCCGTCTCAAAGAAGGATGAGTGTTCTCTTGGCATGTGCGAATGTTTTCCAGATAAAAACTCGCATAAACACACACAAAAAGGATTGAGGGAAAAAAGACAGACAGACAGACAGAACATGAGTCATTTAGTCGTGACATTACCACATATGAGATATATGCGCTATGACTAGTGAAATAGAACGGTCTCAAGGTAGATGCGAGTAAATCTGAGTGTGACATCATCATGTAAAGAACGTCTGCTGCTTGCTTTATCTCTGAAAGAGTTCCTGAGCTGTTCGCTCACACAGGATCTTAAGTCATGGCAGGGGATAGATTGCACTGGGTAGTTACAGTAGTTAGCATTAAACCGTCACAACTGACTGATGAATGTAATCAAAACTATAAAGTTTGATCTTCATTTAGGCTCCTTTAAAGGAATAGTCCGGATTAAGCTCAATCTTCAGCATTTGTGGCATAATGTTGATTAGCCTACTACAAAAAAATAGTAAAAAAAAAACAAACAATTGGAAGTGAATGTGGCCACTTCATAAACATTAATATACTGACTGTTTCAATAGTATATCAACAAGATTTATACAAGAATATTGTAACACAAAGATGATAGCTTGACGACAAACAGCTGTGGTGATTAGTGTAGTGTAGGGTGACCAACAGTCCTGTTTTCCCAGGACATGTCCTGTTTTCACGTCCTGTCCTGGCCGATGTTTTTTATAAAGTGATGAAAATGTCCTGGTTTTCAAAAAACTGCTGGGAAAGATCAGCTTTACAGGAAAATATAGATGGGCAAACAAGGAGGATGAGGAAGAAAAACAGGATAAAGAGGAAGAAAACTAAAGATATAAATATATTTTGTTAATTCGTTTTTGTAAGTTTGTGAGAGCTATTTTTGTTCAATTTGGAGGTATTTCTTTTAGTTATTCTAATACAGAAGAGACATTATTTCTATCATTATTTCATTCATTATTTTTGAAACCTGTCATAATAAAACATGTCGAGTAACCTCTGAGAAGCCTATCTGAATTTGTGTCTTGTAATATAACAATTTTCTATCCATACAGAGGAGGCATAGCCTACTTTAAATGTATTGAAATTAATAAGGCATCTTTGAGTAAACTCCGAGTATCATTTGAGTATCTATTTGCTGGGCTGAGTGTCCTGGTTTTTTGGTGATCAAAATATGGTCACCCTAGTGTAGTGTCCATGGTGACTGATCAGTGATCAGTGATCAACACAAAGAGATGCGTGATGAATGTAAACAAAGCAAGGGTCAGTGAACTGAACTAAAACCTGAACAAAATGGTGACAAATATCCGTTCAATAAATGCTGTTATAAAATTACAAGCAGAGTTATTGTAGTATTATTTATATACTATCATAATATGAATTAATATGTTGAATTAGTTTTTATCTCTATATATTCAGTTTTCATTTTAGTTTAAGTAACTTTGTTGTGTTTTTGTCATGTTTATTAGATTTTTTTTCAATATTTTTTTTTATTTTAGTTTCATTAATTTTAGTACTTCAGCTTAAAGTTGTTTATTTCAGTTAGTTACCAGCTTCAGGCAACATTTAAATTTTTAATTAAATCATTTTTAATTTTATAATTTTCTCAGCTTTTTTTCAATTACCGAAAATGATTTAATAGTTTTAGTTAAAAATAACTAAATAATATATAATAAATATATAATAAAAATAGATTTAAAATTTATCATTTTAAATCCTCAAAAATTGGCCACTATTACTTCCATTGTACGTGTATCACCGTGACCAGCCTTACCTCAAGGTATTTTTTTTTTAAATTAGTCAAATATTTTTTTTTGTTGTAATAAGCATTAAGCCACAAATGAGGTCAACTGACTTGAACACAAAATATCCTTTTCAAGCGTTAGTTGAGCCAGGAAATTCTGTCATTTGCTTGTGCATTCAATTCAGCTATCAGAAGACATCATAAGATTTGGCAGACTAAACTTATACTATTCAGGCTTTTGCACCAGGTAGTTGCAGGAATTAGCCACCAGGGCGGTCCCCCGAGAACTACATTTTCTCCTAGAGACATTTTCTCGGTTGCATTCGCACCGCTAGAAACGTTGAAGTGACGTAATCCGACACTTATGTCCTGCCGCTCTGGTTGTTGGGTGGGACTTCTATTTTGACGGCGCTGAGAACGGCAGAACCTGAGCACACAGCTCAGGTCCAGCCCATTGGTCCATCTATCGTCATTTTTCCATGTTCGTGGAGTAAATATATAGGCTAAATGTGTGTTTACACTACTTTTTGTAAATGCCGGTTGCCGGTTTTTCTTATGCGTTTGGCCAATCAACTTACACTTATGTCACTGGTAGTTCCTATTGTGCTGTGTGTGATCCTACTCTGAAGTAGGAGCTAATTTAGTTCCTCCAAAAGGAGTTTTCCTATTACTAAAATCGTTCCCAGTTCATGCGGTGCAAACACGTCAAAAAGCGGGTACTTCCTCCAATAGGAACTATGAAAACGATCCTCCGGTGCGAATGCCCCTACTGTTATGATACCGTACAGTGCTTTTTAATCCTTTTTAGAGCTTTTAGTGCACATTCTCTAGTAGCCTCCACAAAAGAAAGTAAGTCATACCGGTTGGAGAAACGATGAGGGTAAGTGAATAATGACAGAACATTTTGAGTGAACTATCCCTTTAAAATCAACATTAGGGTTTGTTTTCATAGTTTCTCTCCACAGTAAAACAGCAATATTAGCTTCTTTATGTGGTTACCACTAAATGCATAATGGAACCAGATAGTTTTTTAGAGCTTGTTAATGTTGTACTCATAGTTATAAAGCCTATTCGTAAGAAACAGGAAAAGGCCAATTGAACTAGGACAATTAAGATGAGCTAAGCTAAAGCTATAATGCTCCTTAGGGAGAGGTGAAGGTGGGCGCTCGTATAGGGAGAGAAGTCAGCGTGGAGGTCCACTTATGGTAGTTCTCAAATGCTCATGAGAAAGCTGGAGGTAATATGTTTTCATCATGAGCATATATACTGCACTCTATAACATACCCTACGGGAACTCCCACTACATCATTTTGAGAGGCCCTGTGAGCCCACTGACAAACCGAGGTTGACAATTAAAAACATAGATGTCTTTGAGCTCAGGGGTGGCCTTCTTGTGCCAGCTATGACTACATGCACTGCCCTGAATATGGCAAGTCCCAGGAACATCGTACAGCTCTGCTGCGTCGGCACTCAAGACTGTAATAGCGTGAAAATTGAGACATAATAGGAGGGCAAAGTCAGCACTGGGGGGTTGGAGGGCATGGGGTCATGGGAAGAATAATGTGGGGTATAATAATTATGAGTGTAAAAAGACTACTGAAAGTTTTGTTCCCCCATAATTTCACATGTATGCATGAATTAGTCAAGTCCAATTTATTTGTATAGCACTTTTTACAATACACCTTGTTTCAAAGCAGCTTTACAGCAAATCATGATTTTAATGTTTATAGTATCATTTTCACACCTGACTCATTTGGAGCGTTTGTTTCAGAACATTTAGGCATATATAAAAATGGCAATCGCACTCGAAAGTTCGAGTTGCGAAAATATATACTGTACATATATATATAGAGTTGCGAAATAATACAGTTCACATTTTGCAATAATATAAACAGTCATGTTGCTGAGATTTGCTATATACTGCTTTTCCTTTAATAACTTTTAATATATTGTGATGCAATATATATAGTTTAGTTAATATAGTTTACATTTTTCAACGATATAAAAATCAATGAGTTAAGATTTGCTATATAATACATACCGCTGAACGTGAGTCTACTGCATGTTTGCGGGTAGGGTTGGATACATATAGCAGTCGAATTATGAATTATTAATAAATTATTTGTTATGTGGTGATATTGAGAATTATGAAATTTGTGAGGTTTTGTTCAATTTATAACAATTTGGTGTAGTAACAAGCCTAATTACAATTTGGTGGTTTGTGTCACTGACAAGGTTAACTGATGCATATAAAAGCATACAAGAAGACTCGCCCACAAGTTGTGATGTCATGCATGAGTGTTTGTTATTGTTGTCTGTAGTTGTTGCGTTTTGGTACTGGGGTAGAACTGGGGATGGTCAGGGCTTAAAGTCGACATGAAACGGAAGTTGAGATAGTCTTTTCTTCATATTGTGCCATATATCCAAGTGAAACGGCTTCTGGAATGAGAACAAATGTAGGGCGGGAGGTGGAAAAAGTACACAACTTCCTTACTTAAGTGAAAGTACAGATACTACTGGTCAAATATTACTCTGTTACAAGTAAAAGTACAGAAGTACTCGTTTTATTATTGTTGCATTGTTGTATGTAATACTTACATTATCTTATGCCTCTGAATCTATTCCTGCCTACCTACCCTCATATCAATATCACATTCATTTCTAGAACACAGTTCCAGTAGTGGGATTGAATGTGAGATCGAATAAATGCACTCAATAACGTCCACAATGGTTTCGGACACACAAATGGCTGATTATAATCATTGGCGTTGAACGGAGTGAACGCTGGCGCAAGTTAGCTGCCGCTGCTCCAGAAAGATACTGCTGTTTTACGTTTTTATACAGCTGTAGCGGCTGTTTTATTGTCATACGTTGCAATAACAACTAGAGTTTGCCTACCTGGTATTTCGGAAACTTTGTTTCTGGAGCTGTCTGGCTGTTGGCTCGGTTTGCCGCTGAGCTCTGTGTGAGAACATGAGGTTCATTGAATTGCCTACCTGGATCGCATTCGTGTGGATTATCATTTCTTCTGTCAACACACGGCGGAGGAACTGTTCCACTTTCATCGGGACATCGCATATCAACCACAACGCAAATACATACATCGGGGGTCCCGACGAAGTTACACGTCTGATACTCTAAGAGCAATACCAACTTTCTGGTCTTCCAATCCTCGTCCCTCAAAGAAATATAATATAATCTCAGTTATCTGTTTTTAAGCATAATCTATGTCGTTCTATCTCATTCCGGAACATAAAGAACATTGATATTGCGATTTTTGCTGAAGGATTTTCCACCCTTTTTTGCAATGGCCATTTTTCAACCACAGATGACCTGGTTCTTCGTTACAATGTTGGACTACAAACGATTTTAGATGTCTGTGCTCCATTAAAAACCATGTCGGTTTCATTTGTCAACTGTGCTCCTTGGTTTACTCCAGAACTACGAGGGTTAAAAGTCAAAGGCCGACGTCTGGAGCGATTATATGTCAGGACTGGACTTGTGGTGCATAAAGAAACTGTATTCTGAGCATATGAAAAACGATAGGGTAGCCCTTACTACAGTTAAAACCTATTACTATGCCAGTTTGATTAGTTCTGGTGAAGGGAACACAAGAACCCTTTTTTTCTGTGGTAAATAATATTTTAAAGCCACCTGATTATTTTCCTTCCCATCAATACTCTGTTGATCTTTGTGAAACCTTTATGTCTTTTTATAAGGAAAATTGAAAACATTCATCAACAAATGTCTGTAACAAAATGATATAGTTGTCAGTTCAACCCTTGTTCTGATCAACCTCTAAATTCTACGCTTTCCTCTTTTGAACTTCCAAGCATCGAGGAAGTAATCTATACTATTAATAAATCTAAATCTACCACGTCAGTTAGATCCTATTCCAACGTACTTGGCTAAAGCCTGCTCACCTTCTCTATCTTCTTTAATTACTGATATCATACATTCTTCACTTATTTATGGTATTGTTCCGTCTCAACTGAAAACTGCTGTGATAACTCCTATACTTAAGAAACCGGGGGCTGATTCAAGTAACTTTGATAATTTTCAAATCTCCCGCTTCTTTCTAAAATATCGGAAAGGTTTGATGCAGCAAGTCCAGAATCATCTTTCTCATAATGGTCTGTGCAAGCAATTTCAATCTGGGTTTCGTCCTTATCATAGTGTTGAGACCGCACTAGTTAAGATCTCTAATGACTTATTTTTAGCTGCTGACTCAGGACTTTTATCTATACTAATTCTGCTCGATTTGAGTGCAGCATTTGATACTATCCAGCACAGCATAATGATAGACAGATTGGAGTCTATTGGAATTATTGGTACCCCTTGACTTGGTTTCGATCGTACTTTACGGGTCGTACTCAACTTGTTCAGTTGAAGCAGTTTCGTTCAAAGCCTTTATAGGTCACTACGGGTGTCCCCCAGGGCTCGGTATTGGGTCCTCTTTTATTTATTATTTATCTTTTACCCCTTGGCAATATTTTTTAGAAAATGTGGCTTCAATTCCCCTGCTATGCCGACGAGACCCAACTTTACCTGTCCTCCAAACCTACCTCTACTTTTCCTCCATCTGCCCTCTCAGATTGTTTAGCAGAGATTAAAGAATGGTTTACTTCAAATCTTCTTAAACTTAACAGTAGTAAAACGGAAATTCTTCTTGTTGGCTCAAAAACCAATCTGACGAAATCCACATGTTCATCTTTGAATATTGACAACTTACCAGTGTCTGTATCTAAACAAGTTAAAAGTCTGGGGGTCATCCTTGAGAGTACTCTCTCATTCGAAGCACACATAAACAGTGTCATTCGCTGTCATTATTTCCATATATGTAATATTATCTGACTCAGTAAAGAGCACAGCAATTCTTGTTCATGCTTTAATCACTTTCCGTATAGATTATTGCAACGCTCTTTTATATTGACTGCCTTCAAAGCTACTCCACAAACTGCAGTTAGTACAGATCTCGGCTGCTCGAATCATCTGCAGAACTCCTCTAGCTGAACACATTACTCCCATATTACAACACTTACACTGGCTCCCGGTTAAATATCGTACTAATTTTAAAATGATTCTTCTTACTTACAAGGCACTCAAGAATCTTGCCCATTCATACTTATCAGACCTTCTTATTTACACTCCAACTCAGACTTTAAGATCATCTTCTTCACTCACACTTGTTCTCCCTCGAACTCGCACTACTTCATGGGGTCCTGAGCCTTTAGTCATGCAGCTTCTTATTAATGGAACCTGCTGCCACAAGATGTGCGAAACAGTGAAAGTCTTCGTGTTTTTAAATCTCACCTTTAAGACTTATCTTTTTCGGCAGGCTGATGATTACTTTTACATTTTAATGCTGTTATACAGGCTGTAATAATGAGTGTTTGTTTATTGTTGATTGTTTTATTGTGTTTGTAAGGTGTCCTTGAGTGTCATGTAAGGCGCCTATAAATAAAATGTATAATAATAATAATAATCCCTCAAATAGTGCCCTATTTAAAGTTTTTTTGGCTTTTAGTATGAATATGTTAGCCTTACTGTTATCTATAAGCTAGTATGCTCCAAAACAATGACAAAATTCGCATTTAGAAGACCAAACCCAACGTTAAAAATGAAAATAAGGTTGATGTCAGAATCCGAAGTCAGATTGACGTCAATCCGACTTTCATTTCCAACCAAAATCATCCACCGACTTACGTTACTACTTTCTACTAAAGGACCTTGACAGAAATGTAGTGGAGAAAAAAGTATGATATTTGTATTTCAAATGTAGTGAAGTTAAAGTAAAAAGTTTCCAGAAAAAAATAATACTCAAGTAAATGTACAGATACTCAAAAAGTGTACTTAAGTACAGTACTCAAGTAAATGTCCTTTGTTACTGTACAGCTCTGCGGGACTTGATTTGTCTTTAATTGGATGGCTGGATGGTTGTGGTTTGCTATTGGTGGATCTCATGTGATTGACATGTTGCCCAACCTTTCGCCTGAAAATACGTCATCAGAGAAGAGAAGTCCCTGTAAGAGGGAGAAGTTATTTTGATTCAAGATTACAAGGGCATTTGAATAAAGAAAAAAATATGTATACAAATAAATCATTTACAGAAAACACTGCAACATTTCATAAAAAAGTAATTGTCAATTTTGATTTCATGGTAAACCAGATGTGTGTCAAACTAAATGAAAAACCCTTTTTTTAGACATAAATCCATTCCATTCAGATTAGTTCACTCTTTCTTTCTCTCTCTTTTTTCTTTACGACTTATGCTGATCTTTTTTGTGCCAGTTTTGCGCAAGCGAGTCAATAAATCATTAACACATCCAAGTTGTAAAAAATAGTGAGTTGTTCGACCAAAACAAGTCTTAAAACCTTAATTTCCTTGATTTCCCATGTGTGTACAAATCAACTGCGAGACTGCAGAAAATACTGAAAATGACAACAAAGCTTTATTTCATTCAAATAAAGGATTTGTTCAAAACACTTTTTTGTTTATGAACGTAACCTACAGAAACCATCCAAACCAACTGATTCAGGTCAAACTGATTCACTGATTCCAACGAACTCTCTGCACACTTTTCTATAAAGCTGCTTGTGCAAACAATGAGACAAAATCAGCGATGTAGCGATTCGTCATACTACACAGCTGCTTGTGGCAAAAACAACCTGATCTCATAGGAAAACGTAACTATTTTTGAAATGCTGTATGAATTCATAGGATGTGAATCGTACAAATATGTATACATTTTTTTAAAGTAAGCTTTAAAAGGTAGGGTAGGCAACTTTAGAGTGGCTATAGCAATAGCAAGCTAGCTTTGAAAGCATGAGATCCCACTCTCCCCTAAGAGCGTCTACAAGGCCACGCCTCCTTTAAAACACGTGAACACACACAGCAGAGTCTGCAAAGAGAGACTCCGTTCAATTACCTCATGTTTCAAAGCACATAACATTACATTAATAATGAACTTAAACAACTAACTTGTACCACCTGACTGCTGCAGATTCGTTTCGGAGTTGATAGTGTTGATAGAAAGTCAGAGTCCGAAGACGTGAACAGCTCTGGGTAGAACGTCACGGGTTGCCATCTCTTAATTGCGATAATTACGACATGGTGTGAAAGCAGTATAAACTCATTGTCTTGGTTCAAGAGGAAATGTAAAAGGTGTCTGCTCGTTTGCAGCACTCAGTATCTGCGTTTGCATTATCCTTTAAATTGCGCAAATTGAAATTGCGAATTAACCCCTCCTTGAACTGCCACCTTAACGTGGTGGAGGGGTTTGAGTACCCGAATGAACCTAGGAGCTATGTTGTCTGGGGCTATATGCCCCTGGTAGGGTCTCCCAAGGCAAACAGGTCCTAGGTGACGGGTCAGACTAAGAGCGGTTCAAAAAACCCCTTATGATAGAATCAGTCTTAAGGACCGTGACGTCGCCCGGTATGGCGCAGCCGGGGCCCCACCCTGGAGCCAGGCCCGGGGTTGGGGCTCGTATGCGAGCGCCTGGTGGCCGGGCCTCTCCCCACGGGGTCCGGCCGGGCTCAGCCCGAAGGAGCGACGTGGGACCGCCTTCCCGTGGGCTCACCACCTGCAGGAGGAGCCGTAAGGGGCCGGTGCAGAGAGGATCGGGCGGCAGTCAAAGGCAGGGGCCTCGGCGACCCGATCCCTGGACACGGAAACTAGCCTTAGGGACGTGGAACGTCACCTCGCTGGCGGGGAAGGAGCCTGAGATTGTGCGTGAGGTTGAGAGGTTCCGACTAGAGATAGTCGGGATCACCTCTACGCATGGCTTGGGCTCTGGAACCACACTCCTTGAGAGAGGATGGACTCTTCACCACTCTGGAGTTGCCCATGGTGAGAGGCGACGGGCTGGTGTGGGTTTGCTTATAGCCCCCCAGCTCAGCCGCCATGTGTTGGAGTTTACCCCGGTGAACGAGAGGGTGGTTTCCCTGCGCCTTCGGGTCGGGGATAGGTCTCTCACTGTCGTGTGTGCCTACGGGCCAAACGGCAGTGCAGAGTACCCGGCCTTCTTGGGGTCTCTAGGAGGAGTGCTGGAAAGTGCTCCGACTGGGGACTCCGTCGTTCTACTGGGGGACTTCAACGCTCACGTGGGCAACGACACCGACACCTGGAGGGGCGTGATTGGGAGGAACGGCCCCCCCGACCTGAACCCGAGTGGTGTTCAGTTATTGGACTTCTGTGCTAGTTACAGTTTGTCCATAACGAACACCATGTTCAGGCATAAGGGTGTCCACCAGTGCACGTGGCACCAGGACACCCTAGGTCGTAGGTCGATGATCGACTTTGTGGTCGTTTCATCTGACCTGCGGCCGTATGTCTTGGACACTCGGGTGAAGAGAGGGGCGGAGCTGTCAACTGATCACCACCTGGTGGTGAGTTGGATCCGATGGCGGGGGAGGAGGCTGGACAGACTCGGCAGACCCAAGCGTACTGTAAGGGTTTGCTGGGAACGTTTGGCCGAATCTCCTGTCAGAGAGATCTTCAACTCTCACCTCCGGCAGAGCTACGACCAGATCCCGAGGGAGGCTGGAGATATTGAGTCTGAGTGGACCATGTTCTCCACCTCCATTGTTGAAGCGGCCGCTCGGAGCTGTGGCCGTAAGGTCTCCGGTGCCTGTCGAGGCGGCAATCCCCGAACCCGGTGGTGGACACCGGAAGTAAAGGATGCCGTCAAGCTGAAGAAGGAGTCCTATCGGGCCTGGCTGGCTTGTGGGACTCCGGAGGCAGCTGACAGGTACCGGCAGGCCAAGCGGACTGCGGCCCGGGTGGTAGTGGAGGCAAAAACTCGGGCCTGGGAGGAGTTCGGTGAGGCCATGGAGAAGGACTATCGGCTGGCCACGAAGAGATTCTGGCAAACTGTCCGGCGCCTCAGGGGGGGGAAACAGTCCCCCACCAATGCTGTTTACAGTAGGGGTGGGCGGCTGTTGACCTCAACTGGGGATGTCGTCGGACGGTGGAAGGAATACTTCGAGGATCTCCTCAATCCCACCGTCACGTCTTCCATTGAGGAAGCAGAGGCTGAGGGCTCAGAGGTGGACTCGTCCATCACCCTAGCTGAGGTCACCGAGGTAGTCAAGAAACTCCTCGGTGGCAAGGCACCGGGGGTGGATGAGATCCGCCCTGAATACCTCAAGTCTCTGGATGTTGTGGGGCTGTCTTGGTTGACACGCCTCTGCAGCATCGCGTGGCAGTCGGGGACAGTGCCACTGGGATGGCAGACCGGGGTGGTGGTTCCCCTTTTTAAGAAGGGGGACCGGAGGGTGTGTTCCAACTACAGGGGGATCACACTTCTCAGCCTCCCTGGGAAAGTCTATGCCAGGGTACTGGAGAGGAGAATACGGCCGATAGTGGAACCTCGGATTCAGGAAGAACAGTGTGGTTTTCGTCCGGGCCGTGGAACACTGGACCAGCTCTATACTCTCTACAGGGTGCTGGAGGGTTCATGGGAGTTTGCCCAACCAGTCCACATGTGTTTTGTGGATTTGGAGAAGGCATTCGACTGTGTCCCCCGAGGCGGCCTGTGGAGGGTGCTCCGGGAGTATGGGGTCCGGGGTCCTTTGCTAAGGGCTGTCCGGTCCCTATATGACCGAAGCAGGAGCTTGGTTCGCATTGCCGGTAATAAGTCAGACTTCTTCCCAGTGCATGTTGGACTCCGGCAGGGCTGCCCTTTGTCGCCGGTTCTGTTCATAATTTTTATGGACAGAATTTCTAGGCGCAGCCAGGGGCCGGGGGGTGTCAGGTTTGGGGACCACGTGATTTCGTCTCTGCTCTTTGCGGATGATGTTGTCATGTTGGCCCCTTCACACCAGGACCTTCAGCATGCACTGGGAGGGTTTGCAGCCGAGTGTGAAGCGGCTGGGATGAAAATCAGCACCTCCAAATCCGAGGCCATGGTCCTCAGTCGGAAAAGGGTGGCTTGCCCACTTCAGGTTGGTGGAGAAATCCTTCCTCAAGTGGAGGAGTTTAAGTATCTTGGGGTTTTGTTCACGAGTGAGGGAAGGATGGAACGGGAGATTGACAGACGGATCGGTGCAGCTTCTGCAGCAATGCGGTCGATGTACCGGTCTGTTGTGGTGAAGAAGGAGCTGAGCCGTAAGGCAAAGCTCTCGATTTACCGGTCAATCTACGTTCCTACTCTCACCTATGGTCATGAGCTTTGGGTCATGACCGAAAGGACAAGATCCCGGATACAGGCGGCCGAAATGAGCTTTCTCCGCAGGGTGGCTGGGCGATCCCTTAGAGATAGGGTGAGAAGCTCGGTCACTCGGGAGGAGCTCAGAGTAGAGCCGATGCTCCTCCACATCGAGAGGGGTCAGCTGAGGTGGCTTGGGCATCTGTTCAGGATGCCTCCTGGACGCCTCCCTGGGGAGGTGTTCCGGGCACGTCCCACTGGGCGGAGGCCCCGGGGAAGACCTAGGTCACGCTGGAGAGACTATGTCTCCCGGCTGGCCTGGGAACGCCTCGGTGTCCCCCCAGAAGAGCTGGAGGAAGTGTCCGGGGAGAGGGAAGTCTGGGCATCTCTGCTTAGACTGCTGCCCCCGCGACCCGGCCCCGGATGAAGCGGAAGAAGATGGATGGATGGATGGAAATTGCGAATTCAAAATAAGCCTAATGGAAACATTTAAAAAAAAATCACATATATCGCAAAAAAAGTTATTAGGCTCGCATGAGGTGGTTTTTCAGGCAATTCGTAAAAGTAATATTTAGCAAAACTGGTTACCTGGCGTACGTAAAAGTCACAAGATCATTCTTTAAATATCGCTACAAGAGGCCCTTTTGCATTGCACAACCCAAAAAAGGTTGATCTGTTCATCCGGAAATTCTGACTCCACAGTTCCTCTGTGAAATCGCGTACTATAACCTCCCAGAAACACCCAATACGTGGCCGCTCCAAAGTATAAGGGGCTTTCCTTGCCATTAATGCTTGGATAACATGCCCACGTCTCCTTTGGTTAAAAATAATGGCTAGTGCGGTGGCTGGGATATACATAAACGTACCAACATCCATCGCCATGATTTTTTGAATGACTTATTGCAAGAGGAGAAAATTACATTTCAATCGCATAATCGTTTTTTATCGACATTTAAAAAATATTGCAAAGGTTTAGTGCAAATCTGTAATGGAAACCAGGCTGGTATTACATATGTTGAGAGGCAGGCATAGGACATCATATCATTGCATTCAGACCGAATGCAATGATTGGATGAAGATATTTTGGTCCTGAGACTTACACAGAAGATATATTTATATATTTTTAATATTAAGACTACTTCAATTATTGATTGCTATTACGATGTGAAGAGAGTTTCAACCAGCATAACAAAAAGTATTTATGAAAAACATTGCCTAACCTACCTTTAAGGTTCAACCCAAAATCCACCCATAAACACAAACTTTGGGGTGTAAGCAAAACAAATGAAAACGTACAAATGAGATTGTATGAATTCATACAAATTAGCTACCAATTCGACCAAAAGTAAAATAGTTGCGAAATGCTATGAGATTGTTTTAGGTAAAAAGTAGCTTGCAACTGGAATACCTCTACTAATAATAATAATTCATTACATTTATATAGTGCTTTTCTCGGCACTCAAAGCGCTTTACATAGAAGGGGGAATCTCCTCAACCACCAGCAATGTGCAGCATCCACCTGGATGATGTGACGGCAGCCATAATGCGCCAGAACACCCATCACACACCAGCTTACTGGTGGAGAGGAGACAGAGTGATGAAGCCAATGAGTATATATGGGGATGATTAGGAGGCCATGATGGACAGAGGCCAATGGGCAAATTTTGGCCAGGATGCCGGGGATTTTTAATGACCACAGAGAGTCAGGACCTCGGTTTAACGTCTCATCCGAAGGACGGTGCTTGTTACATGTTAGATGAAATAATGTGTTTTATGCTTAGATCTAAAATCATGGATTGTTGATGCTGATCTATTTTAAATCAGTGTTGTTCCACAGTTTAAGCCTATTACTAAGTATCTGATACATTTTTAGAGTAAAAACAAATAATTCTCCTGGGTAAAATCCGTTGACGGGTGAAGATCAGGAAACCTGGATCTCACATATTTAACATCTTCATTCAGAATCATGATCCTCCATTCCAGACTAAAGGTTTGATTAGTCACTGTCTGACAGATGATTTAGATGAAATACGGTTTGGGTTTCAAAGCTCTGGGTTTGGGAAAACACACAGTGTGATTGTATTAGCGTTCATTTGAACTGCAGATCTGGATCCTGTATTGGTTCAGAAGTTAAGGTCAGTTGTCCAGCAGAGCCGTGACCCTCAGATGGGGGGTGTGGCCAAAGGGCTGATCTGGGATCTGTCAACACCTCTGTTCCCCAAACAGGCTTCTCCTGCCCGGAGCCTCTGGAGCGGCACCACATGGAAAGTAAGTGCAGAGTGGAAACTGGTTGCCAAAAAGTCCAAGCTCTGCACCTCTTCCAGATTAGCATTCCTTCCATCTGACACATGTGCTGTGAAGCAGATTATCATCTAAGTGGACAAAGCACAATTTAGAGAAAGGTGGAAATCTCAAAGGCAGGGTGAGGAGGAGGTACCTTATAACAACACCATTCACTGAGGGTAATTGCACCATGGGAAAATGAAGCAGTTATGTGATTTGGGAAATGGTCACTGGGAGTTTCTGGAATGTAAATATTACACATCATCCGAGTTGAAACTCAGGTCGGGAAGCCATTTTTTCAGAAATACTGGAACCAAATTATTTTCATTTCCGTGAACAGTTCTGGAACGTCTGCATTCTTTCACTGATGTGAACGTAACACCGTTCAAAAATATGATCCTTGTATCACAGGAGGCGGATGCCACTGTTGTTCTGGTTCTTAATAATGGTCAGTGTGCATTGTTTTGTGCATTGTTTTGTTTTTCTAATGGAGTGTCTAGTTGCACCAAGTGCAAATAGCCCACCTTGTTGGCAGAGGCTATTTACACTAACACAATTACAAAAGACATACCATTGACAACAGGACCAGTGGCTTGGTGAGTAAAGCTTTAGCTTTTGACGCGACCGACCCGAGTTTGAATCCGCCATTTTCCGAACTCATTCTCCGTTTCCCATCGCATATCAGCTTGAACAGGGATTAATTTGAAATAAAAAGAAGAAAATATTACAAAAGTGTAAATAAAGTCCCTAATGGGTATTTACTGTAATAGCGGGAATCAATCGTTTATTGGGTAGGGTTAGGGGTAAGTGTAGGTGAGGGCTTTAGGGACAGCGACAAGTAATGTCCCAATAAGGCGGCATCCAATATGTTGTTATTATTGCACACTGTTTTATAATATACTACAATACACTGAGGTGCAAATAATACACTACTACTTTACACTTAGTGCAAAGAAAATACTGCAATTTTCATTTAGTGCAAATAGCCTCTGCCTTTTTCTTATCTGTGCACAAGAATTCTTGAAGTGCATAAGATGATATTGGTATTATATGCTGCCTCTGTACTCTGCATAGCTCACAGGAAAAACTAAAACCACATTACAGGTTTACATGAGACATCAGTGTTGATATAAGCAATCAACAGCTCAATGATTGGCTGGATAGCATGGACCAGTTAGTTCATACTGGTAACTACACTAGCAACTGTTGTAAGTTAACTACATCATTCTGTTGGCAAAAAGCATCTTTCTTTATTCTAAAGGATCTGTGTATTTTAAAGAAATTTTTGCAAGCAACATATAATTTAATCCATTATGTTCGAGTAGATGTTTTACCAGTGATCGTCTCTTAAAATCGTGAAATGCACTTTATGATCTTTTATAGTTCTTTAGGGATGAGAAAAGCACAATATAAATAAAAATTATTATTATTATAATGTGTCTGCTTTGTCTTTGATGTCATAGACCTGGATAGTCTCTAGTGAAACTGGATCTTCTGTAACTGGACCACTGATTCAGTCGCTCTTCTGAACTATTCTGTTCAATAAACCAGTTGATCCAGCAGACTAATTTGTTCATAAATGTGGCTTCAGAAGACTTGGAAAATAGCACACAGGTTTTATGGATCTCTTTTATTATGCCTTAGAGGGGACCTATTGTGCCCTTTTTCAAAGTCTTAATTTTGTTTTTGGGCTCTACTAGAACCGTTTTTCATGCATGAATGTTTAAAAACACAATATTTTCTGCATATTTGACATTGTTGCAGCTCCTCTCTTCCAAGTCTGTCAGTAACATCTGTCCTTGTATTGACAAAAATTTTGAAGATTCATACCGGTTCAAAAGAAATTCATAGCGGTTTAAACATAAGTGTGAGTAAATGATGACAGAATTTTCATTTTGTGAGAACTACTCCTTTAAAGACATCAACTTTAATAGACATTGATGTGTGTTCATTTCCTCACCTGATGTTACCCCATGAGGGGCAGACGGTGAGGAGCCGTCTTCATTACCGTCATCTATCCCTGCAGTTAAATCATAAAATGCCTGAAGTGCAGTCTGGCTCCAGCGCTGGATGAGGAGGAGCAGAGGGAGTGTGGGAGAGGGATGAGGGACCTACTGTACCATTCTGTGTACACACAGCTAGAAGTGTGTGTGTGCGTGTGTGTGTGTGTGTGTGAGAGAGAGAGAGAGAGAGAGAGAGAGAGAGAGAGAGAGAGAGAGGTGACAAAAACAGAAAAAAGAAAAGGACAGAAAGTCCAGGAGGAAAGTATTGAGAAGAGAACAAATGTGCGGATATTATGTGTCATAACAGGTTTAACCCTTTATGATTTCACTACTAGGAATTGATATACTATTATACAAAGAAAAAAAGAAAGAAAACAACTCAACAATATATATATACTCAAGTCAGTTTACAATTTAATGTAGTTTAAGAAATTATCTATACATATAAAAATTTAGGCAGGATTTTTTTTACAGTGCTATTTATTTTGTCAATTCAAATACATTAGTGTTTTCTTAAAACATGTCTAAATAGTCTTTATTAAGTTTTTTTATGTAGTTTAGTCCTTCAATTTACACTAAACAAATGAGAAATGTTGCCTTGTCAACTAGCTGAAATAAAATAAGTTTAGAGTTTTAGTTAAAGGGGTCATATAATGGTACATGCACTTTTACAAATTGATTGTACTGAAATGTGTGTTGGCAGTGCCTGTACACAACCATCATATAATGATAAAAATCCATCCAGTGTTTTTGTTTTAATCTCCATGTATGTTTTCCATTCTCCACTCTCCTTATAATGAGAGCGCGTCCACTGCGAGATTGAGTTTGCCCGGGATGTGAGTGGCTTGCAGTGACTTCCAAAGGAAGAGATGGCGGGCGAGTTGTGACATGCGACGTATCCCGCCATGGCGACAATATTGTCCATCCGGACCAACACGTGCTTGCCCTGGACCAGTGGTTGAAACCTCTGCAGGGCCAGCAGTACTGCCAACACAGTCGGGGTCCTGTCCAGGAGCCGAAGCTGTGTGCCCGTTGCATATAGTGCCCCAGCCTGTTTTGGACGTGTCTGTTGTAACAACAACATGCCTTGACACTTGTTCTAAAGGAACCCCTGCCCATAGAAATACAAGGTCTGTCCAAGGGCTGAAAGTGTGTCGACAGATCCGTGTGATAGCCATGTGATGTGTACTGCAGCGCTCAACTCAAGTCTGAAGCCAGTGCAGCTGAAGTGGTCTCATATACATCGAGTGGTGTTACTGCCACCGAAGATGCCATATGCCCCAGGAGCCTCTGAAATTGCTTCAGTGGACCCCTGTTTTCCCCCTGAAGTTCAGGCAGTTCAGCACTGGAGTCCAACTCCATCCTGAGAAATGAGATGCTCTGCACCGAGCTTGCTGCTTTCCCAGTTGACCTGAAGCCCCTATCAGCTGAGGTGTCTGAGCACCAGGTCCCTGTGCGCACACAATAAATCTTGAGAGTGAGCTAGAATTAGCCAGTCATCGAGATAATTGAGGATGCGGATGCCCATTTCCCTTCAGGGGGCAAGGGCGGGGTCTCTGCAACTGTTGCAAAGACGCGAGATGACAGGGACAGCCCGAAAGGGAGGACCTTTTTACAGGGCCCGGTTCAAAACTAAGATTGGCTATAACCTTCTCAGAACGATGAAGTAGGGGCTGTAAAACCCTCTCTTCATCTCGGCAGGAGGAACAGGCTTTATCGTGTCCATTGCCAGAAGGATCTCTGCATGCAGTACGGGGGCATCTTTACCTACTACTGATGTAAAAAGGATGTCGCTGAACCTGGGAGGGCGTCTGGTGAACTGAATCGCATAGCTGAGTCGGATTGTCCTGATGAGCCAGCGCGACTGGGTTGGAGAGCTCTAGCCACACTTCCAAACTCCGCACAAGGGGCACCAAAAGGACAATAGTTTTTGACACACCTGCAGTGGGAGCCTTGCGGTGAGGTGGAACGGGAAGCGGCGCGTCGGGAGACGTTGCGTCCCTATCACATGTGTGTGCCAGAAGTGTTGAAACACCTACCTTGCTCCGCATACCCACAATAGAGCCGGTCTAAGGGAGGAGGCTGCGAGTCCTCATAACCCGTCACAATTACCTGACCGCCGAATGTGAGGAGGTGAAGTACTCCATAATGTTCAGGATGCAAATATTCAATTTAGTCATTGTGATAACGAGGGCCATAAACATTGTGTGTGTGAGCCAGAGAATGAGGGAACCGCACTCTGGGGTGTAGAGCTGCACTATTAATCGTTAAAAGATTGCGATCTTGATTCAAACACCCACACAATCTTATTTCTAATAAATTAAGTGTAGCGTCAGTTCTGGCAGGTCACGTTAGTCAAGCTCCGACACTCAGCTGATCCACGTCTACCTATAGGAATACGACACCCATCACTGTATTCATATATAAGCTCCTTCAGTATTATCAGCAGCTGTCGCGTTTCTCCAGAAACCCCAAACAACCACCGTACATGAAGTGAATGGGTGGTGTATGTGAACAACAGTAAAAAATACTGTTCACCACCAAGACCCACTGTTGCATTTCTGCATTATTCAGAAAAATTGTCTAGAGTGCAGGATTTTTTCAGAGCAAATGACGCAGCTCTTAAAATGCTACTGAATAGAACAGGATGTTACATAAGTTTCTGAACTCAGTTGAATTTAATACGCCTCGCTGGCAGAGTGAGAAATGGCTTCCCATTGCCAAAGCATTTTGGATATACAATTTATATGTTGGAATGAAAGTGGGCATATATACAGTAATGCAAATGTTGACAAACGTTTTGCTTTATGATTATCCAACTCTGTCTCCTGTGCTCAGCTTATGTTTTTCTGTGTTGCTGTACTGAAGCAAAATATGGAAATCAAACACACTGAGTTGTTTTATAAGTGTACTGACTGCAAAAAATCCAGCTAACTGTGCAAACTGAGAACTGCAAGCTCTAATACTGTCATGTGTGGAGGAAATTATGTGAGAGAAAAGTACAGCGAGATTTCCATTACGCCAGAAACAACCTTTACGCAAGTACACAAATTCAGATGTGAACGCTTGCAGTCCGGTTGAACATACGTTTACTCTTGCCAACAGATTTGGAGTGATGCATAGCCTTCCCTTCAACCCCCTTATTCCAGCCCTGCCTGTAAAAACAATAATATCTGGAAATATTATTAACATTTATTTTAACTTTTTTTTAAATCTGAATATATTGTAAAATGTAAGTTATCGCTGTGATCAAAGCTGAATTTTCAGCATCATTACTCCAGTCTTCAGTGTCACATGACCCTTCAGAAATCACTCTAATATGCTGATGTGATGCTCAAGAAACATTTCTGATTATTATCAATGTTGAAAAACTGCTTCATATGTTTGAGGAAACTGTGATCCATTTTATTTTGCAAGATTCTTTGACGAATAAAAAGTTCAAAAGAACAGCCTTTATTTGAAATAGAAATCTTTTGTAACATTATCAATGTTTTCAATCACTTTTGATCAATATAATGCATCCTTGCGAAATAAATACCAAACCGTTGAGTGTTCATGTAAACTTTTTTCCATAATATTTAAAAGCATCCCATGATGCAACTCGTGAAGTTGGTTAAGATAATATCCACAGTGAGCAGAGCTGGGTACTAGACAAAAAGGAAGCTCAGATATGAGAAATTTGGTCACTACATAATTCCCAAGCTTCCATTTGTGTAATTTCATACTTTTGATGACTATTATTCTAGCATGTGGAAAATAGTCATTATAAAGAGTGAGTCTGTGCGTTTTCACTCTTGACTGGAAGTGCAACTCTCGACTCAATTTGCAGTATCTTCGAATGAATTAAGGCCATTTAGCATTGTCGGTAAGTCAAAGTCCAGATGGTGCATGTTGGTACTGGCCTGTAGCCCCACTACACAACCCAAGCAGAACATCTACAGAACTTTAGACCTGCTAACCACTTCCTCCCAATAACCATTAATGAAGCTACTGTTAGGGACTACCAAGTAAACCGAGCGAACCTCCAAACACATGTACAGCAGATTTCATGGTGAGCAATAATGGTGTGGAGGGGAAAAAGGGGGTAGAACAGGAGTGAGAGATACCTCGCTCTACAGGAAACGGGACGGTGCCAAACAGACCGGATTCCGGATCCAAACCACAGAGCCGAGTGGCATTCCTCCCCTCCGGTGTGATAGTTCTACCTGCCGCTTCAGCCTGACCACAGGCACTACGGGCCAAACCAGACTCCATGGAACAGTCGTCCCAGCCTGCAGAATGTGCTTCACTGAACACTTTAAAGTGGTTAGCGCTACAGGCTATGAAATGTGCACAAAGAGTCAAGTCTTTGTGAGGTGGAACACATGCGGGTGAATCCAAGGTTTATACAGCTATATTAGCTCTGATTAAGCACGTGGATTGCGGGCAAAAACTGCAGATTTTTCACAGTACACACAGTAGTACAAAGCTGGAAAACAGTGCAGTTAATGGTTTACTTGAAAGTTATACTGTAGTTCACTGAAAATTTTTTAATTTTTTGTAATTTACTCACTATCAAACTTTTATACCCATTGTTCTCATTTTGGAGCTTAAAAAAATATACATTGTACAGCATATAAAGTGTGGCCAGGATATTCTACAAAATTCACATTCTGAGACCAGTTTGAGTTTTTTTTCTTTAAAAATAAAAAAAACTTTTATTCAGCAACGATGCATTAAATTGATTAAAAGTGAAAGCAGACATTTATAATGTTACAAAAGATTTCTATTTCAAATAAATGCTGTTCTTTAGAACTTTCTATTCATCAAAGAATCCTGAAAAATAAAATGCATCACAGTTTCCAAAAAAATATGAAGCAGCAGCTTAACTGTTTTTAACATTGATGATAATCAGAAATGTTTCTTGAGAAGCAAATCATCATATTAGAGTAATTTCTAAAGGATCATGTGACACTGAAGACTGGAGGAATGATGCTGGAGATTCAGTTATTTTGTAATAATTTTTCACATTATTACTCTTTTTACTGTATTTTTCATTAAATAAATGCAGCCTTGGTGACCAGAAGAGAATTCTTTCAAAAACATTTAATAATCTTACCGACCCCAAACTTTTGAACAGTGGTGTATGCTGCACGCTTGCTCGGTTTTCCTTTACTGTTTGACTCAAGTTTTATATTTAAATATGAAAAAAAATAAAAAAATAAAATAAAAAAACAATTACGACGATGATTATTCTAGGTTGTATATGGGCAAGCAGTGTTCATTGTCCAGCATTAAGGATGCTCTAAAGGGAAAGTTTCTTAAGGATCCAGGACCGTAGTAACTCCAGTTCTTGTCGACACAACTGATGGTTGAGGTCTGGGAAGGAATGGAAAGACGTGTTGAGGCCAGCTTTCTCCAACAGTGAGTTTGTCTCCTTGCCCCAGCTATGGAAAACCAGCTCATCCGCTGTGCCGTGACACTGGAGGAGCTCGGGTAGGGGGCGCTGTGTTGCATTTTCTACTGCCTGTGCATAAGGTGATATAGATTATTTCTGGTGTTCGACATCATGATATGCAACATGCATTCTGAAGAATATTTACTACCTGATATACAACCGAGTCTTTGTTAAGAAAGCTGGACAGAGCGAAGATGCCAGCAACATCCGGCTGGTACCGGGAACCCAGATGTAGTGCCATGGCACCACCCATAGAGAAGCCACCTTGTGTCAAACAGAGACATTAGTCCCAATCACACTGATTTTGAGACATAATCATTTTTAGAAAGTGTCCCCTGGTGAAACAGAAGTCCCTAATTGTATTGAATGTGTAATGTACACTTGTAGTTCTACTTAAAAGTTTGTTTGTATGTTTGTTTTAGAAAAACTGTAGACAAAGTAAATTGCAGATAAAGTTAATGAAATAACTGTAGACTTTCATGACTTAAAAGTGTTAGTTCACCCAAAAGTGAAAATGATCCTGTAATGTATTCATCCTCAAGCCATCCTAGGTGTGTATGACTTTCTTCTTTCAGCCAAACACAATCAGAGTTATATTAAAAAATGTCCTGGTTCTTCCAAGCTTTATAATAGGAGTGAATAGAAAAGTCCAAAAAAGTGCATCCATCCATCATAAAAGTGCTCCATACGGCTCCAGGGAGTTAATAAAGGCCACCTGAGGCGATGCCATGCTATTTTGTAAGAAAAATATTCATACTTTGCAGTTCATAAACTATAATCACTGGTTTCCGGCCTTGCACGAGTCTAGTTCCGACGGAAGAGTGACCTCTGACCCGACTCATGACGTATTGATGAACGCGGAACGGCAGAGGATAGAGCAAAACAAAACACCGGTCACGAATTAGAAGTCTAAAACTAGATTTTTTAAAGGAAAATGTCAGAGGAGCTTGAGTTTGTTGTCCAACTCTATTTGTTTGAACCGCGAGAGGCTGATAAGAACTGATAAGAATGTAAATGTGTACCTTGAAATGCAATGTAAGTCGCTTTGGATAAAAGCGTCTGCCAAATGCATAAATGTAAATGTAAATGAGAGGCGTCTACTCTCACCCGAGCTTACGCTACTCCTACATCAAGCGTCGGGTCAGAGGTCACTCTTCCACCGGAACTAGGCTCGCGTGCGGCCGTTACCGGAAGCCAGTGATTATAGTTTTTAACGTTATAAATAGGAATATTTTTCTTACAAACCCATCGCTTCACTTCAGAAGGCCTTTATTAACCCCTGGAACCACATGGATTATTTTTATTTTTATGATGGATGGATGGATGAGTCTTTTTGGGCTTCAAAATCTAAGATACCATTCACTCACATTGTAAAGCTTGGAAGAGCCAGGATATTTATAAATACAACTCAGATTGTGTTTGGCTGAAAGAGAAAAGTCATATACACCTAGGATGGCTTGAGGATGAGTAAATTATGGGATAATTTTTGGGTGAACTAACCCTTTTACACTGCACTTTGTAATAATGCCAAATTGTAAGACTATTTAAAATCATTGTCTTAATAAACTTTTGTCATGCTTTAACGTGCACTTATTTTGATGTGTTTGACTAACACACTAAAGCACATGTAAAATACTTGATTATAATTTTAACTGTAATGTGTAAGGTGATATTACATTTGAAGTTAATATATATTTTAAATGTTTCAAATTGCAATCATTACAAACGTGTAATTACAAAAACATTTAAATACATGACATTCAAGTTTCAATAGAAATTACATTCAAATAAATTTGAGTTTACTATAAATGCTTGTCGGTACATTCAGCAGTTCTCTTTAACCATATTTCAAAGACAATAGAAATGTTTATGAAATGACATTTGTCCTACTTGAGTGGATCAGAAAAAAGCACTCTAAAGTTCAGGTAATTGCATGTAATATAAATTTAAACTAAAATACATTTTCATTTAAATGCAATTAAGTGTCCAAAAACATTGCAAAACATATTCTTTCAGTGCTCATAGTAAAATATGCTAAAGCGTACTTTTTTTCAGAAGGAACTATTTACCTTGTATCATATAACAGAGCCAGGGTCTCAAAATGAAAGACTATGGAAATGTGAAACCCTAACATTTCATGATTATGGAACTAAACTTCTTAGATGGGAAAGGAATCACTGTAATTGTAAATGTATGATTTTTGTGCTATAGTGAGTTCTAGGGGTGTAACGATACCCTCATGTCACGATTCGATACACATCACGATACTGAACTCACGATACGATATTATTGCGATACTCCAAGACACATGATAAAAGGTTAACAAAAAATGTACTGTTGATTAAAATGCTAACTTTGATATTACATTGTGTGTGTAAATAAATAGGCTTGAACTCTGTGCTTTTAACCCAAGGACAATGGTGACACCAGAATAAAAATATTCATGATCTGAAGCTGAAAATACAGAACTATTTTAGAATATTCTTGCACTTTTTCACCGACTAGATATATTTAAAATAATGTTGGACACTTTTTACTGGTCAGGTAACATTTGGTATTATCAGGACCCACAAATATTCCCCCATTGCATTATTATAAATTATAATCAACATTATATATAGTAGTTTAATGACACTAAAACTCTGAAAACTTGAATTATTTTCTCACACAGTAAATATTTTTAGGGGCGGAACTATCCACGATACATATTGTCACTATCCACGATACGTATTGTTGCATTTTTGTTTTGCGATATATTGTGGGACGATATATTGTTACACCCCTAGTGAGTTCACATTTAGCTTGTTTTCAATGAAAGGCATGCAACAAGTGACAAATCGCAGGTGGTTTTGCTAGTAGCGCGCAGGCATGGTTTGTAAACCTTTTCCGTGTAGAGCCATCTTTTCTCATTTGGCAGTGGCAGACACATCAGTCTTGATGAGTCATTGATTTATCAAACTACAAATTTGATATGATGTTTTAAATTATATTTTTGTAACCCACTCGTGTCAGTGTCTGTCCTTAAAATCTGTGAACGATTAATTGCATTATACAGGCATGCATACACTATTTATTGTAAACAATGGCATTATTGGTGCACATTGTAAACGGTCTATAACAGAAGTTTTATGTCTGAGTGAACTGTTCCTTTAGTTATGAAACCCTTCTCACTCTGGAGCGTCATGACGGCATTAATAAGTGTGTGTTATTTAAAGTGGTCTACAGTAGCCCAAGATCTGCAGTCCAGCCAAGCTAAAACACAGTAAGTCGTGAATTCAATATTTAAAAAGAAAGAGAAAAGAAAGCTAGCCTTGAGTTCCACATCATCAAAACTCCATTTTTCTTCTTTCATGCCTGTGCTTAATCTTACACATCTGGGCAAATCTGGGCACGACATCTGGGAAAGTGAACATGTACCCATCAGTCTGTCAGAGCAGGGAGGAGTCATGTTGAGACAGAGGATAGATGGAGTTCACATGTTCTTTAAACCTCTCGTAGAGATGATGTGACCGCTTACATCTCCAGGACTAATTAACAGGTCTAATACTTTCCCCTTTATGCACTCCTCATCTAATCAAAGAGACAGAAACTTGAGAAATCCACATACTGTAGTTGTTTGGCTAAAAATAATCTGTGCATGCATGTTTGACTTGGGCTTTTCCAGGGCCGGCCCGAGGCATAAGCGAACTAAGCGGCTGCTTGGGGCCCCTTGGCCACCAATCGAGTAGAAAAATCGAAAAATATTTTTTTAGATAACTTAAACAAGTGACATAAATGAATGAATTAATATGAATGAATGAATAATTAAAGACAATAAAAGAAAATTCTGATTTCATGATCAATATACCTCCCTACAACTGCTGCTGTGTCTGCCAGCGTTTAAGTCATGCGCATAATCTAGACACCTCGCGCGTGCATAGACAATTCGTGCGCAACTGCGCATAGTCGCGGACTCGCGGTAATGTTAAGCCATGTCACAAAAAAGGACGTATCCCTCTGGTGCCGAAAATAGAACGAAGAAAATGACAGAGGAGGAGAAAAAAAGAGCAAGATAAAAGTATGTTTGCATGATTACTTACGGTATGTTTTGTGTAGCAATTGAACCATTCCCATCTACGGCAAGCCCCGAGGGGAAAAATACATTGCATACACACATATACAACGAGCGCCAGTACATCATTACCGGTATTATAGTAATAGACTTTGTTGGATTCTGTCATGTACAATCTAACAAAGTCTGTTACAATAATACTAATAAAAAAAGACTTTGTGGACAGTTACACTGTATTAAGACAGTTGAGAAATAATAATATTTTTACAGTTTTCAACAATAATTGTCATTGTTGAACCCTTGCTCTTATTATGTTTTTGATTTCTCAGTTGTCATTATTTTAGCAAATCATTTATTTGATATGTTTTGAGACAGTTTGTTTTAAGAAGTTTCAAAGAGTTAGTAAAAGAGTAAAGTAAAAGTAAAAAAAAATATTTAAGTAGGCTATCTATTTTTTATTAAGTATTTATTTTGTATTTATACATAACCTCACTGTATTAATTTATAATGTATCATTGTTGCGTGATATTTGTGTCAATAATCGTCAAGCACAGGTGACTCCGCGTAGTGGGAGGGGCCCCCAAATCAAATTCTGCTTAGGGCCGCCAAAAGGCTCGGGCCGGCTCTGGGCTTTTCCCATTAACTACGACACCTAGAAGATCGAAAAACACAATCCATATATGAAACCGTTTTCCATGGAAAGTTCTGGCGCTTGTCGGTCCGTCAGCCTGGGAAGTGGACTCAGCGTACAGACCACTTCGTTTCTCCAGCGTGCAGAGTGACTCCAATGAGTATTTATAGTTAATGACAAAATGTTATGATTTAGGAAGATAATATTTCAGCAGTCTCACAGGAACATGTGTTTTTTGAATCAGTTTCTTTGGAACGGAGTTCAGGGGCTTTTCTGTCCTTCCACACAAGCCTTTTCACACAAAGACCTTTTTTGTTGTTGTTGCACTTTTCACATTTTATTCGCAACTATTTTAAGGTATTTATGTGTTACTGGCTTGTCGGTTAACCCTTCCTTAACTGTTGCCATTGGGTTTAACTCTCTGAGAAAAACGTAACTTCCTTTATTGCCTATCCAGCCTGGGTTCTGCTAAGATCTCTTTTTACTGAATGATTTTCTGCCACTTTTATCTCATTGTGATATATTTGTGAACCCCATAACCCAAATATTTTGCGATAAAGCATAGCAGAAACCTGAGATTCATCCACAAATTCTTTTTGGCCCATTCTGGCAACAAATGAAAGGAATAAGAAACTTGATAAGTTTCACTCTTCATTTTACACAACGAGGGAGAGACTTATGGTCTGAGACTCTGCTTAATTTGGAACAAGTGGAGTGTGAGAGTGTGTAAGACAGAGAAAGCAATAAGCCAGGGAGAGATAGATGGGTGGGGAGAAGAGAGAGAGAGTTGTGGAGCAGACACGGGAGAGATAAGCCAGTAGCCATACCAATAACCATCCTGTGTTTAGGTATCCCGGCTCGGATCTCATCTTGGACAATGGCGCTTAAATGATCACACATGGAATCTATAGACTCCAAGTGTTCCGGGCAATCCTGGGAAATCTTGTGACGATCAAACCACACATGAGACAGAGCCCCTCGCATGGGTGTGTACGGCCTAAAAACAATCAATGAGTAAAACAGACAAAGTAATAATTCTAATAAAACAATGCTAGAGAAGTTAATTATGTTCATTACTGCATTCACACAGTTGTGGAAAATGCTTTGTAAAATGTTTGGAATTAACTGAATTTCAGCTTTAACAGTTCAAAAGATGTAATCTTATCTTCATTTAACTCTTTCCCCGCAATTGACGAGATTTTCCGTCATTTATGACAGCGCTTCCCCACCATTGACGAGTTTTCCCGGCTATTCCTGTTTTCACTGTTATACGGTAGGGGGCGCTATTACAAATCTTCTGAATGCGAAAACCAGGGCAATTTTAAGAGGGCTTTATCCCCCCCCAAATTTCCACCCAGCCCCCGTGAATATCGGCGATTAACTCCGTACATTAATTCGTGACCGCCTCAGTACCCTTGAAAACGGTGGCAGGCTCCTCCTCGTATTTTAGTCAGCGTTTTTCAGTGTGTTCCTCAATCCGTAGCGGGACAGCGCCAGCGTCAGAAGCAGAGGATGACGTGTGTGCATTTATTGACAGATTGTTATGATATCTGCATCTGTGTAGTTCTTTGTCATACACGCAGTTTACATAATATGATGCAGGAGCAATTCAAGACGGTTCCCCATCCACTGTAAAATTCTATGAAATTCCTTTCATCTAAATGGAATTAGACTTTGTGACTTTTCCTACTCTTGCTACACTTCATACTTAAGTGCAATAAAGATGCAGAAATTTGTTATAATACTCATTTTATAATAAATCCAAAAGCAGAACACGCAAAAAGACCTGTAAAAGAGAGTGGAAATGGCAAATGAGCTAATGAGTGTTCCTCTGCAGCCATCTACTGGTTATAGTGGTAATTTCATGTCATTTTCACGTTAAAAGTGTGTTTGTTTTCCACCAGATGACGTTAATTGTACTGCACAAATGTAGAGTTAAAAAAATAATAGTGTTTAAAACATTACATTACGATAAATCGCATCCAAAATAAAAGTTTGTGCTTACATATGTGTGTATACTGTGTATAATTATTTTGTATATATATAAACAAACACACATGCATGTATATATTTAAGACATTTTTGTATTTATATATAAAATATTTATATATAATATAAAATATGTGTAAATATACAGTATTCATGTAAATATTTCTTAAATATATAAATGCATATGTGTGTATTTATATTTTATATATATATACAAAATAATTATAGCCTAGAAATCTAGACGCACCCTAGCGGCAGCAAAAATGATTTAGTATACAAACAATGTATTAAATTATTATATAATTATATATTATTGTATAATATAATCATACCCTCATTGGGGGCTGAGCCCCCCTAATATTGACATCCTAGAATTACCTGAGTCTTTGACAAAACATGATTTTCTCAGCCTTTTGTTTGAAAAGTTAGTCCAAAAATGCTGGTGCTGGCTGACAACTTAAAAATAAAACGCAGGCGGGGAAAGAGTTAAGTTATAAAATTGTTTCTATAAAGGTTTTTATTTGAGAAATAAAATATAGTGCAAGCCCTCCCAAATATAAGTTTTACTTGTTTTCTTACAGATATCTAAATAGAAATTTTTTTTCACTGTTTATATAGGCTAATAGCTCGAGTTCTTAGCTTAGTGGGCTTAATGTTGACAATAAGCTTGACACTTGACATAAAGAGTTGTATGAATTATAATGTTCAGGGTGTTTACCTGGATGGCGCTGTGGGATAAATCACCCGGATGTTTTCAAATGCTAGGTTTTGTCCCAAAACATCACAAACCCAGCTGAGCAAACCAGGCCCCGTGTCTCCTAAATGAAACGGAAGAAAGTTATTACGCAGCCACACTGGATTAAATTATTCAATTGTGTCTAAACTATACTTGCGTTTAAACATATTCAAACAGTACAAACACAATATTTGCATGAAAACATATCTACAAGAAAATATTAGTTGCATTTTGAATAAGTATATGGCTGTTAAGGTGTTCTGAGTTGCAATGCGTATTATAAGCTGCGTCCCAATTCAGAGGCTTCGTGGCCCGAGTCTAAAGAACCCACCCGAGTCTCTAGATGTGAAGTTCCCTTCAATGTAAATCTGAGTGTGTCGAGCACCTGTGTTCACGCACGCTATCAAATGCGTGAGACGTTGCGCCTAAGTTAAAAATGAAGTAACTTTATTTTTGCATCATTTAATGCAGTTGACACTCCTGACACTTTGCAATGTCTAAGTGGTTGATGGTCTTCTTAGCAGCATGAAAAACAAAACTTTTATTATTAATGTAAATGTGTTATAAACAGAAAGCAAGCAGAGAGCGCTACCATTACAAGCTGTCGTTACTTTATTGAACTCACAGAGGATCTTTTAGGCACTATAAAAAGTATTAAAAAGGTGCAATGGAGTATAAAAATGACTATAAAAAGGTGTCTCAGATCAGCCAGACCTGAAATTACTTGTGAAAACAGTGCAGATTTTTCACTAGGAAAGGACTTCTCTTAATCAGTTCTTGTTAAGTTTATTTGCTCAAGAATGTTTTTCTTTATGCATTGTGGCATTTTTTTCATACTATGCGTATGAATGCATTTTTGCATTAAGAATACAGCAAGACAAACTTTTTTTAAAGCCTTTTTTCCATGTTCAGTGACACTTTAAATGGGACAACCATTAAAGGACCAGCAAGACTTAGCTAGATGATAAACTGTAAATTACTCAGTAAAACTACAACTGTTGTCTTAAGTATGCCTAAATAAAAGTCTTATGATCCAAGTTTGTGGCCCTTTGCACTTTATGTGGTTTAAAATGCAGTCCTCCGAAGTCGAGTAGCCCTGATTAGATTGATACACACATGATATGAGGGTGAACAGAGGGATTTTAAACGCTTTCAGTGCGTGGTCACATTGGCTACCTATATGCAAGAGAGAGATAGCCGTAGTTCATTCAATTATTGCGCTCTGTCTGCACTAATTCTTTTAATTGCTTGTCTCTGAACAAGTCAGACGAAGTTTCACATCTATCGGTGCGTTTTAACGACATTTGATACAGTTAAACCGCGTCTCTTGCGTTTCATTCAGCTGTCATGCGTGAACTGCGCTCAGTGCGCTGTTCCGGTTTGTAAAACTTCTTTTTTCAAAGGTGTGAGCACAATGCATCTGCGTGAGAAAGATTTTAATAACTCTTCAAATCACCTGAGCCATGAAGAAAGATAACAGAAGCAGTGTGTTTTCCAGTCTGACTCACAACACTCCTCTGTAGTTTAACTGCAGCCATATTCATCCAGTGTTATCTCGCGATATTACCAACGTCATCCACGTCACAGATCGCGTTCACCTTTACTGTATAACTCCTCACTTTATTAACAAAAACAAGACTTTGCCTAGATTTCTTCTCGTTTCAAAGGTGTGAGCACAATGCATCTGCATGAGAGTGATTTTAATAACTCTTCCTAAGAGTTATATTGCTCACACCTTTGAAAAGAGACGTCTTTATCATCTCTGAGATTTCCCTTATTATAGAATCTCTTAAACTCATTGATAACAACAAGAACAACGAAACAAGTTTCTAAAGAATTATGGTCATAATTTTCTTACTGGTTGAGGTGTCATTTGTCTATATTTTTCTCTCTCTTTCTCTTTCCTTTTTAATTTATGTTAATGTATTAAATGCAGTGCTGTTTGTTTTCTTGCAATAAATAAAAAATCATGAAACTCCTCACAAATGAATGACTGTTTTGTTTTATGTATAACATCCGAGGGCAAACTCGTGCGTTTCATGTTTTCTGTTGGTAAGCATTGAGTGAGTGCTGCAGTCAGGGGCGCCGTTGCAGAAGTTTTGGGCCCTATGAAAGAATATTGGCCCAAAAGTGTGTGTGGGCCCTTAGAATCGTCCCAACTTTTCCCTCCTTGGCGGCGCCTCTGGCTGCAGTAAACTTATTGTGTTAAGTTTGTGACTGTCTTCATGGTCTTATGTCTAAAATATCATATAGTGATTATTTTAATAAAATAAAGAACACAGGTTACAAGCAACAGAGTACATAAAAAAAAAAAAAAAACAGCAGAACATGAGTGTATGCAAATTAGGTAAACAGGTGTTTGGACTTTATCATGGATACGATACAACAAACTCCTTAATTTAAGAAAACCATTATTATTATAATTAAGGGTGTTCCAACTGGCTGCATACATTGACAAAAGAAATCCAAAAGTAATCAAATGCTCTAAAATTACTTAAGTAATTGTCATAGTCTTATTGCATGATTCTTAATTACATGTCAATACTGATTCAGTGCTGTCGGAATTTGGCAAAAAAAACAGGTCTGTAAATAAAATGAGTTTTTACTTTCAATACATTGAGGATACTTACAGTAATTTTAAGTAGGGAGGTGAAACCAGAACATCTGAACACCAGTTATTTGTGTTCTTTGATATAGCCCTAGTGAAAAAAACAAACATTTGAAATACATTTATTTTATGCTAAGTATACTACAAATATATTTACATATTTATGTGCTTAATATAAATACCCTGCAATTGTACTTTTTGATATACTAAATTTATATACTTAAAGTCTGCTAAATTGGAACAACTCATTTGTTTAACTTAATGCAGTTTAGTTATCCAGATATAGTGCTGAGTCCAACTAAAGATATACTATGTTGGATTGTGCTAAAATGGAACTACTGCAACTATATTTTAAGTATCTTGCATTTTAAGACAGATGTCATACTATCCTGCTAATAGGGATTTTAAAACACATTTTAGGCTTAAAGGGTTAGTTCACCCAAAAATGAAAATTAAGTCATTAATTACTCATGAGACTTCAAGAGATTTCCACGACGCACTGGAGAACTGAACTGAAGTAGTTGAAGGAGATCGCAATTCTCGCGCATGCGTCGTGGACATCTCTTGAAGTCTCGTTTCAGGCCTACAAGGAAGAAAAGGAATAGTCGAATAAAGTCGTTATTTTTGTTTGTTTTATTTCCGCACAAAAAGTATTCTCGTCGCTTGATAAACTTATAGTTGAGCCACTGTTGTGACATGGAATATTTAAACATTTTCTTCATTGACTTTCTGGGCCGTCAGGATTCATTCCCTTAGGGAGCCTATGTAGGAGTGATCCATCTGTCACATTTAATCAAAAATATCTTCATTTGTGTTCCGAAGACGAACGAAGGTCTTACGGGGTTGGTACAGCATGGGGGTGAGTAATTAATGACTTAATTTTCATTTTTGGGTGAACTAACCCTTTAATATTAAGAAATAGACATGTGCCGGTATTCGGTAATGCGATAAATCGCGGTAATGAATATGCACGATATTGTTATCGCGGCCACTTCAAAATACCGTGAAAAATAATAGATTTGAATTTAGACTTTTAGAACACGCATTAGCTAATTTTCTATCAACCGCTTAAACACTGCGTATATGCTCCGCAAAACACGTGCGCACTCTGATGTAAACAATCCCCACATGTATAAGCACTGTGTGCACGCGGCGCAGAGCGCACTCTAGTCTAATGTAAACAATCATCACATGGAGTAGAAGCACGGCGGAAGGAGGAACGCTGCCGACGATTTACCCCCCGCAGGGCTGCCAACTCTCACGCATTCAGCTTGAGACTCAAGCGCCTTTCAGACAGGACGCAGAATTTTTATTTGCAAAATAGCAAATCGCGTTCTGTCTGAAAGCCGCTTTACGGAATTGACACTTTTCACACGCTCTCACGCAGAGAAAAATCGCGGAGCAAAGAGGACACTGACACCGACAGACTAGACAGAGCAGGTTACTTTTGATATGAAAAAAAAAAAAAAAGGTTCTGTCCATTGTGACAGATCGCTGCGCCTCAGTTCAAGTAAACCGATCATCTGTTACTTTTTATTTAAAGATACAGTACAACTTACCTTAAGGTTTATGCCTCATGCAAAATGTCGATCAATCAGTGTTTTTCACAGAAAGAGGTCAATAAAACTGCAGGAGAACAGTTATGTCACAGAACGTTACATTTACCTCAGGAAAGCCATTTAATGACCAGCACTTTAGTTGACTAGAAAAAATGGTCATTTTGCTAAATATGTGCACTTTATTACATATTAATTATATGTTTACTTGTCATTACATAATTGTTATTATAATGAAAACCGCATTATATTTAATTTCTCTCTGTTTACAGCATTATGTGAGATATATTTTTTTCTTGAGAAAAATTAACATGCAGACTGTAGCCTACCTAATATTTATCCAAATGAGTCAATATTGAATTAAGATTAAAATCAAATACAATAATTTATTTGAATACAAACAGTAACCTACCAGTCATTATACCATGTAAACATTGTAACACATTGTCACTAAACTTAATAAAATTCTGTTTAGTTACCATGTTTTGAAAATCACAATTACACATTGTGATGCAAGTTGTTTTTTTAGATACCCGCAATCCATCTGTTTCTCTTGAGCAATTAAAATATCGTGATAATACCGTATACCGTGATAAAAGTTCATTCAATTAATCGCAGCACGAAAATTTGATACCGGCACATGCCTATTAAGAAATGTGCATTGTGCAATAAAGAAATGCTCCAAAAAATTATGAATTATAATATTTATATCAGTAAGTCTCAAGCGATTTGTAATTAAATATGTGTTAAAATCCATTTTGGTATAGGTTTTTTTTCACTAGGGAGGGAGGGTACTTCTATTCAGGAGTCAGGACCAGCATCCAGTGGCCCCCTTTTTTTAAACTCCAAGTGTTAGTAAAAATGACTTTGGCCAGTACATTTGACATTGCTGGACAGTTGGATGGTTAACATTCTGCATGGTTTAAATTGCAATACTTTGACCCGTTCTCAATATTTCGAAAGGTGAATATTTCTGTTATTACAAGAATAACACAATGTAGCGTATTTAAATAATGCAGAATAGTTTTATGGCTATTAAGAAATATATAGTCAGTTACTCACATTCACATCCATTAAAAAAGTAAATTCTGGACCTGCTCGGGACCCTTTAGCTGAAGAAGAAAGCACTACGTACTTACATAAAAATCCCTGTCTAATAAAAAGTTCTACAGCTCTGTTACATTGAACATCATTGTTTACTCAAAGAGATTTAGGGGATGTCTACAAGTTACTTTAAACACATACTGGGTCTTATCTTTCATAAACTAAGTGCCGTTTCACTTTGATTCTGGTACATTTCATTTGCTTTGAATGCTCAGACCACACATTCTGCGTCCTAAATCTCACCTCCTTCTACCTTTCCTCTCACTGTGTGGGAGGGATGGGCTACATTTGTGTATAAAATAGTGTCTCTGTTTCCAATTCTGACAAATGACTGGAGAAGATCCCCCCACAAATCAAGTATCACACTGTCTGTTTATGCCTGCCTTCTATAGGCAGCCTGATAGTGGACCTGTTACATTTAAAAAATGAGACCCATTTGTTTCTTTTTTTTTCCATAATATCTGAACTGAATTTTTTCGCAAGTACATCAAATACTGTAAGAAGAAAATGTCATACGGTATTGCCTGAAATAATATAATTAATCTCAATTGCAACCGAAGAAAAATAGTCACGTCTATGATTTTTTATAGATTTCTTTTTTTTTTTGGCTTTAGAAGTTTTGTATGTGACATCACAGCATAGGGTACTAACAGAATGAGACAATTTATTATAAAAAAAATGATATTATAAAAGTGGAAATAATTTTTTTTTAAAAACTACACAATTGCATTTACAAAACATATACTTTCATATACTTTCTCCTTTAAAATGGACTCTTGGATTCAAGCGTGACGTTTTGCTGTTGTTGGTGTTTCTTCCTGGCTGAGTTTTAGGGAGTGGCTGTGGATATCGTGTGTTTGAGCTTGACACTTGAGGTTATGGCTTTTGTCCTTTCTCTGTGGGCTGTCGTGGTTTGCTTCATTGTTCCAGCAGGGACAGTTTTTTTGGAATGTTTAATTGCAATGGTTGAACTGTGTTGAACTGCACACAACACGACTGGCCCTGTGATCTCAATATAGTGGCCCTCTTTAGTGTTTCATTTATTTTAGCTGCTAATCCTAAACTCTTCATTTAGGGTATGTTCTGATTCCCTCTGTGTGTTCGAAAAGCATCTTCTGGGTTTCCAAAAGGTGCTGTTTGGGCTTGACTGAAGCTTGTGTGAAAACACAACAATTTTATTGTCCAACGACAGTCCATGACATAATTACCGAAGCTCCTGTGAGTATAAGAGGGCATCTGCAAAGTACTGTATGTCATCAACTTCCTTGTCTAAAGGAGACGAGCAGGCAGGCCGGAGACATTGCAATGAGATACAGTTTCTCTATCCCCTTTTCAGGGAACTATGGTTACAGTCATAACCTGAGACGTTTCATTTTGAAGTGGAACTCAACACTGCGTCTTGGATTGACTGTATGGTTAACAATTATCCACTCCGCCATCCTCTCCTCATTTGCTGTGCCCATGCGAGCCAGAGTGGCTATGCTCTCCCTCTGGCCCTGGCTCCAGTCCTCAGACTGTGATGGACCAGGTCCCCCACAGCTGACGTGCCCTCGCCTCTCTAAAGTTCCCCGTCTCTACAGACATGTAGAAAAGTTTTGATGTCTGTCAAGTTCCTTGATGTCCGCCAAGTTCAACCACAGATGCTTCTCCGTTGACACAATTGCCGCCATTGAACAAGCAATGGCAGCGGCTGTTTATTTGGTGGGCTTAAATCTGTGGTACGGTTATGGCCTGACAGGACCCTCTCGATGAGTCTGCCACAAGCGATTTCCTGTCTTGCCTGCCCCCAAACTAGATCCAATCTAGTTCTGGCATGGGCCATCTCCTCCAACAACTCCTCGTATGCCTGGCTGGCAGGCTGACAGGGCTCACTACAAGCGATATCCTCGCCCTACTTAACCACATCCGCCTCATCCTTGCTCGATGGTGCCAGCAACATGCTATTTGCTGGATCAGAAGACTAAAGAGACAGTACATCCTGATCCAGCAGATTGCTCGAGCCGGTGACTGAGGAATGCGATAGAGCCATACCTTTCCCGAACTCCTCAAGCCTTGTTTCGACGCGTCCGCACGAGCGCGAGTCTCCGCTGACTGCGCGCGCACCTCTCCAAACGGACGAGGCGTTTATACTTGACGCGCTCGCCGTTGTGCTATTCTGTGATACGACAGGGGGCGACTCCGAGTAATTCTCCTCTAAAACACCAGGAATCAGCAGTGAAGAAGTAGTTTGCCGTTTATTAGTAGTTTATTAATTGCTGATTCATATAAAAAGAGTAATAAATTCAGTAGGTTTATTGTACGTTCACTGCATGTAAACTAGTTAAACAACTGAAGCCTTATTGAAGAGTGTTTAAACCTTAATTTCATCAGCAGGGCTTACTTCTGCTATTGTAGGCTTATTTTTTTTTTTAAATATAGGCAGTTCAGACAAGTGCAAACTGGGTGCTTAATGCAAGTGTGTTCCTATTCACAAAATGAGAGGCTTTTATGGTCGCCCATCAATGCAAATGTCTCTGTGTATAGAAGGATCATAAACATGGTGGTACAGACGTACCAGTTCGGCCAGATTCGGCTCGAAGTCGTTCATCTTCGGATGCGGCGCCGCGCGCGATGTTACAAAAAGTGCCGTGCACACCGCCAGGCGAAATGGGGTCTTGCGCACCCAACGCGCACGACCGCCCACACCGCAATGACGTCATTTTTGCCGCGCGCAGCTCGCGCTCTTGCGGACGCGTCGAGTATAAACAAGGCTTCAGCCACCTTGACCAGCGATCCCCATGACTTCAGTCTCCGCTGTGCTGTGGGTGCAGACGCCTGTCTCACATCCCTAGAGAATAGGGCCAGAGCTTACGAATTGTGAATTTCTCACAATAGGGACATTCAGATCCCTCGAGAACTGAATGCATGTGCTCCTCAACCAAACACATAAAACACAGTTTGTGTGTGTCCTCAGGTGCCAAAAACCTGGGACATATATAAGGACACACTTCCTGAAATGCTTACTTGAGGGTTTATCAATAATGATCACCTTTAACCCTCGGGGGTCCGAGGTATTTTCTGGGCCCTGGAGGTGTTCTGACATGCTCCGACATTTGTGCTTATTTCTGTTACTTGTGACATTTTCATGGATAAAGTCTGATTACACTGTATTCAGCACAAACTCTGCTACAATAATCTGTCAACAGCATGTATGTAAAAGTTTGTAGTTTTGAGATAATGATGTTTATGCGTAGTTTGTGAAGAAATAAAAATCACTGAAATAAGGTCATGAACCCCATACTGATTACAGAAGACTGAAGAAATTCACAAGACTTTTGAAAATTGTATCAAGTAGCCTAGAATATTTGCTTCAAAACTATGTGAAAATCATCCTGCGTACTCATTCAGATAAAATAATATATTGATTTAAAATTTGTTAAACATGTTTTGTGTAAGCTCTATGCGAGGAGGCTTGAATCATCATGAAAATTTATGTATTGCACACCTAAGAAAGACAAAGAACCTCCCCTGATGCCCCTATTAGGTGCTATCAGGCCCTATCATTACGAGGAACCGTGCACAAAGAATGAGGAGAGATTTAAAAAAGAATGGCTTTTTAATTGTTTGGAAATATTTACAACACAACACAATCCAAAGATACACAACGAAGGACAAAAAAAGCACATTATTGAACACACTGATCTAAAGACAGAGACTTGAACAGTCACACACCTTTGTGCCATTGAAACATAGTACATACCTGTCATTTCCAAGGTGTTTGATTTTTCATTTTACCATGTTCATGTACAGAGACTCATGTGAATGTTTAGGTCAGCAGGACTCATCAGTGGCATCTGGTCCCTGTAAAAAACCCAGAAACAACTGTGAACATGCTGATATCAAGAGAAACTATATGGCTGCACGATTTTGGGAATACATTTGAGCTTTTTCTGGTTAAAATTGCGATTTAAAATGTAAAAAAAAAATATATATATATATATATATATATATATATATATATATATATATATATATATATATATATAATGAACACTACATTTGTTGTGCTTTGTAGGCATATACATGTAGGGCTGCATAAAATAATAATAACAATAGCCTATAGCAGACGGCCTATAAATGGTTAAAAAGGAACACTTCAGTAGGCTACACTACACTAGAGAAAAATATATGGATTAACATATGTTACTATTATATGTTAATGTTTCCATTCCTTATGACGTTATGAAATGAGATTGGAGTAAAAACTGGAAGCCCATTGTTTGGCGCGTTTTGCTTTTCAAACACACAGCGGGAGTGACTCAAACTCACAGCGCGTGCAGAGAATATTTACTGAAGCGACCGCTCCGAACTATGAAACATCATTCTTACCACATTATACATATCCACGTTTGAGCAGATATCCACAAACACAGTATTTAACAGTAAACATGGGTCTAAACATTCTAATATTCACTATATTAGAGTAAACACTCATGCTATTCTCATCCCAAGGCGTCACTAAAATGACAATTTTGACCATGCTTCAATATTTGACGCTTTAGGCACCCTTTAGCGTCAGTTACATGACGCAATCCTAGGGCGTCATCTTACTGACGCTTTACCTTAAGCGTCAGTTAGATGACGCGGGTAGGTTTAGGTCTGGGGTAGGGTTAGGATTAGATACCGTCATCTAACTGACGCTTAAGGTAAAGCGTCAATAAGATGACGCCCTAGGATTGCGTCATGTAACTGACGCTAAAGGGTGCCTAAAGCGTCGAATATTGAAGCATGGTCAAAATGATTCCCAAGGCGTCAGTTTCATGACGCCTAGGGATAAGAATGGGCTGTTTTATTTCATGCTGTGTTTTATTATCGAACATAAACACATCATTGTGTCATACATGTATATTTAGCATTAAAAGGTTGCCTACCTGTCTATAGTTCATATTTCAACATGTTTCTATATATACTCAGTGTTGTGCTAGTTACTAAGAAATAGTAAATAGTTACTAGTTACTTCATTCAAAAAGTAACTCAATTACTTTGTTGATTACTTACACCAAAAAGTAATGCGTTACTGTTAAAAGTAACTTTTTAGTTACTTTTTTAAAGAAAGTTCTTAAATGTTCCCATTAATGCCCTTTAATGCGTTATGGTCTATACAAACACAAAACTGTCTTAAACAGAAAGTAATTTTTAAACACTATTTTATTTAAGTCAGACTAGCACAAACTGAATATATCAAGGATTTCTGAAATAAATAACAAAACAAGCATTTTTAAAGCAAGTGACTTGTTTGCTTTCTCAACATTGATATGTTCATGCAGCTGACAGTATACGTTTTTACCACTGTGGTTTTTAATGCATGAATTAATATTTGAGCAATACAATTGTACCTTGATCATTCTTGTTAGTTCATAGTAGGCCTACATTAACTAAGGAGATACAAATACATCTAACAATGAATGATACTTCTACAACATGTATTAACCATATTTAATGCTAAAATTGTAATCTTATTGTAAAGTGTTACCATTTATATGATTCAAGCTTAAAGAAGATGGCCATATTTAAATATCTGCAAAGGCCAGAGCATTAAAATTACATAAATGTAGACCTATATTACATGTAAAGTCTTTCACTTTATTTGCTTAAATTTTAGAACACTTGATTAGACTTGATGTCGGCTGCATGAACATATCAATGTAAGCAATCAATCACGTCACTAGTTTTAAAAATACAACTTCGCCGGCTAATGAATGCATAAAAGTGACCAGCTGGATATAAACTAATGCAAATAGATGGTAACAATTGCGACATAAAACGTGTGGGTCAGGTCTGCGTGTGTTTTTGTCACATTGCTTTAATCGCTTGAGGTAAGTTAGCCGTTACTGTTATTCCTCTCAGACTCGACGGCAAGCTTCTGTTCTTTCTCTGCTGATGCAGCATCTAGTAAAAAAATTTATTACTTTATAATGATATGGCAATGTGTAGGCTACTTAAGTGTTCTGTATTCATACCGTTTCGCTGTCTGTGTTTTAAATGCGCATCAAGTGCTCAGCGCTCTCCGTGCAGCTTGTAATCTCCGTGCTCGCGCTGCCTCACGTGTACGTAAACAACTCAACCAGTGAGTTTGTTATGTGTCCTCAGGTGTCCTCTCGCTCTGTATAATGCTAGCAGTCTCTTCAGTGCTCTCGTACTGTGTAATGACAGCGCACACTTCTCAGCCGCTCCAGCAACTAATTAATTTAAAAAAGTAACGGACAATGCGCCATATGATAACGGTAACGGAGTTAATTTATTTAAAAAGTAATGCGTTACAGTATTAGTTACTGTCGAAAGTAACTGAGTTACAGTAACTGTAACGGTCACCAGCTGGAGTGCCCTTGAGAGCCACTAGAGGGCACTCCAGATAAGACTATTATCACTCACAAACTACATTTCCCATAACTCACTGCCCGGACTCACCATCACTTATCACTGATCACATTCACCTGTACCTCATTCACTGATTGCATTCACCTGTGTCTCATCCTGTTAGTCTGTCCATTTATACCATGTTCATTCATCCACTCACCGCGAAGTCTTGTTTAAGTGTTACACTGCATTTCTGAGCATTCTATGGTTTTCTTGTCTCTTGGTTTTGGATATCTTGCCCTGTTCCCTGGATTACTCTCTTGCCTCTGGTCCCTGCCTGTTTTGTTTGTTTCTTTGTTTATCTGTTTTGGACTGCCTGTCTGTGTATGACCCTTGCCTGTACATTGGATTACGCCTCTGGATTGCCCTCAAATAAAGCTGCATTTGGATCTTCACCTCCAAGTCTCGGAGCAGTTTCATGACAGAAGACTTCGCCACACCCAGATCCAGCAGCACAGATCTCACCTGATCTTCCCAGCATGAGCCGGGAGTTCGCCGGTCAGATCGCGGCCTTGGCCCTGGATAGCCGCGACCTGTTCCAGTATACCTGGGGGTTTGCCCCTCTCGCTGCCTCCTGCTCTCTCGGTGATGAGGGGATTAAGCTGTGTTACCGGCTAGGGGCTAAGGAGGTCGACCCGAGGGAGCTCCCCGATCTCTCGGGTCTGAATTGGAGAGAGGCACTCGGCCGATGTCTGGAGAGCTTCCTTCCGCGGTACGCCAGGTCATCACCTGATCTCCACGTCCAGCCAGAGACCGTCCAGCCAGAGACGGCCGAGCAAGAGGCTGCTGTTCACGTCACGCCTGCCGAGCAAGAGGCTGCTGTTCACGTCACGCCTGCCGAGCAAGAGGCTGCTGTTCATGTCACGCCTGCCGAGCAAGAGGCTGCTGTTCACGTCACGCCTGCCGAGCAAGAGGCTGCTGTTCACGTCACGCCTGCCGAGCAAGAGGCTGCTGTTCACGTCACGCCTGCCGAGCAAGAGGCTGCTGTTCATGTCACGCCTGCCGAGCAAGAGGCTGCTGTTCACGTCACTTCTGCCGATCCAGAGACTGAGCTTCACGTCACTTCTGCCGATCCAGAGACTGAGCTTCACGTCACTTCTGCCGATCCAGAGACTGAGCTTCACGTCACTTCTGCCGATCCAGAGACTGAGCTTCACGTCACTTCTGCCGAGCCAGAGACGCTTCACGTCACTTCTGCCGAGCCAGAGACGCTTCACGTCACTTCTGCCGAGCCAGAGACGCTTCACGTCACTTCTGCCGAGCCAGAGACGCTTCACGTCACTTCTGCCGAGCCAGAGACGCTTCACGTCACTTCTGCCGAGCCAGAGACGCTTCACGTCACTTCTGCCGATCCAGAGACTACGCTTCACGTCACTTCTGCCGATCCAGAGACTGAGCTTCACGTCACTTCTGCCGATCCAGAGACTGAGCTTCACGTCACTTCTGCCGATCCAGAGACTGAGCTTCACGTCACTTCTGCCGATCCAGAGACTGAGCTTCACGTCACTTCTGCCGATCCAGAGACTGAGCTTCACGTCACTTCTGCCGATCCAGAGACTGAGCTTCACGTCACTTCTGCCGATCCAGAGACTGAGCTTCACGTCACTTCTGCCGATCCAGAGACTGAGCTTCACGTCACTTCTGCCGATCCAGAGACTGAGCTTCACGTCACTTCTGCCGAGCCAGAGACGCTTCACGTCACTTCTGCCGAGCCAGAGACGCTTCACGTCACTTCTGCCGAGCCAGAGACGCTTCACGCCACTTCTGCCGAGCCAGAGACGCTTCACGCCACTTCTGCCGAGCCAGAGACGCTTCACGCCACTTCTGCCGAGCCAGAGACGCTTCACGCCACTTCTGCCGAGCCAAAGACGCTTCACGTCAATTCTGCCGAGCCAGAGACGCTTCACGTCACTTCTGCCGAGCCGATGGCCGAACCAGAGACTGTTCATATCACTTCCTCCGAGCCAGTGTCTATGGACAAGATGGCCGAACAAGAGACTGTTCACATCACTTCTGCTGATCCAGAAACTGTTCACGTCACTTCCTCCGAGCCAGCGTCTACGGACAAGATGTCCGCCTCCGAGCCAGCGTCTACGGACAAGATGTCCGCCTCCGAGCCAGTGTCTACGGACAAGATGGCCGCCTCCGAGCCAGTGTCTACGGACAAGATGGCCGCCTCCGAGCCAGTGTCTACGGACAAGATGGCCGCCTCCGAGCCAGTGTCTACGGACAAGATGGCCGCCTCCGAGCCAGTGTCTACGGACAAGATGGCCGCCTCCGAGCCAGTGTCTACGGACAAGATGGCCGCCTCCGAGCCAGTGTCTACGGACAAGATGGCCGCCTCCGAGCCAGTGTCTACGGACAAGATGGCCGCCTCCGAGCCAGTGTCTACGGACAAGATGGCCGCCTCCGAGCCAGTGTCTACGGACAAGATGGCCGCCTCCGAGCCAGTGTCTATGGACAAGATGGCCGCCTCCGAGCCAGTGTCTACGGACAAGATGGCCGCCTCCGAACCAGTGTCTACGGACAAGATGGCCGCCTCCGAGCCAGTGTCTACAGACAAGATGGCAGCCTCCGAGCCCGAGTCTGTTCCTGTTCCCGAGTCTGTTCCTGTTCCCGAGCCAATGTGTGTGTTGTCTGTTCCTGAGCCGGTGTCTGCTGCTCCTGAGCCGTGGCCGCCCGAAGGGTCTTCACCGCCGTGGCCGCCCGAGGGGTCTTCACCGCCGTGGCCGCCCGAGGGGTCTTCACCGCCGTGGCCGCCCGAGGGGTCTTCACCGCCGTGGCCGCCCGAGGGGTCTTCACCGCCGTGGCCGCCCGAGGGGTCTTCACCGCCGTGGCCGCCCGAGGGGTCTTCACCGCCGTGGTCGCCCGAAGGGTCTTCACCGCCCTGTTTGCCCGAAGGGTCTTCACCGCCCTGGTCGCCCGAGGGGTCGTCTCCGCCCTGGCCGTCCGAGGGGTCGTCTCCGCCCTGGTCCCGTGCACAGCCTGCTCCGCCCTGGCCACCTGCTCCGCCCTGGCCGCCTGCACAGCCTGCTTCGCCCTAGCCACCTGCACAGCCTGCTCCGCCCTGGCCGCCTGCACAGCCTGCTCCGCCCTGGCCGCCTGCACAGCCTGCTCCGCCCTGGCCGCCTGCACAGCCTGCTCCGCCCTGGCCGCCTGCACAGCCTGCTCCGCCCTGGCCGCCTGCACAGCCTGCTCCGCCCTGGCCGCCTGCACAGCCTGCTCCGCCCTGGCCGCCTGCACAGCCTGCTCCGCCCTGGCCGCCTGCTCCGCCCTGGTCGCCTGCACAGCCTGCTCCGCCCTGGCCGCCTGCTCCGCCCTGGTCGCCTGCAGAGCCTGCTCCGCCCTGTTCGCCTGCACAGCCTGCTCCGCCCTGTTCGCCTGCACAGCCTGCTCCACCGCAGTCTCCAGGTCCTCTTCCGCTCCACGGGTCTGGCCCTCCATCCCTCCCCCAGGTCCGCCTCCGCTCCACCTCCCTCCTGGACAATTTGAGGAGCGTCTGGAATCCGCTCCTTAAAGGGGGGGCTATGTAACGGTCACCAGCTGGAGTGCCCTTGAGAGCCACTAGAGGGCACTCCAGATAAGACTATTATCACTCACAAACTACATTTCCCATAACTCACTGCCCGGACTCACCATCACTTATCACTGATCACATTCACCTGTACCTCATTCACTGATTGCATTCACCTGTGTCTCATCCTGTTAGTCTGTCCATTTATACCATGTTCATTCATTCACTCACCGCGAAGTCTTGTTTAAGTGTTACACTGCATTTCTGAGCATTCTATGGTTTTCTTGTCTCTTGGTTTTGGATATCTTGCCCTGTTCCCTGGATTACTCTCTTGCCTCTGGTCCCTGCCTGTTTTGTTTGTTTCTTTGTTTATCTGTTTTGGACTGCCTGTCTGTGTATGACCCTTGCCTGTACATTGGATTACGCCTCTGGATTGCCCTCAAATAAAGCTGCATTTGGATCTTCACCTCCAAGTCTCGGAGCAGTTTCATGACAGTAACGCGTTACTAGTAACGCGTTACTGCCCAACACTGCTACTGTATATATATACATACATACACACATACATTTTAGTCTGGCACCAGTTTAACTAGTAGCTACAATATGAAGCTAATGCAACAATAACATGCTTACTATTATGAGTGGAAATGTCTTACCTTAAAAATCTTTCTCATTTTGAAATCACGTTCCTCTAATTCTTCTGAGGTAAATCCAAGGTAAACAGCACAGGACAAACACAACGTGTCTTCCAAACTCGATGAAAAGCAGAGGAGTACTGAAGTCTCTGATTCTTTGTTTTGAGGTGATGAGGGCGTTTACAGGCCTGCGTTCCTTCATGTGGACGATTTGCATGTCACTTGTGCGAGCGTGGGTGTGGTCACATTACAGCTAATGAGGACACGTTTGAGAAACTGTACATCTCGTTGGTTTCATTCGGATTACTGAAACAGAGAATTTTGTTTTTGTTTGATTTGTTTTTGATGTGATTTACATCATTTAAAAATAGAGGCTTCAAGCTTTGTAAAGACATATGTCTCAAGTCTGTGTGTACACATTCGCTGAGTTACAGGTCATTTTTGTCGTGTCTCAGAATGAACTTCACATTGAGAGAGACAGCAAAACGGGCATCATGTTTATTTTCTTTATTTTACGAAAAACACAATATTTAGTTTTTTATTATAGTGTACACAAATAAAAGAAGACTTTTAAGTTTTGAATGGTGTATAACACTTGCTTGTGTGACAAAAATCGTCGGCGCGACCGCTGACCGCAGAGGGTTAACATGCACTAAATCAAACAAACGGCTCCTGAAGATAAAAAGGCTGATGACGTACGTTGCAGATGCCCTTTTTATACTCATGGGCACTTCAGTAATGACGTCGTGGCCTGTTGTCGGCGAATAAAACTGTTGTGTTTACACGTGTGCTTCAGACACCGGTCACACTGATGACGTTCCCCAAAGCGTCAATCCAAAATGCTGTGTTGAGTTCCACTTTGAAAGGAACCCAGGTGTGTGCTTTCCTTAGGACGGAATGGTAAATGGACTGCATTTATATAGCGCTTTCACAGACCTAATGGCCACCAAAGCGCTTTACAATTTGCTTCACATTCACCCATTCACTCACTCATTCATACACCGACGGCGGTGTCAGCCGTGCAAGGCGCCATCCAGCTCGTCGGGAGCAGCTGGGGTTAGGTGTCACGCACACACACACACACAGCTGGGGTTAGGTGTCTTGCTCATGGACACCTCGACACTTGGTCAGGTGGAACCGGGGATTGAACCACCAACCTTCCAGTTTGTAGACAATCTACATGAACCACTGAGCCACTGCCGACGGAAGACTATTGTATTTGTTTTGTCCCAGTTTCTTGTTGGCCTGGCCCTTTACAGTCCTGACAAAGAAAAGACAGCTGGGAAATGTGACATGGACCCAAGAGGCTGAAAACGTGTTCATTATATTAAAAGGGGCATTTACCTCAGAACAAGTTGTGTTCGGTGCACTAGGCTTCTCTCTCCTTCATCTTCCAAAAAGACACATCAAACTATTGAGAGTCAAAGCTGTCATTTCCCAGGAACATCTAGTTATCTTTATTGGCCAGAAGCTCAGGTCTTTTTTATATATCTTTGCGTTGAGATTAGTGAGGATAAATGAGGATGCTTCCCTAAAACTTTCATATGGAGCCGTGAAGCACATAGCAACAGTGCCACACTGCAACAGTAAAATTACTGTACAGTACCATTGGCAAAAAGTGACAAGGAATCACCAGATGTCTTTTAGGGATGCTATTTGTTCTTTCTGGTTGAGTAAAGAATACTTTACCACACCACATTAAAAGTAATTTTGGCCTCATTTACACAGCAGGTCTTGATGCCCAATTCTCAATTGTTGACTCTGATTTTTTTGACGACCAGCTTACGACTTCTTTTAAAAGTGACCCATATCCAATATCTGCATTTACACTTTCCACACATGAATGAGACCTGAAACCATCCTGAGCAAATCGGAATCCATGTGCTTTTTTCCTGCTTACATGTTCGTTGGTCATTTCTGATCTGTGCCACATGGGAGGAAAAAATCAGAATTGGGTCACTTCAATGATGTACTGTAAGTGGATTACGGGTCAATGGCTGCATTTACACTTGGCATTTACATGTGATCACAATGATCCGATAAAGCAGATTGGATTATCGGCCACTCAGGACACGCTGCATTTACACTTGTCAACATCAAGCGGCTTCTGCATCTGGATAACTAACAGGATCTCTGTTTCATGTACAATATTTAAAATAAGTCTGTAATAAAAAAATGGCTCCAGTGCAAAGTCGACCTGAAGTGGTGGGGTTTCTTTAAAAAAAAACATTCAGTTGCGGAGCTACGCGTTTCAAATCTCACAAAACGAGGAGAAGGGGGTTGTAAATAATAATACATTGCAGATGCCAAGATTGAAATGGTAAAAAGAGACATATGGGTCCAAAATCTTTGTCTGGTTGGGTTGCGCATCCTTCACAGACAGTAATCATGCCATGCCATAAAAAGGTCACATTTTCTTAAGTGACAGCTTTGACCTTTCATGAGGGTTTATGTGGGTCTAATTAATTTCAGAAATGTAGAACATATTTATCCTAGTAAAAAAAATTATTTTGAATAAAAAGACTGGAAATCTATATATATATTTTTATATATTTAAAGTGGGATAATAGCAAGCTTTTCTTAAAAAAAAAAGGTATGATAAATGCCATTGTGATCCTGTACAAGCATTTTGATGCACTGTTTTATTAATGGAATTTATGTATTGTACTATATATATTCTATATTCATAATCCAATACAAATACCTATTTTTAACTATAAATGACACCTTGGACATGTAATAAAGCATATCACGTCAACTAGCTTAATACCTTTCTCTGCTTTTATCATATTGAAAAGTTTAAGAGGGGAGGAACTGCACTTTGACGGCTGTGATTTTTCATCACATTGTTTTTCTTTGGGGTTTCTTTTCATGTTGTTCTTTTTTTAAACATGATCTCACTGGTTCATCCCCCATGAGACTCTCATGGCGCACCACTTAGTGATCATCAGTCAGTGCTGATGAAAGACTTGCCACATTCATACTAAGCATAGCAATGACTAAAACAACTGACCACTCTGAGTCAGCCCATTCTGAGGTGATTTAAATTTGCAGTGCGAATAGGGATGATAGCCTCCAGATGAGTTCTTAAAGTTCCTGTTCCAGAGAGACAACGCTCACGGGTCATCCTTTGGTCATTCACACATTAGAAGTCTCTCTTCAAACGAAGTGCACGTAATCACAATGTATTATGACTTTCAAGGAGGAATTCGCTAAGTAGTTATGGATTGCGTCTTTTATTTGCACATGCTTTCCGCATTGATTTAGAATGTGTTTCGGTGAAAGAATGATGGAAATCAGGTAATGGTGCAAACATGGCCAAAAATATTCTGCAAGCTCATTCTTCCCCTCCATTTGATGAATAACTGCCGCCATGATTGCTAGAAAATGTTTGTTTATTTTTGAGTTCATCTTATTTACAATAAGGTCAAATTAGTTAACGTTAGGTAATGCATTAACTAACATAAACCATTGTTACAGTATTAATCTTTGTTACCTTAGTTAATAAAAATACAACTGTTGGTGAAATAAATTTAACAGATACAACTTTTGATTTTAAAGGGGTCCTATGCCATTTTACTGAGTCTCGATTTCGTTTTTGTGGTGTACTAGAATATGCTTTCATGCTTGAGTGTTCAAAAAACATATTATTATTCACATATTTTATTATTACAGCACCTCTCTCCCCAGTCTGGCTCAAACACACCATATAGTTTCTGTTTCGATGAAGCCCCTCCTTCCGATATACAAAATGTGCTGTGATTGGTTAGCTGGCCCAGTGTGTTGTGATTGGCACCACTTAGCTTGTGTTTGGGAAATGTCACGCCCCTTACCATAACCATTAGCTCTTCTCAGATGTAAATTTTAAGGATGGCATCATTTTCAAACCAATTCAAGCCTTATTCAGACTTAAGAATGTTAAACAAGAGGATCATGCTGAATGGATTACATGAACGAACTTTCAAGCACTGATTTCACAGGACATTTCAGAGAGGTGTGTTTTTTGGCAATCTTCTTATACATTTTAGATACGAAGTTATACACCATTTAATCATGATATTTGTCTGAAAACTATGGTGATACAAACAATAATCGACCACAAAACGATGGTTAATCAACACTAATGTTAGCTAGCCGGTAAGCATAGCAACAACATAAAACTTAGAATTGAGAATTGCAACTGTTAATAATTATTCATTCTCACAAACGCAACTAGAAATAATAAAACATACTTATAAGTTATGATCCTTAAACAACAGATTGTCATGATGAAGTGGGAATATTTTAGGAGAAGCTTTTGTGTGTAGCCTGCATTGTACTCTCTTAGCACACAGATAAACGTTAGAGTTATAATGTTCAGGAACAGTGTTTAAAATAAATGAACAACTCTAAGTTTGTCAGCCTCAAACAAATGAGTTTTGTGAACGGGGTGGGAAAGACAGAGCCTCTTTGACAGCAGCAGCTCAGCCAGGTCTCGTCCATTTTTTTTTTTTTTTTTGCGTATTCTGTGGGCGGAGATTATTTAAATGAGGAACATTGTGACTTCACAAGATCCGGGAAAAAACGCATTGTAGTCCAAACGAGCCGTTCGTTGTAGTTCTTGGAAAGTGGATTCTGTTAAATAAAATATCTCCCTTTGGAGGGACCTTGAGCTTTGTAACCTTGCAGATCTTTTTTATGCTCAATCAGCAACATTACACACTAACTAAAGTTGAAAAAGTGAAAAAGCATAATAGGACCCCTTTAATAATGTATGAAATCAACATAAACTAAGATTAATACATGTTTTAGAAGTATATTGTTCATGTTAACTAATGCTAGCAAATGTGACTTTATTGTAAAGTTTTACCGCATCTTTGAAATAAATTTCTGTTTACCGACTGCTTTCCAAGTGTGGTAAAATAGCAGTTACATCATGTAAACCAAATTTTCAATCCGGCAGCTTTACTTAAAACTAATGACGCGCTAAAATTTAAACCCGTAAAAACACCTGCTAATATGTAAACAGAGTGCATTGCAGTCACATAAGCACATGTTTCAAAGCAGTTACAGATCCCAGTGATTATTTCACCTGTCTTTCATTTTGATATTTGTGATCCAGATCAAACTTTTGTGTGGAACGGTGTGCTAACACTCCTTGAGAGAGCGTTCTGGCGTGGCTAAAAAGTACGGCAGACTTTTATCTCTCATGTGGTCTGCAAAAGCTTGGAGTTCAGCTAGTGATATCAGGACGGCTTTAACACAACCCCACTCCCCCCACTGACTACTCAAACCGGTGTCCTGCTTCCACCTCTACAGCAGCATGCAATGTTGGCCGCGTATACTCGCTGCATTTATGGCTCCACTTCAAAGCTCCTACTGTAACTCTGCCAGAGAGCACCACATAACTCAGCCAACATGAAAGTAAAGCCTGTCGTAAATTTTGTGAAAAAATTGAAACAAACATACCGAAGCCAAACACGTTTATTAAGTAATAGAACAATGCCATTGCCTTTTAGGCTTGTATATTTGGTGCGTGCCATCAGCTGTTGCAGGTTTCACTCACTGTGTTTAGCAGCATTTTCCGTAAATGCCCCGGTCATAATTCCATAAACTTCCAGCTATGACGAGATATTGGGTTTGTAGGAATGCGCATGGAGGAGCCAAGGAATTTTTTTGCCAATGTGATTTTATTTTCTAGTTTGACTTTGATGTTGGTCAGCGTTTTCTCTTTTCATTCTTTTATAGAGGAAAATTGGAAGGGTGCCTGTCCGCACAAGGGTCAAAGAAGAAAGTGAACAGTTACTGCAAATTATTGTTTAATAAGCCTATACAACAATATCTACGAGCAAATGTTGAAGTGACTTAAGATGTACCACTCTCTTTCTTTGGCTTAAAAATGAAAATTCTGTCATCATTTACTCACCCTCATGTCGTTCCAAACCTGCAAGTCTTTCGTTCACTCCGAAACACAAATGAAGATATTTTAATGAAATCTGCAATTTCTGTCCCTCCATTGATAGCTACGCAACTACCACTTTGACGCTTCATAAAGTGAATAAAGAGATCGTAAAACTAGTCTTTTGAATTGAGTGGTTTAGTCCAAATTTTCTAAAGCGACTCGATCGATTTATATGATGAACAGATTTAATTTAGGCTTCACATAATAAACATTCATCAACTCACACATCAGTTGTGGTAAACAGAAGCTCAAACATGTTCGCCTGTACTTGCGAGAACCAGTGAGGTTCATTCTCGTGTTACGCAGCCGTTTGAGCTTCTGTTTGTGTTTGCTGATCAATCTGTTCATCATACAAAGCGGTAAAGTCTCCTCAGAAAATTTGGACTAAACGTCTCAATTCATATGGATTAGTTTTACGATCTCTTTATGAACCTTATGAAGCGTCAAAGTTGCGTAGCTGTCAGTGGAGGGACAAAAATAATATCTCAGATTGCATTAAAGATATCTTCATTTGTTTAGAAGATGAACGAAAGTCTTGAACGATATGAGGTTGAGCAATTAATGAGTTTTCCTTTAACGCTTTAAGTTTCATAATCAAGTTATATTAAATTTCATAAAGCTGATTAAACTGAATAAATGGCAACTATAAGTAAGCTGTTTGTAGGGTGACATGGAAGGAGATATGCCTATTGGTACCTCAACTGACGGCCTCATACAGGACTTTATCTCAATCCATGTGTTGTCACTTCTCATTGTCACATTCCCAAAAATGATTTCACTTCTTCTTTAGTTGGTTTCCTAGTCTAGCTTTATAATAAACCTAACATTGCACACTATGAATGTTTTTTTTCCTCATTGACGACTGCTTATGCTCCTTTGTAAGCAGCTTAAAATAAAAGTGTTTGCTTAATGGAAATAAATGGAAATGAAAATAATCACATCTGGTTGTAAATATTAGCATTATCGAACTTGCATTTATGTCAGAAAGGCAATTCACAGTCAGCAGTTTGGACAAAGCAACAGGTTATAAGAATAGTTCTCTCAAAAATGAAAATTGTGTCATTATGTGCTTCATGTTGTTCCACACCCATGTGTTGTTATTTTTTCAGTGAAACGCAACAGGAGAAATCAGTTACAATGGGAGGTGGGAACCCATGTTTCCTTCACACTTCATCTCTCTCATATTTGCTAATGTAACTCTATTTTTGGAAAATGAGGGTAAAAAAAAAAGCATTACAGAAATATTTGCATGAGAGAGTCATGGACTTTAGAGTTGACTTTGGAGTGCCATGGCACTCTGGATTCGATCTTCACACTTTGTTTTCATAGACCTGCAATTAGGAATGAACAAAGTAAGAAAAACAGCCGTAATTTGATGGCTAGGTCAAGGAGAAGGGATATAAAAAGATACAGAAGAAAAATGAAACATTCCAAAGCTTGAGATTCACGTCGAGGGCCTGATCGCTTTGTTGGGGTTTATGTTGTGATAATGAGTGGCTGACATGTATGGAGAACCAAACCTGCAGAAGAATTTTTTTTATTTTGTTATTATTTTCAGTATTTATTTTTACATTTACAAGACACTAACTGGCAAAGGGTCCACACAAAGAAACAGGAACATAATCCAAAGACCACGAAGGAAGGAACAAGACATCCAGGTACCCCGATGGAGACATAAATACAGACAACGACTCATGCCGCACAACTAAAACACAAGAGCTTAAGCAGGCAAACTAAAGCCAGTCAATGATCAACAGGTGGGAGACATTAAACCATAATGAGTCCAGGCACAGGATTGTTGGGAATGTAGTTCATAATGGGAGAAAAATAAAGTCGGAAGGAGTGTCTTCTGGAGGGGCTCATGGGCACTCCAGCTGGTGATCGTGACACTAACATACTAAAGTACTTCATTTTAACTGTAGGGTTTTTGTTATTACATTTTGTATTTTAAATACATAAGATTCCAACTTCATCATTACAAGTGTGTAATTACATATATATTAAAATACATGACATACAATTTTCAATAGAAAAGGTGTAATTTAGTTTACTATAAATGCTTATCGGTATATTTGGCAGTACACTTAAATCATATTTCAAAAGGCAATAGAAGCAAATAAGAAATTACATATAAAGATAAATTTTGGATTAAGTCGGGTTCAAAACTTTTGTTGACATATTAGAGTCTAAGGTTTTTAAAGAAGGGATTTTGGATATCTCTTTTTATCACTCCATAAGTCACAAAATATTGTCAACAAAATACATTTTCACCATGTTGTCAAAACCAGGCGAATGATGCATGAACAAACCCCTCTGTAAAAACAGAAATATACTGTAGATCTATATTCTTTATATAGATAGGAATACAAGTTTGGTGTCTATAAGAGTTACTGAAGTGAATATTTCTGGATCAGTGCAGAAGGAAAAAAAGCTCATTTTGAGAAATCAGCCTTTAAAAGATATGTATTTAAATTGAAATCTACAGACGCAACTAGATAAAGTGCAATAAATACTTAAAGGTGTATTTCAGGTCTTTTCTGTCCACTAGCCTGAAACAACGTGTTAGGAAAAGTTGAATAGCCCAAAATATAAAAAAAATTGACTAGAGCATGAAAAACAATGGTTTTGCCAGCAGTGTCTTGCCTTAAACTATAATACTTGCGATAAGTAAATATAAATACTTTCACAATAAGTACTCTTTTTAAGTGTACTTCTTTTTTTACAACGGCTGACTGCTGAATCGGAGCAATTTTCTGAAAGCACCACTGGGCCACATTTGTCATGATCTTCAGAAGTTGACATGCGAATGGCTTATTTATAGTCGACTGCATATTATGCTGTGATAGAGTGTTGCAACAACAACCAAAAAAGCCATGCTTTAGCTTTAAACACCAGAAATATTTAATTTTTTTACTGGAAAATGTTTTCTGTTTCACATTCAAATATTCAGATGATTCATCCTCCCCTCCTCTCTCTCTCTCTCTCTCTCTCTCTCTCTCTCTCTCTCTCGTTCACTGCCGGTAGAGCCGCGGATGCAAGAGTCTTTGTCTTCATCTGAAACGCTATAGTCTCCAGGAGAGGAAAGGCTGGGTGGCTCCAGATCTAATTTTGCAAGGCCCATTCCACCCCATGCTCGCTTTTGGGTCCCAGATCATTAGATGGCTCTTCCCAGGGGTCCACCTCTACTTCCTTCATCGAATCCCGACCCTGCCTTTCACCTCGCTTTGAAATTAGACACTGGAATGATGAAGTTATTTATTATTCTCAGTCCTCCCCACTCATTCTCCTCTGGAGGAAAAGGAAAGGGGGAGCGAAGAGTGAGAAGAAAAGAGGCTTTGGTGGAAAAGGGAGTTATTGAAATCTCCTCCCCTCTCTCTCTGTCAACATGATATTCGTTCTTCCCCTCGATAAGTATCCAAGCCCAGCTACCGAACGCACAGTGGCCAAATCTTGACTTGGCGGCTATGCAAAGTAAAGGCATGAAGAAAGCATAGAGACCTACTTGTTCCCACAGAAGCAGACCTTGAAGTCAGGCCTGTGTTATTTTATACCGCCATACTTTCAACAACGATGTCACATATCCAGACCTCTTTGAGATCATCCAAGTTCTGCTACCACATGACCCTTTGAAACTTTGAGAGTTTCAAGTATACATCGAGCCAGCTTTGTTTAATTAAATCTCAAGTTTCAGGGATTTCTGTGACTGGCCTCCTTATAGCAAAGCAAAATTGCAAATGGGTTTTATAGCTCCATACGCTTACTGGATGCCAAGAATTTTCTCAAAGGTATCTCTTTTTATTTCTTCTGAGGATGTTTAGGAGACTTGCGTTCAGTGACGCCGCTGACGTAAGACGCTGCTGACGTGTGTGTGGTGCGCCCGAGCTTCGGTTACAGTCTGAGGGAGACGCACGCTGGAGACAAAACAATCTTCACAAACATGTCTAAGGATTTCCACACAGAGGAAGACTTGCAGTTTTTTGCCCAGCCATATTTATTTGAACCCGAATACACGGGCGCACCAGACACACGTCAGCAGCGTCTTACGTCAGCGGCGTCACTGCGGACTCGTGATCGCGGATCCACAACAGAACCGGAAGACAATACAATGCTGAATAAAGCCGTAGTTTTTGTTATTTTTGGACCGAAATGTATTTTCGATGCTTCAACACACTCTAACTAACCCACTGATGTCACATGGACTACTTTGATGATGTCTTTATTTCCTTTCTGGACAAGGACAGTATACCGTACATACATTTACAATGGAGGGACAGAAAGCTCTCGGACTAAATCTAAAATATCTTAAACTGTGTCCCGAAGATGAACGGAGGTCTGACGGGCTTGGGACGACATGAGGGAGAGTCATTAATGACATCATTTTCATTTTTGGGTGAACTAACCCTTTAAATATATTTGATTGTGCTAAAAGAAAAATATTGCATTGCAAGTATACTTTAGGTTTTAAAAAATATTGCATTTAAACACTGATATTATACAGGGATCATACTATCCTTACTAATAACAATATTTAAACACATTTTAGGCTTAATATTAAGAAATGCGCATTGTGCAATAAAGTACTCCATAATAAATTTTAATTATAATATGTATACCAGTAAGTCTCAAGCGATATATCAGTAAATATGTTAATGGATTTGTAGTATATTAGTATGAAATAAATGTATTTTAAATACACGTTGGCCTCCCCTAGTGAAAAAAAAACCTATACCAGAATGTATTTTAAATCCAGATTTAAAGAAGGATAAAGATTAGACTGTTCTGGACTCCTTGTTCAAGTAAATGAACTCATTATCCACCAAGATAGAATCTACATATAATATGATAGAAGAGATCTGAAAGACCAGTTTGGGCAAAGTGGTGCAAAATCACTAAATCACATTGAAGCTAAACTGACACTCTTGAGTAGATTAAGCAACTCTCTTCAAGATCTGCCTCATGTTCTGTCAGATACAGAGGTTTGTGCTCTCGGGTTACTGACTCACGTGTGAGGTGAAGTGCTTTAACTTAAGACAGGAGATTTAAGTTAATTGCCAGAATACATTTCCATTGGATGGGGCAAGGAGGTTTTGTGTTTTCAGGTGTTTAAGACATAGTTCACCCAAAAATGAGCATTCTGTCATCACTCACCCTCATTCTGACCATGTATTATTTTCATCTTCCGCAAGGCACGAAAGGAGACGCTTGGCAGAATTTCCATTTAGCTTTACTTTTCCATGCAACAAAAGCGGATGATGATTTAAACTGGCAAGGGGAAAATGACAAAAAAAAAAACATCAACTTATCCAATAGCTTTGTGTAACAGATCAACATTTTTTTACTTCAGAAGACTAGTAATCAAGACTTTTGTCCTTTATAGACCAATATACACGCTTTTGTTGTGTGGAAAAGTGCAAAGAGCAACCTTTTCCCTAAGATCTGCTTTAGAATAAGGTACATGTCATAGAGTAACTGTGACTGTTAGTTGTGAACTGAAGTCTGCTCACAAGAGATGATGTTGAAGAGGTGGCTGGTCTTTACCCAGTGAAACGTCGAACCTCTTCGTAAACGAGTGCCAGGGTTATAAACTTCCTCCCTGTTTCATTGGCGGCTGGAGGGGGAAGGGGGCGAAGGGTCATAAATCTCTGTTATTGATGCGTCACTGACATATGAGATCCCTGGGGAAGCCCACTCTCATATATTCAAGTTCAAGTTCAGCACATTTCTTCATGGGGCGTAAAGCAGGGGTCAAGTGTCAAAGAGCCTGTCCAAAAGGAGGGGTCAGGGGCAGTTTGGGACAATGTGATCTGTTGGTCACATGGATGTATTACAATATTCTTTTGGAATTAAAGGTGATGTCTGTCTGTGTTTTTTTCTTTTTAAAGTTTAAATATACTGAATATTATGTGGAAAACACTTTCAGAGAATAAATGACCAGTATATTAATAATGGAGAAAATGTTTGGGAACTGAACTGATCTCAGAATTGAAAGCTTCAAAGAGTACCAGAGATGTATCATGAAATATATTATATTTGAATTGAAAAATGTAGTTTTGATACTTTGCAAAAGATATCTGTTTGTGTTTCACATAAAAGAGAATAACACAAAATGGGCACTTTTAGAATCCAGTGATATTTTAATATCATTGATGTACATTTGTAGTTTTTGTTCATTTGTTTAATTCGATTTTATTTTTATATTTTCACTTAGAATCAGAATAAGATGTGTTGTTCATGCATATTAATAGAGAAAGAATGAAAAGTTATGAGAGGGGGGTTAAATGGGTGAAATAAATAAAAATGAGTTGTAGATATTGCAGAACTGCTGTGCTACTAGTCTTTATGTGTGAGCGAAGTGAAGCAAGAAGGCTTTAGTGCCGGAACATTATTTCACTCTTACTGTGTGTGCTTTTGCACATTGCAGAAAAAAAAGAGGGACCATGATTTAATAATGGCTTAATAAAAAAATCCCATGCTACAGGAGTTCTTAAGATTACTGTGCCTTCAGTAAAGGCACAGCAGCTTCCACAGTTGTCATGATGTGGATTTAGGATGAGATCAAACGCAAAGAGCAAACAAATCTTGATCAGATTATTCCAGGCCTGGACATGGACAAGGAAAAGTGATAGGTATTATAATGTGATGAATGGTGATACTGTACTTCCCGGCTAACAAACAACATATGCTTTCACTTTACATTGGAGAGAAACATGATTTGGCAAAGATGGGAAAAGGTTTTTGGTGGTAATGAATATTCCCGTGTGAACAAGGCACTGACTGACTTCAATTTCAGCTCCGTTATTTTCCAGCTTTTAGGAATCAGCGAATGTGTAAAAGCCATTTTGACTGTGTGGAAAAAGTGTGCGCTGAGTGAAGAAACAGGCGTTGGTGCCGTTCCAAAGTCATATAGAACATGATCCTAAATAAAGGATGTGAGGGGCTCCTTCGGTCTGTGTTCTTGTGCGTTGGAGTTTGTGCACGTGTGTGATGAGGATGATGATGGTATTTGTGCACGTGTTCGCATATGTTCTGCCGCCGTCATTTGATGCACACCCCATGGCTGAGTCTGTGAGAACAATCGGACCTGCAGCGTTCCCAGCATAAGTCCTGCTTTCATTGCGGATCAGTCGCATAGCGCAGGTGTTCTCCAAGCCTTTGAGACTGACTAACTGAGAGTCAAGGTCTTCTAACGGATCCCTGCGGTCACAGAGAACTAGTGGTTATGGGTAATAAAGGTCCGCAGGTGGAGCGGTGGATTTGCTGAATGGCCACCCATGATTTTTTTTATGCTACCAATCCAGATCTGAATTCTGATTTGATGCAGCCTGAATCATAATTCATCATAAATCATAACTGAGCCTGGTTTCTCCCAGAGTTTCTTTCTCCATTTCTGTCACCTGATGGATATTTGGTTCCTTGTCACTGTCACCTCTGGCTTGCCTGAATATTATTGATCTGACTGTACTGACGCTGTTGTATGAGAACTGAACTGAGCTGGGCAATGACATATTTTTTTGCAGAACTGCTTTATGGATGAAATGAATAATTCTTTACAACTGACAACAGCCGGAATGCATCGTTATCACTGTAAAGCTGCTTTGACACAATCTGTATTGCATTAAGCCCAATAAAGGTGACTTGACTTGACTTGATTTTATCAGAGAAATAAGGAATGCTACACTGAAAAGAAATTGAAACAATTTTGAAACAGAAATTAGCAAATTTCACAAATAATGACAAAGTCACACATTGATTTAAACATGACGTTTTGAAGTAGAAATACTCCAATCATTTTTACTTACAACTTCCAGTGTATTGACTTTTCTATTGACAGAAGTTTGCTATAAAAATCATGGTCACAGGGATGACAATTTAAGCTCGGATTGTCCTGACATCAGACATAAAATAACAGGGTTGATCCATAAACTGGGGAAACAAACTCTTTGCAATAATAAATTAGGTCAATTCAAATATATATCTGGTTTAGTCATGAAACTCTAGAGGGCGCAGGCTGATAGATCCTTTACATGCAATCTGCAAGCGGTTCACACCAAAGTTAATCTGAACCCACCCACCTCCCCAGCTCCACCTGCCTAGATCTGCTATGGGATTTATTTATGCTTACATGCTCACAGCAGTGTGTCTGTGTATCTATTAGCAGTAGCAAGACCAAATACATTTACATTACCCTATTCATGAACATGCTGAAAGTATTTCAAGAGTTGTCAAAATAAGCATCGTAACAAAGAAAAGCAAAACAAAAGTTCGTATTTGATTTTTATTGTTAATTTAGTTTTTTCACAAAGTGAGTGACACAAATGGCCTGTTTTGCTGGATTCTTATTATGTCTTATTGGATTGATGAAGATGACCTTTGTAGCTTAATGGGAAAATGTTTTTTTTTTTCTGTCCACACAAAACAGACCTTTTTCTGATCTAATCCAACCTGCTAATCCATTCCCAATGTCCTAATGGTCCGCAGGACACCTGTTTTCTGTGTGAACGTAGACTTACACTGATGACCTTTTACACAGGAAACAGTTCAAGTTGCAGTATATTTAAATGCAGTTCAGGAGGTCACCATAATCAGCGTGGGACCATCAATCCCGGAACGTCTCGCTTCTACTCCAAACGGCAGTTCCTTTTACTGCTCCTCTTTGATCCAGCCCTTTCTCGGTTCTCTGTGATTGCAATTCTCTCTGTAGATAAAATGGATGTACACATATGTCAATAGAGCACACACTGTCCGTTTTGCATGCGTATGTATATGTGAAAGGAATTTCAGTGAAAGGAATTTTGTTGCGGAAGACTGCATTTACACAGTCATGCTATTCTATAATGTGGATATGATGTGTTTTCACAGCCGCTGTGAGGCACAGTAGGATATCCTGGTATATATGCGTGAAGCTCCCAAATCCTTCATACGCCTGGTTCTACTTAGCTCTTCTGCACTTATCCTGATGAGGTCTAGAGTAATTTCCACCAGGTCTTCTCTCTGGACATGCTGCATTTGTTCACCAGCATCGGGTTGGAATAACACTTTCTGTGCTGCTTTTCACAATTGATTTTTGTTGCATGTGCCAGGTACAGGAATTGACATTTTATAATCTGCTCTATATAACACACAGACCACACAGGTGGGAATTATTACAGCTTATATGTGAATTTGTTGGGAAAATTCAGCAGAATTGTTTAAACAAGTTAAATGGAGATAAGAGTGCTGAAATCATAATCATATTACCTACAGTATTTAGTAAATGGACAGATATAGAGTAGGTTGTGTAGAACTTATCTTGTGAAAAAGTATACTTTAGCATTACTTTTTAAGTTCCTCATTGTCTTCAGTTCATTGTCCGGTATTGCTTGTGCTATGCACACTGTTTCTTTGAGTTTACTTTTATTGAATTACCTGAGTTTCTTTGTTTAAATAACTAAACTTCCATTTTGAAACCCTTTGCCTATCATCATAATCTTTAGACTAAATCGTTACACATTTATGGTAAACTAAAATATACTTTAATTTCATTTCTATTGAATAATGTATATGTCATGTATTTAAAGTCCCCCTGTGGTCAATAAATGTATCCCTTAAAACTCGTATTTTATCACCAAAATTACATTTTTAAAAGTTGTTTCCTCTAAAAAAATTTCTTCATGCCTTAAAAAAAAGCTTGAATGTAACTCGACATCCTTGCCTTATTTAGTATACATGCGGTTCTATTAATATGCAAATGAGTCCTGCCTCCACTCACTCACAGCAGATCCACTTGTTGACGATCACACGTTGACCGGATTGGTTACAAGGTAGTTTGTGACGTCAGAAACACCAGCAATTTCAAACCGCATTTCTGAGACGATCTTTGGGTCACTGCAGTTTTAAGGAGAAAATGTGTTGACTTATAAGTGTTGACCAGAGGTGGAAAGTAACAAATTACATTTACTCGCGTTACGTAATTGAGTAGTTTTTTTGTGTAGGCCTACTTCTACTTTTTTTAAGCGGTTTTTAAAATCTGTACTTTTACTTTTACCTAAGTACGTTTTGTTTGAAGTATTTTACTTCGCTACATTTGAAATCATATCCGTTACTGAGTAAAAAATAATAATACAAGGGAGAAAAAAAATCACACTCCGGAAACTACTGCATTGATTGAAGGGCGGGAGAACAAACGTGCAAGAAAGGTGACGCAGACCCAGCTGAAGCTGAAAGTGAAGCGCCCTCGAAATCTTATGAAGCGAATTAGGGCCAGTATGAAAATACTTTGTAGGAAAAAAGCGTGGTTGTCCTCGAGGATAGATATCCAATTTTCAAAAAAAGTGGACGCAAAGTGCATGGCTGCAACAGGAGGATCCTCCTGCAGATAAAGGTATGTCCCGATAATAACTTAAGGCCGAATGACTTACGTGATGCAGAGGGAATCCCGGAATCCAGTCATGAAAATGGAATTATTCACTTAACGCAGATGTCACGTAAAACACGCAAAATAATGGATGGATAAATACATGGAAAGTAGAACTGTGCAATAAATCCAATGCGACATGGTCTGTGAATATTTAAGCACAAAAATACTGCATGTAAATATATAGCCTAACCCTATTTGTTCTGCTGAGCTGCGCCGCTTTGTCTACTACATACTCTTTTCAGCGTCTCACAAACAATTTGAGGATATGAATACATGAACATTTCCAGAGCTGCTCTGAGGGAACGCCTAATGAGCATTTTCATAATTTTATTTGAGAAAAACCATTGTCAAATGCACTTTGAAACACTTTTTTTTAACACTTTTGGTCTTCACTACTACACTTCACCCGTCAAAATAAAAGTTCGTTTTTACTAGGAGAAATTATGACAGAAATATATTACTATTGTAGGCATACAATAGAACATAGCCTACTTCTCAAAATAATAATAATAATAATAACAACAATACATTTTATTTAAACATTATTTAAAGAATATATTTTTTTGTCCATGGTTTAATTTAGTAAATCTGTTTTTGCAGCGCTTCCCCCCAAAATAAAAGGACACAAGTTTAAATTTACATTTGATTACCACCGTTTTTGATAATATATTTGGATTAAATCATAAAAAGAAACGTCTCAGGTTACGACTGTAACCGTAGTTCCCTGAGAAAGGGAACGAGACGATGCGTCACTTGACGCCTTGGGAACGCCCCCAGCGTGAATGCGTCTGAGCATCAATGTCAACTAGTCCAATGGAAAAAATGAGCGTCACGGGCGGGTGACGTCATGACCAGGAAGGGATAAAGGCTCACCCGGTGAAACGCGGCATTAGCTTCAAAAAGTCGAAGCAAGCCGATCACGGGGAAGCAGGACGTATGGCAGGGTGACGCATCGTCTCGTTCCCTTTCTCAGGGAACTACGGTTACAGTCGTAACCTGAGACGTTCCCTTTCGAGGGAACTCTCGATGCGCCACTTGACGCCTTGGGAACGAGAATACCCAAAACGCCAGAATTCCAAGTACCTGAGTGTCAGTCTGTTGAAACTAAGCACTAAGCACCTGAGAACCTGGGGCAGCATCCAGGTCTAAGCTGTAAAACCTAACGAATGTGAGCGGTGAGGACCAGCCTGCCGCATCACAAACGTCTTGAAGAGAAACTCCAAATAGTAAGGCTTTAGAGGCCGCCATACCCCTCGTAGAATGAGCTCTGACCGCCAAAGGACACGGCAGGTCAGAGTACTCGTATGCAAGTGAAATAGCCTCAACTATCCACTTACTAACTGTCTGTTTAGAAGCAGGAAGACCCTTCTTAGGTGATCCAAAGCAAATAAATAACTGGTCGGACTTCCTCATTGACGATGTCCGATGAACATAAGTATCCAGTGCTCGCACTGGACACAAGAGGTTCAGCCTTTCCTGGTCCGCCGATGTAAAAGGAGGAGGACAGAAAGCCTGCAGCACAATAGGCCTCGGAATCAAGGTCGGCACCTTAGGGACGTATCCCTGTTTCGGATATAAGAATGCCTTGACCATCCCCGGTGCAAACTCAAGGCAGGTGGGGGAAACCGAAAGGGCCTGAAGGTCTCCAACTCTCTTAAGGGAAGAAATAGCTAGCAGAAAGATAGTCTTGAGGGTAAGAAATTTCTCTGAAACCGAATCTAAGGGCTCGAATGGAGCCCTAGACAGGCCTTCTAGTACTATTGCCAAATCCCAAGCTGGCACCCTAGTGCGAGTTGCAGGCCTCAGCCTCAATGTGCCACGAAGGAAACGTGTAATCAGGGGGTCTCGACCCAACGATGTACCCCCCACCAGGGCGTGGTAAGCCGCAATGGCCGCCACGTAGACCTTGAGCGTGGAAGGACATAGACCTGACGTAAAGCGCTCCTGCAGGAACTCGAGTACTGTGTTCACAGAACAGTTAACTGGATCCCACTGATGTCGGTGACACCATACAGAAAAAACTCTCCATTTAAGCGCATATAGTTTCCTAGTAGCTGGAGCTCTGGAGCTTAGAATGGTCTCAGCAGCCTCAGCTGAGAGACCACTCTCTATGAGTTGGGCCCCCTCAGAGGCCAAACCCACAGGTTCCAAATTTCTGGTCGAGGGTGAAATATTGTGCCCCCGGCCTGAGACAGAAGGTCTCTCCTGATTGGGATCTCCAAGGGAGGACCGTCTAAGAGATGGATCAGGTCCGCAAACCAGATCCGACTCGGCCAGCGTGGTGCTACTAGCAGTAGGCTTATTCCGTACTGGCGGACTCGTTCCAGAACTCCTGGGAGCAGAGCAACAGGGGGAAATGCGTACAGACGTAGCCTCGGCCACGTCTGCACCATGGCATCCAGCCCCAGGGGGGCTGGGTGAGTAAGGGAGAACCAAAGTGGACAGTGCGTCGTATGCTGAGACGCAAACAGATCCACCTCTGCTTGGCCATAAAACTCCCAAATTTTCTCCACCGCCTCGGGGTGGAGTCTCCAGTCCCCTGGCCTCAGCTCCTGCCTCGACAGGATGTCTGCTCCAATATTCTGGTCCCCAGGAATATACACTGCCCTCAGGGAGAGTACCTTCCCCAGAGACCACAGGAGGATCTGGTGCGCCAGCTTGCAAAGCGGACGCGACCGCAGACCCCCCTGACGGTTCAGATAAGAGACCACCGATGTGTTGTCTGTACGGACGAGCACATGATGGCCCCTCAGGTCTGGGAGGAATTGCTTCAACGCATTGAAGACGGCCATCATCTCCAGGCAATTTATGTGCCAAGAAAGATGATGACTCCTCCACCGACCCTGAACCGAGCGGCCTTCCATTACCGCTCCCCAGCCGGTGAGGGAAGCATCTGTCGAGATCGTAACTCGATGGCAGAGAGCTCCCAACACCGGACCCTGGGTTAAGAACCAGTGTTTTCTCCATATAACCAAGGCACGAAGGCATCGCCGCGTGATCTTGATCACACGAAGTGGGTTTCCCCTCGGGGAGAACCCTCTGGTCCTGAGCCACCACTGCAAAGGTCTCATGTACAGCAGGCCAAAAGGAATCACGTTGGACGCTGCTGCCAGAAGACCCAACAGTCTCTCGAACTGTTTCACAGTGCGTGACTGGCCTAGCTTTAGCTCTTTGGTGGCTGTCAGGATAGCAGCTACACGAACGGGCGATAGAGTAGCCCGCATCGTCACTGAATCCCATACCACACCAAGGAAAGTGGTTCTCTGTACTGGAGAAAGCACACTTTTCTTGGCATTGAGCCTCAACCCCAACATCTGCATATGAGCGAGAACGACACCTCGGTGCCGAACCGCCAACTGCTCTGATTCCGCTAGAATCAGCCAGTCGTCGATGTAGTTCAGAATACGTATGCCCTGAAGCCTGAGAGGGGCTAGAGCTGCATCCACGCATTTCGTGAACGTGCGGGGTGATAAAGCTAGACCGAAAGGAAGAACCCGATATTGGTATTCTTTGCCCCCGAAAGAGAACCTTAGGAACTTCCTGTGCTGAGGGAGGATGGAGACATGGAAGTAAGCGTCCTTCAGATCTATCGTGACAAACCAGTCCTCGGATCTGATTTGAGTCACGATCTGCTTGAGTGTCAGCATCTTGAACTTGAGTTTCTGTACTGAACGATTTAACAGACGAAGATCTAAAATGGGACGCAACCCTCCATCCTTTTTTGGAACAATGAAATAACGGCTGTAAAAACCCGACTCTCTGTCGGGTGAGTACACCTGTTCTATAGCTTCCTTTGCTAACAGGGCCTTTACCTCTTGCTCCATTACCAGAGCCTGCTCGGGATGCACCACTGTGGGCAGCACCCCGTTGTAACGAGGAGGACGAGAACCAAACTGGATTCTGTATCCTTTCTCTACAATCTGCAGGACCCAACGAGAAATATTCGGCAGAAGCTTCCACGCTGCCAGAAAATTTACTAAGGGAACCAGCCTCTCGTGGCTGGTCTCTGGTGTTATTGAGACGGCTAATTCCGGAGCCTGAAACATAATGGCAGGAACTACCTGAACTGGCCGCTCTAAGGCCCCCCTCAGAGGGCGCGAAACCAATGCTGTGCCGCAGCATAGCATCAGCGACTCGCTGGAGACCGCTGCGCCCTGAAGCACCGGGGGTGGCAGGGTTGGCAGAACGGTCTCGTGAGGACCCCGAAACGGAACGGGCACCGTATAATGAGGTGTACACCGCTCCACTTCGGTCGGGGCTGTCCTCACAGGCCTGATGCATGAACATCAGGACCTTTTTTTTTCTTTTGAACCGAAGCCTTCTTCGCCTGAAGAACGGTCCTCAGATCCGGCTTCGACTTAGAAGACTTCGGTTGAGAGGGTTGCGTCTGTCTCCAGTCTCTACGTGGAGGTGCACGAGACGCAACACTCTCTTTCTGATGCACACGATATGATGAGCTCGACGGCTGGGGCTGCTCACGCCCAGCAGCCCCAGGGGGCTGGACCCGGCGAGGGAGAAACTTTTTAAACACGTCAGCTTGTTTCTTTGACTCCTGAAATCTCTCGACGACCGCGTGGACTGCGTCGCCGAAGAGACCAGAAGGTTCAAGCGGAGCATCTAATAAAAAAGCTCGATCTTTTTCTTTAATTTCAGACAGATTTAACCATAAATGTCTCTCAGTAGCTACCAAGGCTGCCATAGACCGCCCAATTGCTCTGGCGGTCTCCTTAGTAGCCCTGAGAGAAAGATCGGTAGCCCGACGAAGTTCACGAATATCGTCATGACTGACTCCCTCACTACTATCCAGATCCCCCAGCAGGTCAGCTTGATAAGCCTGGAGCACTGCCATAGTATGCAGACATGCTCCAGCTTGACCTGCTGCCGTATAAGCTTTGCCCACTAACACCGAAGTGGCTTTAAGCGGTCTAGTGGGCAAAGCCGAGGCTTTCAGAGACGATGCGGGACCAGGGGAAAGATAACTGGCTAAATTCTCTTCCGCCTGGGGCATCGCCTCATAACCATACTCTTTCAGCCCCCTTATTCTCGAATAAGTGTTAACTTGAGGGCTGAAAAGACGAGATGAGTAAGGTTTATTCCACGATTTAGATATTTCATTGTGCAAATCGGGAAAAAATGGAAGCCCTCGTGGTGGAGATAATGTGGTGGAAGATAAAAAGCGCTCATCTAATTTGCTTTTAGGACGAGCGCCCTTCTTCTCAGATGGCCATTCAATATTTAATTTCTCTACAGCCCGCGACATAACATCCACCAGCTCATCATATGCTGGGGAAATAAATTGTGAATCTCTTTCCCCCATGTGTGTGCTTTCACTCTCCAAACTCATCGCATCAACCTCCTCGGAGGAAGAGCAATGAAGTAATGGAGGGCTCTCTCCCCGGGCGGAAGAAACCGCAGAGCGTGCTTCCGACACCGGGGGGAGAGCGCTGGATCTCTCGGGTAAGGAAGGAGAAAGAGCCCTCGGACCCGTCTCCAACCCCTCCGAAAGATCCTTTTGCGATCCCCAGGAATGCAATCTCCGCGCTGCCTCAGCAGACGCGGGTCCTGATCCCTGCGGATTGCGAGCCTGCCCACTCTCTTTATCAAAGAGTGACAGGCGAGAGCGGAGCATGCGAAGCGGTAACATCTCACAATGCTGGCACTCAGCCCCCTCGAAGGCTGAGACCGCATGCTCCACTCCCAAACAAACGACACAAAGCTCGTGTGTGTCCCCACCCGTTAAATAACGCGGGCAGGGAGAAGCACACTGTTTGTACACTTGTTTAGTTTCCATCCTTTTCCGCAACAGACAACAGTAAATAGACAGAGACAAAATGACACAGATCGCTTGCTGAGACACAGAAGCTAATGCCGCGTTTCACCGGGTGAGCCTTTATCCTTTCCTGGTCATGACGTCACCCGCCCGGGACGCTCATTTTTTCCATTGGACTAGTTGACATTGATGCTCAGACGCATTCACACTGGGGGCGTTCCCAAGGCGTCAAGTGACGCATCGAGAGTTCCCTCGAAAGGGAACATTCATTTTCTGAATAAAATACATTTCATAGGACAATATTGTTCTGAAACATTTGAATAAATAATGAATTAGATTAACAACGTATTGTTAACATTAATTATGAATTATCGAATGTAATTGAAATTTGAATAAACAAATTGAAATTTTAATGAACAAAACAAACAAATGGTTTCAAGTTTGTTATAATTAAAAGCATTTGTTCAACCAAAAAACCCTGTTTCATATATTTAACTGTCATTTTACCTGATGATGATAATACAAATAATAACCATAATTTAATAATACAGTTTATTTAATAATTGATTAATACTGTAAACCGTGATGTTTTCTGAGACGTTATCATACTGTGAAAATCTCATACCATTACCCTACATGGGAGAGTCCACCACCCCATCCCACCCCATCCCACCCCATCCCATCCCACCCCATCCCATCCCATCCCACCCCACCCCACCCCATCCCACCCCATCCCATCCCATCCCATCCCATCCCACCCCATCCCATCCCACCCCATCCCATCCCATCCCATCCCATCCCACCCCATCCCATCCCACCCCATCCCATCCCCCTCCACCCCATCCCATCCCATCCCACCCCATCCCATCCCATCCCATCCCATCCCATCCCACCCCACCCCACCCCATCCCATCCCATCCCATCCCACCCCATCCCATCCCATCCCATCCCACCCCATCCCATCCCCGCTGTTAAAAAAGTAACTCAGTAACTATTACTCTGAGTAAATTTTAAATGAGCTACTTTTTACTTTTACTTGAGTAGATTTTTAGACCGGTAATTTTACTTGTACTTAAGTAAAATTTCATTGAAGTAGTAGTACTTTCACTTGAGTAGAATATTCTATTACTCTTTCCACCTCTGGTGTTGACTTCTGAATTTGTACATGGTTTGTCTTAAAGCATATTACAAACACCACATCGCTTTATTTTCACCAAAGGGGAACTTTAAATAAATTTGTAATTACACATTTGTAATGATGAAATTGCTATTTAGTTAATCTATCGATACCTAAATATTAACTTTAAATGTGATATTAATTAACAGTAAATCACAGCTTAAAACACAGCAATATTATTATTTTAAATCTTTTAATTTGACATCATTACAAGGTGCACTTTTTGAAGAAAAGTTGAGGAAAAAGTCATAAAAGTGCACTTCTTTTTCACAAGGGTTACACATACTGACATTATTGCCACATTCCCTGGAACGCTGCAATAACGAAACTATATCGTTTCACTAGCATTTCTATTTCAAAGATACATTCTCCTAATAATCACCAGAAAAATATTCAGAATCACTTTACTTAAAGCCTTTATGTATAATGCATGATAAAGGTATTTATAATGTACGTTATAATGCTGTCACGGATAGGTGGCTATAATGAAGCGTACGACAAAGTAGATACTCAACAAATTTGTAATCTAATTTTGAACACATCAAACAGGGAGAATGTTCAACCGTATAACACATAGACATCAAACAATGCAAGACAAAGAACCGACCGAAACTGAGGGCTTAAATATACGGGCTAACAAAGGAGCTAACGAGATAATTAACAAGGAACACCTGAACTGAAGATTCTAATCAATCAGTAATCTAATGGCGCTTTTCCACTGCATGGCACGGCACGCTTTGGCACTTTTGTTTATCATGTGTTTACATGCATTATACTTTAAAACACATGACAAAAAGGCATAACATAAGTACTATAATGAATTATAACTGATGTTACAATTATTCATTAAACCATACATTTCACTGTAAGGTGCATTACAAGCATAATTAATCCATTCAAAATATATTTATAATGTATTATATAAAGGCTTTTGGTAAAGTGTTACCAAATATTCTTCCAACAACCACCACCCAGATAAGGCAACTCAGCTCAGATGCTTCTTCAGCTGTGTGGTCATGATGAGATCACTTCTGAGCTGACACGACTTCAAATGTTCTCAGTGTTGCTGTTCCCCACCTGTTTTGTCCCCGTGGGCCCAAGCAAGCCACACGTGCTGGAACCGACCTCTCACCTTGGACACAGCTATTGAAATCTTTCCCAATGTTATTAGATCATCGCCTGTGCCATGGTCCAAAGCTTCTGCGGAGAGGAGGCCCTTCATCCAATTTATCATTGGAATGTCGGAATTGTGTAACAAAGCAATGAAAAGCAGCACTGAGCACAGATATATATATATATAGAGAGATCCTACAATAGTTCACCGAATAGTTTACCTACAGCAATTTACTGTGCTGTCAGATTACATTTCTACACACAGGGCCTCAGGAAGGCTGAGTGTAGTCGACCATCAAAAAAGGGGTAGAATTCAGAGTTATGTAGCTGCGTAAATGCAGGGTAATTGACGAGTTCAGGGTACAACTGGAAACTGTCTCCCAGGCCTTGTGACAATGATAGGGCCACTGAAGTCTTCTTTTGTATAGGCTATTCATTGGGTATGGGGGCCCACTCATAAAAAAAAAATTGTCCCAGGGCTATGATTTTTAGGCACATGCAGCCCTAAGTGAATGTGGGGCACCAAAGAGATTTGGAGTTTAGGTGAATGACAGTGGCCCTTGTAAGGCGTGGCACAAAAAAAAAAAGTTTTATGTACAGTTGGAAAATAAAATTGGTGTCAATACAGGCTACCACTCATAAGGCTCTGAGTTTTTTTTTTCATTCTTTGCTTAGGGTTATGAAGAAGTTCGAAATACCCTTTTCAGTCGTATACTATTAGTGAACATCCTGATGTTAACCACACGCGTTTAGATGAAAATGTCATTATGCTAGTGACGCATCACATCCAAGATGGTGTAACAGTGCAGACGTGTTTTTGTCTGTCCCGTCTCATGTCCCGTCTAAATAGTTTGTAATAGTTTGTAATTAGTCTGTCTTTCCATATATCTTTCTTGTTCCGATATACTTCTCCTGCAACCTGCCTCACCCAACGTGAAACGGATTTAATATCTTTATTTTCTTTACTTTTCATTAGTTAACTAAACTGCAGTCAGAAGCTAGCCTTCTAGCTAGCTTGCAAACTAGCTACTAGCCATTGCTAACCACTGCTAGCGGTTCTCACCACTGCTCTGCCTGCATCTGCTAGCCCCGGCCTTCTAGCACTCTGAATGCCGTGCCTAGTGCAGCGCCCATTGACCTGTTCCCTAGCTCACCTCTTTGTTGCTCATCGTATCCTGATTACTCAGCTTCACAGCTGATGCCTGCGGGACTGTTTGGTTATATGGTATTTCATTCTGTCTATTTGCTAGGCCCCAGTCCTGTGTGTAGCACATCACATTTCTCAAATCTCGCAAATCTGATCAATTTTGTCTATATATTGCCATTACCCGTCGTTGTCTTAGTTTATTTTTTGTTGATTAACTGTGTTTGTTTTTATGCCCCTTTCTTATTTCAATATGCATTGTCTGTTGTTGTTTAGGTTAGTTATTATTGTTTCACTTCACTGTAGAGCCCCCAGTCCCGCTCAACATGCCTCTGATAGCTCCTTTGTCTCACCCCCCATACATGCGGAGACCTCACCTGGTTTAATTGGTGTCTCCAAAGATACAACCTCTCTCTTCATTACCCAACGCCTGGGCTACCTCCACTGAACTCACATATTACTATTCCCTTGTCTATACACTATGTTTTCAATTTATTCCACCACGTCCAGAAATCTGCTCTTTTAATTCAATGTGCCCAACGTACTAGAAGACCAGTTCTTAAAGCTCTTATCTGTACACTTATCATACTCCTCCTCTGTTCCTCTGGTGATGTAGAGGTAAACCCAGGTCCTGGAGCTCCCAGCATTACACCTATTCCCCAGGCGCTCTCATTTGTTGACTTCTGTAACTGTAAGAGCCTTGGTTTCTTGCATGTTAACATCAGAAGACACCTCCCTAAGTTTGATTTATTCACTACTTTAGTACATTCCACCAACCCTGATGTCCTAGCTGTGTCTGAACCCTGGCTCAGGAAGGCTACCAAAAAATCTGAAATTTCCATCTCCAACTACAATATTTCTCGTTAAGATAGAACTGCCAAAGGAGGTGGAGTTGCAATCTATTGCAGAGATAACCTGCAGAGCTCTGTCATACTATCCTGGTCTGTGCCCAAACAGTTTGAGCTTCTACTTTTAAAAATCCACCTTTCCAGAAATAAACCTCTGTTACAGACCCCTCGCTCAGCCTCCAGCTGTGCCCTGGACACCATTTGTGAATTGATTGCCCCCCATCTATCTTCAGAGTTTGTACTATTGGGTGATTTAAACTGGGATATGCTTAACGCCCAGGCTGTACTTGAATCTAAGATAGATGCCCTCAATCTGACACAAATTAACAAGGAACCCACCAGGTACAACCCTAAATCCGTAAACATGAGTACCATCATAGATATCATTCTGACTAACTTGCCCTCCAAATACACCTCCTCTGTATTCAACCAGGATTTTACTGATCACTGGCTCATTGCCTGCGTTCGTAATGGGTCCGCGGTCAGATCACTGATCAACAGATCACTGACTACTTCAAATCCCACCATACCTTCTCTGCTATGGCAATTCTGGTCATGGGTGCATCTCAGCTACACTTAAGGTACTTAACGATATCATAACTGCTATCGATAGAAGAGAGTACTGTGTAGCTGTCTTCATCGACCTGGCCAAGGCATTCGACTCTGTAAATCACTGCATTCTTATTAGCAGACTCAACAGCCTTGGTTTCAGTGACTGCCTCGCCTGGTTCTCCAACTAATTCTCAGATAGAGTTCAGTGTGTAAAATCGGAGGGCCTGTTGTCCGGTCCCCTGGCAGTCTCTATGGGGGTGCCACAGGGCTCAATTCTTGGGCCAATTCTATTTTCTATATACATCAATGATGTAGCTGTCGCTGCCGGTGACTCTCTGATCCATCTCTACGTAGACGAAACCATTCTGTATACATCTGGCCCCTCTTTGGACACTGTGTTAACTAACCTTCAAACAAGTTTCAATGCCATACAACACTCCTTCCATGACCTCCAACTGCTCCTAAATGCTAGTAAGACTAAATGGATGCTTTTCATCCGAACGTTGCCCGCACCCACACCCGCCCACCGGACTATCGCTCAGTCACAGGGGCGGCAGTGGCTCAGTGGTTCATGTAGATTGTCTACAAACTGGAAGGTTAGTGGTTCAATCCCCGGTTCCATGTGACCTAGTGTCCATGAGCAAGACACCTAACCCCAGATGCTCCCGACTAACTGGATGGCGCCTTGCATGGCTGACACCGCCGGTGTATGAATGAGTGGGTGAATGTGAGGCAATAAGTAAAGCGCTTTGGTGGCCATTGGGTCTGTGAAAGCGCAATATAAATGCAGTCCATTTACCATTTACTATCATCAATAATCTCGACGGGTCTGCCTTAGAATACGTGGACACCTACAAATACCTAGGTGTCTGGTTAGACTGTAAACTCACTGTATAACCATTTCCAATCCAAAATTAAATCTAGAATCGGCTTCCTATTTCGCAACAAAGCCTCCTTCACTAATGCTGACAAATATGCCCTTGTAAAACTTACCATCCTACTGATCCTTGACTTCGGCGATGTCTTTTACAAAATATCCTCCAACACTCTACTTAGCAAATTGGATGTAGTCTATCACAGTGCCATCCGTTTTGTTACCAAAGCCCCATATACTACCCACCACTGCGACCTGTATTCTCTAGTTGGCTGGCCCTCACTACATATTCGTCGCCAAACCCACTGGCTCCAGGTCATCTATATGTCTTTACTAGGTAAATCCCCACCTTATCTCAGCTCGCTGGTCTTCATAGCAACATCCACCCGTAGCATGCGTAATAGCAGGTATATTTTAATGGTCACTCCCAAAGCCAACACCTCCTTTGGCCGCCACTCCTTCCAGTTCTCTGCTGCCAATGATTGGAACGAATTGCAAAAATCCTTGAAGCTTGAGGTTCCTATCTCCCTCACTAACTTTAAGCATCAGCTGTCAAAGCTGCTTATCGATCACTGCACCTGTGTATAGTCCTTCTGTAAATAGCCCATATTTTTTTTGTACTTCCGCTCATGTTACTCTCCAGTATCTCTATTTGCATGTCATTACTTGCACATTCCATCATTCTTGTGTTAATGCTAATCTGTCATTTATTTAGCCACCATGGCCTATTTATTATCCTATCTTCCTAACCTTACTGCATTTTGCACTCCATTTGCATTCCGTATATAGATTTTCTATTGTGTTATTGACTTTACGTTTGTTTAATTCCCATGTGTAACTCTGTTGTTGTTGTTTTTGTCGCACTGCTTTGTCTTGGCCAGGTCGCAGTTGTAAATGAGAACTTGTTCTCAACTGAATTACCTCGTTAAGTAAAGGTGAAATAAAAATTGTGTTAAAACATGTTAGCAATGTGCTACAACATATCAACATGTTAAAAACTGGTTAAAATCATCATACTAAAACATCCAAGCACCATACCAGCAACTTGCTAAAATGTGATAGGAACATGGTAACACTGTTTTAGTGACAGCAAAAAATCTTTTTAAACTATTTTAAACTTTCCCAACAGGCTTTCTAAAGCCATCAAAGTTTGTTTACAGACTTTACAATAGTTTTGCAATTACATTTCAACACTGCACTTTGTTATGCTGCAGCCTCCCTCTCTCAGTCAAACTGATCTTGTCCATAAACAGGGAAATCGTTCATTAATCCCATATAATGGCATTACTTGTACTTAAAAACAGTTACTGTTCTAAAGAAGGAGGCATATAGGCATATCTCCGGTATACCTCTTTCAATCATGCCAGTAGAAAAACAAAATGTTTTCCTCCTTCTGTTAGTGTTATGCTCTGGTGAATGTGCCTTGCAGAATCATTTCACTCTCAAAGTACGGAATATTATCCACCGATGAATAAAAGGAAAGCTGTTAATATGACATGATGATGACTTGCTGAAGACAATATTGAAGACAACAGGCAATGATGAGATGCTGGTCATTGCAACATGAGAAGATGAAATCTGAAAGAGTGTTGTACACAGCTTTGGCAAACGCTTCCATCCAACCTCGCCCCTATTGCTTGTGTTGCATTTATCTGCAATCAGGATCTCCATCAGGGAGCCGATTGTGAAAGTTTTGGATCAGATCCACAGAAAAACCAGCCACAGAGACGCTTCCCCATCGCAGTGCCTCCCAACACCCACCGGCCCACCCCTCGTACAGAACGGACAAATAACTACCATCATCCTTTGAGAGTGCTCAGTGAGGGGGAAGGAAAAACTTATGGTCCGAGCTGTAAAATCACAGACCCCAGCAGAGAAGTTTCATCAGCACTGAGGGCATTGCACTGATGAGAGTAATTTGGAACAGGAAGTCCTTTCGAAATCTATGCAACAAAGAAACAGATTAGATTTGGACATCCTTATGAAATGCTAGGAACAATTGACGATGATGGTCTTTTAATTGTGTTGTTTGTATTTTTGAATGATTGCATTTCAGCCAGTTAATTACATTTGATGATCTGATGATGAAACAGTTTTTTGTGTTTTATGTTGCACAAAAAGTTTAATTTTATGATTATTATGAATAATGGTACAGTGTTAAATCAAACAGGATATCAAAAAAAGTTCAAATGTAAGATATTTTTGTGGTAGACAACAGGGATTATTTGGCTTGTGAAAAGTGGATGTTACATATTAGAATGGAGTCACTTTAAAGGCCATATTGCAGGTTAGAGGACCCAACGAGTCAATGTATAGAAAAATAATGTAGGAACTAGATTTTCTTTAAAATATACTTATAAATACGCTACAGAAGCTTCTGGAGTTGTTTTTGTGAGAACATGTTACTTCCGAATCTGAAAATGCGCGTGGCGGGCGTGACGTAACGGGCGGGAGAGCGGTCGATTCAAACAACAGGAAAACAATGGATCGCAATGACATTTCGGACGCTGAGGAAATACTTAGTCGTATGACGGACCACAGCCATACAATTATGAGCCGGCTATGCTGCCAAGAGAGCAGGGACAGGCCAGGGTTAATGTTACACAGAACAACAGTCAGAGACTAATTGAGTTGTGTTGTGAGGAGAACCCGTGGAGAACAGGACAGGTGTCTTGGTGAGAGAGACCAGTGTTAGCTTATAGATATATACACGTTCGCTAACGATATACACTGTGCTCACAATATTGTACAGATTATTACCATTGTATATCAGGCCAGCAGACATGAGTATGTTTAGGGTATATACTATTAAATATATAAAAACTATACTTGAGTATATGTGTATTGTACTAAAAACATACTCAAGTACATTTTTAATACATATTTTTCACCTGGGTTATAACATAAACAGAAAATTAAAGATCTGAATTTTTAAACAATCTGAGTAATATTGTTTTTCAATTACAAGCTGCCTCTATTGAGGCATGACTACCTATATCACACTATTTGATGCCATTGGTACAGTATAAGACGATCAATATTTTTGCTTCGGCATCCAATGTTGAACTCCATCATATCCGGGATAACGTTAATCCTACGATCTGAACTGAACGCTACACACGACCGCGTTTTTCGAAGCCGATGCGGAAGAGAAATCCCGTCTCTTCACCTGCACAAACCGCACCAGGCACGAAAGACAGCACCGTCCTTTCAAATCTGATGTTTGGAACGGCGTGAGAGTGAGTAAATGATGATCCTATCAGACTAGTGCTGCATTTTCTCAACAACTTACATTTATTGATCATGTGGATGTGTCTTTATTCCTTGCAAACTTATTTTTTTAAAATGGGGCGCAAATGATAAAGAAAGGAAAATGATAAGCAGCAGTTAATGAATTCATAGTTACAGTTTCATTTTACAGTCGCTATATAATTTTCCAACAATCATAACAAATATTAAAATTACTACTTGTTTTTCATAAAGATGACAACATTCACCCAACATCTGACTATATATTTCTTTCTGATATATAAAAACATGTTACATTATATTATATATTTTTTTAAATATAAAACCAATATTTCAGAAGCATGAGTCAGTTATGGCTGTAAATCAGCATGGCTGTGATTAAAATGTTGCCACATTGCAACATCTACAAACATACAGAAGTATTCCTGAATGATTACATGTTTTTGTACAAATTGGTTGAATGATTGATTCAATGACTCATAAAGACGGTCACTTGTCGCCACCTATTGGCATGATGAAAAATTCCACTATGAATGACAGATTGAAATTTGGTGCTTCTCAATACTCAAATGAATCATTCCTCGTTCCTCCGTCCTCCAGCCTGTGACCCGGACACATATCAAAGTAAGCCATCTTGAAGCAATCTCAATTTGCACATCAATTTCTCCTCCACTTCACGTCTGTCACAATAATTTATTTTTTATTTTTTTTGTTTTACCTTTGCAGTTTAAATAAACCATACATCTCAAATAATTAAACAGTGCATCTTGTTTTATTGATATTTATTATGAATTTCTTAACTAACCAAACTTAAACAACATAATGGTAGATCCATTGAGAACAGCTAGTGATGCTTGATTGATCCAGCATATTCCAATGTACAAATAAGCTTTCCTTCGATTCCTCTTTCCTCGTTTTCTTTCCTTGCATCGTTCCCTCACATCCTAAGGGGGTTGGAGATTAGAAGTGAGGATGCACAAATAAGAAATAAGAAGCACCCAGTCTGTCTGAAACAAACACACACACAAGCAGTGTGATACAAGCAGTGAAAAGTCCCTGTGCAATTGGACTCTTAGAGCGCTGCTCAACCAATCAGATTGCAGGTCTAAAACTAACTGTTGTTTAAAATAAAGCATTGTTCTCACCAGCTCTGGGTAGCAAAAAAAATCCTTAATACTGCAATATATTTTTACAGTTGTTAAATTTAGAGTACAACTATTAACATGCCTTATATTTAACACTACATGATACATTCTTTCAGATCCACTGTATGTATTTCCTTCATTCAAAGGAGCTCTTATATCACAAAATCTCTACAACCTTGCTGAAATACCCACATACTGAGCAACAATAACAAACATGTTATGTTCAAATCGACTTAATTAGCAGCTTTTAAAATGTTCCTTTCACACTAATGATTGGTATAATAATTTATGACCAACAGAAGTGGGCTCGGAAAAGTTTTTTTTTTTTCCTTTTTTTTTTTTTTTCTATGCGATTGCCTCAGCCTCATCTGATCTGATGTACGCCGTGAGGAATGAAGACAACATGGAGTGCTGTGATATCTTTACATCATCCCCTTGTGTTTTTCTTCCCTCCCTCGCTCAGGATTTGGAAGAAAGGAGAACCTTTGTGATGCAATGTTTCTTTGTGCGTGTATACGTGTGTTTTTGCCAAAGAGATTTAGCTGTGGAGAAGGAAAAAGGGCACATCTGCTAACATCAACAATTTGAGAGATTGTCAGGTTATTTAGCATGGGACATTGTGTGTGGAACAACTTTTACCATTGTGTGCCGACGGGGTCTGCAAAATTCCCCAAAGTAAAGACAAGTTTGGTCCTCTCTGTCTGGTGGTTTCCTCCCGTTTCCCCCTAGATGTCCTGAAGGCAGGGTGAACGAGTGCCTTGCTGCTCTGCAAAACAGTCCTGATCTCTGTGTTACTGGCCAGTGATGTAATTTCTCTGTTTATGTTTGAGAGATATAGAGCAGCAATGCACAGGGCAAGCAGTGTCTTCTGTGAATGGTGCAGAACATCTTGGAAAGGCCTTTGGGAAGCTGCTCCAAACAAAGAAAAAGGACAGAAATAAATGGGGAAAAAATTAAAACAGCATGACAGTTTATCTAGATTCATATTTGTCACAAATCAGCAGCGTTTTGATTAAGTATAAGAAAGAAAGCTGATAAGAAGTAAGACAAATGGAACAATTTGATTTAGAAATCTTCAGAAAATACACACTTCATCCTTAACATTTATCACAAATGCTTTTACAGCAACCACGTATGATCAGAATTCATCATGGTGAGGGTCTTTTGTTTTATGATGATGCCCTAGTTTGATCCTACCTACGGCCAAAAGGATCAACTCGATACGAGCAGGGGACAGTTGTGTCTGCATAGTAGTCGAGTCCCAAACTACTTCTAAAAAAGTGGTCCTCTGTAGCAGAGAAAGAATGCTCTTCTTGGAGTTCAGTCTTAACCTCATGTGGGCAAGGATGACATCTCCTCTCACTGAGATAGAATCAGCCAGTTGTCTATGTAGTTGAGAATACGGATGCCCTGGATTCGCAACGGAGCCAGAGCTGCATCCACGCAAAGGTGTGGGGTGAAAATGCTAGGCCAAAAGGAAGAACCTGGTATTGGTGAAGCTGAGGAACTTCCTGTGTTGAGAAAGGATATATATAATTATGCATCCTTTAGATCTATTGTGACAAACCATTCCTCAGATCTGATTTGAGTCACGATAAAGCTGATCTTGAACCTGAACGTATGGTTCAACTACCAAAGATCTAGTATGGGATGCAACCCCCTATCCTTCTTGGGAACTATGAAGTCCCAGCTGTAAAACCCAGTGTCTTTCTCGGAGGAGGAATGCGTTCTATAGACTCCTTCATCAAGAGAGACTGAACCTCTTGTTCCAGCACTTGAGCCTGCTCTGGTCTGATTATTGTGGATATTTATTTGATAGTTAGTTGAATAGAGGTGACAAGGAAAGGAAACTAGAAGTAGTTTCCTTCTACTAAGGAAATCATTCTCTTGAGACTGACCTCTGGTGCTCTCTGAGTGGTAAGTATGGTGCACTGAAGCCTCAGAGAAGAGATAGCTTTCAAGTGTCTTTTCAAACCTGGGCAATGCCCCATAGCTGTGCTCATTCAGCCCAATGTTCGAGTCAATGGGACTAAAAAGCCTAGCAGAAAATAGCTTGCTCCAGGAGCTTAACACCTCAGTGTTGAAAGAACGGCAGGCCCCGTTGCGAAGGCTGTGATTTACTGGGCAGGAAACTTTTTTTCTTTTACTTTTCTTACAAAGTTCCTGCCTTTCAGCCACCCAATCGATGTTTAACTTGGCCACGGCATGAGTCACAACCACCACTAGCTACTTGTAAGCAGAGGAGAGAGCTGGATAGCGACAACATCGGAACCTCACTCAGGGTTGAAGAAGCCGCAGAGCCCGTGGGTGAGAGCTGAGAACAAGGGGACAAGCTCATCCATGAGCTCCAATTGCGACCCCCATGATCTAAGGTGGCGTCACGCCGGACCCAAACCCCGAGGTGGTGCGAGCCTGACCGCTCTCCTCAGAAGACACTCTCAGTCTCAGTGTGCACAGTCAGCCCACTCGAGAGTTGGCTGTGCATGTTCCACTCCCAAGCAGATTTCACAGATATTGTGTGTATCCCCACCAGTAAGATAGCATAGGCAAGAGGGAACACATGACCTAAACTGCTTTGTCCCCATTACTAAAGATTTATATAGTTTATATGGGATGTACAAACAATAAGCAGACAAGGACAAAGGACAGAGCACTTCCTGAATGCACAGAGGCTGGTGCTGTGTTGTGGGGACATTGCGCCAATGACATTGGACTTAGTTGGACATGTGCTTCAGGCGCAATCACGCAGGAGCGTTCCCATAGCATCATTAAAACAGCCGCAGCATAGAGTTCCCTTAAAAGGAAAGACGTAATTGGGATCACTTCAGGGACCCCTATCATCTTCGAGTGTCAACAGTATAAACAAGCTATGGAAAACGCCATGGTTGCTGCCACATCCAGCGCCCTACACAGAACTCTCAGACCCCCACTGACTGGGGCGGAAGGCCTGCATAGAGGAAGTTCAAACTGCTGTTCTGTTATAACCCACACAGCGGAAATATTGGACAACACTGGGAAAGCGTTCAGGTCGATCAGGTCGTGCTTTCCCAGCGACTTACCCTCAACTACTCTCACCCTTGTGATGCGCGGCGATAGCGACAACATACACTTTAAGGGTGGAGGGAGACAGCCTTCGCTCCAACCCATCCTGCAGGAAGGAAAGCACAGCTCGCCACTCCAACCCATCTTGCAGGAAGGAAAGCACAGCTCTGATCGAGCAAGTTCGGGGGTTCTCCTGGTAAGAAGAACACCATTCAATGAACAGGTTCCACTTCAACGCATAGAGGCGCCTCATAGAGGGGGCTCTAGCGGAAGTGATGGTGTCAACTACTGCCTGGGGTAGGTCACCTAGAACCTCTGCGTCCCGTCCAGGGACCAGACATGGAGTTTCCAGAGGTCTGGACGCGGGTGCCATAGGGTGCCCCGTCTCTGAGAGAGCAGGTCCTCTCTCAGAGGAATGGGCCAGGGAGGGTCTGTCGTGAGGAGCACTAGTTCGGGGAACCAGGTCCGGTTGGGCCAATACGGCGCAACGAGCAAGACCTGCTCCTCGTCCTACCTGACTTTGCACAGAGTATGTTCAAGAAGGCTCACTGGGGGAAACACATACTTGCGTAGGCCCCACCCATCTCGGACCTCGATCGTGGAGCCAGTGTTGAAGCGGCCTAATATGAAGCAATCCGAGCGGCGTCACCACGGCTGCAGATGCCATATGCCCCAGGAGCCTCTGAAATAATTTCAGTGGTGCCGCTGTCCTGTGTCTAAGCGAGCTCACGCAGTCCAACGCTGACTGGACACGGGCCTCTGTGAGCCGCGCTGTCATGCTGATCGAGTCCAGCTCCATACAGAGAAAAGAGATCCTCTGCCCAGGGTGAGTTTCCTCTTTTCCCAGTTGACCCGAAGCTCTAGGTGGCTGAGGTGACTGAGCACCATGTCACTGTGTTCGCATGACTGCGCCAGAATGAGCCAGTCGTTGAGGTAGTTGAGGATGTGAACACCACGCTCGCATATGAGAGCAATGGCGGCCTCCGCAACTTTCGTGAAGACACGGGGTGACAGGGCCAGCCCGAAGGGTAAGACTTTGTACTGATATGCCCGCCCCTCAAACGCAAAGCGAAGAAACGGTCTGTGTCGAGGGAGAATCGAGACATCAATCCAAATCAATCTTGGGGACGGATGCACTTGAAAATGCGTTTCTGTGTAAGCATCTTGAACGGCAGCCTGTGAAGGGACCGGTTCAGGACATGCAGGTCCAAGATTAGCTGTAACCCACCACCTTTCTTGGGTACAATGAAGTACGGGCTGTAGAAGCCGGTCTTCATATCGGCTGGAGGGACCGGCTCGTAACGTTAAACATGAGCGACTGATAGGGAACAACATATTTTACATTTAGTGCAAAATATCCATATATACATACATATTTAAGTAGTTTGAGAGTATTGGGAGAATGACTCTATATCATTCACATTTTTTTATGACAATGGACAAAAATAATTCTTTTTGGCTCAATTTGCTTGTTTCAATTCTCTGATTGGTGAATATTTCTTTGCAGGATCATGGATAATATAGTATATAAAAACGAATTCAATGAATGAAAGGGAAAATTAATGGCAGTTTTACTTCCGGAACCTGACTTTTGCACTCTATAAGAAGTGCTGAACACAAGAAAAAGACTAGCTACAAACAGGCCTGCTGGAGAGATCTCTCTTGAAGGTTTAGTCAGTGCACAATGCAGAGATGGGAATTCACCCATGGTGTGAAGGCTTGTTCAGGGGACATAAAGAAATGAGAAGGATCTGGTAGGATATGTAAAACAGCACTAATAAATAATGAGTTGATATGCATATTATAGATCCCTATCATATAAACAATTCTCAGCAATTAGGAAAGGAAGTGTGTTTTCTAGCAGGTGGTGTCATTGAGTTCAGATCCTCTCAAACGCTACAACTTTTGCAACTATATTTTAACAGATGCTTTCTTTGAATAGTTTTTTTTTGTCACCAGACTTTTCATGTTCAGTTAGATTTCATCATTTCCGACATGTTATATTCATCATAGCTGAAATGAGAATTTAGACAGAGAGAAAGAGCAATCAGTTTTTCCATTCTCTCACTTATGCTGAAATTGGCCTGGGCAAACAAGGGGGCACGGGATGTTAAGGAAATGAGGCAAAAAGGGAAGCTAGAAAGAAAATGGGGAGAGAGAACTCAACCACAGTGGCTTTCAAGCTATTTCTCATGTTACAGATGATCCAAATGGTAGAATCCTGTGTTTTAAAATGAGTAACATCTTCAATCCAATACATTAAGCCAGTGGTTATGTGGTTCAGAGTGATTAAAAACTATGCTAAAACCAAATTTTCAAATGCAACTAACCAATTAATTATGCACTGTTAGGATTGTAAATTAAATGGACTTGTCAACCGGACTTGAGAACACTTCTATTTTATTTACATAAAAAAGGCAGCTGACCGACAAAACTCTATGTAATTTATTATAAAATCTTGGCAAAAGCTCATAAAATTAGAAAGATAATGTACAGACATGGATAGGTTGCCTGCAGTGTTATTTGAGATACTATTATAGTTTTTATTAATAGTTTGAATTAGTTTAGCTATAGTTGCTTTAGTTTAAATGCTGTAGTAATTTTGTTGTGATTTTTTAAATTGTATATATTCCCCCACAGTCATGCAGTTTGAAGAGATGTATGCTTCTACCTATCTTTCTCAAATCACATAAGTTATAACTAGCTCTGCAGACACCACACAGTTGATTAAAGTCTTTAATACTACTTGTACTGACATCCTTGACCAGGTAGCCCCTTTCAAATCGCTGAGATATAAAAATGAGTCAAACATTCAGCCCTGGCTTATTGACCATACCCGTTCCATTAGGCAGAAATGTAGGATAGCAGAGCGCAAGTGGAAGAAAGACAAACTTAAGGTTTCATTTGAAATGTTTTGTGATTCATTAAAACAGTATCAAGTCACTGTCAAGACTGCAAAATCTAATTATCTCTTTGAAATAATTGCTTAAAATGGCCATAGACCCAAGGCCATTTTTAATACAATAGATTATGTTATGAACCCTTCCACGATAGGCCATCCTATTACACTTTCAATCAGGCTTTAGGTTATTTCACAGTACTGGGACTGCTTTGCTAAAGGTGACTAATGATGTTCTGCGTTCCTTGGATTCTGGCGATGGTGTTATTTTTAATTCTTTTAGATCTCAGTGCAGCATTTGACAAGTTAGATCATTCCATTCTGTTAAACCATCTTTAGAGAGTGGTTGGTATCCAGGGGGTTGCATTAAGCTGGTTTTCCTAATGTCTCAAAGGGCGAACCTTTTCTGTCAGTATTAGTAATTACAACTCATCTTTAAAACTGATTACACGTGGTGTCCCACAAGGCTTGTTTTTGAGTCCCTTGATTTTTTCTATATACTGTACATGCTTCCTCTAGGCTCAATTTTTTCAGAAGTATGGTGTCTCGTATCACAGTTATGCGTACGATACACAACTTTATCTCCCTGTCAAGTCTAACGATGGTAGCTCCCTATATAATCTCATCTCCTGCCTTGGGGGAGTAACATTGTGGATGTCTGAAAACTTCCTCAAGCTTAATAGGGATAAAACTGAGACCATTGCTTTTGGCTCTTTATTGTGTGTCACTAATATTGCAAATCAATTAGGTACCCTGTCTTTAACATTGCACGACAGAATTAAGAACCTGGGTGTCATCTTTGATTCTGACTTACTATTTGATAAGTAGATAAGTGCTGCTATTAAAGGAAGCCTTTTTTCATCTTCATTCTATTGCCAAATTAAAACAGTTCCTTTCGAAGAAGGATTTAGAATTAGTAATTCATGCACTTATCACATCAAGATTGGACTACTGAAATTCCTTATATATCCCTCTGGAGTCTGAGGTGTTTTCTGGGCCCTGGAAGTGTTCTGACATGCTCTGACATTTGAGCTTATTTCTGTTACTTGTGACATTTTCATTGATAAAGTCTTATTACACTGTATTCAGCATAAACTCTCCTACAATAATATGTCAGCAGCATGTATGTAAAAGTTTGTAGTTTTAAGATAATGACGTTTATGCGTGGTTTGTGAAAAAAAAAAACCCCAAAAATTGTCACTGAAATAAGGTCATGAAACCCATACTGAATATTTCTTCACAAGACTTTTGAAAATTGTATCACACAGCCTAGCATATTTGCTCCAAAACTATGTGAAAATCATCCTGCATACTCATTCGGGTAAAACAATATATTGATTTAAAATTTGTAAGACATGTTTTGTGTAAGAAATCTTTATGCGAAGAGGCGTGAACCACCCCTTAATATTGAGTGTTTCACACCTGAGAAAGACAAAGACCCTCCCCTAATGCCCCTATTAGGTGCTATCAGGCCATATCATTATGAGGAAGAATGAGGAGTGAATTTAAAAAAGAATGGCTTTTTGATTGTTTGGATTTATTTACAACACAACAGAATCCAAAGATACACAACAAAGGACAAAAAAGCACATTATTGAACACACTTAATCTAAAGACAGAGACTTGAACAGTCACACACCTTTGTGCCATTCCTGAAACATAGTACATACCTGTCATTTCCAAGGTGTTTGATTTTTCATTTTACCATGTTCATGTTTCAAGTGAATGTTTAAGTCAGCAGGACGCGTATCAGTGGGGCATCTGGTCCCTGTAAAAAAATAAAAAATGAAAAACTGGAACAACTGTGAACATGCTGATATCAAGATAAACTATAGAAGCCACGATTTTGGGAATACAAGCCGAAGTTCTACCAGCATGTGAACTTTGCACGTGAAAGGGGAAACAACACACTGGACCTGATTTACACAAGGGGGGAAAAATGCATACAAAGTTGTACCACCTTCTCTGTAACAGATCACATCTCTGTTATGTTAATTCCAGCATACAGACCACTTCTTAAACTCGCCAAACCGTTTCTAAAACAGATCACAGTATGGCCAAATGAGGCTACCTCAACACTCCAGGACTGCTTCCAGGACACTGACTGGAACATGTTTAGAGAGGCAGCAACCTACAACGATCATTCGGACCTACAAGTGTACATTGAAAGAGTGACCGCTTACATCAAAAAGTGTATTGATGATGTGACAGTCACCAAGACCATCACCACACATGCCAACCAGAAGCCGTGGATGAGAGCAGAGGCTTGTGGGCTGCTAAGAACCCGAGACGAAAAATCAACCAACACTTCATCGACAGCAGAGATACTCTGAGCCTGTGGAAAGCAATTCAGACCATCACTGACTACAATTATCTGTCACAGGCCTGTAATGAGGACACATCCCTCCCAGATGCACTCAACCTCTTCTATTCACAGTTTGAGATGCAGAACAACACGCATGCACAAAAATTAACCACACCTCCCAACGACCAAGTGCTCTGTCTGTCTCCAGCCGACCCAAGGAAGACCCTGTCCAGGATTAACCCACGTAAGGCTGCGGGTCCTGTCAAAATACCTGGCCATGTACTGAGAGACTGTGCTGCACAGCTGATAGATGTCCTAACTGATATCTTCAACACCTCACTGAATCAGGCAGTCGTTCCCACATGTCTTAAATCCACCACCATAATTCTAGTACCAAAGAAGTCACCTGTGTCCTGCCTGAATGATTATCGTCCCATAGCAATGACCCCAATAATGATGAAGTGGTTAGTCATGTATCAGATCAAGTCCAGTCTCCCTAACATGCTGGACCCATTCCAGTTTGCATACCATCCAAACTGTTCTACGGACAATGCAATATCCTCCACCTGGCTCTTACCCACCTAGAACAGAGAGACTGTTATGTAAGAATGCTGTTCATCGACTTCAGCTCAGCATTCAACACAATAATCCCTTAGCAGCTTATCATCAAACTAAACTTGCTGGGCCTCAACGCGTTCCTCTGTAATTGGATCCTTGACTTTTTAACTAGAAGACCTCAGTCAGTCCGTGTCGGCCACAACACCTCAAGCACTACCACACTGAGCACCGGTGCCCCACAAGGCTGTGTGCTCAGCCCGCTGCTTTTCACGCTGATGACTGACGACTGCACTGCTAAGTTCAGCTCCAACCATATCATCAAGTTTCCTGATGACACAACTGTGGTAGGCCTCAGCAACAGCAGCAATGATGAAACACACTACAGAGAGGAAGTGGCACAGGTGGCTGAATGCTGTGGAGCACACAACCTGTCCCTCAATGTGGGAAAGACAAAGAAGGTTGTGATGGACTTCAGGAGAAACTCTGCTGACCACCCCCCACTGACTATCGGCAGCTCGACTGTGGAGAGAGTCAGCAGCACTAAATTCCTCAGAGTGCACATCACAAAGGATCTCACCTGGACCACCAACACCACGTCACTCTTCAAGAAAGCCCAACAGCGCCTCCACTTTCACCACCGACTGAAAAGAGCAAGTCTCCCTCCACCCATCTTTACCACTTTCTACAGGGGAACCATTGAGAGTGTGCTGCATCACTGTCTGGTATGGGAACTGCAGTACCGCAGGCCATAGGCCTCAAGACCCCACAGCGGACAATGAACACAGCTACAAAGATCACCGGTGCCCCTCTCCCCTCCATCCTAGACATTTTTCTTGCACAATGCTCAAGCAAAGCCATAAGTATCGTGAAGGACCCACAGCACCGTAGTGCTGCGAGGCACAACATTTTGTTCCACTGCATGTCCCCAAATGTAACGGAATGACAATAAAGCTTGACTTGAAGTTATTTTTTCGTTTTTCGCTGAGAAGTAAAAAGAAGTTGGAAATACCTTTGCAATGATATACTGTTAATGAACATTCAGACGTCATCCACGCTGTTGAGAGCGACAGTTAGATTAATATGTAAATATGTGCTGCCTTCTTTCCTCTCAATAATGAAATTAACAACAAAAATGACAGGGGTGAGAAAACAGCAGTTAAGAAAACATCTGATCATAGCGATGTGGATATATTTGCACAAGCTCCGCAATTCACCATTCACATGTCGACAAAAGAGGTGATTAAAATTACACTGTTATGATAGTTTGATTTTAAAGTTTATTTGAGACTATATATATGGTGGCCCAGTAGAGCACAATACATCAAAATTAAAAAAGCAACCATAAGTTCACAACACAACAAAATGAGCCACAACACAACGGAAATAAGCCACAACACAGCGGAAATAAGCCACACCACAGCGAAATAAAGCCACAACACAAAGGAAATGCTCCCGACCACCAGAGAGCTCTCTAGCTCATCTACAACATACAACAATATTTGTAAGAGCTTAGCACATCTTTTAAATTACATTGATTATACACCATTCTTTTATCATTGGCACTCTTATTTGTCATTGACCCACAGCCTCAACACACCTAGTTCTATAACGTGTGGAGTTTGTTCACAAGAAATTATTAATAAATGACAAGCTTGAACATGACAAGCTTAAACATGAATCTTTAAACACGGCAAAAAATGTATTTTCTTCCTCAACAAATATCTAAACAGTTTTAAATCAAGTTACATTTACTTGAGAAGCAACATTGCTTAAGATATTATGTCTTTTTTTCTGAAAAAATAATGGATTAAGTGAATTTACGTTTAAAACAAGATAAAATGTCTGCCAGTGGAGTAAGAATTGTTTCCCACAATTTTCAAATATTGTTTCAAAGCTAGCTTACAGAAAAGGCATGTGTCTGCAATGACTACAATTTAGAGTGATCTGTTATCAGAGGTGACTGTGCCCAGGTAATGTATTTCGCGCAGTTAGCTAACATCATGTATACATTTTAAGGCAGAAACAATGAGCTCATTGAAGTAATTATTACATGTTGTGAACATGATGATTACAATATATTGAAAATTTTGCATTGGTGCTTGTTGATTCACTTAATTTTGATTTCAGAAAATAAGAATTATTATCTTATATTGTTTTGCTTCACAAGTAAATTCATCTTAATTTAAGAATGTTTAGATGTTTTTAAAACCAGACCAAAAGTATTAAGAAGGAAATTATTTTTAGTATGAAATTATTTGTCTTCCTTTCAGATTTTGTATTCACTCTTTCCATCTTTCTTCCATTTAGAGCCCCACAAGTTTCTTCTTCATCCCAATCTACAGCCTGTTCTCCTCCCACTGACCTCTCTTTTACCTCTCTCCATCCTGGTCCCACACTCTCTGGCCGCAGTTCCCCACTGCATGCCTCTAATACTTGCTCCATGTGCTTTTATATGGCCTTATTAGAATTTATATCTAACAACTGTTTCCCGATGTTATGATTCATCTCCTGCCGTATGCTGGATCCACTGCCTGAAGCTGCTAGAATGGATTCTGGAAATCTCCACACACAGTAACACCGTCTCCAATGCACGCGTGCAGCATGTCCCTATAAAACTAGATCACTTCCATTATAATCAACAGAGCTGTTTAGTGGTGCTCAGTGTAGGTATAAAGTGGCAGGATTCCACTAAAAAGCGTTTTTTTTCAGTCCACAACGAATGCAAAAATGCTGCGTGACGAAACTAAATAACAGATAATCAGAGCAGTGTGTGAACAAAAGTTCACTGAGTAAAACTAAAACACAAATTGAGCCTACTTTGTATTTTCATGACTTCTGTGATACTTTAGACAGGAGGATTTGTATGATGTTCATTGTGGAACTTCAAGGATTTGTCATTTAATATTGGATGTTTCTCGACTTCCACAGCAAATTTTCCCTCATCTATGTTTTTTGTTGTTAAAAAAAAAGAAAAAGATGTCATAATTTTCTTATCTTCATGGCCCAAACCTTGAATGAATTTCCTTATTCTGTGGAACAAAAAGAAAACATTTTGGGAAAACATAGACTACCGTTTAAAAGTTAGTTTTTTTTTAAAGTTAGTTTTTTTTTAAACAAAAATGTAAAAAAAAAAGAAAGAAACGTTTTTAATGAAATAATTATCTTATGCGCACCAAGGCATTAGTTTGATCAAAAATACAGTACATTTTGTAAAATATTACAATTTAAAATAGCTGTTTTATATTGTAATATATTTTCAAATGTAATTTATTCCTGACATGCAAAGCTGAATTTTCAGAATCATTACTCCAGTCTTCAGTGTCACGTGATCCTTCGGAAATCATTCTAATATGCTGATTTGATGCGTAAGAAACATTTTGTATTATTATTAACTGTTGCAAACAGTTGTGCTGCTTCATATTTTTGTGGAAATCGTGTGTTTCTCACTGTCACTGTAAAGAGGGTCTTTTTAACCTCAGGTAATGTAGCACAGATAACCTTGTTCCATTCAGATGGAATGAAAATGAGCAAAAAATAAAAATGAGTGGGGAAGAACTGTAATGTTACATCGTTATTGTTTGACAGTGGAGAATCCCTGGAGCAAAACGGTCAGATTTTCCACAGTTTGGGAAAGAGGGTTGGAGGTGGGGGTGAGGGGCTATTTGGAGGGGAAACTCCATTGGCTCTGCGGCCACAGAGGCATGTCCTGTGTCCATACATACACAGAGAATGGGAAAAATTTAAGAGAGACTGCTCCAAAACCGAGTGAGCTGATTTAGCCAGCATTTTAAGGCATTGCAAGCAAGTGCAATTTCAATAGATAGGCAGTGACATTATGATGGCTTCTAAAATACCATTTTCTGACCAAATTCTCTTTTATATATTTTATTTTTTGGCCTTTACAATGAGGACCAAATGAAAGTAGTGATGAAATACTGTGTAAGAAAAGTTAGCCAAGGTGGAGCCGACAGTTCAACAAGTCGAGGTGGAGTGATGGACTCGGCGGAGCTGGAGACCTTGAGACTTCAAGGTTCGCCAGTGTTGGCCTGCTTTCATACTCAACCTGATTCTATCAAACCCTGGTGCACTTGTGTTCATCTTACGCCATCACAAACGTGCACGCCGCATGATAGAAAACAGAACAAGGTCAAAATATTTTGTTTTGTAATAATTTGGTGCTATTATGTACGTCAGAGTAAATGACACTTGGGTTTACTGTATGTGCGTCGCAAGAAGGCGTCTTAAGGGACAGCGGATTGCCATTCATTTGCCGCCCTGATTGCACTCAATATGCGCAATTACACTGCAGGCTCGCTCTTGCTCGTATCCAAGGTAAATCATCTACACCATCATCCCTTACATGTGTTTTATTGAACTAAATACATCAACATCAGCTAAAACGCTTGTGCAGGTTACTTTTCTTCCTGAAAAAGTTCACACACAAGTCCGTGTTGCTTTCACATTCACGTGAATCGGGCTACAGAGTGCAACCGAACTCAGACCACCTCCTTCAGGTAGTCTCGGGTTCAGTACCCCGGTGCGCACCCGGGTCAGCATGACAGCTTTCACAATAGCAATTTTTCATGCCAACCATGCCCCGTTTCGGTGTACTAAACTGCCAGTGTGGAAGCACTGTGAGAGTCTATCAGTCAGTTCTTGCACGCGGCAGGCTCGGGCTCACTGTCTGCGGTGGGCTCTGGTGTTAGCTCTGTGCAGTGTGTTATGTAATGGTTATTATGCATTTGTGTGTAGGAAAAAAAGAAACTGTCTGTCCAGGATTATGTGCAACTAAAGGATCAGATGGCGGCCAAGGTGTAAGGGAGACAGTGTGCGTGTGTTAGGGCTGCTGGGTGGGACGGCAGCAGGTGCCTGCACGTCGGACAGCTCGTTTAGAAGAGGCGACGGCCTCACATGTCTCAGATTTGGCACACGGATCCTCCAGCTTCACACGCTACAGCAAGATCCTCTTTCAGCACAGACACCTCTCTTATGCAGGTTTCCCATCCTCTCACTCTCGATCTCTGTTTTCTCAGCTCTGTACAGCTTCTGTATGTCTGAAGAGATAATAGCTCACAAATTATGTATGTTTCGGTTTCTAGTAAAAAATATCCTAAGAAAACAAGACACGCTGAGAAGCAAAACCATGCAAAACAGCTTTTAAAAGATTTTTAGATATTTTTACTGAAAAAGGGCAAAATGATTAATTTAATTAATTAACATCCCTAAAAATTAATCAACTTTGCAAATACATGTCATCTAACTCTTATTAGTATATTATTAGACTATTAGGTTAGGACTTGGGTTAGTAGAATAAGTTGACATGTAGTTGCCAAGTTACTTATAGTCAGTAGAATGTTTGTTGGGGAGCATCAAAATAAAGTGTTTTGAGATATTAAGCAGAAAGTCTACTCTCTAATGAGAGTTAGTCGACATGCAGATGCACAGCTACCTAGAGTTAGTAGAATTTCTAAAGTGGACTATCGAAATATATATTTAACTAACACTAGCAATGTAAGGTACAAATTTGGTTATAGTTTATACATTTTAGTTAGAACATCTGGCCTAAGATGAGGATTTCTCGCAGTAATTATGGCTAAAGACTGGGTCATGAGAGACTTTGCAGTGACTAGCTATGTCAGCAAACTGTTAAGGTTTAAGCAGATGAGAATCTCAGACTTCCGACAGGAAATGGCCGTTAATAAAACAAGGCTTTATTGTTCTAGGGCAGCACAGGGTTGATTTGTGTGTTATGTTATGTTGTGACCCCGGATGAGTCTTTGAGCTGCAAAACAAACATGTTAGAGACCCAGGATTAGATTGAGCCCTAAGATTCAAAGAGACAGAAACAAATGAGTGTTTTACCACAATAAAATCATGACTATAGAATCTACACACAACTGAATGACATCAGACAACCACAATCAAACCTTTTCCAGCAACAGGTTGGCAGTGCACAGTCTGGAATTGTTTCACATGTTTTTCCTGTTGAAAAGATAGGTCAGTGATCAAAAAATGATTGAACCTATGATGTAGAATGATGGCATGGAAAGTTTTCATAAAAACAACAATTCAACCCGGCTACATTGACACACACACACACACACACACACACACGTACACACAAAATCTTGATTGCAAAAATCTAGATTATACTTATGTGACCTATATGATGACATGCAATACTTTTTGTCAATCAGAATGAGTCCAATCCGATTTCAGATTCTGAAAGCTTTGTTTATATGATCCCTAAATGTTGCAGTCTGATTCACATATTCGTTTACTTGTGCCTTCATGTATTCTGAACAAAACTTCAGTGCATGCACAGTGCCAAGTCACCGTGTTCAGAACTACAGAAAGCCACTGCGATAATGTCAGTGGAGCTTTTGACTTGATGACATCTAAAAAAAACACGCCTCAGGTTATGCATGTAACCATGGTTCCCGCAGAAGGGAACGAGACGCTGTGTCGTATGACGATACTTCAGCGTGACTGCATCTGAAGCTCATATAAAATTTAGTCCAATTCTGATTGGTGCAACGTCATCCCATGATGTGTGCCGGTGGAATGCAAGAGCTATAAAAGGGAGCCGGCATCACAGCTGTTTCAGCCTTCTGATCGACTGAAGCAAGCCGTTCCCAGGTATGCAGGAAGTATGACAAAGGAACCCAGCATCTCGTTCCCTTCTCAGGTAACCATGCTTACATATGCGTAACCTGAGACGTTCCCTTTCAAGGGAACTCGCGCTGCGTCGTATTATGACACTCTTGGGAATGATATGCCCACTTCGCCAAATTAACAAATGCCTGTCCTATTGTTAAGCAATTAAAGCACAGCTCAGGACATGAGCGCTTGAGATCCCGGAGTGGCCGGAAGGTCCAGGCTATAAAACTTTAAAAAGGTATGCAGAGTATGGAATGTGCTTTGAGTGGGAGAGGTGAAGGCAACCCGCGCACCTCGTAAGCCGTAGACACAGCCTCAACAATCCACCTTCTTATAGTCTGTTTGGTAGCCAGGCAGCCCTTCTTATAGGGTCTAAAACATACCAGCGACTGATCAGTTTTTCTCCACTGAGAAACATAAATCCAGTATAATCTCAAGGGCCTGCCGACTGGGCCACATTAGTGGGTACCTTGGGTACATAGCCCAGTCTTGGGTAAAGAATAGCTTTCACGCCACCTGCAGCAAATTCCAAACAGGAAGGAGCAACCGACAAGGCCTGTAAGTCTCCTACTCTCTTGAGAGACGTCATCGCCAGCAAAAATTAAAATTTTAAGGATAGACACTTGTCAGAGGCTCGAAGGGGGCCAAAGATAACCCTTCAAAATCCCATGGTTAAGTATTCTAACCTGAGCCGTAGGCCTCATCCTCATAGTACCATGGAGGAAATGAGTAATAAGATGGTGCTTTCCCAGCACACCACCGTCTAGCGGCGCATGGAAGGCAGCTGCTGCTGCCGCATACACCTGGAGTGTAGAAGGGGAAAGCCCAGCCAAAAGTCGGTCTTGAAGGACTTCCAGTAAGTAAGCCACTGGGCAGTTAACTGGATCCAGCTTTTACCCTATGCGAAGTGAATACTCTCCACTTTAAAGCATAAAGTTTCCTTGTGGATGTAGCTCTAGAATTAAGGATGGTTTCTACTACCTCAGTAAAGAGACCTGCATTCAGGAGTTGATCCCCCTCAGGGGCCAAACCCACAGTTTCCACATCTCGGGCCAGGGGTGAAATATCGAGCCCCCGGCCTGTTTTAAGAGGTCCCTGCAGACGGGCACCTCGCCCGGGACGTTGTATATGAATACAGCCGAAGCCTCTGCCAAGGCTGTACCATAGCATCCAGTTCCAGAGAAGCTGGCACATTCAGGTGCCCAGTGATGTAAAGTGCATTTAGAGAGAGTAGCTTGCCCTGGGACCACATGACGATCTGATGCGAAAGTCTGCACAAAGGGCAGACCCCCCTGATGGTTTATACAAGACCATGACATATTTTCCATTTGAACTATAACATAATGGCCGCTAAGGTCTGGGAGAAAATGCCTCAAGGCTAGCAGTACCACTAACATCTCTAGGCAATTTATGTGTCAAGAGATGATGTTCTTTCCACAGACCCTGGATTGAGCGGCCTTCCATGACCGCACCCCACCCTGTGCAAGATGCATCTGTCGACAGTATCTTGTGACTGTCCAGGAACCAAGGTTTCTTCCTCAAAACGAAGGCACCTGCCCATTATCCTGATCGTGTGAAATGGGTTGCCCCTCGGGAAAAACCCCTTGGTCCTGAGGAACCACTGCACGGGTCTCATGTGCAGTAGCCCAAAAGGTATCATGTGGGATGCAGCTGCCATGAGCCCTTACAGTCTCTGAAACTGTTTTACAGTGATGCGCTGACCTAGCTATTCTGGATATCCTATTCTATTCTGGACACCATGCCGTGCTGCTATCTCATGAGACTGAGCTAGTATCAGCCAATCATCTATGTAATTGATAACTCGTACACCATGGAGTCTGAGAGGTGCCAGGGCTGCATCCATACATTTTGTGAAAATGTGCGGGGACAGTGCTAGGCCAAACGGAAGAACCCGGTATTGGTACGCTTCGGCCCCAAAAGGGAACCTAAGGAACACCCTGTGTTCTGGCAGGATGGAGATATGAAAATAAATTGATTTTTCGATTGATTATTTCAATCGGGGCTTGATTGATCATGACAAAACAGTCCTCGGACCTGAGTTGTCTCACAATAAGAGGGATCATCAGCATCTTGAACTTGAATCTCCCCAGAGACCGGTTCAGCTGAAGAAGATCTATGATAGGACATAACCCTCCATCCTTTTTCGGAACTATAGAACCAGGTGTTTCTCTCTGGGGGAGGAATAAGATCTATGGCCTTCTTCGCCAGAAGAGACTGAACTTCTTGCTCCATAACCTGTGCCTGTTCGGGGCCCACCACTGCTTACAAAATAGTCAAGTCAAGTCATCTTCATTTATATAGCGCTTTTAACAATGGATTGTTTCAAAGCAGCTTTACAGAGATAAACATATATTTTAAGGTAACAGATTGTTTTGGCGTTATAGTGGTTCTTGAATAATGTTATTTCCAGCTAAAGTTAACTTTGATTGATTCACCTCCGTCGAAATGATCAGACTTTAAATGCGAACCTGTGATTAACGCTGACGGCGTTCACATGCTCATTCAGAATTGATTCTATAGTTATGTGCTTTTGAAAATATGTGCGCAGGTTTGTAATTCCATACAACCCATGCCTAAACAAACTACTTGTCTTGCCTATACATTTTGATACAGCATTTTGTTTTCTTTTATCACTTCGGGGTACGCGAGCCGAAAATACCATTGAACTTCGGTGGGTGAGACCCAAACTGGAGTCTGTACCAATTGTGGACTGTGCGCACCACCCAATGAGATATATTAGGAGGTGCTTTCCATGCGTGCAGGAAATTTACTAGAGGAACCAGCCTCTCAAGGCTGGCACTCGATGTATTAAGAAGAGCAGACTCGGTACTGGTTTAACCAAATCGATGTTTCTACAGGCTTCTTTCGTTGGGGTTAACAAATCGATTTCCTGAGGGCTCAGAGGAGGAGCATGTATAGTTCGCTCCACCCCGTGAGGGGGCATCCTCAGAGGCCTGACCTGACCGTCAGGACCCTTTTTCCCGAATCCCGTTTCGAAAGAATGACGGTCCTCAGATCCGTTTTCTCCTTCACGGGCTTCGACTGAGAGTGTTGCCTGAACCCCTGTGATTATTGAGGGGGGCTCGGGTCGCAACACTCTCCTTCTGTGCCTGTCGGTATGAGGAGCTGGGCGTAGATGGCTGGGGCTGCCTCGTTTTAGTCTCCTGTTGTCAACCTGTATCCAGCTACTTCGCTCCTGTGTTATCAACTGTATACTGTAATTTTCTTTTTCTCTTATACTGGTTGCTGCCAAGGGTAAGAATCTGGCAGACTGTATGTAGGACAACAACAGATGAGTATCACAGGTAAGTAACTGGTAGACTGGATGTTGTATACCAGGTGAGTACATCAACAGCAAATGCACAGATCTTCAGGGAAATAAACTGAAACAGGATTTTCTTCAACATTATTTTTCTCATTATGCACACTGCTTCTGCACCACTGCCTGAAACGCTCTGTTTTAGTTCCTGTCTCTTTAAAGCCCGGCTTTCCAAAATGCCCAGTCTGCTCTGATTGGTCAGCTGGCCCAGTCATTTGTGATTGGTCAACCACTTAGAGCGCGTGTCGGAAATGTAACTCCCCTTACCATAATCATGCTCTCTAGAGACTTCATGAGCAGTTGTAAACAGCATTTAGCATTTTTAAAAACTTGCATTGTTATTGGAAGAAAAAACAAACAAAAGCAGCCTACAGTAGGCAAGCATTATGCAAATGTATAACATGGTGACAGAGCTAAGCCACATAAATAATGGCTGAACTACAAATAAGGTTTTTCAAGTTTTCTAGTGTTTTTTGTTGGAGAGATGCACTCCCTTTGGCCTCAACTTTGTGCTTTGTAACTTTATCGATCTGTAAACAGCTATATTGCACACTAAAGAAAGGGTAAAAGCAAAAAAAGCATAGGTGCCCTTTAATAATGAATTTGTCATGTTTTTAATGGAACTTCTAGAGCAGGGATAGACAAACTCGGTCCTGGAGAGCCACTGTCCTGCACAGTTTAGCTCTAACCCTGATAAAACTCACCTGATTGTAGCCTTCTTGTAATCCTGAAGACATTAATTAGTTCAGGAGTATTAGGTTAGGGTTGGAGCTAAACTGTGCAGGACAGTGGTCCTCCAGGACTGAGTTTGTCCGATTGACATGGTTCGTATGCACTACTCCCTACTACTTGAAGTTCAATTCACTTTCGAAGCATTAATTTGTGCCCAGTAGCACTTATTAGAGGTGTTTGAGGTATGATATAATACACTTCTGTAAATAAATACAACAAATATTACCTTTCCTTTCGTTTAGTATGCATGTGTAGCTCAATATAATAAATCCAAGTACATTTATATAAATATTAAGTTGTTTAAAATAAATTTGTTTAATTAATTGAATTATTAATCATACATTTTCAAATTTAAAAGTGCTAAACTGTGCAACAGATAAATGTCTATATTTATCTAGATGTTTAGATGTTTTTTCTTATTAAACCATAATAATGAGATTTGCACTAGTAACAGTCACATCTCACGTACTTCACATGTGCGAACAACCACGCACAAACCACACATGGGGCTTAATAAACTCAACAAATATCCTGAAGCCTCAACTTTTTTTTCCGCTTTTATTTTATTCTAACGTATTCAAGTCCTGGAGTGATACGGAACGTCATTTTCCTACTCTATTTCTCGTGAAGTGATGCATCAACATTCCCTTATTCTTTATGCCATTAGCAGTGCCCTTTGAACTGAACACATTTGCTCCTTTTGTATTGAAATCTTACTTATGATGGCAGAATACCCAGTGAAGGGCATGCAAGGTTGAATTTGACGCACCACTGATCTGATAAGAGATGCATACAAAATGTATAGCGGGCATGAGGAATATGATTGACAACTACTGATCTGCTCCCTCAAGCTCATCAGCTCATCAAGCTCATTAGTAAGTTAAAGAAACTATTTAAAAATAATGCAATGAAACTATATGAAACAATTTAAAGAGTGATAAATGAGCAAGCTGTTTTTGTTTTATTTTGGATTGTGCAACTGTATTGCATAGGAAATACTAATGTTTTTGTATTCCGTTTAGATTTGTTTGTCAACATTATAATGATGTAAGACAATAATTAATTTTATTTTTATTTGATTCAAATATAAGATGTTTTTAAAAAGGGTAGGCATTATAAGCAAGAGCTTCAGCCTACACCTGTTTCAGACTGCTGTAAATATGCTGTTGTTTGTCAGCTCAACTGTGTTGAAACTAAGTTGTCTGTCTGAAATAAACCAAACCAAGCAAAACCAAGCTCTCGCTGTGTCTCTCATCTCCAGCACACATTGTTTCATCCCCTGATTCTGATCAAAACATCTACCCACCGCCTTCAGACTCAGAGACAATGCACTCCATGAGTTACGGCACCTCTTACACCCACTTAAGAATGTGCATACTGTGGATTCCTCCGTAGCGGTTCACTTCGGCTGTCCTCCACCCCCGTCATACCTGGGAGATTATTCTCTTTGGCCATAATGCTGTGAATTTTTCACATTCTTTCCCCATTTTCATAATGCTCCGGAAAAGTGAGATGAGAGCTGACTGGGAAGGCCAGGAACTGCCTCTGAAGTTACAGGGTTCATCCCTGGTTCACTTGTGTTTGGTTGCAGATGTGTGTTTTAAATTGTGTGGGAATGTAGGAATGAGCGATTTAGAGCAGCCTTTTTCTATGTGGGAGGGTCAAGAGGACATGCTTGTCAGGCGAGTCGGTTAATTGCCATTCGCCGTGCACCGGGGTCGGCCATTTTCCAAACTGTTGGTGCGCAACGCTTATGTGAGATATTTTCAGAAAGGCTTTGGCATGTCACAGCTAACGAGTGGGATCCCATTCAGTGGAGTCCAGGTTAATGTTATCAGTTAACAGCTGGCTGGGAGGTGACATCAGATAAAGTCAAAAATGTGTTTTGGAGGGAATCTCAGGTCACAGAGACTGGGAAGAAACAAGAGGAGAAGTAACGGGTAATGAGAAACAACTGTGTGTCAAAGTAGCAGGCTGTCTAACATCTTCTACACTGCTGAGAGATAACCTACAACCCCTGGTTTCCTGCTTCCAAAGTAACACGACCCCCTTCGACCTTACTGAAAAGTCCAGGATGAATTCGCCTTCTGGGTGAAGATAAGTCAAAGCTGGTTTGGTGCTGGTCTAACTGGTGGACCAGCACAGCTTAGCTTTGCCACACATTGAAACTGACCCATTGCATTCAGGTTAGAACGCACCAAATTGTCATCAATGACGTCATAGCTGGCATTGCACTTCAACATGCCATTTTCAACCCGATCTCACAGGAAAACGTAACTATTTTACGAGGTGGTGATTTGTGTGATGTGAGTCACACGAAAACCATCAGTGGGGCTTAAGCAAATCATACAAAAGCCTTCAAATGAGATGTTCCAGATGTTCGCTAGTTAATACAAATTGGCCACCAATTCACCAAAGCATAACATAATTACGAATCAAAATGATGTTTTGTTGGTCATTCTAAGTTTCAGTTGATGGAAAGCCAAAACTGAAAAATGTTTGTGGTAACAAACCAGTTTTTGCAGTTGATAAACCAGTTGTAGTAGCGTTCTTTGGCAACGAGCCACCTCTTGAAATTTTAGCAGAAAAAATACTACATATTGCTTCCTCTAGCATCATTTTTTACTCTAGCTGACATGTTTACCTGTTGTAGCCGATTCACATTGTATGCACAAAAAAGATGCTGATGCAGTCAAAACGCATCTGTTTTGATAAATGATTTCGGTCCATTCTGATTTATTTTATTTTTTTTGGCTGTTTCAGCTGAATATATTCGGTTGCAGAAATTTCGGGGTGCCGCAATAAAAAATATATTTTATTTTCGATCTGTTCCTTTCAAATTTATCGGAGTACTTGAAAAATAGCTCACAAGTCACAAAACTATTTTATAGTACTTTTATGGCACTTTTTTTTTATTAGATCTGATCAGATTAGAACAGGGGTGCACTTAAAAAATATTTAGGCCTAAATGTACGATTTATGTATTTGAATTGCATATAAAATTGCCAGCCATTTGGTTTACACAGTTTTATCATAAACAAACTAATAAACTTGTGATTTGATGCATATTTGTCAGTCATCATAAATGAGTTTTAAGTACACAATAACCAGGTTTACTATCAGTAAATCTGAATGGTTTCAAACTTGCAGCTAGCCAAATTTGAATCATGTTCAGCCCCAATTAAACACACCTGAATCAGCTAATCAAGGTCTTTCAGAAACTATAACCTTGCAGGCAGGTGCATTGGGGGAAGTTTGAGGTTAATTCTGCAGAACGTTGGTCCTTCAGGAGCAGGATTAGATACCCATGGATTAGAAAGAGCACTGGAAAAGCGGGCTTTCAGAATGCTTCTGTGTGTTTGAATTTGGGATACAATGGGTGTGAGAAAGAGATGTTCCCATGCCACTCTGACTCACTGGCCAATGACAGAAAGAGCTTAGACCTTCACACAGGAAAGCACCAGCACTTGTTGACAGTGCAGCAGACACACACCAGCCCTGCTTAAACACACACACCCCTACATACAGTCCATCACACACTCTGCTTTTCTCTGTTCTGTCTGCCTCCCACACACAGTCTGTCTATAAAACTGGCCACAGACACAGAGAATCGCACGGAGCTCGCTGTGTTTGGATAAGATATGGTGGAGAGGGGCTTTCCTTGCTGGAGTGAAGAACATCAGATGCCCTCTGTCAGACCAGCGGCCTTCTGTTTTACTCTCCAGTTAAACACACAGAGCTCTTAGATTACCACAGAAAAGAAAATAACAAAAAGTTCTCTTTAATAGATAGCTCAATTGTTTCTCCTAGACAACAATGGAACTAAATGGAGAAAAATCGGAGTATCAAACAGATCAAAAAGTGTCTGTTTACTTTCTAATTTCTTTGCTACTATTTTATTTTTTTTAAAACGTTAGATATTTAATTTGAACCCTCTGTTGGAAGGGGCGTCTGCTGTGAGACTTCAACGTTAATGCCCACGTAACGTATTGCTTGTCGAACTCTCTCGAAAACGTTTACTATGTTTTTACTATTACAGCTGTCGAGATTAACTAATCGTGAAAAGTGTTGATTGTAGAATTATATTTAGATCTACTTCCGTCAGATGAATGGTTGCAGCGATGAGCTTGTAGCCGATGACAGACATGAATGCAGTGATCTCGTCAATGCAACTTGATTTCTGAATTCTCACGAATGCTTTCATCATAAATAACAGTGCAAAAATGATGTAAATAAGAGATTCATTGTGGAGTGTAGACAGCGTCATTGATTATAACGGGAGTCCAGAACTCAGTCACGGATAAACACACACTGTTTGATTGACAGCTCCAGCGATTCCAAAGGGAGCGTTCTTTGATCGCTTTCCATAATTTAGTCTCAATTTAAATAAGAGATTATTTTCATACTATTTTGAGAAACTGTTGAGCATTTAGTCAGTGCTCTGATGTACTGACGCATAAACGGCAAATAAACGATTTTGAGACAAAGATCGTCTGACTGTATGAATCATTACGTATCAGAAATCACCGGTCACAGATCAGGCATTAGAATTAACACCGTTACTTACATGTTGTGGCATTACTGTTGGGTCCATATCTTACATTTTTAGCAAAGCCTGCGCCGAAATTGCAACTGATATACCAAAGAATGGAAATGTACCGAACACAAATAAACAGTGGCGGCTCCTGCAAAATCTCTCAAGGGGGGCAAATGTTTGGATGATTGATAAGGATAAGGTCCACCCATGCAATGAATAAATGAACAGTTTAACCATGTAAAGGCAACTTCACTACTTTAATATTAATGAAAAATAATGACTCTTACAATAAATCTCATTGTTTGTTTCTATACTCACTATTATTACACTGCTTACATCCCATTACTCGCTTAATACACTGCGTTCGCCACGACCTTGTTCAAGTTCAACTGGCCTCCACTCGCGAGATGTCCCAACAGCCCTTCTCTTTTTTTTTTTTTATCACATTTGATAAAGATATTAAAGTAGTGTTTCATTTTTTCTTGTTGTTCAAATTCAAAATTGTTTTCAAATATTATTGGTCAAGATTTTTAATAGTGTATGTTTGTTCCCACCAATCGCTGGACAAGTTAAGGATACGTATGATGACGTAAGCACGTCAGTGCGAGCCGGAACCCATAGAGAATGCATTGCAGTGCCTCCAGCTCGAAAAAAAACCCATCTTTGAATGTAAGTCTATGGGAACACGCTGGGCGATTCTCAGCCAGAGTGAAATCGCCCAAAAAGAGGCGGTACTCCACAGAACGTGACATGACGCTGATTGGACTATATCCAGACAGTGACGGCTAGCTAACTCTGTGGTTGAATGAGATTGTGAATGTAATTGAAAAAGTCCCTTTCATTCACACTTTGGTGGTGCGTCCAATCGCCCTAATGAAGAAACCGCCCCTGCAAATAAATAATGCTCTACTGAGACATTTTTAAAAATATCCACTTTCCTAGCATTAAGATCCTTTAGAAGGCAATGTTATTTTTAGTCCAGTGGTCCTGTATCTCTCTTCTCTCCTTCTCATCTCACTAACACTTGGCGGGGCCAAAGACGCGATGATGTAGTAATAGGCGTTGATCAATTCTGCAGAGGCGGTCTTTCATCGCAATATTACGTCATAATGTGACAATCCGAATCAAGTCGTTTTTCAAGCTTGGTTTCAATATAAACGCTGATTTTAGACTAATAAGGAAGTTTTGAGTTCTGAAACTTACAGGATGTTTTAATAGTACAATGAGATTTTCATGTCAAAAGATCAAGGAAAATTTGATTTCTCAATTCATGATCCCTTTAATATTATATATGATCTTATTATATATAAATGTAAGATTATACATTCTACTTTTAAGATTTTAAGTACCTTACAAGCGTACATTCAATACAATTGAGCCCACTTCTTTTTCACAGGTGTAGATTATCCAAGCTTCATAAGCTATGAAAGAGAAACTTCTGACCAATAAAAAATATTCCTCTCTAAAAAAACGAAACGACTAAGTCCCTTTACCAGGTTTATCTGGAAGTTTTGAGTTAAGTCATGTAGTTGGGATTCATGTTTATTATGATCAGAAATTGTAAAAAAAATTGTCTACAACACTTTCAGTTCAACCTTAACATACGTTATTCAATACAAACCAACAAATTCTTTAAAATTTCAGTAAGATTTTACATTAAAGTGCCAATAGTAATGCTAATTTAACATTAAAATTAGCGATTCATTTGTTGTAGTATTTTTTAATCTTTGTTAAAATTGGTTACTAAAAATACAGGTGTTCATGGTTATCTCATGTTAACTCAAGTTTTGATTACATTTTTGTTTTTTATAAATTATTTAGTTGAAAATGTTGTAAATGTTGAAATTAACATTAAAATAGAGTAATAAATGCTTTAGAAATATTTCTCAGTGTCTGTGTTTCCATCCACCTATTCTATTGTACCGCTGGATGGAAATGCCAAGATGCGCATTTAAATTCGAAAAAATGTGCATAAAAACGTATGCGCTCAATTGAGGCGGATACACTTTTTATCCAACAAGAAGACATGCACATAAACTATGAGGGAAACACACTTGCCTTATCATTTCATCGATGCGCAACAAAAAAACTCAACAGTGGGTGTGATTGGATAACTGGACTAACCAGCAGACCAATTTAATTGCACAGCATCTCAAATGTTGGTTTGATCATTCTGAAATGCCTGAGCCAAAGTTTGTCATCAGAATGATTTGGTGTAAAGATCTCCCAGAAGCGTCTCACATGATTGCGTTCCCAAAAATCAGGTATTCGAATGCAAATTTTTTGACAGTCATTCATTATTTTGAAAAAAAAAAGAGCCACAGTGGCTTCCCCGATTGCAGCAACTTCCATTTCATTACAGGTATTTTGCACCAATTTCCCAGGAAGTGAAGATTTTGTTCTTCAGAGCACATGGGATGGAAACGCTGCTTTATAGGCAAATGTTTAATGCAATATTCCAATTTTGCGCATAAATTATGGCCGCGACTTTAAATGGAAAAGGTAGATTAGTTCATCTTAACTACTGCAGTAAACTAATATTAACACATTACAACAAGGTTCTATTTGTTACCAAAAATGTCTCCTTTGCATTCAGTGAAAGAAAGAAAGACATACTGGTTAAGAACAACATGAGGGTAATAATAATAATAATAATAATTCATTGCATTTATATAGCGCTTTTCTAGGCGCTCAAAGCGCTTCACATGGAAGGGGGAATCTCCTCAACCACCACCAATGTGCAGCATCCACTTGGATGAATGATGACGGACTTTATATTTAGGGGAAAACTATCCTCTAAGGGCGTTTTGTCATTCCTCCTCATCATCATTTGAAAGCTACTGTTACACAAAACAGAATTTAGCTGAAAGGTGAGAATGGATGAGAGAGGCGTCTGTAGCGTCAGTCACGGCTCAGGTGTTAACCTGTGTGAAGTCGTGAGCTGTTTAGAAGAGTGTCTGTCTGAGGTCCTCCTCTCTTTCTTTATCTCTGTCCTGTGAAAGCATTACCTTGTTTTTTTTCACACGATCCTGCCAGCCTCGCATTCAATAGCGCTTCCCCCATCGCTCACACCTGTGCCCAGGAGGCGTTCTCTCCCTGTCAGTCACTGCAGCCTGAGGGGGAGTTCGGGAGTTCACCTTCTCAAACCACCCAGCGAGATATACAGGTACCGTACATCACTGCGAGGAGAGATAGTGTCAGCTCCAGCAGTCGGTGAAGGCAGCCAGCAGGTACTACACCCTCAGCAAACCACCCAGGATGCACCACTAATGTCTGTCAGCGCTGGAGTCGGCCAGTCTCACAGTGTGAGAGTTATGAGACTAGGGCGGAAACAGAGAATATGTGCTAATGTGGAAGTATTCAATAACATTTACCACCAAACATAACAGTGAAAAATTCTGAGTGCAGAATAAAAACATTATCATGTTGTGTGTGTGTATATCTATACAAGTTTTGTGGTGCGTGTGTTTAAATGAATGCACCACATTTTGGGACCTTTATTCTAGAATATCTATGTTGCAGCATTGTTGATACAAAGTAGAGTTTTACTTTTATTTTAAGTTATATTTTGGAGCTTTTTAAAACAATATAGTACGCAAGAGAAAGGAAGCAGCAGGGAACGGGACCTCAATCTAGGACTCGGGCTAGAGTTAGGCAATGCGCTTGAATGTGACAAACTCGTAATTATGACTTCAGAAGTGGGAAGTAGGAAACTTGAAGATTTAAGCATGTAGGCAGCATTAGCTCTGCAATGGACTGGTCATCCTTCCAGGGTGTTTTCCTGTTGATAGGCTCCAGCATCCACTTGACCCTACATAGGACAAGCCGCTTGGAGAATGTATTGATGAAATTCAAAGAATTTCATTTAACTGTAATTCTTAACTAGAAAGGCAAGGACAAATGCGTTAAATGCCACCTGTTGACATTTCAAGTACCGGATTTTCCGCACTATAAGGCGCACTTAAAAGCCTTTAATTTTCTCCAAAAACGACAGTGCGCCTTATAATCCGGAGCGCCTTATAGAGCTCGGGATCGTTTGGTCACGTCGCAAAGCATTGTGGGAATCACGGTACGGAAGTGGATGTACTGTATAGTAGGCAGTGGGTAATTCAAATTCAAACGTTGGTCATTTGATAATATTAGGTTTAATTTAGGTTATTTTAAGGAAATTGGTTCGGTATTGCTGTAATGTGAACTGCTGTAATCGGTCTCACGATTGACAGGGCAAACACCTCATAAATCATGTTAGTTTTCACCAGTTTCGCGTCTTGTTTTGGTGAACGGTAGGTTGGGTCTGAGGTGAATGTTCGCCAATATTATACCGGATTACAGAACTACCGGACGAAAATAGTGGATTATTGTACCCATAATAGGTGTGTATTTACTTCTGAGGTGTAACAAACCTGCATAGACAAGCTTCATAGCTCACAGAATCTGACAAGTGTGTGTGTGTCACACCAGTTGACGATGCTGACTCGATCTTCACAGTGAACGCGCCGGTGAGAAATACACATTTCATACGGATTACATAGTTTTCTTTCGTTTTCAATTGTTCTGTAAAAAAATAGAGATCTCAGGTCTGTGAGGCAAGAAGGCTATGCTGAGTTTCGGTTCATTTATGAGACGAGCTGCAGTTCAGGTAATTTGTTTATGCAACATTGATCAAAATTAAGATACAATTAATACAAAACGAAATTCACTTTAAATAAAGGCTTTGTGCTTTCTTTTTGATGTCTCTGTGAAAGTTTTAAAGCAGTCTTTTAGTGCCGCTTTCAGGGAACTGTCACGTCCGTAACATTGTTTTTTTCTAATAAATGCGAAAAATAAAATAAAATGAATTGTTTTTTTCTAATAAATGCGAAAAATAAAATAAAATGAATATATTATGTTCTGTGGAGAGCCAACCCTTCTTCGTCCGGTGGGTATTACTTTAGGTTTGTAAAGGTCCATAACTCTTGGTGCCGGTGCTGGAGACCGGCCGGCTAAGCTATTAACTTACTCCAAACCGGCCTTTGCGTTACCGTTAAAATGGCCGCCGTTACCCACAATGCACTGTTCCATAACGTCTACGTCCGAGCTCTATATATGGATGGTGAACACACGTTCACCAAGACGGGGAGACAGCGCCGGGCGACTTACGCCACTATCTGCCAATGGATCGTGGATGCCTGGGCTGATATATCAGTCTCAACTGTGATCCGAGCTTTCACGAAGGCAGGAATAATCTCTTTATTCAGCCAGCTCACATACCCGTATTTACTTCCTGTTTTCGGTCGAAGTCCACAGTAGTTGATTGTCGAGTTCGCGATTAAACCTCCTCCATGTGTTCAACATCTGATTCGGATGAACTATCCGTTTGAGCTGATATTCTCAGAACACCACACAGCACCGTCATCGGCTGACAGCTGACAGTCTGAGTCTCCACTGTTGCTTAGTTACCAATGATCGCGCGCGCACACTCGACAATCGCCTACTGTGGACTTCGACCGAAAACAGGAAGAAAATACGGGTATGTGAGCTGGCTGAATAAACATCATTTTTATTCATATCTTTCACATTTACTGCAGTCAGATTCACTCATATGGCTGTGCACTTGTAATGACACATTAAGGTTGTTAAGAGGCTAAAAGCAGGTTTAAAACTTGCCCCGTTTAAGTCAACATTTTAAAAAGAGGATAACTCGGTGTAGGCAACACCGGTTTTTGTCGTTGTTATCTGTACTGACAGCACTCCAAATTTACAAAAAAATGAGCTCAATGTTAAAATTGACCGGAGTTCTCCTTTAACGTTTGAACAACGTGACCATTGGAGTGAACGGAGTTGTCAGAACGCTTAATAAAGTTTGACTTTATCTGACTGTTTTGTTGATATTCCCTTTAACACTAGTGGATGCATCTAGTGGATGCATAACGCAAACCCAGTCAAACGTTTGACTGCAGTATCTTATGCGCCTTATAATCACGTGCGCCCTATATATGAAAAATGTTCTAAAATAGGTCATTCATTGAAGGTGCGCCTTATAATCCGTTGCGCCTTATAGTGCGGAAAATACGGTACACCTGATTTCCCAGAATGCTTTAAGTTGCAATTCAGTATATTATTTAAGATACATTTTCAATGTAACTTTCTTTTAGGGTATGGCTATTTCAAGTCAAATGTACGTTGATTAATTGTTTTCTTTGTAAAAATTCTACTCAAATATATAAACATTTATTAAAATTAAATGCCGCTTAAGTGTACTTTCATGACTGTTTCTTAACACACTTAAGCACACATTTGAAATTATTTCAAATTAATAGTTTTTCTTAAAGTACATTTTAAAATAATTCTGTATTAATAATATTTTGTCAGGCTTTAAAGAACTACACTTATTTTATTTATTCAATATTACATTTTATATTTTTAAATACACTAAATTGCAACTGTAATTACACGCATATTTAAATACATCACATACAATAGAAATTACATGAGCATATTGTAGTTTACCATGTGATGGATTTTCTTTTCCTTGCTTCTCTTTTATGCCTAACATTCTAAACCCTTGAACAAAATGTCCTCTGAAAAATGTTTGTGTCGATGGAAAATTCTGAGATGCTGACCAGACAATATCAAAATATACTGTCTAGAATAGTCTCATGACATAATGAGTAATCAACTGAACTTCTAACCTTTTCCATTTTTTAATGATTTGCTAAGTTTGCTTCTACATAGTAACAGAAGGGTTTGCATATGAAGAAGCAATCACATTGTAGGGAAAGGATGTAATGTATCATGTCATTTTCACAATGCTCCTATTCTATAAAAACTGTTGTATTCTTTTTGCTGGTGGGATTCTCTCTGAAATTTGATGACAGCATATTCAAACGCATTGTCTGGAGTCTGTTTAGTTATTGCTGCGCAGCAAGTAGGGTTAGGGGACTCGATCGACGTCGATTAGAAGACGCGCTAGAGTATATATATTATTTAACGGGGACGTCGACTAGACGAGACCCAGGTAGACTTAAGTCAGGTGCAGAAAGAGAAAAATCTACGACAAGTGCTTGTATCATTCGGCAGTGCACTTGAATCATATATTAAAGACAATAGAAATAATTATGAAATTACGTATATGAATATGTAATTTAGTCCCACTTACAGTAAGTGGGTAGAAAAACACTTATGAGTTCAGCTAATTGCATTTAATATAAATTTAAATTATATAATACATTTTCATTTATTTGTAAAACCTTTTTTTTCTGAACAATTTCCTCCAGTAATAACAGTAAATTATGCAAACTTACAAGTAACAACCAAACCCTAACTCCATAGTGAGTACATGACGTTAATTAATTTTACTCGGTACTTATTTGAGTAAAAATAAAGTATAAAGTGTAACCATATGCAATTCAGTGTCAGAAAACATTACATTCAGTTTGTACTTAAAGTGCCCCTATTATGTTTTTTTGAATATTCCCTTTCATGCAGTGTGTAATATAGCTGTTTGTGAATGTAAACGTTCTGCAAAGTTGTAAAGTTGACAGTGCATGATAAATAAAGTTATTGTCTCCCAAAAGAAAGAATTGACTCTGAACCGCCTATACGAGTCATTTTTGTTTCGAATCCTAATGCTTTACGGCTCTACGTTACAAGAAAACACATTTGCATAATGCCCGTCTATGTTGTACCCCCGTGAACAACTTGACCAGCCCACAACGCGTAATTTTACTGACAACTGCTTCTCAAATCTCGAAATTCAACACGGGAGAGAATGAAAGTGTTTTTTGACCTTGGATGCATGTAAACCTGTTGTAGGAGACCTCCAAAACAAAATTAGGAGCCTTTAAAATGGCATAATAGGATAATAGGGGCACTTTAAGTATACCGTAATTCCTCAAATAAAAACCGGTATTCAAATAAACGCCGGGCCTCTGATAGTGGCCGGGTGCGTGATCAACGCGGACAAATAAAGGCCAGTCTCAAATTAAGGCCGGGGGAAAATTAGTGTGGATAATCTCCTAAATGCCTTTCATTGAAGAGATGTTACACCTGTCCACTTCATACGTGTTCTGTGATCTGATCGTGAAAAGACCACGTATAAATGCCATCCGAAGCGCGTTCGAGACAATTTAAATCCGATCGCTCAAACCACTTCTTCAGGAGGAGATCTGAGACGAGATTCCAGACGAAACTGCACAAGTGTAAATCAAATGCATCTGATTGTTGAACGTATCTAAATTTTACTCCTCACAAAAACGCTAAAAAATAAAAGTGTGAGAGCGTGTTATAGGCTATGTAATGTTATAGCAAGATGTGACAACGCTAACACGCATCACGGCAGCTGAGCATCTATTCATAAAGCCAACGTGCAAACTATTGCAAATTAAAGTGAAAGCAAGTCGCAGACAATTCTCCTCATCATTAAAAGTAAAGAAACGAAATGATCTTACCAGGGTTGTTGCCGCTCTCTCTTATTGCGGTCTTTTGATTTAGAAATTAGCTGATCTATCAAATGCAGCTCATATCTGTTGCTTTCGGTGACGTGCACTCCATTAAATCTGCATATAGCGTGGGAATTGAAGATTTATATCCGTTTTGCGAAAACGCATTTGTGAGCAGATTTAAGTAGAATTGTTTTGATAAATCAGATAGCTTTAAATCTGAGAAAACACATGAAGTGGCCAGGTGTAAACATCCCCTAATATGCATTCACGTTCATCGTAACGCCCAGCCAATAGATGGCAGTAGGCTAGACAATAGATGTAACACGGATACAATTTAGTGCTGCTAGTGTAACGGTCTTTTCAACAACTTTATTGAAAACGAAATTGTCTTGAGGAGCATGGAACCCAGACGGAAATTTGATTTAGATTTTTTTAAATAAAGGCCTGCCTCTAATAAAAGCCTGCTTCAAATAAAAGCCTGTTACCTTCTGCAGTTTAGGTAAATAAAGGCCCCGGCTTTTATTTGAGGAATTACGGTATTCTTTTAAGTATATTAAGTATATTATTTCTGTGATAAATACTAAGTGTACAACACTTCCGCAAGTGTAGTAATAGTGATTTTTGCCGTATCAAGCACCACTAATAAGCAAATTCAATGGACTAAGCTTTGATACTGGGGAGAAAAACAAACCTTAACTAACCTGGCCCTGTCATGCTCCGAAAGATCTGACCTCAGATGTAAGATTGCTGGCTGATTTGATAAACACTTTGAATGAGTGTGTATTTGTCTGTGTGTGTGCTGAGTTACGAGACCACCAGGGCTCTAAGCTTGTGCAGTGGTCTGTTTTGATCTTGCTCTTGTAGGGCATTAGCGTGGTATCAGTGCACACAGCCTGTGGCATTGAGACACCCACTATGTATCCATGTTGGCAGAGAGAAAGGCAGCACATTGTTTAGTAAAAGAGGGAGGGCTGCTTCAGAGAGTACTCACCACACACACACACACATGCTCGCCGATGGGTTGGCAGGTTTAACCTCGATTAAACCCGTCGAACTGATGAACTGATGGACAGGGACAGTTGGGTTTGCTGGCTGCAAATCAAGAAATGCTTTATTCAATTAAAATCGCATTTCACATGGAGGCTCTAGCATTCAGTTCTTTTTCATGTGCTTGACCTCACCGAATAAATTGTGGACTAGAGTGTGTCGAGCATGTGCATGCATGTAGTTTCTGTGTTTCTGCACGCTGTAATCTCATGATCTTCCATGAATGCATTTGTGTATTTGGTGTGCAGGGTTGTGTCTTTCGTCTTTGTTCGAGTTTGCGGGCTGGATCTCGTAATGCCAGCCAGAAGGGACGGATTGTCCGCAGTCTCTCCGAAAAGTTGCTCAGCTGATTCCCATATATGTAACAGCCAGAGCTGTTGAACACGAGCCAAGCTGTAGTTTATGGGATGGAGATAAACCTTTGGTAAACAGCAGACTCATGGCAGCTATAATTGGGTCTGTCTATTTGTGTGGAGCGGATGCAAAGAGATGAAGGAGAGGAATCATTTACTTGGGAGGTCATTTGCAGCCATCACCCGTTTTTCTGCCTTTGTGTTTTCCACAATGGCAAAAAAGCGAGACATCCTCTGTTTGCTATTGTAGCCTGTAGTTCATGCACACAGAAGATGTTATCGGCTATTCAGAGGCCTGATTTGACTGCATGGATGCTGTCTGAAATGCACTAGGTGACTAACACTCTTATTAAAACTAAAAACCTTGATGGTTGTCCTTCAACATCCAAGATATCTTTCCATTCCACAAAGGTTTTTATCATGTAAAAAAGTTATTTTGATTATTATTCAAATGTTCTTTTAAGAACTGTTCACTGAAAGTTTCTTTGGGAAACCAAAAATAGTTCTTCTATGGCATCACTGTGAAAACACTCTTTTGGAACCTTTGTTTTTAAGAGTGTACAGAGACAATATGTCAGAGTGGGTGTCCTAAAACTGCAGTCACAAATATGTGCAAGATTAACAGCACACACTCAAACACACAGCAGGAAAGGCTGAAGGTCTTGAAGCTCTTGAGACACAGCAGAGGTGCACCAGTTCCCCGGAGGCCTGGCAACCTTGGGAATTATCAGAGCTGTGCAGGACTTTTTAGGGACATGTGAAAAATGATGTTAGCTCTGCAATTTCTCAAAGCCACCCCTGACAGCTCGATTACGCCCAGCAAAGCAAACCATTATGTGCCATTAATCTTGGAGGCTGGCGCGAGTCATTACGGGCTATTAATCTCAGCAAGCTGGGTGCGACCCATTATACGCCATTAATCTTTAGATGCGGGGTGCAGCGTTCGTGACCACAAGCTGAGCGGGTTCCTCGGGTCACACTCGGATCCCTACTGGTACCAGAGTACAGAGCATTCATCACCACCAAAGATGGAGTGCCGTTTAATTGCTTCCTTACACAGACAAGGTACAACAGGGTTAAAGGAGTGATGGTTATTGTTACCTTGCTCTGACCTCGCTGCCCTCCACCAATACATCTCATCCACAGGAACTGATAGATGTGCTCAAATGCTTTCTCCTGTTAGGACACGTATCTAACTATATACGTATATATAAACACACTCCGGCCACTTTATTAGGTACACCGTGCAAGTACTGGGTTGGACCATCTTTTGCCTTCAGAACTGCCTTAAATAATCTGGAAACATTTCTTTGAGATTTTGTTCCATATTGTCATGATAGCATTACGCAGTTACTGCATATTTGTCGGCTGCTCATCCGTGATGTGAATCTCTATTGGATCAACCGGTGTGTCTTCTGCTGCTGTAGCTCATCTGTATCTCATAAAAAAAAAAAAAAGTACACGTACTGCGTTAGATTAATCTGGGAAGGATCACAGCACTTGCCTATTGTTGTCCTATTGTTAGTTTAACTGCTTCTATTGTTCTCATTTGTAAGTCGCTTTGGATAAAAGCATCTGCTAAATGAATAAATGTAAATCTGCTTCAAGGTTTGATTTAGAGACCTTGGTTGTAACGAGTGGTTATTTGAGTCACTGTTCTGAACCAGTCTGGTCATTCTCCTTTGACCTCCGGATCAACAAGGTGTTTTTGCACACAGAACTGCCACTCACTGGTTATTTTCTCTTTTTCGGACCATAATCTGTAAACCCTAGAGACGGTTGTGCGTGAAAATCCCAGTAGATCAGCAGTTTCCGAAAAACTCAGACCAGCCGGTCTGGCACCAACAACCATGACACATTTAAAGTCACTCAAATCACATTTCTTCCACATTCTGATGTTTAGTTTGAACTTCACCAGTTCGTCTTGACCATGTCTACATGCCTAAATGCAGTGGGTTGAAGCCATGTGATTGGCTGATTAGATATTTTTTATTATTATATTATATTGTTACTTATTATAGTTTAAATTGAAATTAAATGCAATTAGCTGTGTGCTTTTTGACCCACTTAAGAAGTATATCTTTATATGTAATTTCACAATTCCATCTTTGAAATATGGATAATGTCACAGCTATCGACTCTTATTTTGATATTATGTTTTGTTTCCTTTTGTTTCTGTTTCCCTACTCTGTTTAGTTTCTGTTCCCTGGGTTTCTGATTATGTCCTTGTTTGTTTCTATGTTTTATGATTATCCACAGCTGTGTCTAGTTCTCAGTGTATTTATACTCTATGCTAGGTTCTGTTCTTTGTATGTTATCATGCTTAATTTACTTGTTTAGTGTAGTATATTCTCCTGTGAGAATGGGAGTGTTCTCCTGTGTTATTCTCCGTGTTCATTAAAGACTTTGTTTGTCATCTCTGCGTCCAGCGTTTTGGATTAATACTACATGACGTGATAGTTGAAGTGTAGGCTACTGCTAAATGCAGTGACAAGCATTTATGGTAAACTAAAATAATTGAATGTCTAATAATATATTTTTAATTACACATTTGTAAGGATTCAGTTGCAATTTAGTACATTTAAAATATATTAAGGTTTCCGTGTTACAGTGTAATTATGCATGTAAGTACTGTGTAATAACAATTAACTACATGTACTTATTACAGGGTTGGGGTTTGGTTTAGGGTTGGTTGCATGTAATGATGCATAAATTATAGTTATTACTACAGTAACTACATGTAACGTGTAACAAGGACACTGTAAAATAAAGTGTTACCTATATTCACTCTAAACGTAAAATAAATTAGCCTGGGAAAACCCAGACAACTTCCGGCAAATTTAGATTTGCTCTGCAAGTTAGTCTGGCAAAGAGCTCATTCAAGCCCATTTCTAATCCGTCGAAATCGCGGCACAAATCAGAAACGTTTGGGCGGGCTTTACACGATGACGACAGCACTGTCATGATTCTGCCATCATGTCGTTGATTTCTCTGGTCTTGTGGCAGAATCATGACAGACCCATGTTTTGTGTTCAAGCACATGGTCTGTTGTTTGGGCCATGTGCTTGTGTTGTCTCGTTCCTTAACCCCGCCCCCTTGTTATCCTCGTCTTGTCATTATTGTCTAGTCAGTTTCACCTGTCCTCGTCATTACTGTTCCCTATTTAGTCCCTGTGTATTTGCTGTCCTGTGCCGGTTCATTGTTTGATTTTAAGACATACTTTGTGTGTGTTCAAACCGTGAGTTACTTTGTTGGAAGTCTTGTAAACAGAAGTGTTTGTTCCTGTCTTAGTTGTTTGTTTATTGCCAGAGTCTTAGTCTATCCTGTCTTGTTTTGCCCCATCGTGGGTTTTGTTTTCTGTTTTGTCTTTAATAAACCCCTTGTTTAAGTTATCTGCTGTCTGCAATTGGGTTCATCTGCTATCCACATAACAGAATGAACCGGCCAGAACCGAACCCAGCAGACATTACGTCCTCTTATGTCAAGCATAACCTAGATGATCTTAAGGATTGGTGGCACAGGACCATTGCTGACTCTAAGAGGGGCAAACTCCCGATTCCCTCCCAGGGAGAGCTATCATTGAGGGAGTATGCCCGGGTCGCCAACGAGAGGAGGTTTTTCCTGCCTGATGTTCTCCTAAACCGCTACCTCATTGCGGGTCTCAACTCTCCTCCACCCCTGGCTGAACGGGAGAGGCTGGTTTGCCATTCGTTCGCTGATGTGGTGGATTGTTTATCGAGGAGAGAGTCCCGGGGGTCCATCTTGTCATCACCACCAGTCAAGCTGCCAGTGATTCCGGAGGGTCGTGTCCTAGGTGTTGTTTCCCAGGGGAATCAGGCTGGTCCCACTTCCACTTCCGAGACGTCATCCGGACCCGAAGGTCTACTCGGCAAGCGAGGGAGACGGACCTCTTGGGAGTCAGCATCAGAGTCCTCCGTGACGGAATCAGCCCTCCTAGAGACTGATCTTCCAACCCCAGACACAGATCCTGCCATGGTTCCCCAACCACTCATCTGTCCGCCAACGGCATCTGCACCGCGACCTAGGAGGAAGAGGAGGAGGAAAGGAGCCTCCCATCCTTCGTTTCTACTTGGTCCTGAACATGCTTCTGCTGCAAGCGCTGTCCCCGAGCCCTCTGCTGCAAGCGCTGTCCCCGAGCCCTCTGCTGCAAGCGCTGTCCCAGGGCCCTCTGCTGCAAGCGCTGTCCCCGAGCCCTCTGCTGCAAGCGCTGTCCCCGAGCCCTCTGCTGCAAGCGCTGTCCCAGGGCCCTCTGCTGCAAGCGCTGTCCCAGGGCCCTCTGCTGCAAGCGCTGTCCCAGGGCCCTCTGCTGCAAGCGCTGTCCCAGAGCCCTCTGCTGCAAGCGTTGTCCCAGAGCCCTCTACTGCAAGCGCTGTCCCAAAGCCCTCTGCTGCAAGCGCTGTCCCAGGGCCCTCTGCTGCAAGCGCTGTCCCCGAGCCCTCTGCTGCAAGCGCTGTCCCAGGGCCCTCTGCTGCAAGCGCTGTCCCAGGGCCCTCTGCTGCAAGCGCTGTCCCAGGGCCCTCTGCTGCAAGCGCTGTCCCAGAGCCCTCTGCTGCAAGCGTTGTCCCAGAGCCCTCTGCTGCAAGCGCTGTCCCCGAGCCCTCTGCTGCAAGCGCTGTCCCAGGGCCCTCTGCTGCAAGCGCTGTCCCCGAGCCCTCTGCTGCAAGCGCTGTCCCCGAGCCCTCTGCTGCAAGCGCTGTCCCAGGGCCCTCTGCTGCAAGCGCTGTCCCAGGGCCCTCTGCTGCAAGCGCTGTCCCAGGGCCCTCTGCTGCAAGCGCTGTCCCAGAGCCCTCTGCTGCAAGCGTTGTCCCAGAGCCCTCTACTGCAAGCGCTGTCCCAGAGCCCTCTACTGCAAGCGCTGTCCCAGAGCCCTCTACTGCAAGCGCTGTCCCAGAGCCCTCTACTGCAAGCGCTGTCCCAAAGCCCTCTACTGCAAGCGCTGTCCCAGAGCCCTCTACTGCAAGCGCTGTCCCAGAGCCCTCTACTGCAAGCGCTGTCCCAGAGCCCTCTACTGCAAGCGCTGTCCCAGAGCCCTCTACTGCGAGAGTTGCGGCCGATCTAGCCGCTAAGGAGGTTCTGCAAGCAGTTTCGGCTCGTCAGGAGATGCCCGTCATCATTGCGGCCAAAACCCTTTCGGATTATCTGTCTCGTCTTGTCGCTATCCTTGAACCCCCTGTCTTGTCCTCAGCTCCCACACCTGTCCCTGTGAGCGCAGCACCCACACCTGTCCCTGTGAGCGTTGCACCTGAGCCTGTTCCTGTGAGCGCAGCACCCACGCCTGTCCCGGTGAGCGCAGCTTCCGAGCCAGTCATGTCTTGTCCCGACTCCATTCCGACAGTTAGCGCTGTTCCCCTGTCTACGTCAGAGAGCACAGTTTCTGGGTCAACAGCAGAGGGTACTGATCCCACACCTGCTAAGGGGAGGGCTGATGCCAGGCCAGCAACCGAGAGCTCTGTTTCGGAGTCTGCTGCTCCTCAACCGTCTGTTTCACCCCCTGTCTTGTGTCCTACGCTTTCGCCTGCCTTGTTCCCCGTCAGGAGTCCCGTTTTGTCTTCCCCTGTCTCCTCTGTGTCTGAGACTGTTATGGCTGCTACTAATGCAGCATCCCAGTGTGTTTCCTCGGCCACCCCTGTCATTACTAGTCCCCGGACTGTTTTCCCCAAGACCTCTCGTCGTGTGTCCCCGTCCAAGTCTGCCCGGATTCCTCGTTCCCCGCCCTCATCCCGTGGACCTAAGACCCCCAGCACACCTATCCACCCTGGACCACCCCCCATGAACTCTGCGTTTCCTCCACCTCCTCTGCCTTGTATGTTATTTTTGATGTTTCATCCCAACCCTGTCATTGTGTTTTCTTGTTTGCCCTTGTTGTTGTTTGTCATGTTTTGTTGGTTTGTGTCAATGTCACAGTCAGTCTTGTCTCGCGTCTGATGTCCTCTTGAGGAGCGTCTGGTAGCCGCTCCTTAAGGTGGGGGTTCTGTCATGATTCTGCCATCATGTCGTTGATTTCTCTGGTCTTGTGGCAGAATCATGACAGACCCATGTTTTGTGTTCAAGCACATGGTCTGTTGTTTGGGCCATGTGCTTGTGTTGTCTCGTTCCTTAACCCCGCCCCCTTGTTATCCTCGTCTTGTCATTATTGTCTAGTCAGTTTCACCTGTCCTCGTCATTACTGTTCCCTATTTAGTCCCTGTGTATTTGCTGTCCTGTGCCGGTTCATTGTTTGATGTTAAGACATACTTTGTGTGTGTTCAAACCGTGAGTTACTTTGTTGGAAGTCTTGTTAACAGAAGTGTTTGTTCCTGTCTTAGTTGTTTGTTTATTGTCAGAGTCTTAGTCTATCCTGTCTTGTTTTGCCCCATCGTGGGTTTTGTTTTCTGTTTTGTCTTTAATAAACCCCTTGTTTAAGTTATCTGCTGTCTGCTATTGGGTTCATCTGCTATCCACATAACAAGCACAGGGACGGTGAAGCAGATTTTGGATTTTGTACATTTACAAAGATGGATGCCGCCGTGGGACTAGGAGTGTGACGGTTATAGTTGAACACCGTCATTAGAACTCTATAACCGCCAAAACCATGTTATAAAAAATAATTTTTTCACAATTTTTTTTTATCATAGAGAATGTTTAAATACTAATATCAGCTTACGAGGGAAACGGAGGAGGAGATAGTGGTGCTTGGGGGGCTGCTATACTACTGGAGATGATTCGGGAGAGATCTGTGCCCCTTTACCGATCAGAGCGCGCGCTGAAACGGAGTAAAGCCTTGTTTATACTCGACGCGTCTGCACGAGCGCGAAGGTGCGCGCGGCAAAAATGACAGGCAAGACAGGTGTTCTGACGATTTGTGCTGCCTTGTCGAAAAATGCTACAGTAGCGCGAATCAATCACAGAATGTCGATTAATATTAAATGAAATACGATTATAATACAATTCTAAGTTATGAGTAGCAACTGTATACTCGGACTACTGTTTTTATTTTTAAAACGGTGTGAAAAGTAAAAATTATCATCAAATATTCATCTTTGACTTGTCAAAGCACACCTTTCCTTAGTAACTGAAACTTTCAGTTATTCTTGTTCAGCTGGCTGACCGTACAAATATTCATAGGGTAGTTATCATTTTTTAGAGGGAAATTACTTTATAACACATGAAAATTTACCCTTTGTTAAAAAAAACTGAGTCTGCACATGCGCACCAGTAAGTAGCAAATCTCGACGGGTAGCATGAATCTTCAGAACACCGGCAATACCCCATTTCGCTTGGCTGTGTGCACGGCTTTTTCTGTAACAGCGCCGCGTCCGAGGATGACGACTTAAAGCCGAATCTGCCCGAGCATGTACGTCACACCGCACCGGCACGCAGTTTGCGCGTCTAAATTTCAAAGGTTAATTACAACGTTTTTTTTGTTAAGGTTTTGTTTACTGTGTGTGATTTATTTCATGGAAAGCACATTCACTTCTAGTTGTCTTGCTGTTAATTTTAAATAAACGTAGAGCAAGTAGCTAACCAGTGTCTACTCATTTATTCAAGTTGTTCAGACGAACTGCATTCGTCATCTCCTTCATCGCTCTGATTGGTTTTAGATCTATCCAATTGCGCCCAGAGGCGTTTGAGCTACGTCCGTTGGTGACGCCCCTTTGGAAATGATTTGTCTATGAAGCTTTGCCATAGACAGTAAAAGAAATGGACACAGCGACCCCATTGATTTCAACGGAGAAGACTTGAAGCCCGATTATTGCACTTCCTGTCTGATGTCTGAGCGAGTGCGCAGGCGACAGTCTGACGGTTGAAAATCTTCTAGTAGCTGTGCCAAGACAAATCTGAATCACCTAATTCCTCAAAAACGTTGTTGAAATATTTTGTCCCGTTGCTTTTATGGACTCTTTATTTATGGGCTTCTACCTTGACTTTGTGCCTTCATGCCCGATTGCCTCACAGACAGTAAAAGATTGCCGCGAGCTTCTCCTCCTGTCTATACGGTAATGTCTCTATTGTGCGACAGAAAGCCCCGTGGTTATGACGCAATCTTTAGCCTTTTTTTACAAAAGCGGCTTCTACGGGGTCGTAACGTAAGATACAAAGTTATGGAGCATTTTATACATTATCGTGTTTCTTTAGAAATAAATAATCCACAAATTAAGCCTTTGGACGCCTCAGATGTAAAGTTATTCGCTGTCAAAGTGACGCCAAAATGAATGGGAGTCAATGGGATGCTAACAGCAGGTGAAGTTCTGCTACAATGGCGGCTCCCGCGAGGCTTCAACTTCCGGCTGATGGATTACCCCCTTGAGCTTTGCCAGACCATAACTCAGTTACAACTGAGAATGGTCTGGTTTTAACCAGGCTAATATTAAATAACACACTAGTTAAAATCAAGTACTGTACATGTGCTTTAATACGTGAGGTGATGAAAGGGTAAAACTAACCTGTCTCACGATGGTCTTAACCCAGCTCACGTTCCCTATTAGTGGGTGAACAATCAAACGCTTGGTGAATTCTGCTTCACAATGATAGGAAGAGCCGACATCGAAGGATCAAAAAGTGACGTCGCTATGAACGCTTGGCCGCCAAGAATTATGTATAATTCTTTAAAGCACTACAATTTTTTTTATTACAACAACGATTTAAAATGTACTTTAAGGTCAAACTTTTAATTTGACATTATTACAAAGTACACTTTTAAAAATAGTACTTAAGTATTAAGAAAGTACACTCTTTAAGTATACTTAAGTGGCCTTTTATTTCATTAAATATAATATATCTGCAAGTACAGTTTTTTTTATATTCACTAAAGTACACTAAAAGTGCATATTCAATACATTTCTTTTTCTCAAGAATATGCATACTGAAAGAGACTAGTTTAACTAGTCACCAGCATAACTAGCAGGCTGCTTAACTAGCTTGACCTTGGAAAACCAGCATCACCAGAAAGACCATACCGGTTGACCAGCTTCACAATCTAAAATTTCTGTTGCTGCACTATCTAGGCCAGGAGTTAACTAATCCTGACCAGTAGGTTTGAGAAAAAAATGAACTGAATGACACCTTTCTCACACACAGAGCTTCATTCTCGTGAGGTAATGAAACACACTGGATGCTTATGTGCTGAATAAGCTTATGGTGACCGACACAGCTATGAGGAATGTCTCACCTGAGACCCTCCAAATAAACCTGCTCATCACAGTCCGAGGTAAGACTAGCAGCCGACAGGAGTTAGCCTCAGTTAGATAAATGTTCATAAAGTAATGAGATGATGATTTAATGGATATGAAGAGTCCACATATACTTGTAGAGAGAAGTAACTGTTAGCATTCCCATTCATCTCAGTGTCAGTTCGGCTACATCTGGAAGATGATCTCTGATCTGGATGCAATCTTCATAACCGCCGCTCTGTTCCAGAAGCCACCATAATAAGCTGTCTTTACTTAGAGAACCTGAGGACAATTGCAAGTAGTCCATCACTTGTGAGTTGACAAAGCTTACTACAACATTTCTTGGGTAACTTGTGTGTTTTTATAGATAACCAGGAAATGTGAGTGTTACCTCAGTTTGACCAGTTCAAGTTCAGCCAACTTAAGTTTAACTAAATTAAATAATCAAGTCACCTTTATTTATGAAGCGCTTTTTACAAAACAGATTGTTCAAAGCAGCTTTACAATGATAACAGGAAAATAATGCAACAAAGTTTGTTTCTGCTGTACACCAGATCTAGAAGAAAGCAGTATAATAGTCCAGCTTAAGTAAGTTCAGTGATGGTTAATTTCTGTAATTCTAAGTAATTTTAGTAATCTTTAAGTAATCTTAATTTAGTTCATTTATATATCCGCTCTGGAGAAAACAGTGATGTCATCATCCAGCTCAGTTCAGTTCTCATATAATTGTGTCAATGCAGGCAGATCAATAATATTGATGAATATTAAAATAGATACATACAGAGAAATAGATATGGAAGCTTGTTTCCACCACGGAAAGAGGATAATTACAACTTTATATCTCACAATGAATCTAAAATAGGGTTTTATGAGTAACCAAGGTATAGTAAATCATTCAGATTCCTAGTTTTATACAAACAATTTCAACATATTCCATCCATATTCTTACACATTAAGTAAGCTGATAGACGTGAAGTCCTGAACTGTTATAGAGGTTTTTGTGGATATAAGCGGGCTTGCAGATGTCAGGCTCCCTTTAAAAACAAGTCCAGAATACTAGTAGTACAACTAACATGAATGATCATCATACACCCAAAACACATTGAGCTTCTCTGCACCTCCAATGAGAAGCTGGGTTACTTCCAGGGGCTGCTGAGTTTTAATTGTTATTTTATACTGTGGTGGGTCATATTTTATATGTAAAGCTGGAATGCTCCACAGGGATCCTAAACTTCCCCTCACTCAGTAGCAGGCGAGGTTTCTCATAGCAGCGGCAGAGAGACATTGAGTTCCCACACTGAAATGCATTTAGTGCACCTCCTAATGTAGAGCAGAGCTCTCATATATCAGTGTGTAGCACTGTACAGATAATCTCACGATGATGATTATTCTTTCAGAAGTAATAGCAACAGTTTTGGTGATTTTCTAATCCAGACTGCATTTTTCATCATTATGTGTGTGACAGATATGATTAGGGTTGTGCAAACTAGGGTTAAGTGACAGTTTAAATATTTTGTAGCCTAGTAGCTTTGTGACCGCTTGGATGACATGAACATGCTCCTCCCAAAATTTGATTTGGAACATATATTGTGGTGTTTCTACTTCTGACCAGTGTCCCAGCAAGCAAAACAAAAATTCTAAGAATGTTGTGCTAACGCTCCCATTAGGTTATGAAAATGAATCCTACATCCGGCCTCGTGGGTTAAGCTTATGAAGCAGAAGGTCAGGCTAGTGCGTCCTTGCACACTATGGCTATTCTGCTGGCAAAATAATGGCAAGAAACCATCTCTTTCTATAAATTGTCCTAGTGGGTTGCATGTGCATGCAGCGTGCACAGTCTAGTCAACTTCATTAACAAATTAGGGGTGGTATGGGATTCGACCTCCATATGGGCATGATTGTCTCCTGCTTGAGTTGAGTCCATTCTACAAATATAAATATATAAATATATATAAATAAATTGCCTGGAGATGAAGGCTGTATTTCTTGCTTTGAAGTAATTTCTCCCAGAACTGAGGGGTTACCACATGTTAACGTGGACTGACAATACGTTGGTAGTCTCATAAATAAATCACCAGAGTGGTCTGCGTTTATGCCCCCTGTTCAGGTTGGTGCAGCAGATTCTGCTCTGTGCTCAAGGCACACTGTTGTCTCTGAGTGCAGTTTACATTCCAGGGCACATGAATGTGGGAGCAGACATCATATCAAGGCAGGGGCTGAGGCCTGGGGAATGGAGACTTTACCTAGAAGTAGTGGTGCAAATCTGGCAGAGGTTCAGCAAAGTGGATGTGGATCTGGTCGCCTCCGAGGAATCAACCCACTGTCCTCTATGGTTCTCCCTCATACCTTCAGCTCCATTAGGGCTGGATGCTATGGTATAGGTGTGGGCGAAGTTACGTCTGTACGCCTTTCCCCTGAAGCCAGAGTTTGTGAGGACAGAGCTTGCCTATTGCTAGTTGTTCTAATCTGGTCAGCCCGAGTATGGCTCTTAGACCTAATATACCTCCTGGAAGTCTCTCCATGGGAGATTCCAACCAGGAGGGACCTTCTCTCCCAGGCTCGGGCCACAATCTTTCATTTCCGGCTCAAGGTATGGAAGCCGCGGGTTTGGCCCCTGAGGGCTACCCGTTCATAGATTTAGGTCTCTCAACCGAGGTTGTTGAGACAGACCATTCTGAATGCTAGAGCTCCGGCCACTAGGACACTGTATGCCCTGAAGTGGTCTCTTCGAGTCATGGTGCAAAAGGCACAAATCTAACCTAGTCCATTGCCCAGCTCAGTAGTTCAGTGCTGGAGTTTTTACTGAAGTGCCTTTTAGAATGGTTTATCCTCTGCTATGCTTAATGTGTACGCGGCTGCTACATCTGCTGTGAGGAGGCATCCCCTGATATGTCACTTTCTTCATGGTGCCAGATGGCTGAGGCCTATCTGCAGACTGTGAGTTCCTTCCTGGGATCTTTCTATAGTCCTGGAAGGGTTATCAGAGAAGTTTCTGACTCTCAAGGAGGCTCTGTTATTAGAATAAACTTCATTAAAAAGGGTAGGACATTTGCAGGCCTTGTCAGTTGCCCCATCATGTCTAGACTTTGCCCCTGGACTGGTTTAGGTCCTATTGCATCCGACATTTTTGACAGTCCATCTGGTCGTCCTTGTAGACTTTTCTTCCCTGCCTTTTGAATTGCCGGACAAGAAACGCTTCATCTTTTGTGTCCAATCAGAGCACTGATGATTTACGTTGACCACTCAGATTTGTGGCATAAATCCTATTAGTTGCTGGTCTGCTTTGAAGGCCGTGGCAGAGGTTCTCCCATCTCTGAGGAGATTGGATTGTTGATGCTTTTGATTTTGCCTATGAGGCATGCAGTATGGCTTCGCCTCTATGTATCAGGGCTCATTCTACTTGGAGTGGCACGTCTAATGTGCTAGCTAAAGGTGAGTCATTGCAAGATGTTTGTGGTGTGGCAGTCTGGTCCTCCCCGCACACATTCATAAAGTTTTACAGTCTGGATATGGACTCAACCCCAGGAACTCATGTCTGTTGGGTTAATTTCTCTGTATCAATTCTCATTGCTTTGAGGCGCACAGTATGCTTCGCTTCAAAGTATTAGTTCCATTTTTGGATTACAGCTCTACAGGTACACTCTTTTTTTCATGATTGTTTGTTGTGGCAGGTTGTTCCTTTTCACACACATTCTTAAGGTGTTTCAGCATAAATGGAAGAACGTTTGTTCATACTTTAAGTTCAGAGAATGTTTCCTGTTAGCTGTGGTAGACCAGACCTAATGTCCATAATGGTCTATATTGGTGCTGGTTTGATGCTGGTGGCTGATTTGGAAAGCTCGACATAAGCAGCAAGACGTGTCATTTAAATAGTTCTGCTCACATATGCAGCACATGGGAGACTGAACTCATTTGATTCCAATGGTTAGATTGGTACACTTAGTAAGGTTTCATTTGTTATCATTAGTTAACTACATTAGTTAACATAATGTAAAATTATTCTACATATTAACTTTCCAATTTCAACATTAAAAAAAAATTTTTTCAGGTAACACTTCGATTAACGATGACTTTTCGATTGTCCGCTTTAGACTAACTATGAGTAACTTTGAAACTACATGTCAACTTAATTAACTAACCCTAACACTAACCTATCTACTAATACTCTTAGAGTTAGTTCACATGAACATTAGTGGCTAAAAGTGCTGTCCGGAGAAGATATTTGCTTTTAATGACCCTATCAATTTCGATTAAACCATCAAAATATGAGGAAAACTGTATATTTTCAATATTTTAAATATGAGGGATGAACAAAGCACTAAACTTGTTTAAGGTTTTATCTGACAAAATTATTTGGATTTTCTTTATTTTAATTTACTTTTTATTTATGCAAAAACAAAAAGCATAGAAAAACAAAAAGCTCAGAGGAAAAAAAACAAAACATATATTGACTGCAACATAATCAGTTATTAATATTTTCTTGTTGGTGTTTTTTTTTTGCATATTCAAAATTTCTTTATATGACAGCCTGGCCCAAAACTATTTATGCACAAATTGGCATGATTCATTGTGCGATCACAAATAAAACAATTGTCTCCAAGAACGACTACACAATATGCTTAAAAAATCTTTAACAGATTTTCAATAATCTTTGAATAGAGGGTGAAGGTGTAAATTTTCCTAGGATGGACATGACTTTTGGCCGCTACTGTAGTTACTAAAAGTAAAGTTACTAAAGTTACTTATAGTTAGTAGAACATCTAAGTTGACTATCGAAATAAAATATAACCCGTTTTTAAACTCAAAAGTTGTATTTGTTAACATTAGTTAAGGCACTGTTAACAAACAATCACCAACTATATTTTTTACTTAGACGCTTTAAAAATAAAAAAATATACCTTATTGTAAATTGTTACCGATTAGTAAATAGATAGGTATGGGCTTCGGTTCCTCAAGTGTTAATATGGTGGTTGTCTTAATGGTGTAGCCCCCCCCCAAAAAAAAATTATGGCATAGTCACCATCACGTCGTTCCAACCCTTGTTCTAAACCTGTACAAATAGTTTTTCTGCAATAACCGAGAGAAAATATTTTAAAGAATGTTAGGGCCCAAACAACATTTTGTCCAATGGACAAAATAACAACAACAACAACAACAACAACCTTCCCCTGACACTGAGACATTCTTCAATAGCTTCAATTGCATTCCACAAAACAAAGAAATGCATACAAGTTTGTAATGAAGAGATTTTAACATGAGTGTTTAGGAGCATCTAAAGCATTTTCTATTGAAGAGACAGTTTTTCTGGCACATAACGTCTTTTTCTGAAGTGGAAATGCATGCATCAGTTCCCAACTGAGCACCGGCTTGTGAAAAGGGGACTAATGACTGCAGCACATCGCCTTTTTTTCCCAGAGGGAATGATAGAGACCACCCCATCTCCTCACTTAGCCTCGAGTATGTGCTATAAATACATCCTCACCCTTCTTCAACTGTGTTTGTCCTCATTCCTCCCATGCTTTAGGCTGTATACGATATGACCGTATATGTTGTGCGAGGGTAACGGGGGTCCAGAGTCTGGCCCCGTCGCCAGGCAGACCGGCGCTGCAGGGATTGAATATCCACAGATCTCTCTCTATCATGACATCTCCAAGACGCCTGTCAAACTCAAGGGAAGGGTTGAGTGGAGGAACACTTTGTACTCGGATTCTGTGTGATGCTTCAGTCGGACTGCCTTCGTGCCCCTTTTCAATGCTAACACAAAGAGTTACTAATCCACAGCTCAAAGGAACAGCCTTTCCTGTGTAATTACAGATGCAATACAAGCCTCTGTCTGCAGGGCAATTAGTGTTGACACACATGAGACAGGCCAAGAGCACTAGAGACAGATGTCAACACGGCATCAAAGGAATTCTTTGCATTTTCAATACAAACATTTGAGACAAGAGGAACGTTGCTTTACTCTTATTTTTTCTCTCTGCATGAATGGACACACAAACAGCTTTTGACAAGTAGTCCTAAAATTCCTCTGTGTGCTAATGGGGTCCCTGCATGGTTTAGTGCTGACATCACTGCTGCAAATGCTTCTCACTAATTTCATATTGTTGTGTGCAGCCAGCTGTGGCTGAGTCACTGAATCCCCAAAACATTCAGATCCCAAAGGAACGGAGACCTTTTCACCTCAAACCTCTCCTGCTGGATTACTGTGTGTGTGTGTGTGTGTGTGTGTGTGTGTGTGTGTGTGTGTGTGTGTGTGTTGTGCACACGAACACTTGATAGAATGAAAGCAGGGACCAAAGAGTCGATGAGAGAAACTGAGAAGTGATGAAAGGAAAAAGTGTTTTTGTTTTCTACAAGAGAGTGTGAGAACAAAGTAAAATTATGAACCTGTGCATAGTTCAATTTATAAAGTAATACAAGTATGCCTGTCATTTGTGTATTAGCAACTATATTCCCGTGTGGAGAAGAAGTACACTTTAGCATACTTTTAAAAAGAGTACTTATTACAGAAATAATATTCATTAAAATCATATACTTTAGTGTGTCACAACTATTTGCATGTTATTTACAATTAAATGAAAATGTATATAAAATACAATTAGCCAAAATTTAGAGTGCTTTTTGACCCACTTAAGTGTGACTTAAGTATATATTTATATATTAACTTTAAATGTAATTTCATACAACACAATGCAGTTAAAATTATAATCAAGTACTTTGTGATTTTAGTCAATGCTGTAGTGTACTTTAAAGGATGACAAAGTATTGTTAGTAATTGAAACGTAACAATTTAAAATGTACTGGAAGGTAAAAGTTTTAATTTGACATGATTATAAAGTGCACTAAAATGTGTTCAAAAACACAGTCATGAAAGTGTACTCTAAGTACACTTAAGTGGCCTTTTATTTCATTAATATTATCTGCAAGTACAGTTTTAAAAAAATATATTTTTAAGATTTGAAGTAGACTAAAGGTGCAGATTCAAAACAACTGAGGTCCCTTTTGGGTTTGCATGGAGAAACAGTTTGAAGAGAATCCTGCTGAGCAAGTTATCAACACATTTATATCTAGTTACCTGAATAAAAAACAACCTAGTTCAACAGCACATACATTTGAAAGAATTGAGCAATTAGATTTGTGATCTTTAATAACGTCTGTACCAGGGGCGTAGCCAGAATTTTATTTTTGGGGGGTCCCGTCTTTAAATGAGGGGGCAACATATATATATATATATATATATATATATATATATATATATATATAGCCAGAATTTTATATATACAGGCCTATTCTGGTGGGTGCGGACGTGATACCGTGCATGGCGACTCATGTAACATGTAAGGGTGGCGCTGCCAATAAAGCACCTAAAAGGCTTGGAAAATCTGTCAAAAAGAACCGGCAAAAGTAATGATTATGAATATGTAAAATATAGCAAGGAGATATTTTAATTGTTTATTAATAAACAAGTGTTTTCTTTGTCGGCTAAGATGAAGTTGACGATGCCGATTCGCGATCATGTGAACGCGCCAGAGAGAAATGCACATTTTATTAGGATTACATAAGCAGAGAGCGGTCTGTAGTCTGTTTTCTTTCGCATATTTTAGTGCCGCTTTCAGAGCGCTCACGTCCGTAACGGAGAACTGTCACGTTCGTAAACATTGTTTTTTCCTCATAAATGCGAACACGAAAAATAAAATAAAATAAAATAAAATAAAATAAAATAAAATAAAATGAATATTTTACTGTGGAGACTGAGAGGAAACCCTTCTTCTTCATCCGGTGGGTAGTATTACTTTGGTTTGCGCAGTGTAATTCACATAATCACTAAAAAAATATTTTGCCTCCTAATTTTTTTTTTTAAGCAATCAGAAATCTGAGGGGGCCGGACATGTAAATGAGGGGGCCTAGGGCCACCCAGGCCCCCTCGTGGCTACGCCACTGGTCTGTACAACAGCACCGTGCACTTGCACATTGTCAGCGAATCATTTCTATCTCCATTTGCGTCCTAGCATAAAGTATGTTTTGGCTTTAGGCCTACTTATTTAGCCTGGTCAATTTAAGTTTGCTTCAAAAGAATGGAACATCTTGGTTTATGCTTCTTTATGCCAGGTTATCTTGAAAAATCCAGCTAACTGCGTAAGCCACATTTAAAGAAAGGAACCTTGGACTAAAGATTCATGTTAGAGTCCAAAACAAACACAAAGCCACAGCTGAGCTAGTTGCACATCAGTTCTGTGTTTGCACACCCTGTTGGGATGAGTGAAAGTCAGCTTATTAGCAAACAAAATTTATAGCATGAGGAATCGATATGTCCTTGATCTTTTGAAATAACCTCATTGTAGTATAAAACATTGTGAATTTCGGAACCAAAAATGTCCCCCCTAATCTAAGAAGCGCATTTATTGAAAATAACCTGCAAAAACAGCTTGTCCCAATCCTTTTGCCATCATTAACCTGTAGTAGAAAGTGGAAAAGGATTAGGAAAGGACCTTAAACTGGGACTTGAAGGACTGATTGTTTTAGGAATTTGTCATTATGTAATGCAGCTTTAAAAATGTACTGTAAAAATTCCTTCGCGTTTTTCGCGTAAAGATGACAATGTTGTCAAAATGATGCGCGTTCACATGTTTCCGCGAAAACGACTAGAAACGCTGTATTCTGCTGCCAGGTCAGTAGTTGGCAATGTAACTTTGTAAAGAAACACTATGCGCCTATAGACTGAACACATAATACGTCCACATGGTGTTTTTGTAGTTGGTGAAGACAATGATATTGTTTTCAAAAACTTGAATTTTTTCAGGTCCCCAAAACGCTGTTGTCGTGTAAATGACCGGCCAAAAGTAGTACATGCCAAGCTATTGGCCTAGGACAAAGTCAGGTGATGCAAAGATGTGCGTAATCAATTCTATAAGTAATGGGTGTCACCAGCTTCTTGTCTTCAGAAGCCACTTTGTCTGTCACTGTGTGTGCAAACTGTTTGTCTGACTTAGAACAGGAGGAAAAAAAGAAAAGAAAAACGGTAACACTTTACGCTAGTTAACATTAGTTAACTACATCAGTTAACATGAACTAATAATGAACTGCACATATACAGCATTTATTAATCTTTATTAATGTTAATTTCAACATTTACTAATACTTTATTAAAATCTTGTTAACGTTAGTTAACTATGCACTATGAACTAATAATGAACAGCTGTATTTTTATTAAATAACGTTAACAAAGATTAACAAATACAGTAACAAATGGATTGCTCATGGTAAGTTTATGTTAGTTAATTATACGTTAACCCTAATGTTTACAATAACCTTATTGTAAAGTGTTACCAGAAAAAACTATGTCTAAGTTTAGGAGATGTGTTTCACAGTGCCCCCCGCTCTATCTATCCGTCTGGGGCCGACGGACACGAGTTATGTGCTCTCGAGGGAGCTGATTGCCCTCACTGTGAGTGTTTTACAGTAAGGAAGCTCCACTCCTGCCTTGCCCTCTTTGATGATAAAGGGAATTTTATATCTGCACCCCGTGGTTCGGGTCCCACGTCTGCCGAGGCAACGCGTCAACTTCGATCATTGAGCTCACACATGGCGCGGTTACAGGAGCGTGAGACGAGCGCTGCCCTTTCTCTCGCTTTATCTACAGACTCTGTGGGTCCCACCCAGGAGTTGGAAGCTCGCTCTGCTCTCAGGGGGGTCTAGATTCAAGGAATTAGACCTAGAGGGAGGTTTATGAGTCGAGTGCGACCAGCAGGCAGTTGACAACTGGGTTCACTGTACATAAGTCCATGGGGGGGGGGGGGGGGGGGGGGGGTTGGGGGGCATATCTCGTGGCATATCACATGCCTGGAAGTGAGAGCTGTTTTTCTAGCTTTGTATCACTTTCTCCCAGATCTCTGGTGTTATCATGTGTTGGTGTGGAAGGACAAGTGAGTAGTCGCCTATATAAATCACCAGGGCAGCTTGCGTTTGTGCCCCCTGTTCAGGCTGGCATAGCAGATCCTGCTCCGGGCGGATGGCAAACTGCTCTCCCTGAGGGTAGTTTACATCCCGGCACACCTCTATTTTGGGAGCAGACGTCCTGTCAAGGCAGGGGCTGAGGCCCGGCGATTGGCAACTCCACCCTTAAAAAGTGGAGTCCACATTGCAGACGTTTGGCCAGGCGGAAGTGGACTTGTTTACCTCTGAGGAGTCAACCCACTGACCCCTTTGGTTTTCTCTCCATCCTCCAGCTACTCTGGGACTGGATGCCTTTCCTCCGATTGCTCTGCTCCCGGGAGTTTTGGTGAGGGTCTGTCAGAAAGAGTTGCGGTTGATTCTGGTAGCCGCATTCCGGCAGGCACGTATGAGTATGGTTTGCAGACCTGGTGTCTCTCCTGGAAGGCTCTCCATGAGAACTGGGTTATATACATAACCCAGAGATGTTCTGTTTCCTTGTTTTCATTTGTTGGTATAGTTGTTAATTGTTTAATTGAGTTGTAAGGCCTGTTTCTTGCTTTTTAATTGGTTTGAGTATATATAGTCCTGATTTTCAGTTGTTCTTGGTCTAATCTTGTCCATACTGCGGTTGTTCAGTTTTCTGTGTTTTTATTCCCAGATTTCTTGAAAAGTGTAATTGAGTGTATTCTTAAAAGAAATTAGTGCTGGTAAATAAATCCAGCCTTTATTTACTTGTTTGCAACCCAGTGTGTGACAATTAACCTCTTTAATTGTTTATACTCTGTATATCAAGTCAATTTGAGTTATCATCAAGGTTTTTCTAAAAAGTCAAACACTTTCCAAATAAACCAAAAGTTAAAAGTAAAAGTAATCCATAAGGTAAGACATGAAATCATATCTTATATCAATTGAGAAACCCCAGGAATTTTTTTTTCAAGATCAAGAGAAAGAATTCGATATATAAATCTTTACAAATAATCTGACTTATTATCAGTATTTTTACCCAGAAATATTTCCACACACAGTGGAATAAATTTCGCAAACTAATTTTTATAATTGTGTCCTATGTCCAGAGCCGATCCTGACCTCCCTGGGGCCCTAAGCAAAAATCTGTTAAGGGGCCCCTACCTGACCCATGAGCCATGTAAACCATTTGCCATTGCCACACAGTCACACCTGACACCCAGTTCTCCCACTACAATCCTCCCTCGTTTAGTTAGTACTAATGAAAATGTAATTCCTGATATCAGAAATAGACATATTTTATATTAATATCAATAATTCATATTTTAAATAGTACAAATTTAATTATTGATATCAAAACTGCATCCTGTGAATTAATAAAAGCTAAAATGGCTTGCCATTGCATGTCACTGTGTTTTAAATGATAAAAGCAATAATTGATACTTGATGGTTATTATTTACTGAGGGATGTGCATCCATATTGACCAGTATGTCCAGCCAATCAACATTTTAAATGCAATATAGTCAATGTCAATAGATTGCTTTCCATCTTGCTTTATTGCAGAGTTGTAACTAAACTGACTTGGAGACTAGATAATCAATTGTCTTGTTTTAAAAGTATGAGCGCCTATAATGAGGAGTGCCATCACGCCCATATTGTACTGGTAACTGGTCCCCATATGTTTCACTGGAAAGTGCGCGTTTCATTTCCTGCACGCGCATATGAACTCATGTTAACGCACGACGCGGTTATCTTTTCCGAGCTGCAGTTTATAAACAAATAACGTTGTCCGTTGCCCTTTGTATTATCAAACGTAATCTCATGAAAGTGCGTATCTATACCACGAATTTAATTTCTCGTGCTATTTATACGCCAAAAATATTTTTTTTTGCGTGCATAAGCTACGCACTGTAAATTTCTTGGGTAGGGAGTGCGTGCATATTATACGCCAAAAAGTGCGTATCATGCACGCAAAAACTATTTTTGGTGTACAAATGGCACAAGAAATTAAATTCGTGGTATAGATACGCGCTTTCAATTCACTCACATGGTGTTTTTCTCAGTCTCTTTTCGTGACCAGAAGGATAGTTCCGCTTAGTTATCTCATCGATGTTGTAAACTTTGATTGACGCCCTTTGACACGAGGGGGAGGCGGGGCCTTGAGTTATTTGCGGGGCCCTACGCAACTTGCGTAGTGTGCGTATAGGGAGGATCGGCTCTGCCTATGTCAGAGTCTGCACTGCTGTGTTTAATTATGAAAGACTCTTGTGAAGTACCAAGATGGCATGCGACTGAAAACGCCAGTCCAAAGAACTTGGTAAAAAACAGCAATTTTCACACAGCCTATATGTGTGACATCATCCGTTTGCAGAGCATTTATCTGTAGAATGTAGCGTCTTAATCAATCCAAACCTAATTCCAGATTGACAGTCTCCAGAGCTTTCTGCTGCTCGAATCTCACTCCTAAATAAGGAACCACAAACTCTCGGCTAATGAGCCTGGCAAGCCTCCAGAGTTTAAGGGCCATTGGGAGGAAATACAGTATCAGAGCATCGTCAGAATAAGCTCAAGGGTTTGTACTGTTGTTTATGTCGACTTGCCCACACAGTATTTAAGTAAAATAAACAAATGGAATAAATGGAGATTAAATGTTTAGGGTTTCATCATAAGGCAGTGTAATGTAGTCTGTTTATGTTAGCAGAGGATTATTAAATCTGCGGTCCGTAGCTTTTTTTGGGTTAAAAATTATCCAAAATACATATTTGAGCAAATACATAACCAGCCAGTGTTCAACACTCTCTGCTTGCCTTAGCTCGATTCAAAGCGGAAAGCTTGTAATAATGTTTTTAATTCCAGTGGTACTGGTGGATTTCCGTGGGAGATTCGAGCATGTCTTTGTGTCATTACGTCACATCTGTACACACACATCTGCACACACACATCTGCACACACGCATGTACACATAAAGAAGGAGTCTCGGCTAGTATAAGCTATATTGAGTGTGAGGATGTTAGAGGTGGAGATTTATAGCCTTTTCTCACAGCACTTGATACAATTAAACATTAATTTGATGGCGGATCCAGAAAGGTTCAAACGACAATCACCAGCGACAAGTAGAGATTCACCCGCTGTAAAATGCAAAAGACTTCGGAGTGGCTACAGAAAAAAAGAGACTGCAACCGGCTGATGCGAAAACAAGGATACATATCGGAAGGACATTACATGTAGTCACGCAATGCTGACGTTGTTAACATTAACAATTTGAGAACAAATATAATTTGCACGGTTTTGCGTGATATAATAACTTATAAGCGATTGTCAGATTTAATCAGCGTGATTTACTGCAATGTCAGAACCAGAACAAAAGTGGATGTTTCTTACTTGTTCAGATGACATTTTCCGGTGAAAATTCTTAGGTTGGTCATACTTCCGAAAAGAGTAATCTGTGATTCTGAATGACAGTGTCCACACCGGCGCGGCGGCTGACAGCCTCACACTCTCCTCAAACACTGTGTTCATCCGCGCTGTGCCGCGTCGAGGGTGTCGAAGTACAACTCACGTAAAGTTGATAATTCCCCGAATGACTGCAATTGCAGATTTCGAACAGAGATGGCGACAAAGAGGAAAAACTCCGGACTGCAGCTTTAACGCAAATAAAAGGAGATCATAAATATTGTTTGAATATAGTATATATTAATACAATCTTTATGGTCCTAAAAATACGTTTTATTTTTTTTTTATGAAAAATTCAATATATATTTATTTCTATATGTACTTAACTCATCTGAATAGAAAATTAAAGAAAAAACTATAATCCAAACAAGAGCACACACACCATCCCTTGTCACTTAAATAATTTATTTACCACTAGAGCACCACAACAGTAATGTGTTACAATACATCATAGTGGGTCAACAATATCGACATCATCATCATCATCATAGACAACAATAGCAATAAACAGCTCTAGTGTGACAATGCTGGTGTCTCCTTCTGCTTCCTGTGTCTGCAGGAAGTCCACTGGCATTCTTGCCCTAATACAAATAAAATAAGTGTCACCTAAAAATCATGGGCATGAGTCAACGTTTCTCTTTTAAACTGATCTGGCACCAGTTTCTCTAATTCTGGTTAAGATAAGGACTTACAAGGTGAACCTCCACTTGGAAGCTACTCACATCATCAGCTCATGTTATGTGGGTGAAGCTATAACTACGGATAAAAACCAGCAAACAATAGTTACAAATAATAATAATAATAATACAAAATTGTAGAAATAAAATAGTCAGTGCAATTCTTCATAACAAAGGATCACTTTCTCTGAGAGAAAACAAAATCACAAATTCAGGAAGACACTTTGAGATGTGTATAAAACATTTCTCCATGGACATCGACGTCCGCAGCTGCTGCAGTGCATTTGTCAAGCTGGCCTCTGCACAACATGTTCAAAAGGATGAACTGGGGTTACTGTCTCTCACTTGCATGACCTGTCCATTACATGTCTGTTCACATTCTTCATCTTTTCATCAAAATCTGACTTTACTGACACAACTCTTCTCACATCAATAGCTACATTTACATGCGAGGCATGACTTCTCACGTCTTCCAAACTGGTCAATATTTACATGTCATTAAGGCAGAAAATGGCGATTTTACTTGGGGTAAGTCTAGTCACGTGAAGTTGTGTTTGGAATATATGTAATACACACAAATGTAAACGAATATGTGGATTGGATCCCAACGCTTAGGGAACTTTTAGAATATGAAATCGGATTTGATCCATTTGATTGATGAAAATTAGTGCATGTAAACATACCTATTTCATTACTAGACATCACTTCCTTTCAACACTGCTGAGTTGCTGACATCATAGCTGCACTCACTCTGTAATAAGGGACCAAGGGGGTGAATTCACGAAGTTGCCACTTTTGCATTTGTATTTTGTTGCCACTTGTATTTCAGCGCAAAACCAGCGTTTTATTCACTAACCACCCGTATTCCAGTTTAACCAGGCACCATATGCTCTGGTATAGCTCTGCGTGGTGAGTATCAAAAAGTCGTGGTCATTTTTTTCAGAAACGCCATCTTTTTGCATGAACTTCTAGTCACTTTTCTCTTTCAGATCAATAACTCTCATGCTGGAACAACAATTTGAAGAGAATCTTGCTTGGCACTGTCAACATGTTTATATCTAGCTATCTGCATGATAAAACGTTTGGCTTAATGGCACAGACATTTGATGGAAAATCTATTTGTTGCTGCCACAATAATGCAAGAGTGTGCAATGGATTTGCTTGCAATGGTTTTCCTTGCAATGTGTTGGCCAAGCATTCACGACTGCAGTTGTGTAGAGAAAGTTTCTGACCTAAATGACTGTTCGCAATGGAACATAACGTCTTTGGCTGCTTGGAGCAACATGACTTGTTGGTCTTGGGCTTTTTTACACCATGTAAGGTGGTAAAACTATGCCTTTCTGAGGCGTGCATTAACTTTACAAATATTTCATCGGTCAGTTGCCAACTCTACCCCCTTGCAAAAATGGTTTATTCGCGCCAGGCATGGAGTTCATTTGTGGCAGCAACACAGTTTGAGACAAATGCTTGCCAGAACTTTCCAGCTCTTCACCAGTATTGGTGAACAATATCATGGGTTTTAAATATGATAAAATAGTCAAGCAAACAATATCTGAATTGAGGGGAAACAAAACAACAATGACAAAAAAACAACAACAAAAAAAACAGAAAGAAGTGTTTGTTTGAAATAAATGGAACAAGGGACTTTTCTTCCGCTTGCTTCACATATAGACACCTATAACAAACTTCCAGTGTTTGCCAAACTCACATCCATAGAGTGATGAGTGGGTGATGTGACACATGCCGACAGGGCTGTTTCCAGCACAGGTTCACACATCCACACACCATTCAGATGTGTGTTTTTTCGCATCATCTTGGTTTTGGAGAGTTTTTGATGGTCTGTACTTCTTGAAGGAACTATTCTGTAGGAATTACTCTGTTGAACCTTGACACCCTGCCCAGCATGTTTGTGATTGGGTTTAAATTATTGTGTGTTTGTTTGTGTGGATGTGTGTTCTTGAACATGGAGTTAATCGGTTCCTAGCTGCACTTGCAGGACTTGACAATCATGTTGGAGAGCTGCTCAATTTTGGGGGTTTTGCCGATGTAGTAAAGGATTGTGAGGGGTTCCAGATCCTGAGACACACAGCAAGGAGATGCAGACGCTTCTGGATTAATGGTGTTATAGAGGCCAAGGATCTGAAACAGGACATAAAATGCCGTTATTCAGACTATTTATAATTCATCGGTTGTCTTCAGGACCTAGTAGCTTTACATCTAGAATCATACCAGCTCATCCCAACCAGACACAGGTAATAACTTGTACAAGTTTTCGTCCTAACCAGTCGCTGTAATCGGTCTTACATTGCTGTGTTGAGTGTCCGCGCTCCACAGATACGGACAGGCTCCTGCACAGAAGTTGGCGTTATAACCTTTCGGTTCGTGGATCCACCTCCAGCCCAGATCCTTCTTGAAGTCGATGTAGAGAGAGCGTAAACAGCAGTTGTCCTGCACATTTCTGTGGTATGATAAACAGAACTGATGTTTAACCCAATGGCTTGAGGGCCAGAGAAGTTTGGCATGCAAAAAAATGATTTTGCTACACTTTGATATTACATGCACATAAAACTCCTATTTTTGACAGAAATAATGGCAGTAACCTTCTCTATAGCATATGTTGACATGACTAGTTTTACATCAACATATTTTCTACAAATGCAATTGTAGCACATGCACAATAGTGGTATGCTAAATGTTCAGCATTGAGAATAAAACGAGGCTAATGAAGCCTTTAAATTTCATTTCAGTTCTTGAACCTAAATTTAGCATGGAATTAGATTTAAAGAAAATCATATAACTACTCTAAATATAGTTTTTAATAATACATTTTACATTTTTACTCAAATTTTTGACGACACCACCCTACATTCCCTTCAGTGTTAAAGATTTTGTGAGCAAATTGCGTAGTTGTGCTTGGAGTCGATTGTTTTATTTGTGATAACGCAATGAAACATGACAAATTGTGCTGACGTAATTCTTGTTCATGCTGTCATACAAAGAAATTATGAACACATACAAAAACAAGAGAGAACCAACCAAATATTAATAACTGATTATGTTGTAGTCAATGTGTGCTTTTTCCTGTAAGCTTTTTGTTTTTCTATGCTTTTTTTTTTTTTTTTTTGCATAGTAAAATAAAATAATTCCAAATAATTTTGTCAGATAAATACCTTAACCAAGTTTAATATTTGGTTCTTCCCTCATATTTAAAATATTTTAAACATACTGCAAAACGAGAATTGGATTAATGTAAAATCACTGTGGCTAATTCAATTCTAATTCATTTATACGTATTTAACATATTGATGACTCATCCTGCACTGTACAGTTTTCTGACCAATCAAATGCTTTCTAGATTGACAATGTTCCTCCCTCTAATATAACCCACAACTGACTAGAAAGAAGCAAATAATGGTTCACAGCTGTGATGTGTTCAATGTCTACTGGCTAAAAAAAAAAAACTGGAAAAAAAGGAAAAGGATGAGTCCTTCAAGACGTCCCACCCAAACCCTCTATTCCGATAGGAAATTTGTCAGCACAGGAGATAAAAAAAACATGGTTCTTTCATGTGATTTCTTAAAGTTCTGAATTCTGGCCAACACTGATAATCAGATCAGTCCACTATTTCATTTTAATGTCGATTTTTCTCTTTAGGATTTGGACAGAAATGTCTGATATTTTCTCAGCTTGTTAAAACTGGATGTTATCATGGATATGTCAGGAAGCATAAAATTAACAGCACATTGTTATATGATCGTGTCAGCAATGGGTTGGACGAGAGAGAATACAGATGATTTTTATTAAAAGACAATCGAGCCACATTAGCTTTAATCTAACAGTGAAACGTTTTCCAGTTCATTGATTAAGTTCAGTCAGCATTGATAGGTGGTCCAGTCTGCTTTGATACAGTATATGGCTCAGCGATTGCATAATCCTGGACTGACATCTGGCTGTTTTTAACTAATGACAGACGAGTATCTATACACACACCAGAAGTGCTGTTTTGGTTCAGATACAGACTGTGGGAAAAGGTCCTACCTGGAGCAGAAGGCTGCGTCCAGAGCTCGCTTCTGTCGGTGGCTCTTGTGTTGGGACTCCAGACGGTACGATGGAAGCAGCATCAGCAGAAGGTGTGGAGACTGGCCACTGTGACGGCGCTTTTTAAACATCTTCAGATCCCCTCCGTGCACAAAGCTGTCATCGATACCTGTGAACCAGAAATCAGACAGAAATGTAACAAATTATACAGGGCATTCCTGTTGAACATGAGTGTATTTGTATACTGGTCTAATTTAAAGTCATGGTTTAAACCTGTTTTGTTAATGCACTCCGTAAGAAACGACAAAGAGACAAATTACTGTGCATTTTATCAATTTTTCTGTTGTATTTTATTTGTTGGTATGATGCATTCTTCAAAAAGACATCACCATTAAGCTCTGTTGAAGTTGTGTTTATTTATACTATAGTAAACTAAATGAATCATTGACTAATAATATGTTTTTTATCCTAAGTGAAAATTCTACTTTCATGCTATAGCTAATTTAGCTTTTGTTTAGGGGGAAATTAAGTGGTAAAAAGCCCCAAAAATATTATATTAGTCTATATTAAGTGCGTTTTTGGCTTGTGTCTTGGCGGAAATAAATATGTGAACTTATAAAATTAAATGAAAGATTTTAACAAACCATAAATATAATTTAATATATACATATAATATATATATATATATATATATATATATATATATATATATATATATATATATATATATATATATATATATATATTTTTTTTTAAACAAATTAAGAGTACTGTATATATATATATATATATATATATATATATATATATATATATATATATATATATATATATATATTTTTTTTTTTTTTTAAATAAAAGTGTAATTATTGATTCAGTGTACCTTGAAAACAATGCAAGTCACTTTGGATAAAATGCAAGTCGCTTTGGATAAAATCTGCCAAATCAGATTTGCCAAATGCATAAATCATTACCAAAACAACTGACCATGAGAGGCGACAGTGATTTTACTAGGAGTCGCATAATTCAAACAGAATCAAATTTATAGAAAAACATAAAACTGCTGTAAGTGTAATTTTTAATCATACATGTTTCATGTAATAATCATTAACAGGTGCATTAATACCCCTTAAACTGTGATCTGACTAATTTGTAATGTAACTTTTTGGGTTGATGAAATATTGCTTGAAAGCACTGTCAAAACATACACTTTTTAATAGGACCAGATAGTCACGGTTCAATACAGTTTAAAAAAGCATTATCTGACTAGAATCTGGAATCTAGACAAAGGGTGGAAACTTTCAAATGTTCTAGTTTTCTTTTGTGTCACATTTTTTTTTGGTCACTACATAATTCCCATGTTTTCAGTTGTGTTGTTTCAAAGTTTTGATGACTATGATTATTACTAAAATGTGACAAATAGGCATAATCTAGAATGAGTAGGTGAGTCCAGACTTTGGACTGGTAGTGGACTTTTTAAGCAACCTTTTGCCTCTAATTTATTCGGGGGGATTCAGGCCTCAATTACACCTCCTTCTGTCAGACAAACATTTATTTTCATTTTTCTTCCCCCCCCGGCCCACACACACACGCACACACACACGCACCCCCACCCAAAGCCACCTGCAAAGCGTGTCTCCAGCTCCTCGCTCTTGTTGGGGATGATGTAATTATTTGACGGCACAAATGTGCAGCAGGGACAGTGCAGGCTGATCTTGAATCCATTGTTTCTGTCTGGTGGGAGAGAAAAACAGAGAAAAATAAAACACTTGCACAGCAAGGTCAGATAATCTACAGCAGATAAATGAGCTCATCTGATGTGAGTGAGCCCACTCCCATGATCCCTCAGGAGTCACACGCCGTCACTGCTGTCTCTCAGCTCCAGCATTCATCACAGCCGCTAGTAATGCTGAATATCTCTGCCGCGCGGATGTCTATCGCTCTCTTGCGTAATGTGATGGAGAACCGCTGGGCTCCAACTGTTATGAGCTCATGTATGCCGACGATGATCCTACACCTTCATGCTCTGGCCTGTTATCACTGCTATTCTCGTGCACTTTGATAAGCAATGGTGAAAACTCACTAAACTTTGCATGCATGAAGGATTTGATCAAAATGTCATGTTTAACTCAAACAGAAATTTTGACTAATTCTTATTTTCTTCCTGCTAGAAAACCAGCCTACAGTGGTCAAGCTAGATCACTGAAACGGAAAATGGTAGCTACTTATTCTTTGGACACTCAATTGCATGTTATTCAGAGTTAAATGAAATGTATTGTAGTTTAAATTTCAATGAAATGCAATTAGCTGCACTTTAGAGTGCTTTTTGACCCACTTAAGCAGTACATCTTTTTATGTGATTTCCCAATTATTTCTATTGTCTTTGAAATATGGTTGAAGTGTACTACCAAATGTACTGACAAGCATCTATGGTAAGCTAAAATATACTTTAATGTAATTTCTATCGGAACTTGTATGTCACATATTTTAATATATTTGTAATTACACATTTGGAATGATGAAGTTGCAATTTAGTACATTTAAACATTAATTATATCAAAGAAAACACTACGGTTAAAATGATAATAAAGTACTTTATATGTGTATGTTAGTGAGCACATCAATAAGTGTACTTATTTAATGTAGCTTAAAAGCAACACTTAATGTACTTTAAGTAAAATTATTAATTTGATATTACAGTGCACCTATTGGAAGTGTTAATAAGTTGAGAAACATAGTCATAAAAGTACTGGCCTTTTATTTCAATTCATATTATATGACCTATATTCTAGTACACTGCAAGTGCACATTCAATACAAGTAAGCACACCTCTTTTTCACAAGGGACACACCCTTGAGTACGAGATGAGTCATCCATATTTCTGGTCGAGAAAGATTGGATTTTTTTTGTCAATGTTTTGGAGGAAAATATACCATTAATCTTCAATTTTGGTTTTAAGTTGATTTGGAGTGTTTATATTTTCCAGCAGGAATTAGACATAAATATTCACAAGACATTTGTAGTAAAACACTGTCTTACACTCCTTTACCTCTGTGCAGCAGCCACTCACTGACGGCCTCGGTCACGTCGAACGACAGCCACTCGCCCTCCATGCGGGTGCGCACCACCTTGCTGTCGATGTAGCGCTGAGTGGGTGATGTGACCTCTTTATGACCTAGAATCTAAAGAAACAGGAAACGCATCAGCGGACCGCAAACGCTGTCATCGATGTGCCAGCCCTCGTTCACCCCGTATGAAACGCTACCCTTATCCAGTGCCTCAACAGCGGTTCCCTGCTTCCCATTGGAAGCTCCCTGATTGATTAGCCAGGTCTGGGAAATGCTTGGAGAGGCTGTGGTGGCGGAAACAGATGCTGGACAGGGTGCACTGTTATTCCTCTGTCCTTCGTGGCTGCGTGTTTACATTGGACAGAGCAGCTCTTAATGCGTAAAACACTGCTTCAGCTGTAGATCTGCAACGGCTCAGCTTCCTTCCATCGGGCCGTGGAGGTGAACGTGGGATGGAGAGGCTCAGACGGAGGCCAAAATGGACATACTAATTGTAGGATCTTTAGACTGGAGCTACAGGGGTCGGCTGTCCATAAAGCAGTCGAGGGGCTTTTGGGACGGTTTGGAATCTACTGTAGTTACACAACTGCTGATATGGAGATAAATCTCCATGCTGAACTGCAGTAACACTTGATCGGTTTAACAGGAGAGCTGAATTACTTTATGGGGGATCTATTCATTTATTCTAAAATACACCGCCGTATGATTACGTTTTTAAAGAAATGCATATTTTATTCAGCAAGGATGCATTAAAAAGCTCAAAAATTATAGTAAAGACATTTATAATGTTACAAAAGATTTCTATCAAATAAATGCTGTTCTTTTGAACTTTCTGTTGATCAAAGAATCCTGAAAACAAGTGTCATGTTTTCCACACAATTTTAAACAGCAGCTCAACGCTGATAATAATAAGAAATGTTTCTTAAAGGGTTAGTTCACCCAAAAATGAAAATGATGTCATTAATGACTCTCCCTCATGTCGTCCCAAGCCCGTCAGACCTCCGTTCATCTTCGGGACACAGTTTAAGATATTTTAGATTTAGTCCGAGAGCTTTCTGTCCCTCCATTGTAAATGTGTGTACGGTATACTGTCCTTGTCCAGAAAGGAAATAAAGACATCATCAAAGTAGTCCATGTGACATCAGTGGGTTAGTTAGAGTGTGTTGAAGCATCGAAAATACATTTTGGTCCAAAAATAACAAAAACTACGGCTTTATTCAGCATTGTATTGTCTTCCGGTTCTGTTGTGGATCCGCGATCACGAGTCCGCAGTGACGCCGCTGACGTAAGACGCTGCTGACGTGTGTCTGGTGCGCCCGTGTATTCGGGTTCAAATAAATATGGCTGGGCAAAAAAATGCAAGTCTTCCTCTGTGTGGAAATCCTTAGACATGTTTGTGAAGATTGTTTTGTCTCCAGCGTGCGTCTCCCTCAGACTGTAACCGAAGCTCGGGCGCACCACACACACGTCAGCAGCGTCTTACGTCAGCGGCGTCACTGAACGCGGATCCACAACAGAACCGGAAGACAAGTCTTACGGGCTTGGGACGACATGAGGGAGAGTCATTAATGACATCATTTTCATTTTTGGGTGAACTAACCCTTTAAGCAGCAAATCAGCATTTAAATTTTTTTTTTTTAAATTGTACACAATATAACTGTTTTACTACATTTTTGATCAAATAAATGCAGCCTTGGCGACTTTGCCCCGAACTTTTGAACGCCAGTGTAACATTATAAATGCTATTCATGCCCACAATTACTTAAAACACCTCTTCTGTGATGAACATGTTTCATTCCTAAATTAAAAATGGATTTTGATCTTACGAAAATGTCAGTGCGATATCATTTTCCTGACATTGTGAAAGCAGTGTTGTTCGAATATTTTTAAATATCTGAAAAGGTTTTGTCCAAGTCATGTGACGACTGTCAATGTCACTGACATTCATCAAATAATAATTCATGATGTTCAACCAGCTGTCTTTGATGATCCACTAATTACTAATAGTTTAAGAAGACAATTGATGTGTATCCCGATGAAGGCGGTGTAGCCGAAATGCTTATATCTACACTTTAATTTTTTTTAAATTATTTAGCACAGTTTAATTAAATGTTTTTTACTTCACCTCGCGAGTGCCTTGGAGTATTTCGTCTTCATAATAATTCATGATATTAGAAAAAATTGTGGATTGACAGCAAGAATAAAGTATATAGGGAAATTGCATAAAATATCGCTCTTTCTACTCTTTCAGTTTGAGCAGTTTCACCAGTTCACTTCAGACAACGGTCCAACTTATATGCAGATGAACTATATTAAATGTATTATTTTGCACTTTATTAAAGTTCACTTTAATTATAATGACCATATTTTCCTGATCAGCTACAACATGAGTAATACAAATGGAACAGGATCAACCTCTCCCTTCCCTGCAAACTCCTTTTAAAACCTCCCTAACACATTCACCATCTCTGTGTTAGTGGGACAGTGTTTACTGCACCTGTCATGACAGACCTGACACATGAACAGAGAGGAGGGGAGCGAGGTTAAATGGAGAGGCAGGTGGGAGGTGGGGAGCGCAGACCTCGACAGCACTGGGATTTTATTTGGCCCTCGAGACCCTCGGAACTCTAAATCACCAAACGGCATTCCACACTCACTTCTCTCCACACACACATAAAACCCCGCTGATCGATGGGCCGGAGCTCTACAGCACCCTTAAGATAAATAAACGAACATACGAGGAAAGAGGAGGCGGAGAAGAGAGGTTAAAAAGTGCATGTGTGGGCGCTTTCACACTGCGTACACAAGCTTGTTTGACGTCAGAGTTTGGTTCACTTGGTTGGTGTGAAAACGGTTTTCTGAACTTGAGTGTGTGTTAGTGAACCACATCTGAGTCCATCTGAAAAGTGGCCCGGGTTACAATTAACTCTGGTACGATTCACAGGCTCATTCATAGCTCAGAAGACTTCTTTATTATTTATTTATCTGTACACTGTAAAAAAAAGTTATGAAATGCACTAGCAATATCTGAGTGGCATTTTCAGTGTTTTTCATAGACCTCGTTTAGTACGAATAAAAATGACCATATAAAACAAGAGTTGATATGGATTATTGTTTCCAAGGAATAAAATATATTTTTGCAAGACTTTTGTCTCGCAATAGCGAGTTTTTATCTCACAATTTGGACTTTATCATTCACAACTACAAGTTTATATCACAATTCTGAGAAAAAAGTCAGAATTGTGAGTTATAAACTCGAAAATGCAAAAAAAAAAAAAAAAAAAAAAAAAAAATTCAGAATTGAAAGTTAAAAAACTCACAATTGCCAGATAAAAGTCGTAACTTCCTTATTTATTTTTTAATTCCTTGGCGGAAATAAGCTTCCATAGTTAATATAAATACATTAAGAGTATAGGGCTATAATTGCTCAGATCATTTGGGTTTTGGGAGTATTTGATGAGAAATGTTTGAGTTCTCTGAATTTTGAAGTTTTATTCTCAGGAGGAAAATAGGAGAAGTCGGGGACGCAAGTCTCCATTTGCTCTCCATTCAATCTAATTGCAGTTTATGAGAAATAGTTGAAATATTAATAAGATTAAAAAGCTGAACTGCTATTGACGACATATAATTTGCATCTTTGCATGTCACCTTTATTTAATTTTTTTTGTCCGGATCTTTTGGCCTTCTGGCATTTAAAAAACAAAACTGCATGCATTTTGCGGAAGAACGTTGTTTTTTATTGTGTTTCGGCTCTGCATGACTGTGTGGATGAATATGGTTCTTTATCATGACTAAAAAAGAGAGAGCGAGATTATCCTACTGCTCATAAAACATTCACTATTAAAGGGATACTCCACTTTTTTTGGAAATAGGCTCATTTTACAACTCCCCCAGAGTTAAACAGTTGTGTTTTACCGTTTTCAAATCCATTCAGCCGATTTTCTGATATTTAGAAGAATATCAATAACCAGACAGTTTCTGGTCTCATTGACTTCCATAGTAGGAACAAAAATATACTATGGAAGTCAATGAGACCAAAAACTGTCTGGTTACTGATATTCTTCTAAATATCAGAAAATCGGCTGAATGGATTTGAAAACGGTAAAACACAACTGTTTAACTCTGGGGGAGTTGTAAAATGAGCCTATTTCCAAAAAAAGTGGAGTATCCCTTTAAGAGATATAACCAGTTTAGCTGACTAGCTGAAGACATTACTGTAGCTTTACCCATTAATAGACACGGTACTTCCTTAAAAGTAAACTCCATCACAGCGCTACAACAACCATAATGAAATGAGCCTTCACAATAGATAATGCTTTACAATGAACTCTGTCAGAGAGCTACATATGGCAGTTTATCTGTTCAATAACACCTGTTGAGTAATAAAAAAGCCATCTCTGCATCGCTTTTACAACATTTTAAACCCCCCCAGTCCTCGCCATCTCTCAAAAGCCAAGCTAATGTTGATTCTTGTTTTATTACGAGCTCTGCCGTTCTCTTTTCTCCAGCAGACTCTCCTCTGTTTAGCATTTGTTTAACGGGTGATTCCTTAGAGGCTCAAGATTTAGCGGCTCTATGTCAACCTTTCTCACTCGGTGTGACAACTAACCTCTAAAATTTACTCTATTTACAGATATGACGAGATACACACGGACGAGTGATGCATGTACGCAATAGCACAGTGAATCAGGGTAAGACAAAATATTTTTTCAGAAGGATTGATAATTAACAAAAATAGTTACATTGTATACTTTTATAAATACATTAAATTGGAATTTTTACATACAGTGACCACACTTGAATACATCTCTTCAAGGATAATCATGTTTTCTGAAATAAAATTAATTTACATTTTTTAGGGGCATAAAATTACAACAAAATGTATAAATAATATCTGATCTCATAAAATGAAGATATTGTAATAGTTTGACACAACTTTAAATAGTATTTATATATTTGAATAATTTATATCATAATCGTGTGAAAACCAAAGCCAAAGTTTGCATGCAAGTAATTGTCCAGACAGGATTGTTGTACTGCTGCTGTCATGACAGTTGTTCGGGGAGTTGAATGAGTGCATGAAGTCAAACGAAACGCAAGAATGATGAAGGGCTGAGGGACAGGAGAGGACTTACCTGGTAAAGCTCAATCCGCTGCTCAGACACACGGGCCTTTGGGTTCTGCAGCCTGAAGATCCTGAGCTCTGCCTTCACCAGGTTTGAAGCGTTTTTCTCCATGGAGCTCACGTCAAACCTTAGCCTCCTGAAGTACGGGTTGTAATGTGTTGGAGAGATGACATCTGGAACAAACACAGTGTGCACCGTTAACTTTCCTTATGTACCTGCATGTGTGGAGTTACACTATGTACATCCAGTCCCTTTGCCAGTAAATCTGTTACCCCATTGTTTAGTACTTTTGTATAAATAGAGTAGTATTAGCCTATTGGTCAACATGAAATCAAAACTGACATGCCAGGGAAGCAGTTGCAGGAACCTTCCCTTGCGAAAAGAAATGTACTTAATTGCATTGAATGTTATTTTTTTGCAAACAAAATTTGATGATAATGTATTATAAATTTAATAATCGGCCACATAAGTGAGTATACTTTCGTGAACTTGGTATTAATGTCAAAATAAAATTTTTACCTCAAAGTACATTTTAATTCATTATGATTAATACCCTTCTGTCATGCTTATTTATAAGAAGTACACTTATTCTGATATGTTGACTAACATACTACAGCAGATGTACCAAAGTAGTTGATTATAAGAGTGTAATTCAATATTACTTTTAAAGCTAATATGATCCACTTTAGACAACTCCATGCAACTACATGTCAACTAACTCTCAAAGTATTAGTAGACTGTTAGTAGAGTGCTAGGTTAGGGTTGGTAGATGTAAAGTGAACTCAGAAACAAAAAAGTGTTAGATTCAGATGCAAATAAGGTTTAGTAAAGGTGTAGAAGGAACCAAAATAAACAATGTAACAGACAGTAGGAAACTCCAAGAACAGAACTGATCACGTCAACATGACAGCTAATCGAAGGACAGACCTGACAAACAACACAGGAAACACTGGGGTTTATATACACAGCATAACAAGGACTAACAAGGGACAGGTGTGAACAATGAAATATTATGGGAAGTAATGAGGGTAACTATGGAAACAAAAGCAAACAGAGACTAAACACAGGAGGTGTGTCCAAATTCATGTACTCATGAACTATTCTATGATGTTTTGTTGTATAAAATAGTGTGCTTTCACTGAAATAAAAATACCCGGATCATGCACTTAATGAAGGGAAAAAAGAAGTATGGAATGATGGACACTTCATACACTCAACTGTCACAGCTTTAATTACGTAGCGAAGGAGCTGTCAGACTCCAATGTTGAATGACAAAATAACCATATACAATCCACACTACATGGTTGAGTACACAGTGCATAAGTACATAGAGTACAAGTGCATAGTGTAAAGTGTGTCATTTGGGACACATGGAAGTGAAACACTGGAACAATGGGAACAAGGAATATACACTTCAACATAAGAGTCCTAAACACAAAACAGGGGAAACAAGACAAGAATCATAACAGTTGAATAAGTTGGCATTTACATGCAAAGTTACTTAACTGTCTGTTGGGAAGCATCAAAATAAAGTGTTCGCCGATATTAAGCAGACAGTCTACTAATACTCTAATGACTGCAAGTTAACATGTAGATTCAAAGCAGTGCTGCGATGATGTCACTGGTTACGTGCGAGGCCTGGTGCATGTTGGGCAGTGATGTAGTGTGTACACTCAAAGTGTGATGAAACAATGGAGGGACACACCTCTGGGGCCGAGCTGTCACGCGAGGGTCAGCTGAGGTACGGACCCGCTCCATATGTTCCCGAGTGAACCCAGTAGCCCAACATTCATGCAGTACTCAAAACCATGTGTGACTGTCATGTGCTTTGACAGGCTCCGTACACACACACACACACGAGAACCATGTGTGCAACAGCGAGATGAGACCGACACTCGGCACAGTAGCTCAACAAATTAACAAAGACAACCAAAGCCACATCCACAACTGTGTGAGCGAACATCTGAGGGATACGGCAGCAGGCCGGCGTGACTCCGCATGAATTACGGCGGCGTGATGTCATGTGACACACAGCGATATACTCAGTTTATCCCATGCGATTCGAGAGGGTTGACCTACCACAACACACATAAAACGGCAACCATGAGCTTAGTATGCCTACAGAGAGAAACCATGTGTGTGACGCTGTCAGGCGGTGTATGATGAGGCCTGAAGCACTAAACGGACCCTGAGCGTTGCACAGAAGCCAGGGATCACAGAGGCTCAACGGTTTGTTTAATAAGCCTACGCACATGAGACGGACAGAAGGAAACATTTGGCAGCTGCAGTGACTGTAAGAACAATCGGGCCTTTAAAGGAAAGCCCTGTTGTGATGGTTCCTGCGTTTCATCCTATTGCAAAAACGTCTCAAATGCTCAAGATCTCAAGCACCAGAAGTCTATAAATCCTTATAAGCATGATCAAATGTATGTAGGAGCCAACTCCAACTCTTCTCTTGACCAGCTGGACGGAAGGGCCAAGACTAGTGCACTTCTCTGAAGCTTTCTCACTCCATCAGCAGACCAATTCACTCTTACAATGAGCCAGCATCAGGCGCAGTATTTACATCTCGACTCCATGAAAGGCTCTGCTGTGCTGGTTCTACACTGGACGCTTTGAGCAGGGTTCACTGGAAACCACAGCGCACGCTCTTCTGAGTTCACACACCAGTGAGAGCGCACATACGTATAATGATCCTTCTAATCTCTATACACCGCAAGGTTCCTGTCACTCGGCGATCCACTGGGGAATCTGGGTTGACGCAGGAAGAAAACCACTGATTTACAGAGATTCAGTAGCGGAGACTCTGTAACCGCTGATTTATACCAACGTTACGTGACATAAAAATGATTAGTTACATGTGGTGCCGCTGTGGTCTGAACAAACTCATCAGAACCACATTAACATACACAGGGAGAATGTATTATAATTACAGCGAAACACACAGACAATTTTAGAATGTGCGTAGACATCCAAAAGTGATAAGTACTGATTATTGGCCATAAACAAAGCAGAACACATAGTGCTACTCGTGGACATGTGGTTTAATCTTTCCTAAGTGCACCCAACATCAAACTCTTTCAATGATTAGATGCTACTGACCTAAAGCTTTGAGAATTCAGTGATTAGTTCTTCCTCAAAAGTCAGCCAACCAATCAGATTAGAGTATGCCAGATCGAGAACGTGCCTTTGAGTTTTATGTCCAGATGGCCAGTAAACAGACTATGGGCGTGTCATCTGAAATTAAAGGTCATGTGACACACTCAAACAATACTTAGGCCTCAATGTAAGATTTAAGCATTTGAATTGCATTACACAGTTTTAAAAATAAAATAATGAGCTCAATGTGATGCATATTTATCATAAATTAAATCATGTCATAGTTTATTATTTACTATTATAAAACAATTATTCAGCTAAAAAGTATGAACATTGTTAAAATATGGCTAGCTGCGGAATAAGCAATAATAAAAAAATGCCAAACTATAGCTACAGGTTTTATTTTAATATGAAAAAAAGCATGAAAAAGCTCACAAAAGCAGATTGACTCATAATCAGTTATTAATATTCCGTTGGTTCTCTCTTGTTTTTGCATGTGTGCATAGTTTCTTTCTTGACAGCCTGGCCAAAAATGATGTCGGTACAATTTGGCATGTTTCATTGTGTTATTATCAACTCAAAGCGACTCCAAGCACAGCTACGCAATATGCTTATAAAATCTTTAAGACATTTTTAATAATATTTCAATAAGAGGTGAAAATGTCAATTCTCCTAGGCCAGACATAACTTTTGGCCACTACTGTATGACCTGACTTTATAGGTCCTGTAAAAAGTGAAACTGACACTCTCAGCTGGCCGTATTTTCTTTTTGATCGTGCAAGAATGAAAATATCTCGCAAGGGCTTAATATTCCCATCTAAGGAATTTCACTGGCTTACATAAGCTCGTTGATAGCACCTCGTTACCAAACATACAAAAAAAATGGTGTAATATAAACTAATGTAACAGTTTTTCAATAAAAATAGATAACATTGGAAAAGATTAGTCAGATCTGCTTCTGAAATTGAACTGGTTGAACCCGATCAAGTGCTCACAAAGAGCAATAGCTCTGATTAATGATTCTCTCTCACACACACACACACATTAATAACAGCAAATAGCCTTTTTAAATTCCTATAAATCACTCATCAGGTTTGCCATCGCCAACACTTGGATCTTAAACTCAGGAAGTCTTCGTGAATGAGGAGCACTTCTGATGTGCTCCAGAAAATATGCACAGTGGCTTGATCTCACAAGAGCTTCCTTCCTGATTTACAGAGCTTCACTGTGTTTAGTTATCGGAAAACGCTTATCTGACGCTTCTGCACAGTTTCCAATATATAAACCTTAACTGAACCCGCGTACGCACATCTGTGAAGACATGACATCATGTTCATTTTAAACACTGAAACCGTAAGCCCTGCCGGTGAATAAGCTGTTTACCCTATGTGGAATATACATGTTCAAGGCATTAAGTAGTTAAATAGACATGGAGACTGGATCCTGGTCACTGATCTGAACGCTCACTGATCAAACACCTGTGCCAGTAAATGCCTCCCAGTGTCCTTTGCTCCCCCCACTGACCCCAGTCCTTCTTCCTGAGTGCTGGATTTCCTCCAGGCTTTAATGAAACTGATAGATTAGTGAGCTTGTCTGCTCGATGACACGGCTGTCCGTCCTTCAGTCCCGAAATAACTCCTGTTGCTGAGCGGACAATCTCTCTCTCTCTCTGGCTGGAAAACGCTGTCAGATGTGTGGTTGACAGGGAAAGACTTAGCGTTTGAATCAAATTACACATAGAGCGCTACGCCTCCGCGACACACACTAACACTTGAGCGTATACCTATCTACATTACAGTAAAACGCCCCACTCATCTCCTAGAGATGTTTCAGGTCATCTGTCACGGGCCTCATTGGTGGCCAAAACTTGGAGGAAAAGCTATTTGGCCTTGTTAACAACAAATATCGGTCACACTTTATATTAGGTGTCTTTAACTACTATGTATTTACATAAAAAAATAAGTACAATTTACTTCTAGTGTTCATGTTGAATTATTAAACACTTGCTGTTGTTGAAGTAAGTCATGGTTCGGTACAGGTTTGGTGGTACGGGTAGGGAAGGGTCAACTGTGTAATTATAGATGCAGGTATTTTTTTTTAAATGCAATGTAAAAATGTATGTACACAATTGTATCAAATGATTAATTTAAATGTTAGTATATAGTATTTAAATATACCTCATATAAAGTGGGACCCTGACATTATATTTACATTAGAGCAGGGGTCTCCAACCTTTTTTCAATTGAGAGCTACTTTTTAAAAATGAAAGTGGCCGAGAACTACTCATGTAATACAATACTTAAATCTCTTAAATAATGTCTCATAACTCTCATATTAACAGCTATCCAAACTGTTTTAGACCTAAAAGAGTTTTTGTAGGCCTATATATGTCACCCTTAAATGTCAGAGAAAAGAACAGAATCAGAGATTATTTTTTTTATAGAAAATTGTACTTTGCATATTATACTGTAAACACATAATTACATAGTTGATTTTATAGTGGATCATAACTAGAGATGAAATGGCATGAAAATTTCATTTCATGATTATAGTGACCAAAATGATCACGGTTATCACAGAATCCTGTTCAAAAAGTACTAATACTACTAAATAAAATCAATTCACCAAGTTTTATGTCGAAAACCAGCAAATAACAAAAAAATAGTATCAATATGCACTTTTTGTTTGCATAAATATTAAAATAATAACATTAAAAATGATGGCCAGATTTTAAAGGAGTGTCTTGCAACATGTTATCTACTAACATGTACAAGTTCAAATAAAGTTTTGACAAAAAAGGTTTTATAAAAAGATAAACCTCACATATTTTAGCCTTTAAATCAGTTTTATACAAAGAATGAGTCAAAAAAGATAAATTGCTGACATTTACAATGCACATTAGCTTATCTTTTATTATTAATAGTAAAATTCGGTCCGATTTTCCCGTGGCGTCTGTCGTTGCACTGCGCTCTCCACAACGTCAAATAAGTTTTAGTAGCTAATGGATTTCCACGACCGAAAAACGCTTGCTGTAAGATTTATTTACGGAGAAGAGAAAAACACCCGTAGTGTTTGGGTGCACCCCCATCCTTCATGTTGACTGAGCTTTCAATGTTGTTACGGAAAGGGTGAAGCTGATTGATTGGTTCTTGTCACATGACCTGCGGTGCGCTTGCGGCATTCTGAAAAGTTGAGATTTTCTCATCTCGCTGCGCCTGGAAAAAATGAGCGTGTCGCTTCAATTATGAGCGCGCTTGCCCACGCGCCTACATTTGAAATAACGAACAGTTAATGTGAACGGACCCATGGCGAGCTACCTCCAATCAGGCCACGAGCTACTGGTAGCTCGCGAGCGACGTGTTGGAGACCCCTGCATTAGAGTGTTAACTATAACTTTGATGCATTACCCTGAAAAATATTGATACTTGATACCTGAGCGAAAAATTGGAACAACATTAAGGAAGGACATAAAATTTGAGCAATATCTAAATAAATTGAATTTACTTTTGACCATAATCATATTTTCAATGAACAACTACAACACAGGCATGATAGCTCTGTGTGGGATTATAATAAATAATAATCGCATTGCAATTTAATGACGTACAGTTTGCAAGCAAATCACAACTTGTATTTCTAGGTAGCAGCAGAATTGATAAAGCATTCATTTTAATGTAACTCGACATCTAAAACCTTTTACCTTCACAAATGCCTGTTTCACACTGCATGGCCAAAAAAAGCCACTGTTTGGAATTAAATGGGAAAATGCTTAAAGTCCCTGTAAAGTCAATTCTAAAAAAATTCTAAACCCATTATAAATGTTAGAAATGTATTGCTAAAACATATTACAAAGACTGTGAACTGTGAATTACTAAATTGTGGAGTTAGACCGTTAAACAGTTTTTAACCTTTGCCATTTTCCAGATTTTTTGGGCGGGGCTAAAACGGGGCTCGATGGCGCACTGGAGCCCCTGAGCTCGTGGACACGCCCCTACTTGATGACGCACTGGAGCCCCTGAGCTCCTGGACACGCCCCTACTTGATGACACACTGGAGCCCCTGAGCTCCTGGACACGCCCCTACTTGATGACGCACTGGAGCCCATGAGCTCGTGGACACGCCCCTACTTGATGACGCACTGGAGCCCCTGAGCTCCTGGACACGCCCCTACTTGATGACACACTGGAGCCCCTGAGCTCCTGGACACGCCCCTACTTGATGACACACTGGAGCCCCTGAGCTCCTGGACACGCCCCCTACTTGATGACGCACTGGAGCCCCTGAGCTCCTGGACACGCCCCCTACTTGATGACGCACTGGAGCCCATGAGCTCCTGGACACGCCCCTACTTGATGACGCACTGGAGCCCCTGAGCTCCTGGACACGCCCCTATTTGATGACACACTGGAGCCCCTGAGCTCCTGGACACGCCCCTACTTGATGACACACTGGAGCCCCTGAGCTCCTGGACACGCCCCTATTTGATGACACACTGGAGCCCCTGAGCTCCTGGACACGCCCCTACTTGATGACGCACTGGAGCCCCTGAGCTCCTGGACACGCCCCTATTTGATGACACACTGGAGCCCCTGAGCTCCTGGACACGCCCCTACTTGATGACACACTGGAGCCCCTGAGCTCCTGGACACGCCCCTATTTGATGACACACTGGAGCCCCTGAGCTCCTGGACACGCCCCTACTTGATGACACACTGGAGCCCCTGAGCTCCTGGACACGCCCCTACTTGATGACGCACTGGAGCCCATGAGCTCCTGGACACGCCCCTACTTGATGACACACTGGAGCCCCTGAGCTCCTGGACACGCCCCTACTTGATGACGCACTGGAGCCCATGAGCTCGTGGACACGCCCCTACTTGATGACGCACTGGAGCCCCTGAGCTCGTGGACACGCCCCTACTTGATGACACACTGGAGCCCCTGAGCTCGTGGACACGTCCCTACTTGATGACACACTGGAGCCCCTGAGCTCGTGGACACGCCCCTACTTGATGACGCACTGGAGCCCCTGAGCTCGTGGACACGCCCCTACTTGATGACGCACTGGAGCCCATGAGCTCGTGGACACGCCCCTACTTGATGACACACTGGAGCCCCTGAGCTCGTGGACACGTCCCTACTTGATGACGCACTGGAGCCCCTGAGCTCGTGGACACGCCCCTACTTGATGACACACTGGAGCCCCTGAGCTCGTGGACACGCCCCTACTTGATGACACACTGGAGCCCCTGAGCTCCTGGACACGCCCCTACTTGATAACGCACTGGAGCCCATGAGCTCCTGGACACGCCCCTACTTGATGACGCACTGGAGCCCATGAGCTCCTGGACACGCCCCTACTTGATGACGCACTGGAGCCCATGAGCTCGTGGACACGCCCCTACTTGATGACACACTGGAGCCCCTGAGCTCCTGGACACGCCCCTACTTGATGATGCACTGAGGCCACTGAGGCTGGCCCCTCCCCTAACAATAGAGCACATTCACATCAGTTCGCCGCTCAATCGCGAGTTACTGTCTGTACTATTAGTTACTACAGCCTACAGTTTGCTAGCTAGCTATGCCTTCGACGCGGAAATGCGTAGGCTACTACCTGGATGCGATCATGTACTAAACAGATCGGTGTCTTTATTTAAATTTCCTAAAAACGATCACATCAAGAAGAGGTGGATTCATTTTGTGAAGAGCCAACCTTGATGGAGAGCTGAGGATCACCGCCAACACCCGCCTCTGTAGTGATCATTTTACACGGGATAGTTTCATAAACTTTCGTCGGAGACAACTGGGATTCACTGATAATCCGCTGTTACTGGTGAATGGGCCGAACCAACTATCTCCCGCCTCGGCCTTCATATCCCCGTACCGAAAGCAGTATCAGCTAATATTACCATCGACAGCTTTCCCGCGAGTGGGCGTGGTTTCAGCGCAGCCAGTGGACACGCCCCCAGCGTTTGAGAGCAGAGAATAATGCTCATTTTTTCAAGATTTTGATAGCTTATTTTATGTACTTGCCGGCTTTTTTTATCATTAACATTTGGCTAGGTGGCTACTAACACATTTTTCTGTTGTGTGACAAACTCAGAACACATACTTAATTTTGACTTTACAGGGACTTTAAGAGTATATCATTGGATCATTATTGCAGATTATTATGTTTCTAACATGTTATTTGCAATAACATCAAAATAACATAACATCATTCATTTCCATCTAGAGGTGGTCAAGATCTTGTATTGACAATGCAAGAGTCCAGCACTCTGTAAAGTCTCCTCCAGCACACCCCAAACACTTCCAGTGAATGTAAGGTCTGGATTTAGAGGAGATGATTCATGTGTGAAAATGATTCGTCATGATCCCTCACAACCATTCTTTCAAAATTTAAGCCTGATCCAAACTCCATCAGTTAGGGTTAGAAGAACTGTTGGCAAACTTATAACATGCTAGAAACATAATCACTGCAATAATGATCCAATCATTGACTCTTTTGCCTATTTCAACTTTTTTTTGTTGTCCGACAGTATTTCGCAGTGGCGCGATCATTTCAGTGCAGAGTCTGCGCTTCTCACGCTGAATTCAAGCCAGCATGCATAGTTCCGGGAAAAACACACCCGTGTTTACACGACAAATAACAAATTTCACCATAAAATCATATGAGGTGTTTGACTTTCAGCACTTGAAAAAAAAAAAGAAAGAACACACGAATCCAATTCTCAAAAGCCTGTTTAAATTATTCAAAATAAGGGTAAATATTAACTTTAGAAGATTAATTTTATCACACAGTATAAACTACATATACAGCATTTTTTAAATGCATGTCACACGATATACTGTATTACACTGCCAGTGTGAAAGCACAACTTCCGCACTGTATACACACACTTTATACAAACCCAAAAGACTTCTGTTCATCATTGACACACAAATACATTTTTCACCAAAATATTGACACATTGACACCTCCACCTTGATGTGTAAGATCAAACCTCAATGAGGGGAAGTAATTGGTGAGAGAATTTTCATTTTTGGGTGAACTGACCCTTTAAAGGGATCGATCACTCAGCTGCATAAATTATGTCCCATTTACTCACCATCATCGAGATCTGAAAGCTACAGGAGAAAAGAAGATTTTAACTGAATAACAATGTAAATTTGAGTCTGTTTCCCCATACAAAGCATATGTTTGTAGAGGCTTTGGTTACACTTTATTTCGATAGTCCACTTTAGACATTCTACTAACTAGTAACTTTGCAACTACATGTCAACTAACTATTAGTAGACTGTTAGGTTTGGGTTCGGGTTAGTAGAATAAGTTGACATGTACATGCAAAGTTACTTATAGTCAGTAGAGTGTCTGTTGGGGAGCATCAAAATAAAGTGTTAGCAAATATTAAGGCTACTAATACTCTAATGACTGCTTGCCAAGTTACTTATAGTTAGAATAATATCTAAAGTGGACAATCAAAATAAAGTGCTACCATTTTTTTTAGGAGTGAACTATTCCTTTAAACAGCTGAGCAAGCAAAAGAAGAGCTTTCCAACACAAAAAAGCATTTTTAGCCTTAAATATTACAAAACAAACACAGACGTTTAACACAGAATAGTGTTTATATTATTTTTAAAGGTATAAGTTTTAGTTACCGTGGAGACTTATGACACGGCATGTGGCTTCAATAAAACGACGACATTAAGGGCCTTATTTATGGCGATATATTCATTTTCTCAGTTTTTACAAGCAGTGCATTATAAGGAAAATATTAAAACGTTTGTTCACATTCAAAAGACTTGATCCTGATTTATGAGTTCAAGAAATTGCCGGATGCAACCGTTCGCAACCTCAGAGTCATTTTTACCATTTGAAAATGGAAACTGAGACCAAATACTGGTAGCACTGTGCTAAAACTCCGGGAAGGAGAGCGGAGGGAAAGCATTTGACCTACTTTTGAGCATTTCTCACTTCTGTAAGACATGCTCTCGGATTCCCCCGTTCCCTCAGCAGGACGCGCTGCTCTCGTCCTGTCCTGTGAGGGTAAGAGAGAGGGAACGGGACAGGCTGACCGGAGGCGGAGGGGTGAACCTCAACACTGTAAGCTGCTGCTGGGATGTGTTGTTCGACAGCAGTACTTCTAGTACTAACTATAACAGCATTTCAATAACATGACAGTAGTTAAACTCTTTTCAAGACATTGTTGCCTTTCCAATAATGAGCTACTTTTTCCATTCAGTTGAGCCTAGCGTGTTGAAATGCTACATCCCCAGCTAACAAAAATACATTTTAAGAACATTTTGCTAAGATTCCCATTGAGTTATGAAAACGTTATATCGGAAGGTTCTCTTAGCGTTCAAAACTTCCAATCGTTTTTTTTTTTTTTTTACTTTTTAATAATGTTTTTCTTCACTCTAAAATTTGCTGGGTTCTTTTTTTTAACCCAGACTGCAGTTGGGTCAATTTGTTGGGTAATTTGCATGGTGTTGGGTAGTTTTCTGTAAGCCATAGTGGCAATTACGCACTACCTCACACACTACCCAGCCTGCTGGGTTATAGTAACTCGTTGCTTGTTTGCCAAACTGTATAAAATCAGATGATTTCACCTCCTGTTCTGAGAGAGAACTTCCATAGGTGATTTTCCTGAACAACTTTAGAGTTTGCATTCCCTTGTGTATCCAATAATTTGCCTACTGTACGGACAAAAAACGTCTGTAGTTTAATGTTTTTTTACATTTACCGTTGTTTTGCTCCGCTAAATAATTTATATAAATTAAATAAGTTATAAATAATTGCTGCAAGAAAAAACACACATTTATTAGGTAAAATTAACCCAGCTTTTAGTCAATATGAGCTGACATTGGATGGGTTACTTTAACCCAGCATGTGTTCTGTCCAATATTTACCCAGCACTGGGTTTCCTATCGGGTTGTTTTTTAACTCAGCCTTTTTTTAAGAGTATTGGTTACCAGCGAAATTTAAGGGAACATTCTATTATACGGATTTTACCTTTGAATGTTCTCTGAATGTTCATTCTAAAACAAGCAGTAACATTTAAAAATGTTGGACGAATGTACAACTAAAACGTTTGTGAAAAAAAAAAAAATGCTACATGACCAATATATAAATAATGTTCGCAATACTATTGTTTTTACTTGTAGAATGCAGCCTTGGTGAGCAGAAGAGGCTTCATTGAAAAACATCGACCCCAAACCTTCAAAAGGAAGTGTGTATGAATTATGTTTTTTTTTTCTCCTAGTTTTCTAAAAGTGGTATTTAAAACTGTAAATTGATCTGTTTAAATGTTCAGATTGATACCCCTTTAAATAGCTTTGATAAAGCCCACCTCCCACACATATCTTAAATGGTGTTAGCTGCTTTGTATTAGTAGTGAAAATAACTATTTAGGCTTACTGTAGTTTAGCTACTTAAATAATGAGTAACTTAGTTTCCAAGGCTAAAATCACACAGCCGCAGAATACAAGATTCAGTTTTGTTCAAAGCACCATATAAAATTCTGTTCAAACTCAGAGACTGCCAACAGCATACAATAACCCAAGCATATACCATGCATTTTCAGGGTTTGGATGAAATTTGTGCTGCTTGACAGCTACAGTTGTCTGTTACGTCTTTGACATGAATATGGCAATAAGCAATTCGCTGGCACAACATAATGAAAACTGCCACAATATAGGGGTAATGTACAGTCATAAAGCTAGACAAAACTCCAGTTAAGTGTTTATGCAGAAGAGAAAGAAAGAAAAAACAAGCCAGATCTTTGGCTGCAGAGAATGAAAGCATTGGGAGCTGCTTTATAGAAATAAAAATGCAATGCAATGAAATGTCAAGACATTTAGTACACCTGCATTCCACAAATAAAAAATGACTCAACTTGGAAATTGACTTTGGTGACCTGTTCATGCAGACATTTTTCTCTTCCTGTCTGCTGTTGTATGTACAGGACATTTGGAGAGCCGCACGACTTGCACCTGTTAGTAAACACTGTTTTTCCGATCTTGAACACTGCGTGGAAGCAGCCAACGTAGCTTCCAAAAAACTGCTACTGAGAGTCGAAGCCTTGAGAGGCCGAACGGAAGCCAGATTAAGCAGCGAGGGCAGAGGAGTGGGAGTGGGAAGACAAGGGAATGCTGGGAAAGAAATGAAAGACTGGGAAAGAGTGGGAGGGAGAAAAGTGACTGAGAGGGAAAACAGAGAGAGAAATAAAGAGAGGGAATGTGAGATGGAAGAGTTCTTCCCTCCGCCCTGACGCTCACCTGCCAATAGCAAATTGAAAACAACTCTGTTCATAATCCCTAGGAACTAAAAATACCCCATACTTTTGAAGGCCCTTCCATGAAGGCTGCTTAGTCCCTGCAGGACTCCTTCTGAGCAACCGTCCAAAACACACACACACACAGAAAAATGATAGACAAAGACCTGGAAGAATTTATATTGGCACTTTAATTTGAATCCGCAATAAAAAAAAAATTAAGCTATCTTTTTTCTTTCTTTTTTTTTGTGAAGAAAGTGTGATTATTTCTTGCCATGCAAAAGTTGCTGTAACAAAGCTAGGAGTGTGTGTGTGTGTGTGTGTGTGTGTGTGTGTGACTGTAAATATGCTTGCTGCACTGTCAGAAAAATGTACAAAAATTGTACCTTTAGGTGTACAACTGCTTGTCTCTGGGGCAATACACTTAGAGTAGTAATATGCACCCTTAAGGTGCTATTAGGAAATTTTATCAGTAGATAAGAGTAATTAGTTACTTTTAGAATAATAGTTATAAGAGTAATAACTAATTGTAATTGATAATTGATAATTAACGTTTGATTATGCACACCCACGGTGTAACAGCCACGTATTACCACCTCGGATGTGCATTATTTTTCTAATAATTTATCGGCCCGGAGTCAATTATTCCTCTTATACTACGGTTACCACACCTCAAAACATTGTTCAGATGATGTACTGTATTTCAAGACATTTGTCAGATTGTTGTCCTTTAAACGCTCTTGTGTTGGACTAATATCTTTCGCATTAAATCCCAAGCCTCCATTGCTAATTCTAAAATGTAATTTTAGAGTTAGTAACAGAGGCTTGAGCCACTGATAGCAGACTAAAGCAGTTATTAATGCTATTTTTAGAGCGAGATAGAGTTAGAGAGAGAGAGAGAGAGAGTTATCAAGCGTGTGTGAATTACCCGAGTCTGTGCATCTCACAACAGTGTTCAGCAGCGCAAACTAATAGCGAAACTGTAAGTTTATCTGCTTCAAGAACAGGGCCGTTATTACCTCGCTAGTGAGAAATGTCATTGCTGTCAAAGTTGTTAAACTATTTTACCGATAAAATCGTCAGAGCAGCGCTGACAACACGTTTCTGTGCGAGTGTGTGTCCGTTATGTATGTGCGTTTAAGCTTGAGAAAGAGTATGTGCTTTCTGTACATAATAAAATGTCATTTTGTGGCAAAAACATGGAAATAATATTCATATTTATTTGCTGGGTCAGTTCGCTGTGGGTTTTGGTTATTTTGCTGTTGTAGCCTGTAAAGACCTTTGAAATAACTGAAATCATTTGGCGAAGTGATATAGAACTGTTTTCGGTCAAGACCTGCCTGGGACTACTTTAGCCGTGCGTTTCCCTGAAAATACTTGCACATCTTAGATTGTCCGTCACCCAATCAGATTCAAGCATTCAACAGCCCCATAGTACAAGGTTTTCTCAATGGTTGCCAGAGTGTTATGATTGGTTGCTTACTGACCAAAAAAGTCAAAAGTCTATTCTCAAGTCTCTGTAAATGACTTGGCTGCCTGTATGTATAGCACACCTCTCCTCAACAAGCCGCATTATTTGAGCAATCATATCTGTAGCACAAATGTTTCTGGATGACATTTAACACTGGAGTTCAAATCCTTAACCCTGTAAAGCCTGATATTTAAAATGGAACTATTTTAGAAATTATTTAATAAATAGTATTTAAAAATCTGTGTTTTTTTTTGAAGATCACATGATATATCAGGTTTTTATGGCTCATATAGTATGATATAGTGAGAATATGGAGCTCATACTAGAGGAGGAAAAACAGCTGCGTTTTTTTCAGAGATTCAAACTGAGCAAACATATGCAATTTGGTGCAGATGCTGATATTTATATGGGGGGGAAAGTGCAATGAAACTCTGATATCTTGTAATGTAAATAAAATGAGATTTTCATAATTATAACAGTATAACAGACTACTGACATAATATGCTTATAAATACCACTTGTTGCTCTATATTTCCCAATTATGCGTCTTAGAAAGGTGGTTAGTTTGTGATCAAAACTGTAGTTTTTATTGTGGGGACAATGATGACTGAGAGATGAACAAATAAACCTCGGACCTCAAAAGCCTGACGATTATATTTGATACTCATGATTTTTCTAAAAATGATGTATGGATAATCAAGTAAACATAAGGTGCTTCAGTCCAGTAAGTGTCCATGTTGATATATTACTGATAGTATACAAGTAAATCAGAATTGTTGTTACCAGCCAGGACCACCCCTAAATCTAATTGGCATGCTCCACATTTCTGCGTGTTAAAATGTCAAATATGATTACGTGGTATAGAATATTATGTGGTATAGAATATTATGTGGTATAGAATATTGTGTGGAAAAAATTGATTTGTCTTTCTTTGGAAGCTCAGTCTGCATGGAAACATAACATCTGTCCGTCCTCTACTTTCTAACCTCCCAGAGCATCTCGATCTTCCTTTCTCTCTTCTTTCGAGGCCCTGGACACGTAGAAGGGCCCCAGATTTCATTCCCACACTGTGCTGAGCTCGTGTTAGAGTATTGTATTACATGAGACCTGCGCTCTGCCTGTAAACAGTATAAAAGCGTTGGAAGAGCAGTTGTTATTCTTTCACAATCTCTCTCTCTCTCTCTCTCTCTCTCATCCTTTACTCAGACTCTTTCTGTCTCACTCCCTTTCACTCTTTCCCTGTTACGCAATGCAGTTTGGCTGTCGCTAACTCCCAAGTAGAAGCAGAAGAGGGTCCAGGTCTTGCGTAAGTACTGAGTCCCCCTTTTTCGACAATAACCCCACTCGAGAATCTCACCGAGAGATGTTTAGTGGACCAAAATCAAATCTCTCAAGGCATCTATGAGAACACCGAGGGTTTTGTGATCAGGATGTTCTGTATAAACACACAGGCGGTAAATCTGCACTCAGTCTACTCCTAATGCTCCGATCCAACTTGGTACATTTCTCCCAAAGCTTTCATAATATCAACAGCTCGCACTCACATCTGAGGGGAACCCAAAGAAATGTGCAAAAGTAGCCGTTCATAAATAAATCGCTGGTGGATAATCTCACTCAGCCAGACCACTGACTAAATTGCAAAATGTCTGGTCCACATCGCAGCTCATTCTGGTAAAGAACCGCCCATATAGGCAAGAAAAGACTGACTGACATGTAAAACATGTTTTGTTTTTTTTGCTCCCATCAGAGGTGCATTTATGCATTTATATGGCCAGCAGCCATATCACCCTGTAGCCCAAGACTGGTTGTCCACTGAAGCTAAGCAGGGTTGAGCCTGGTCAGTACCTGGATGGGAGACCTTCTGAGAAAACCAGGTTGCTGCTGAGAGGTGATAGTGAGGCCAGCAGGGGGTGCTCACCCTGTGGTCTGTGTGGGTCCTAACGCCCCAGTGTAGTGACGGGGACACTATACTGTTAAAGAGCACCGTCCTTCGGATGAGACGTTAAACCGAGGTCCTGACTCTCTGTGGTCATTAAAAAATCCCAGGATGTCTTTCGAAAGAGTAGGGCTGTAACCCCAGTGTCCTGGCCAATTTTGCCCCTTGGCCGCTGTCCATCATGGCCTCATAATCATCCCCATATATACTCATTGGCTTCATCACTGTCTCCTCTCCACCAGTAAGCTGGTGTGTGGTGGGCGTTCTGGCGCATTATGGCTGCCGTCGCATCATCCAGGTGATGCTGCACATTGCTGGTGGTTGAGGAGATTCCCCCTTCTATGTAAAGCGCTTTGAGTGCCGAGAAAAGCGCTATATAAATGTAATGAATTATTATTATTATTATTATGTTATGATAGAAATAGATTCTACCACAATAATAGGTTGTTGTGTGGAGAGAGAAAAAATACACTAATATTCAAGAGTCTGGGGTAAGTACGGATGCATTCAATTGATCAATAGCAACAGTAAAGACATTTATAATGTTATAAAATATTTATTTTTCAAATAAATGTTGAACTTTTGAACTTTCTATTCATCAAAGAATCCTGAAAAAATGTGTCACAATTTCAACACGAATATACGCTGTTTTTAACATCGATAATAATCAGAAATGTTTCTTGAGCAGCAAATCAACATATTAGAATGATTTCTGAAGGATCGTGTGACAATTTTCCCTGTATTTTTGTTCTAATAAATGGAGCCTTGGTGAGCATTAGAGACTTCAAATACATTAAACTTAAAATAATAGGTCAGAAAACATATTTTCTGCCAGTCCAAAAGATAAGAACCAATGGCCCGGTTTCACATACAGGGTTCAGATTAAGCCAGGATTAGGCCTTAGTTCAGTTAGGACATTTAAGTAGCTTTTTAAAATGTGTCTTAGAAAAAAAACATTACTGGATGCATCTTGAGACAAAACAATGGCAGTGCAAGTTGCTTTCAGTTAAAAGTCAGTCTGGGACTAACTTAAACAGTGTCTGTGAAACCGGCCAATTATTTCATTGACAACTCCGAAAGCAAAGCGGACTATGCACATGGTCTGTGAATATCTAGTTTACTTGCTACTAAGACAAAACTCCTTGTATCAACCTGTTACCCTGTAAGCAACTGTTTCCAGGCAGTGTGATTGAAAAAATCTACTACTGTAAGTTGCCTAAACTACACGATTAGACAGATTAGAGCTGGCCAGTACAATAAAATGCTTTACAGTTTTGTGTGCAATATACATTTGTGCGAATGGACTCAAAGCTGGTGGATGACATGCTCTGGTTACACTTTATTTCGACGGTCCACTTTAGATATTCTACTGACTATAATGCCCCGTTCACACTGCAGGCAAAAGTGGACCAAATCTGATTTTTTGGGGGTCAAGTGACCAGGTCAGACTTCTTCAGAGGTAGTGTGAACACTCAAATCTAGCCCAGATACATATGTGGTCCTGAATCAGACCCAGATCTGATTTTTTTCAATGCGGCCGCAGTGTGAACAATCAAGGCGGATTTGATGCGACTTTTACGTCAATCTACGTCGACATTTGTCACAATTATGCGCCGGCGAAGCCCTAGACACAACAGACACAGACAGTAGCCTAACATGAAAAACTTGACTAGATATGGAGAACAGCGATGAAGCGAGTCAATGAGAAGGAGGTGTTAGATCTAAGTAGTATATGGGGAGATACTTCAATTCAAGCTAGAAGGACCTACCGTAACCGCTCCGTTTTTGAAAAAATTGCACACGAAATGGAAGAACGGGGACACAGGAGAACAGCGTCTCAGTGAAACTATTCACGTCATATTCCCACCACTCCTGGCTTCGTCTACGCATCCACACAGATCTCTGTAGTGAATTTGCAACCGTAAACCCGCAAAAGTTTCCATTACACAAACATTATGAAATAAATGCGAATATGCTTACTTCCTCCATAACCTCCCGAACTTTAGTGCAACCGCGTGCTGCGTCTGATGACATTGTTATTGTTCTTTTGCGCATGCCGGTTAGTTTGAAACCTCAAACAGTTCACACTGCAATCAGATATAGGTCACATTTTAAAAGGTAATGTGAACAGCCAATCAAAAAATCGGATCTGAGCAAAAAATCAGAATTGAGCATTAGGACTTGCGGTGTGAACGGGGTGTAAGTAACTTTGCAACTACCGTACATGTAAACTAACTCTCATTGGAGTATTAATAGACTGTTAGGGTTCGGGTTAGTAGAATAAGTTGCCATGTTGAAAAGTTACTTATAGTCAGTAGAGTGTCTGTTGCGGAGCATCAAAATAAAGAGTTAGCTGATATTAAGTCTACTAATACTCTAATGAGAGTTAATTGACATGTAGTTGCAAATGTACTAGTTAGTAGAACGTCTAAAGTGGACCATCGAAATAAAGTGTTACCCATGCTCTGATTGAGAATAAACTCCTTTTGTATCCATCACTATCACTCAAATCAGCTGGATAGAAACAGCCACGCAGTATTAATAGACTGTTAGGTTAGGGTTCGGGTTAGTAGAATAAGTTGACATGTAGTTGCAAAGTCACTCATAGTTAGTCAACCGTCACAGTGGACCATCGAAATAAAGTGTCACCCATGCTCTGATTGGCTGGCTGTACGATGTCATGCACGTTTTCCCCCTGCAGGTTGCTCCTTTTGTGTCCATCAATATCCCTCAACAAACAGCCACGCAGGCCCAGAAGAGCTGACGTGAGAGTCTGTGACAGGCAGTGCAGTGGAGGTTCAAGCGCCGCCCTTGGCCCACTCGCTCTGGTGTGTTGGGTTGTTTTTGGGATGGCCTGTCCGCACGCCTGTGTTTATTTACAGAGGGAGAGGCGCTGGGAGATCTCTCAGAGTCACTAAACATAATCCGTCATGCACACGCACCGGCCTCTTCTGGAACATACACAAATGCTGACACACTTCTTACACCCATGCACTCCAAACACACTCGAGAGCAACATCAACTTTCTAAACAAGCAGTAGGCCTACTGCATTCGCACAGGGGATCCTGTATTTGCACAAAGAAAATGATTGAATGTCACTGCGATTGATCAAAAAGGTGATGGTACAAGCAGACTTTTCTAAAGTAAGTGAGTTAGGTTTCAAATGATAAGATCTTCAGATCATTTAGCTACTATTCATTATTCATTTAGTATCAACTTGTGCGCGTGTTTATACAGCAGGGCAGATATTCTCTGGACTATTTCGTTATTTGGGTAAAATTAGCTCTGCTCCGTTTGCCATGTGTAACAAATCAGTTCGTGCACCCTGTAATTTTCTCAGAGATAAGAGAGGAACTTCGGTCTACAACTGTGTTAAAAGGCACTAATTATTTTACTCTTAAACCAACAAACCGGCTGACCTCAGACGAGCAGAAATAGCAACATAAGCAATACTGTTTCGATGCGGGTTTAAATTTAGGGTGTTCGCGAACCTTTTCATGACTGGATGTTTGCTTAGAGACAAAACCTCACTGTCACAGAGGTTTGGGTAACACTTCATAATAACTTCATCAATGTACATTAGTGCATTATATAACTCTCAACAAATCACTACTTAATGTACATTCTGATGAAGTAATGAAAACTTGATTCATACATTTTCACAAACATCCCTTCATTTGGTTGTACAAGAGCGACTGATATGTTGAGCAAAGTGCTTGTTTATGATATATTAGTGAAAATGAGCGTAACTGAGTTGAGTGTTATCTGGATCCTTTGGCATTCTCAGTGATTTTACCCACAGGGTAGAAAGTGAGCCGTCTGGCACTGACTGCGGCCATTCTTCATTTTGAGGAACATTTAGGTGTATGTTAGTGTGTGTAATCTATGGGAGACAACGTATATATTTACTCTGTGAACTACACCGTTACAGGTATCTTGCTGTAGTTCAGTACGTTCATTCATGTAAGGCTGAATTTTTGTCTGGAAAGTGATTAAATAAACACAAATCAAATATTGTACAAACTCCTGTAATGATTAATGGTCTATAATAAATCATATGAAGCTGTCTATATGAAAAATGAACAGTTTTTATCTACGGTTGCTGTGCTGAACAATCATTAAAAGAGTGTAGGAGCTCAAAATATTTCATTTCTACCATGCCGAATAATGATACAAACTAATGATGTCGATCTAAAACTGCAAAGCTCGATTTAGCTAATTCCTTTTATGAAAATGTAGATTTAAGCTATATTGCAAATAATGGGGAGCATGAATGATATTCCCATTTAACAAAAATATTTTCTAATAATGTTTTGCTAAAGTTCCCATTTAGTTCCCAAAATGATATTTTTGAACATTTAAAACGTCCAGCATTTTAAATGCTTTAAACACTTTTTTTCTTGGTTGTGCGAACGTTTATGGAATATTCTATTTTATCATTTTGCAAACATTATGGAAATATTGCTGAATGTTCAGAGAACATTCAAAAGTAACTGTATAACATAAAAAAAAACACTTTATTTCAAGTCCCCTTCACTCCATTTCACTAACTATAAGTAACTTTGCAACTGCATGTCAACTAGCTGTCATTAGCGTATCAGTAGACTGTCTGCTTAATATCTGCTAACTCTTTATTTTGATGCTCATCAACTGACATTCTACTGACTATGAGTTACTTTACAACTGCTTGTCAACTTATTCTACTTACTCGAACCCTAAAGGCCCGTTCACACCAAGGATGATAACTGCAACGGTAACGATAAATATAAAAGAATAGCTGAGTCCACACCGCAAGTACCAAACTTCTAATGAGAGTTGACATGCATATTAATGTAGTTCCCTATAATTAGAAGAACGTCTAAAGTAGACCTTCAAAATAAAGTATAGCCAAAACGTTAGATGAATGTCTAATTTAAATGTTTTTTTTTTTTGTATGTTTTTCTGCTAATGTTAAATAGCAGATAACTTTGAAAGAATGTTCTGGTAACGTTACAGGAAGAACGTTTGTTTATAACTCTGAGAGAATATTGCTAGAACTTTCGGAGAATATTCCCTGTTAGCTGGGTTAATGCGAAGATAATGCTTTTGTTTGGCTAGTTATTAATTGCATGAAAGTTGGTTTAACAGTGTAATCACGAGCGTTATTTTAGTTGCTCGGAGGAGATAACGCTAAGAAGTTAACAGCCACGTCCAGCTGTTTTTGCTCAATGACTCACTGTCATTTTTTTAACAGGTTAGGTGTGTTAGTGGCAAAAAAATATGGTGCTGATATCCAGCGCAAACAGAGAGCATACTTCAGCAAGCACTCAAAGCACATATATACTAAGTCATATACTCTTGAACAGCATAAACCACACAAAGTCATAAAACGGCTGCAACATAAACCATTTCCTAGAGCCTGGTCCCGGTGCACAGAGACGGCCTTGTGTTCCCGTGTGTACAGTCACAAGGGAGCTCTGTACTGGGCTCCAAGAGACCTGCGTTTAAAAACAGACCGGTGGGGCCACGGTATGTTAGCATTTATGCATGCATGGACATTTAATACCACAGTGAAAACATGCGGACCTGTTGAGCTGTATGGGACATTAGATTTAATGGACGTTCCTGCAGGACGGACGGACGGTATTTGAACGAGTTGGTTTGTTTCTTAAATAACGGGGCAGAAAAATCCATGTATCATGAGACTGCAGTAAATAACGGGTGTTGTGTGTTTATGTGTGTGTGTGTGTGTGTTTACTGTTGGAAACTTCACTTTGTGAATGATGTATGAGCAACGTTATTGCTAATAATAAAGCCGTAAACTAGAAATTGATGCAATTTGGTGAATAAAAATACTGTTAAAAATAACGATTCCAATTAGATCCAAAACGGGGTTTAGAGCCTGGTTTCATTGGTTTCATTTCAAATTCATTTTTTACACCCCAAGAACTCAATGCAAGAACTAGTTTGAGGTCAATCAGATTTACAAATAATGTTAATAATAATAATACTTTCATTCAGCAAGAATGCATTAAATTGATCAAAGGTTACTGTTAAAGACTTTTACATTGTTACAAAAAAATCCAATTTCAAATAAATCCTGTTCTTTTGAAATTATTCCAAAATTATATAAAGCAGAACAGCAGTTTTCAACATTGATAATAATCAGAAAGGTTTCTATCAAAGGAATCAATTTAATCTGACTATAAATTCACATAGAAAACAATTATTTTAATTTGCACTAATATTTAGTAATATATCAAATTTGTTTTGTATTTTTGATTAAATAAATGCCGCCTTAGTGAGCAGAAGTGTTTTATTTAAAAATAATATTTTAACACAATAATTATTTTTGGTTCCCCAAATAACCTTTCAGTGAACAGTTCTTAAAAGAAACATTATTGTCTTAGAGTGATGGAAATTGTAATAACCTAAAGAACATTTTTCGACTTTTTAGAACCATAAGTAGAACGGAAATGTTCCGTGGATGTTAAAGGTTCTTCATCGATGCAAATAAATAACCTTTATATTTAAAAGTGAAGCATTTTATTTTGGTGCTTTATAGAACCCTCATACCAGTATGTTGTTCTAAAGAAACCATAATGCACCACAATAACTATTTAAAGAGGCCATATCATGCCCTTTTACAAAGCCTTGATTTTGTTTTTGGGCTCTATAAGAACTGGTTTTCATGCTTGAATGTTCAAAAAACAAATGTTTCCCTTATATTCTCCATTGTTGCGGCTCCTCTCTGCCCTGTCTGTCAGTATCGCTCTGTCTCTATGAAGCCCCTCCTTCTGAAAAGCACACTGTGCTCTGATTGGTCATCTGGAGCAGTGTGTTGTGATTGGTGTGTTTGGGAAATGTCCCGCCCCTTACCATAACCAACACGGTACAAACTAACTCAACCAGGCCTCGTCCCTTTATTCTGCGTATGAATTATGTAAATGAGGAATATTATGACGTGTTTGTTCCCGGAAGAAACTCAAGACCACAACGGAGGCGTTTCAGGGAGTTCAGAAACACTGACACTGATATTCAGAATAACTGCCTTTGGAGGGACTTTGTGCTTTGGAACTTTGCAGACATATTTCATGCTCAAACAGCAACATTAGAAAGTAAGCTGAAATAATAATAAAAAAAAGCATAATAGGCCCCCTTTAAACTCTGCAGAACCATTTAGGTAACTCGAGTTCTTTGCTGAGCCCATGCACGAGCCACTGAAGAAGCTGTATTTGTAAGAGCACATGAGCTTGGCTGGAGGTGGGGAGAGGGGAGAACCTCTCCAGCGACTCCAGCTCCACACCCCAGCAACAGTGGGTCTCGGGCTGGAATTTTCCATGGAGCATGTGGCATACACACACTGCTCTCAAGTTTAAATAGTGCTGTGTGGGCTCTGCCAGCGCTCTGTCTCCGCATGAGCCCCACTCTATATCTCCCTCTTTCTCTCTCACATATTTGTGTGGCTTCCAGTGCCGTTGTGCCCTGCGAGCGCTTCCTGGCGCCCAACCAAATAAGGCAGATAGCCTGTGTGTGTTTATTAGCCAGCACGTTATTCTGACACAGGACACTTCATTCCAAGTCCAGGGAAAAGTTAACCATGTCCTATATATTCTTCGTTCTTTTCTATTTGCTCGTTGTTTCTTTGCCACACATTGGCTCTGCTCCAGAATCGGCACTATCTTCATAGGCAGCTGCCTTCTAAGGATTCTGATCTGAAATGGAATCTCACAACTGACCATTTTGGAACGCTCCACATAATCAGTGACTACAAATAGCCCTCCTCACAGGAAGTGCACTGGATGCTTGACTCACAATTGGTTTCGGTAAAGTTTGATGTTAGCGTGTTGCTAAGCTAACGGCAGTAAACGTTAAATAAAATACATAGCACACAAATATGTGGTACATTTTGTTCATTTTTAATCAGACTGAACTATTTTTTCATCCATACTTTTTACTTTTTAACTATATTTCTAGCGTACAACGGGGCTAAATTCACACTGTGGTAAAAAGCCCAATTGATTTTATTCTCCTCTAAAACAACTAGATAGCACAAAAACTCACCGCAGCACTTTTCTAAACATCGTTGTTTCGCGATTCACGTGAACATTTGGCTGATTCTTGATGCAATCATTCTGCGCTAATTTGATTTAATATTTCAAATGGTTAACAGTTTATTTTGATGGTCCCTTTTGAACATTCTGTTGACAATGAGTAACTTTGCAACTACATGTCAACTAACTGTCATTAAAGGATTAGTAGACTGTCTGCTTAATATCTGCTAACTCTTTATTGTGATGCTCCTCAACACTGACTATAAGTAACTTTGCAACTACATGTCAACTTTAACCCTACCTGTCTACTAATACTCTATAGTCAACATAATGTGTTAAAGGGACCATCAAAATAAAGTGAAACCTTAAAATGTTGTAAATTGATGTAGCAAATACAATTACTGAACATATTTTTTGTTAATGATTTTCAGTTCTGTTCAAGTAATTAAATCAACATATTTTCAATAACTGAAGACTGTGTAAACGTTTGGTATTTGGGGTAAAAGGTGTCCCTGCTGTTGGGACGAAAGGCACAATAATTAACATGATAATAAATAGCTGTCTGACGTTTCCATTTGTTATCATGATATGGTTAGATTCAGAAGTTAAATATAATTTGTTAGGTTGGGTGTCCAGCTTAGAGATAAACACCATCTTTGTAATGAAGCTATCATATTAAAACTATATTAATCATATCATGTAATGAAATAGATGTATTGTTACTACTGCAAAGCTTTCAGAATCTCTGCTTTAAAAAAAAAAATAGATTATTTTCTGCATTCTTAAAAATAATGAGAATTTAAATTGAGAATTGGAAAGTACATTTCCCTTAAGGTTAGCCCCGTTATACCCTAATCAACATTTCTGTTTCGCTTCGCTTGAGCTCGTCGCAATGCATTCTGGGATTTCAATACCCAGTACGGACACATGTGATACTGCTTTAAACCTGTCGCAGACAACTCACATCACAAACCAGACGAGCCATTCTGTACTCGCATGCTCAAGTTCAAGGCAGACGTCCAAAACAGTGAATCTAATCACCATACAGGCAAAAGTTCACTTCAAGAATGAACAAAGTGGATTTGACCCATTTGGAGTATATATAAAAAAAATTTTTTTTAAAAATCAGCTCAAACCATTGAATTCGATTACAAAAAGTGATGCATATTATACTTTATCCAACGGAGCGTGCCTATGATGCCTTAAATGCTAACTACGTAGGCAGCTCAGGGTTTGGAGCAGAGCCATTGTGATCTAACCCACAATCTCAAAGTGCAGATTGCCAAAGTTCAATTCTAAAATAATCAGTGCCGTTTCTCTGATTGTTGACACGGGATTATTTATATCCTGTAAACTGACTGGGGCTGGCACTGGGCCATCTCTATTCATATTTGGAGTATTTATACAGCCGGCAGAGCCAAGAATAACATTTAATCCAAAATATACCTTGGGGCATAAAATATCTCCTCGTTTATTTAGCTTTTTATGCTGTGTACTCACATTTGATCCGGGAACTCAAAGCGATTACATAATTAATGGTACAATAAGGACATTTAAAAGCATTGATTTGCTTGAATAGGACTGACTTTCAAGACACAGTGGGGTAGTATTTCGGTTCACTGAGAAGCATTATTCAAACGTGGTGTGTGTGTGTAAGGGGGGATGAGGATAACATTCTGGTTGCTAAAAGAGAACATGAAATATCCTTTCAAATGATTGCTCAGCCCAGCGAATTTGCGTGAATAATGTAAAGATGGTGCAGGAGGGTTGACGCTCCTGACTGCAGACAGCTGCACAAATATTGATCAGGGGAGAGCACACTATAGCCTGTGATGTGGTGACTGTGGCTCAGTGGTTAAATCTGCGCTGCAACTGAAAGCCTGTGGATTTAAACCCCTCCAAGGGGTGACGCATTGCCACTGTGTGCTTGAAAAAGGAGCCTGGTTATTCCAGTGGGACTGAACCTCTAATATGTTAACTAAATGACAAACTAGTCATTTAGAATGTAGTCAAGAATCTGGCAATAGTTCGCAAAGTATAATAATCCCACGTTACATAAGGTTCACGTTAGACAACAATAACGGAGTACTCCAGGCTATGACCATGAAGCAGCATTTTTTTTTCTTTTCAATTATGTAGGACATTTTAAAATACAAATCTAATAAAGAAGAAAATAAACCATAAACCAGATCTACAAGAGTTATGGATTAGGGGAACGACATGCAGAGCATAAACCAGCACAATGATCATTTTTAGCACCGAGGGTTAAATAGCCATTTAGCTGGTTCTTTTATCTGCGATGCGGGTGGAGGGACCTGTAGATCTGGGGTGCCGGGACAGCCGAAACCACCAGCCACAATGTTAAAAGATTGTGGGGACTGAGTAAATGCCAATTTTCAATTTTGCAAGCTCTCACACATATTACATTTATGCATTTTATCCAAAGCGAAATGATGCTAAAACTCGACACTAAATCATCCTGTGCATTGTTGGTAGTTTGATAGTTAAAAAGGTGCTTTGAGATGATCTGCGTATTACAAACATCGATTGAATAAGACTGTTTACATGTATTCCTATTTGCATTCTTTCCTTTGGGCTGAGGGAGGGTGGGGGTGGCAGGGAGCCCATCGGGTGTTTTTGCACTGGGGCCCATAAGATCCTATTTACACTACTGGACTTACACCCCCCATGCACAGTGATGACGAGGTTTGAACCTACAAGCTTTCAGTTACACGTTCCCCAACCCCACCCCAGAAACAGGTTTGAAACACTCACTCTCGGCAGGGTAGAAGGGCTGCATGTCTATCTTGTGCACTTCTTTGGCGTAATACTCCTCCTCGCTGCGCTGTCTCTCGCAGGTGGCCGCGCGCTCGTTGGCTTTCTCCTGAAGCAGGTCCCGTGTGCTGTTATAGATGGCGATGATGTCCCGGGACACCTCCTCGGGCTCGGGGTAGATCTCAGGAGGACTGCTCAGCTTGAGTTTACTGAGGATCTGACCGCGGATGGCCTCGATCCTCTTCTTTTTGAACTGTTCCATGTCCAGAGTGCTGCATGTGGATAAACTGACGGCCACTGTGGCTAAATCCAAGGTCAGAAGGAGACTCAAGACGTACAAGTTCATTTTGTGCTTTTGTTTTTGTACCAGAAGCGAGTCTGAAAATTCTAATTAATGAATTAAGTCACGCAGAAGCCCAATCATTTCAATAAAATATATTTTGCCAACTTCAAACTTTGCGCACTCTTATCAATGGCAAACGTCTCTCTCTCTCTCTATATATATTTTTTTTATTGTACCTGCAAATCCATCCGAGGTGCCAACATGAAATGGTCTGTCAGATCCGTTATATTCTGGAGAGAAACTAAGATCTTCATTCCAAATCACTTCATAGTAAGTGCAAAAAAGCACGGGGCACTAAAACAGTTATTGATTCGGCCATCAAAAGTGTCTGCTTCTCAGAGCTCCGTTGATGCAGTTGTTGATGACAGACGCGTCGCCTGCGGGCTTTTTGCGCGCACTTCCACCGCATCAGAGCGCCGCAAACTCTCTCCAAACGGCCGCGCAATCACGCCTCCCACTCACCCTCACTCTACGAGAAGATGTGGAGGTCCAGGAAAAGCCTCTGCTCACTCCGCAAGTCGCATCGCCTCTCCTCAGACGCACAGGTTTGCGCGTTTGGCACCGGCAGATGCTGAAGAAAATAAAGCTGTACCTGTCTCACGCGTCCTAAAGTCGTGGAACAGAAAAGAGTATACGGACTGATTACTGTAAGAGCAGGTAAAAGCGATTTCCTTTTCAGTTTACGCACGCCTCCATTCCTTCTGGTGGAAAACAACGGTCCCTGTGCCAGCACACACATGCACATCTGAAGGCAGCCGGCTGGAGAGAGATATTTATATAGGACTGACTTCACCACGTGGTTGTGGTCATCACGGTGAGACCGGGAGATTCGTCAGCGCGCGGGTTTACCGAGCACTTCAGTGTAAATATCTCAGCGTGTCGTTTCGCTTCAACACTGCGGCCAGGTCCTAACGCCCACGGACTGGGTCGGCTACTTCAGCTCTGGCACAACCAGACTGGGAGGCATGGCCTCCCTAATTTGAACCTCCCCCATAGAAAGTCAAAGTAAACCACAAAATATAGCATGAAAAAGATTTCGAGAAGCCAAAGTGGCACAGGCTATTTCAGCTGCGTAAAAACGCTCATGTAACCATTAGTCCCAGGTGGCACATCAACAAAACATACTGTAAATATGTATTACTTTATGAAACTGTTACATGTGATATAGGTCATTAAAACCTTTAGTGTTTCGTTTCCTTTCAGATGATTGACATTGGGGATAACGTGGAAATAATAGACAAAAAACATAAATTAAACTAACTGGGTCATTTGAAAGTTTGTGATTAAACTGTGATTTTTGTAAGATTTTAAATATTGTGTAATGCATTTAATTGTTAATTCATTACATTGCAACATCAATTAGCATTGATCCAATTAATTAGATGCATTGCAAGCGAAATACTTTTTTAAAGTAGTTTAGATAATTATGCCTTCAGAAGGTAGCCTACTAGTTTTAGTTTTAACTTGACGAGTCTTGTGTGTTCAAGATTCTGCTTCTCAGAAAGAGTTTAAAGTTGTTATTTTTTACAAACATCCACTTATCAGTTGTCTACAGTACAAAATCATGGTAACAGGGTTTTTTTTAAACAACAAAATGACCAATCATATTTCACTGTCTTCATGTAGGATATCCATCATCAGACAAACAGCATTAAGGTTTCATGCATAAAATATTGACTTTATTAGTCTGCAGTGTGATGCAGTTTATATTTTTAGCCTTTATAAATTCAATGAAATGAGACAGAGAAGCCTTAGTATAAAACCACCCATCTAATCTGAATTGTTATCTTGCTTCATTATGTATAGTCCCAAAAAAATGTTGCAAATAATAGCTTATGTTATTACTACTGTTATGACACAGGCAACTGATAAGGAGCGAGAAAGCAGGCCCAGCTGTTGCCTCAGTGCATAAACATCTAGCTGATAACCCATTTTGGGAGGTTGGATCACAGGGCCGAGGCAGATTCTCTGTGTGGAACAAGTAACGGCAGGCTCCCTCAAAGCACCTGCTTGATTTACTCTCCCATCCCTTGAGCTTATGCTTAGAAAAAAAAAATCATCATTTGCCAAAGCCTTTTGTACCCGGCCCACACTCCAGTAATCTATCAGGAATGACAGGCCTTCAGAACCCCACCGACAGCCCTACCGACTGCTGTAAACCAGATGTTATCACTAAATCAGTACCAACAAAGACAGATGTAAGACCGAGGGAGAAAAAGGTTAAGGATGTTAAGGAATAAGCCAAATCATATTAAGTGTAGAAAATTGCAAAAAAACAATTCTTCTGCATGGTCCACTTGATAGTTCTCACAATCACTTGCTTTGACTCGAGCAAGCTGATGAAATGAGGAGGAGGTTTTGTGATACAGACAATTGGTGACTATAAAAAGATGAGTAAGGGAGCTTGACCCTTTATAGGGCGCTCTGTCAACATGCGGGCATTCCTGGGTGGCAGGTCACAGTGTTGTCCTGACAAATGGGCCTTTTACGTTGGCCAAAATGAAGTGCTGTACCCTCTAGCGTACCGTCAGACACTGGGTAAATATATCTCATCTGGGTGTGTACACATAGCTGGACTGAGAGAGATAAAGAAAAGAAAGTCTAGAATCAGCACAACTGTCCTTCCGGCAAGGCTGCACCCTTAAAGTTCAAAGGTCAACTCCTGGGAATCAGAGAGGCCAACAGTGCACTTCTGCTAAAAGGGCCTGTTATATTACAACCTACAATCCTAATGAGCCGAAGATAATAGAATACACCATATGGCCCATATCATGATGGAAAGTATGAATTCAGTAGGAGTTCAGATTGCATGTACAGAACAGGCTTCTCATAGAGGTCAGAGAGTCAAACCAGCGGATGAGCACTGAACTACTTTGGCAGCAGCGCCTCCCTGTGGTCAACTAAAGCATCACTAAAGTCGATGGTGTCCAGCACCAAACCTAATCAAACTCTTGAACCAGCTAATCAAGATCACTAGAAGCTTCTAGGCTGGTGTGTTGGGGAAAGTTGGAGCTGAATGTGCAGAACGTAGGCCCTCCATAAGCAGAATTAAAGCCCCTGACTAAGGCCACAGTGATCCAAGAAGTATTTCGAGACTGTGAGATGTGGGATGAACTACATATTTCACACCTAATGTAACAATCAGATTAAAAGGACTCTAAATCAGGATTCTTCTGCTCCTGGAGGTCCACTGTCCTGCAGAGCTTAGATCCGACCCTTATTAAAGACACCTGAACCAAAGTAATCAAGGTCTTCTGGACCTTTACTAGAAACTTCGGGTGCTTCTCAATACTCACATTGATGCTTCCTCGTTTCCTCCCTCCTCCAGCTCGTGATCCAGAAACTGATCGAACTTGACGGACATCTTGACGGACGGACGGAGTGGGAGGTCAGGAATGAGGAGCGAGGAAGCTTCCTGAGGAGTCATGTGTGAGGATACACGGGTGTATCCTTCCTTCGCATCCTAAGGGGGTGGAGTTTAGACACGAGGAGCGAGGGAGGTTTAGAAGCAAGGGAATGAAACAAGGATGCACAAATAAGAAATGAGAAGCACCCTACCAGTCAGGTGTGTTGGGTAAAGTTGGAGCTAAACTCTCCAAAACTTTGGGCCTCCAAGTCCAGGATTGGACATCCGTTTTAACGGTCGATGACCTTAACTTTGCCCAACAACACAGGGTGATATTCAATTCTCAAATTGATGCTTCCTTGATTACTTGCTCCTTTGTCCTCCAGCCTGTGACCAAGAAACCAATCAAAATTACCATTCTTGAAGGACATCTCGATTCTCTAATTGCACTGCAAAGAGTGAGGAAGCTTCCAAATGAGCTACGAGTGACGATACACAGGTGTATCCAATGCAGAAGTCTGTGTCAAACAAAACTGACGCATGTATAAATTCTCCTCTCCCTTCACATCTGTCACAATAATTTTACATATTTTACCTCTTCCGTTTAAATAATACATCACATATTTCAAAAGGGCATCTTGCATTATTATTATGAATTTCTTGACCCAAACTTTTATAGATCCCTTAAGCACATCTGATAATGCTTTTAAAGGGTTAGTTCACCCAAAAATGAAAATTAAGTCATTAATTACTCACCCCCATGCTGTACCAACCCCGTAAGGCCTTCGTTCGTCTTCGGAACACAGATGAAGATATTTTTGATTATTTTGGGTCGTCAGGTTTCAATCCCTTAGGGAGCCTATGTAGGAGTGATCCAGCTGTCACATTTAATCATAAATATCTTCATTTGTGTTCCGAAGACGAACGAAGGTCTTACGGGGTTGGTACAGCATGGGGGTGAGTAATTAATGACTTAATTTTCATTTTTGGGTGAACTAACCCTGTAAGTGGTTATGCTAGCAAGACCAAGAATATTCAAACATACAAATAAGATTTCTTTCGATTCCTCGTTTTCTTTTCTTGCACCCTACGGAGGTGTTGGAGACGAGACGGAAAGGGTGAACAAATAAGAAATGAAAAGCACCCATGGTTTCTGTTGTTAAGGGTTCAGCATCATTTACATTTATTCATTTAGCAGACGCTTTTATCCAAAGCGACTTACAAATGAGAACAATAGAAACAGTTAAACTAACAGTAGGACAACAATACGGAAGTGCTATGACCCCTCTAGGTGTCATCTAACGCAGTACATGAATGTTTTTGTTTTTATTTTTTTAAATAGAATAGAAGAGAAAGTGTTAATGTTACTGGATCAAGTGCTGCCGTAAAAAGATGCATCTTCAGCCGTTTCTTGAAGGTGGCATCAAATTAAACTATACAGTACTTGTGCACTATTTCATCAAATGATAGAAGCTAGGCAAATAATGGACAAGTTGCATGACATCTCATCCTCAAACCAAGAACAAAACCACTCAGCGTTAAAGAAAATCCCCTGTTCGCTAGCAGCAAGGATAAATGTTGTGCTGAACAACATGTTATGTGCAAGGGGATTCTTGCCTGTCGAAAGCATCACAATTTTACTTTAGAACGCAGTATTACACATTTTGACCAAAACAAGGCAAAAAGAACATGACATTATAAACTAACAGCCATGATTCTCGTACTGCTCACTTTATCTGCAACATGATATACTGCACCAATATAAAACAAACAACAGAAATCATGACAGAAATTATTTATTAGCAAAACACTGATATAAATGACTATATACAGAAATAGAGTGCTGAACTTTGGCTAAACCTGCAGCACTCATCAATGCACTCAAAAAAAGACCCAGCTTTACCAGGAGATCAGGGCAACATCACAGATGAGTGTCTGTCCCTACTCCAGTCTCATTACTCCACCCTCTGAGAACTCTGGGTAATGTCGAGGCTTCTCTCTCTGTGCGCAGGGTCTGGAAATACACTTGTATGAAGCACTACACGATGCACATGGATCAGTCCGATTCACTGCTGTAGTCTTCAGAAGGCTCATGTCTGTCCTCTTCATCACTCTCTTTATCCCAGTCCTTCATGGATGCGCCCATCATGAAATCATCCTTTAACACGCTCCAGGACGGATTCTCCACCTTCACCTCTACAGGCCGCTATGATCAATTAACAGAACATGAATCAGTCTCATAAATCACACACATGAATTAATTCAAAAAGGCCTGAAATGTAAACAGTGCCAGCAAGTGGACACAATGAGTGAAATTGAAGTCCCACTGTGGTGAAAATCAAGCTTATAATGTGGTGTTTTTAATGTGCTTTAAGACAAACCATGTTCAAATTCACGTAAAACATTTTACATTTATCTTGAATTTACCTTTTATTTCAGTTTTGGCATTTTTAGTACTTCAGCTTAATCTTGTTTTAGTTAAATGTCAAGACATAATATCTATTTTGTTCACCTAATATTGTTTATATATATTAGGGGTGTAACGATACACGTATTCGTATTGAACCGCTCGGTTCGGTTTTCGGTACGCATTTTTAAACCGAACGGTTCGTTGGACCATTTTTCCTGCCGACCAAAATTTCGTTATTTCAAATGTAGGCGCGTTAGGCGTGGGCAAGCGCGCTCATAATGTGAGAGACGCTGGCGTGACCACAACATTGCCCAACATCAAATGGCAAATGTAATGCAAGCGGAACGAAACTGAGCTACTCGTTATTGTGTGGTTGACGGACCGTTTATCAGTTTGGACCAATGCAGCGCGAGCCGATCATAATCATCAGCACTGTCACTACACAGCGAGATCCAGTAAAGAAAGCATTCGCCACTGAAGTAATGACATCGCTGCGAGATCTAGTGAGAAACATTCACACTTCTCCGTTATTAACGGATCAAACAGCGCTGACGTGGAAACCAGGAAGAAACATTGTGCCATGAATGAACTGTTCAGTGTCCACAGATCAGCAACATTCACCATGGGTTTACTGTAGTAACACTACTAACTGTAACCATGGAAGTTTGGCAGGAATAGTCGGCTATAATGCTTTCAAGTAACATCACGTCGGTTTTATTTCGACATTAATACAATTGCTGCCCTCAAATGTTAATCTGAACTAAAATAAACCTTTGTTTATAACTACTACAATATTATATTTCATCTTGTCCAAGGAGCTGTTTTGTTTTATATGGTCCTAAGAAAAGTCAAGTATAGAGATGCACCGATTACAATTTTCTAGGCCGATTCCGATTTTTCCTTGAGTTTGAGCTGCCGATTCCGATTTTAGCCGATTCCGATTTCATTTTTTTAAACCACTTTACAGCACACACAAATATTTATTTTCTATCTTCTCTTTAATAGAACATTTTGCATAGAACATTTTTTTAACAGATAATCGCTATAAAATAGAACTATATAAATGACTCCTAGTGTGGGAAATTCTCACACATCTAAAGTGCAGTGTTATGGAAGAACCATTTCCTTTTCACATCCAATATCCAATAAAAAAAATGATATATTTAGCAAACTAAACTTCTGTATGAAAACAGGTAATGGCAATAAAATAATATATAAATAACAAATAAAATAAATATAGCCTTGCAGTATAAAGATATTTCTCACACGCATACACAGGCCTATTGCAATCACTTGTTGTATATCAATGGTAAGTTATATTTCTCAAACAGTTCTTCTCTCATCTGACACATGTCCAGCCAAGCTAAACAGGACAAGTGGAGCATGTGCAGGGAAACAATTGGGAAATAATAAAAACAAGTTTAAATGGGTACATTTTCTATAAATATTTTTGAGTCTTCATTTTCTTTCTGACATAGCCTAGCCTACTTCAATTCTTGTTAAAACACACCAGACATGCAAATTCTGTGCATTTTGGGCACTTTTTGGATGAAATCATATTTATTTTGTCCATCAAAAGTGTGCTTTCACTTAAATTGAGCGCAGCAAAAATAGATTCGGTGCCGAAACCCACGCTTCACTGTTGCTCACGCGACGCTAAACAAAAAAAAAAAAAAAAGCGCTGCTCCCGCTTGCGGTGTGAATTCACGAGGTTTCCTACATGTGTGCGTTTCGTGTGGACGTGTGATGCTGATGTTGTTAATCATGCGGCGCCCGAGTGCATTTGACCGGCATAAAGTCAGATTATGTCACACTGACCGGCCGGTCGCCCGGCCGATTCCGGTCACCAGCCGATCAATCGGTGCATCTCTAGTCAAGTATAGCTCCATCATTGCTCAAAGTAAAAAAATATCATACTTTATGATGTTAGTTTTAATAAAAATGTAATTAAAAAAATTAAATCAAGGAAATTTCTCTGGCATCTCTTTCTTTTTGCTGTATCGGGGCCGTTCACATATCGCGTTTTTTGCGCGCAAATGCGTTCTTTCAATTGTAGGCGCGCGTGGCGAGATGAAAACATCGTAACATCTCATCTCAACACGCCATGTGACAAAAACCAACCGATCAGCTTTGGCCTTTCCGTAACAACATCGACAGCTCGGCCGAACAGCTGATCATAGCTGTACAGGGCGGCTTTTTATTTCTCATCTCCATAAATATATCTAGTAGTAAAGCTAATGCAAGGGCTAGAAATCAATTAATTCTTTGCTGCTACTTCCTCGTCCTCATGGAGAGCGCCGCTTTCTCCTTTCTAAAAGCACTTGCTCTCTCCTGTGGCGTCTGTCGTTGCTATGCAACCATGAATAGAGGCGGCCTGGAGAAACGAGCGCGCTTCCCGCGCGCCTACATTTGAAATAACGAATTTGCACGCGCAGAAAAACACGCTATGTGAACGGCCCCTTATGGCAACGTGACATTAGCCTAATCGAAAATATTTCCAGCCACCACATTAGCAGAGCCGGTGGACGCCACGTCTCAGTGTTTTTAGGTGTGTAAGTGGATGTAGTGATATTACTGATCATGTGAAGATTTTGCAGCGGCGCTGAAAATCCAGTGGCGGCGCTGCGCCGCTGCTAAACACATTGTAGGGGAAACACTGTGTATATATATATATATATACATATATATATATATATATATATATATATATTCATCAAATTGATTTTGTTTTAGTTTACAATTACAGCACTGGTAAATAGAGTACATTTTGACCTCATGTTAACTTGAAGCAAGGAAAAAGTGCCATGTGAAAAGGAAGAGGAAAGAGAGAGAGCAAGCGTATGGGGAAAGTAAAGTAATCTCACCACTTTCTCCTTCTTCATGGTCGATGCGTGAGCCACATCTGCTCCCCGGAGTACATCAATGAAGTCCTTCTTAGACACGGTGGACAGAACTTTGGATTTCTTTCTCTCTGAACCCCCAACTTCCTTCATCTTTTCATCCACATTCTTCTGATGTTTCTTCAGCGCATTGAACAGCTGCACCACACCTCTAAAGGCATCACACAAAGAAACAATGAACTACATTAAACTGAAAATAGCACAAGAGGTCATAAATTGCTTGGCTAATCACCATAGTGTTAGTAAAAGAGAAGTGAATGAGGTTTCACCTGGTAGCAACTCTTTGTAGGTTCCTCTCATGCTCTCGGTCTCGAACCACATCAGGCTTCTCTCGGCACATATTCTCCCATGTTCGTTTCTTATCAATCTGTGCATTACACATGTATAAAAAACATGTTCTGGTGTGATGTGCCTTTTAACACCTCTCCAATGCAATGCAATACAATGAAGAAAACAAGTGTTTTTCAGCCTTTTTAAATCTTACTTCAAATGTTTAGAAGTTCATACTGAGCATAAAACTATCCAGCCAGCCATTAGTCACAATTGAACATCATTAAGTAACATCTACATTTGCGCCAAGAAAAACGAATGACATTTTTCATTTACGTGCTGATTCTTAAAAGTGACAGTAGCTAAAGTGGTTTTAGTACCACAGTGATTAACAGTTTTGAACACTTAGTTTACACTTATTTCACTTGACTGTGTTAAAGGGATAGTTCACCCAAAAATGAAAATTGCCATTACTCACCCTCAAGTTGTTCCAAACCTGTATGAGTTTCTTTCTCCTGTTGAACACAAAAGACATTTTGAAGAATGTTAGTAATCAAAGATTTAACGGTAGCCCTTGATTTCCGTAGTAGGGACAAAATACTATGGAAGTCAAAGGGTGTCGTCAACTGTGTGATTACCAACATTCTTTAAAACATCTTTTGTGTTTAACGGAAGAAACAAACTCATACATGCTTGGAACAAAATGAGGGTGAGTAAATTATGACAAAATTTTCATTTTTGGGTGAACTATCCCTTTAAGCATTTGGCTAAATGTAACATTTCTTTACCAAAAAAAAAAGAAAAAAGCAGATAAAAATGGTTTGCAATGTCACTGTTCATTCCAGCCCTTGATAGTTTAATATTAAATTGCTGTTCACAATTCATTTAATTCATGTGAGATTTGGTAAAGCCCAGCTTTGCCAAAGGTCAAATTTTACCCAGTGTAAAGTTCACCTGTTTCTTTTTTTCAAGACGCTCTTTCTTCTCCTTCTCCTTGAACTTGTCCAGCTCCTTGTTCTTCAGGAGGATGCTGGGTTTGCTGTCTGGCGTTTTTTTCCCCAGGATTTTGGCCATGGCCTCGGCCCATCCAGCGTTGGGATTTTCCTCAGCATCTCCATTCTGTTCTTCTTCACTCTTTCCATCCTGATCACCGCTGTCTTCTACATCACTTCCCCCATCGGATCCCTCCTGATCACTTCTTGGTCCACTCTCTCCATCATTACTGATGCCGTCATCAGAAACTCCATACTCTTCCTCTGAACATCCAGATCACAGAAAAAAAATTAAAATAATAATAATCAATGCAACATCAATTTCATACATAGTTATGGCATCACAGTTTATGTTTAAGCAGTTTCTGCCTAATTTTAAAATGTACCAAATGTTGGACACTCACACTAGCAGTGGAATGTTAATCACAAATGACTGAATCTTCAGAATCTCTTGATCAAAAGGCTTGAATGCTTGAAATGTGTTATATAATTCAAATATATGAATTGCATGTAAACTGCATCCCATTAAGTTAGTTGAGAAAGTATTTACGTAAAGTTAGAATGACACTAAACCGTGTAATTCTAGCCAGTTGAAATGTAAACCATTGAGATAAAAAAAAAAACTTGTTTAGCAAAGACAAGTCAGCTGTCCAACGAGTGACTAAATATTGCAAAGAGGATGATTGTATATTACTGTACAATCTACTGTAAACGAGTTTGAATCACTCCTTGTGTGGAAGGCAGTTAAACACAGTTTGAGTCATTAACGATTCATAATACGTAACCTAGAAAAAGGACATGCTATGTGTGCTACATTATAATTTGACTGTAAAAGTACAATTTCTCACCATTTCCATCTTCAACAACGACATGTGGCTTCTTCACGAGCGTCGCCATCTTTACTGATATTTACGAGTCCTCTCTAAATAGTCCGTGTGAAACAAGAGGCGCTCAGGAAAGGTTCCGCCTCTATTTAGTTTCGACGTTTTCTTCGTGTACGTTATCCCTATCACGAATCACGATCATTGCAAAACATGACAGAACAACACAGGCGACGTTGCAAGGAAAACTCCTTAACATAGTTAGATAAAATTAAGACTCCTGAGAGGAACCAGGAATCGAGGAACCAGGAATCAAGGAAGCCCATACACAAACATTCATCACGTGCACACCAGAAACTTTATTTCATAGGGAATTTCCATAGATATATTAATTACTGTACAAACTGTATATTCTACCACCTTACACTACCCCTAAACCTACCGATATATACCCAACATCAATTAGTATGATTTATAAGCTGTTTTCCTCATGGGGACCAAACACATTTCCCCACAAGGACAAGGATTTTGGTTATCATCTTTTTGTCCGCAAAATGTAGGGTTTACCACACACACACACACACACACACAATGGCTTTTATACTGAACAAACGGTAGGCTATATTCTCCCCTTACTCTACCGATTACAAAAAGCTGCAATTTTACATATTCATAATAATAATAATAATAATAATAATAATAATAATAATAATAATTTAGGCTAGTATGATAGCTGTTTTTTTTACCAAAAAATGTCCCCACAAGGTCAAAATGACTGGTATTACCACACACACACACGCACACACACACACACACACACACACACACACACACACAGAGCTGTCAGCAAAGGAGCTGCTGTCTCAGCTGCACTGAAGGAAAGGAGAGAGCCGGGGCGAGTGATATCTACACACTCAAGCGGAAGGACTTTACCTGTTTGCCCGAATCACCATGGTGCCATCACAGCAGAGTAAGACAAAACCTGATTAACATTTAACAATGGTGGAAAATAGTTATAAAACTTGGAGGTCAGAGCTGTTATTGAAGACTTTGCTTTATGGCAGGTTGGATAGATGACATGACATAATATCTGCAGTGTTGTTTCCCTTACCATTGTTCAATTCTGAAATAGATATTTGGGTATAGTTAACATGGAATACTTTTAGAAAGCTGAAATGTCCTCTGCTGGTGTGATATGCTAAATTCCATCTAAAACTAGTTTTGTGTACCATCTTGTTAATTATAGATATTTATTATGCATGTATTTGATATAAAACTGCATATTAATTGAGAATGCATGGACTAATATCTAAATATTGACAAAAATCATAAAATAAAAAAGTTAATGGACATTTTACAGTATCTGTCACATACCCTTCTAAAGGTAGAAAATATAAGATGACCATTTAAAAAAAAAACAGGTGCAAAAGTAAAAAAAAATTTGTGCAATTCTGATTTACAAACAGTTAATCTAAACTGACAATCACTGACAGTGACTTGATGATTCTGTATAATAAATGTCACAATTAAAGTGTGAATAAAGTGTGTTTAGAGTGCACTGGGCAACAGATGGTTAGAAAAGTATAGAAGGAGATATTGTTACTTCAGTATTAAGGAATTAACAGTTGTGTTGTCTGAAGTTAAAACCTTGTCACATTCATAACTACAACCTGCATGTTGACACAATACACACACACACACCATCATGTTCTGTGGCACCTGGTTAAACTGGCTCGACATGTTTCAGTTAACACTTTTCCTCTGGATAATATATTTTAAAAAAAATACTTTTGAACTGAGTTGAAGTGTGAAGTCTTTACTAACATTCCATATAGCTGATACAATTAAATTTAATACGAAAACACCCAAAAATTCACCCTTTCTATTTTCTAGATGCATGCAAGTTATGGATTTTTTTGTAAAGTATTCATATAGGTAAATGGGTTAAATTTTACTATTTTTGACCTCATAATTCTTAATCTAAATGTCATAACTGGATCTTCCAGTGAAATATCAGACTTCTCTCTAGTGATGTATGCAGGACTTCTCCAATCATTAAGTCGGTTTAAACCCCGACTTAATGATTGGAGAAGTCCTGCATACATCCCCTTTCTTCCCCGCCCCTTTCTTTCTTCTAACCAAGCAACGCTTGCATTTTCTTTTGTACAACAAGTTCAATCAATCACAAACTCGGATGTACGTCACAGTATGGTATGGAAGAAAATATCTGTCGCTACTTCAGTTTCATTGTGACTTTAAAGCTGCAGCTCGTAACTTTTGGTTGTCAGAATATAAATACTCATAATAGGTGTACGTAGTGATTCAGGATAAGACAAAACAATGGATTCATGATGTACTTGCTTATTATATAAGTTTTGTAAATTCTGAACACAAATTTTTTTACATAATGCAGCTTTAAGGGGCGGAACCAAGCTTAAAAAAAGGGGACAAAAGCAGAGAAATTTGCTCTGTGGTCACTCAAAAAAATGCTGTGATTATTCAATTTAGTGACACTAGTGGCACATGAATTACACCCTTAAGCTTTTTGGTAAAAAAGTCAATATTAATGTTTTCTGTTATTGACTTGATGTTGATAACTTGTAACAGCTGGTTCTCAACTTTTTTCCAGAGACCAAGAGCCCAGTAATGGAGTACGCCATTAGCTTTGTGCTTGGATCAGTGGCTGGAAGTACGCTGGGAGCCATGGAGGTGCCAGTGAATCAGATTATGACAAGGATCATCTCAGGAACCCATCTGAAACCCGTCGTATCTGGCATTAAGAGTGTTGGGGCTCTGGGACTGGGCTCGCTTCTAGGAACTACTGCGCTCATCACATCAATGACAGCGGTGGTGACGGGGGTCGTCGGAGCCGCTTCTGTGGCCTTGTTTCTGTTAAGAGTGAGGAAGAGTGAGGGATGGGCATCCGCAGGACTGGCCGCGGGCATCGCCACGACCTCAAGCGGTGCAGCACTGGGGGCCGTCACTGAAAAACTGAGCATGAGCTACGGGATGGTCAGCCTGCTTTGGGCATTGGGTATTTTCACAGCCTTAAAACTATTAATGTACATCTTTGTGAAGTTTAAATGCACGGAATGGGAATTCTGTGGAATTTTTACTGAACTTAACAAGAAAGAACAAGAGAAACTGTTTGCAATGGAAGTAGATCTAAGACAGCGGCCAACGATGGAAATGGAGCAGCGGATTATTGCCTGCAAGATGGAGGAACTGAAAGAGGAAGATCTAGAGGCTTGGAAGGCCCAGCAAAGAGAAAGAGAAGAATTGAAGAGACAGCGAAGGAAGGGCGTTGAACTGGTAATGCGCCAGAGGACTTCTCGACAACGCCTGCTCAAAGCGGTGGACAAACACATGGAGTTTCTTGCATTATCTGGCATTCCCATGACCGTGACTGCATTTGTGACCACTGGCTTTGGCATCTTTGGGTTTGGAGATTACAGATTTGTTTTTGTTATCCTGTTAGTGTTGGTGTTGAGCATGTCGTTTTGGCTCATGAGGTCACGGCGTTTGAGCTTTTGGATGTTTACGGGATGCATGGCAATGTTTGCCACATTTGCCATTGCTGTGCTGACTGTTCATGCCGGACAGGAGGTGGCAGGCATGTCTGTGAAAATGCGCAGGGCAGGACTAAACATAAGCAAGGAGAATGTTAGCATCCGGATGACACACACATCCTCCGTACAGGCGATTTCTGCAGGATTCTTCGTGTCAGAAGTGTGTCAGGTTGGTTTAGGTGCAACAGTCGGCGGTCCGATGGCACGAGAGGCTGGAGGAAAGGTGGTAGTGTGGGCGTCTGTAATTGCAGTGGTTGTTTTGATGATAGTGGAAGCATTGGCGCTGATGCTGGGAGTCGGTGGTACGGCGGGGGCTTTGTGCGGGGCGGCTGGAGCGGCTGGGGTGTCCATGGGAGGAGCTGCAGCTTTAGCTGTGAAATCATCCTCATGGGGAGGAACAATAGCAACCACTGCTGGGATGATCTTTGGCCTTTTGGTGTTTGGAAAGTGGGACATTGTTAAAATAGGGCTTCAGGTATGTGTGGCATACATTTTTGCCTTGACAAATCTTTATTGAAATGTTATTTTTTACTAATGGAACGGCAAGGATCAGCCTCTATGGACTATATAACATTGGATGCAGTGCTTCACATGATATACATTTTTTCATGTTGTGTTACAAATATATTTTTGCTGTGAGATCATGATTGTCATAAAGTAAATGTAAGAATAACTTTGATATTGTTAGTAATATTTCAAGATGAACATTCACTGTACTGTAGCAACGTTTACTTGATTATCCATACATCATGTTCAGAAAAATCATGTTAAAATGTGTGTATGCGATATGATTATATGCATTATATGTTTTAAAACTACAGTTTTCATCATACAACTAAGCATTGAAATCTCATCTAAGACATAAAATTGGCAGATATAGAGTGACAACTGATGTTCATATGCATTTTATGTAAGTAGTCGCTATACTGTTATAAAGATCTTTACATTACAAGCATCAGAATTTCATCTTACTTTTTGGTCATATAAATACCAGCAACGGCACCAAATTGCTAATTTTTGGCTTCTTCAATAAAGCTTTTTGAACTCCATATTCTCTTTATATTATACTATATGTGCCATAAATTCAACATTTTTTTTTTAAAGATTTTGTCTGAAGGCCCAATAAACTATTCCCAATAATCTATTTGAATTACTTCATATGTCAGGCTTTACCGGGTTTACAAAAAAGACCTATTTCCCTGATAGGCAAACATGTTTTAGATATTAAGACTTTTCAGAGAATATATATCGAACAGTACTGTAGTTTCACCAAAAATAAATAAAGGTAACAACTACACCTAACAAATTGAACTACCGGTATTAAAATCAAACAATTGAACAATAATGTAGTAATGTAGTTTTTAACTGGTTTTAATGATTTAGGCCAGTTCATAAAAGGCTGTTTACTTACATAATAATGTAGTATGGTGACAAGTGTCAAATATTAAAATGTCAGAATCTAGTTTCCCGTTGCCAGTGATAAAGTCTCCGAATGCAGTAATTTGTTCATTATTGATTTTTGGCTGAAGAACAAGTGAAAAACATGCACCGCGGGAACAACCTGAGCCCTTTTTTTAAAGAATTTTTCACATTACTTCATACTCTTCTTGTGATATTAAGTCAAGTCAAGTCACCTTCATTTATATAGCGCTTTTAACAATATATCACATAAACAGTAACTGTAATTTTGACCTTCTGTCTCCAACCTTTTAGATAATATAAGGTAATGATGGCTAACACATGTCAATCAATCCACTTATTGGATTATTACCCCAGTCTTCACAAGTTGAGTAGTAAACCAGAAATTAGATCTATTTTCTTTCAAGATGTGACACATTTTGAACAAAAGTGACCACTAGGGGGTGGAAAACACTATCTGTCTTCTTCCATCCACAGCAGAGTAGATCAGTCAGCATGTCATTCCAGCCCGTCATAACCACATCATCATCAATATAAGTGTGACCTGGGTGTGGGTTACACTTTAATATGTTGTATTTTTTATTTTTTTATATATATATATGTTCACAACAAAATATGAGTGTGACCTTATACTCTCCTTGGATACAGTAGAAATTTACAGCTTGACATAAATTTACAGTAGTTTATCACAATGGGCCACATTCATGACACTTACATAAATATAAAATTCAGACAGAGAAATTTACACTTATTATGTGCCTTCCCGATACACAAACACTTCGTAAACCTCAGATTTGATTAGTTAAATGTGTGTATGTTAAAGTATTTGGTTCCCTATTGTGACGTATATCCGAGTCAAATGGCATCTGAAACAAGACAAATTGTAGGGCGGGGCTTGATTTTGTCTATGTGGAATTAATTGTATGCTTGTGGTTTGTTATTGGTGGATCTCATGTGAGTGACAGGTTGCCCCGCCCTCATCATCAGAGAAGAGAAGAAGTGCTACAAGAGGGAGGGGAACTTATTCTGATGAAAGATTACAAGAGCAGATGCATTTTAAAAATATATTATTGTGCACGGATAAATCATTTATGATAAACACTACTCCCTAAAAAATTTGACTTAATAGATATTAAGACTTAATAAATTCCAAGTACGCATCAATGAGGAGAACATCATTCACAATTCGCATAACCCAACAGTTTGGCTAAAAGAACACAAAACATTCAGATGTTTTGCCCGTGGTTGGGAGCAGGTGTACATTTTTCTCGTACCAACTAACATTTTGAAAATACGAACACTTTCATGATTCTGAAAATGTACGCCAACATAACTGAAAGATTTGCACAAAAAAAGGTAGCACTTATTGCAGTCCGGTTCCCCATGACAATACTATGTAATTACTTTCTAACTGGGTAATAACTAGTACTACCCCTAAACCTAACCTTAACCCATTTAGTTACCTTATATTACCCAGTACGTTTTTAAGGTACACTGTAAGTACACATATAGTAAAATAAGTTAAGTCTGCTTGTGTTTCATGAATATGAGGCCCATGGTGTGATGATAGACTTTTTTTCATTCCATCAAATAAAATGATAGAAGAGGAGAAAAAGTTTTTAATTATTTAAAATTGTCGTCATATCTGTAAGCTTGTATTGGACTATTAAAATTCCTTTGTTATGTGATTCTTGAATTTCATTCCAGTTCAACAACCTGTGTTGTGCGACCAACTCATATTCACACTGATGAACTGAAAGCGAGACGAGTTGTGTCCATCTCCAGTGGTCTGTGCTCTCAGGTGCTGTAAGGGCAAAGTCTCGTTCTTTAGGTGTTTGGCATAAATGACAAATGCCTGTCAAAACACAATTATACAAATATGTCCATTCCAGATTAAAAAGAGAGTTAAAATCGAAAACCGAAATGCTCACAAGATGCAGTTTGTCTCTGTTGTTTTTTAATGGACATCTCCTGTCTCCCGTCGGCATACGCACGTGTGAGGTGAGCGCACGCTGACCAGTGAGGGAGCTCTGATCATCTGAGCATGCTCAGAATCCTCATACAACAGCATCACTGTTCACATAGCAACAAAGCTTGTTTGTGTGAATCTGACGTGTCATAACGGTATGCGTGTTCTGTTTCCTGTTGTATTTTCTCATGTTATGTTGTATTAATGTTTCGATAAACCAATCTGATGCTGTTGGCTCCTTGATAAGCAAATAGGCCTATGCTAACTTTTCAGAAAAAACAAAAAGCAAAAAAAAAACTTTATGGGGCTATAAATGTTTGGTCGTGGAAGAATGTAAACGTGATTGTCATGATTTATGTAAACACTGATATGCCATTTTCATATTCATTCATGGTGAAAAGTCTCCCCTGGGGTTGGGAGGTTTAATAAAAAAATAAGCTGTTATACTATTGTTAATATTTTGAATTTAGGGTAACACTTTATTTTAAGGTGCTTGTAATAAGCAGTAATTAACAGTTAATAAGACACTTATAAGACCTTATAAGATGCATATAAGCATTAACTAATGATAATAAATAAATTCAATTAAATAATACATTTCTCAAGTATCAATACATTGCACTTTTAGAACAGCCGAACAAACATAAATGGTAACACAAACTCCCAGTCACTTAAAAATTGACCTTCCCAAGAGGGAGTAGTTTCCCTGATCTCTTCAGGGCCTGGACCTTTAATTAACCCTTATATGAAGTAGTTAATGCTTATATGCATCTTATAAGGTCTTATAAGTGTCTTATTAACTGTTAATTACTGCTTATTACAAGCACCTTAAAATAAAGATTCTATTACCGAATTTAGTTTAGTTTTTATGTTTTATGTTCTCACTTTAAATTTGGTTACAATTTGTTGTGTTTTTGTCATTTTTATAATTATTTAAAACATATGTCTATACAGTTTTTATTATTTTAATACTTCAAATTAAACTAAATGAAACGAAACAATACTTTTTAATATTTGATTTGAGTTCAAATGTTTAGTAACAAACAAAACAAACAAAACCTGGGAAATAAAACTACCAAGGTTGAAAAACCCCTATGTGTTAGTAAGACAAACAGAGGATCTTGATGTGGTTACAGTGTTCATGTCCGTTCATAACGGTTTCATGCAGCCTGATTTCTTTGGGACATGGAAACATATTTTCCCAGTAGATGCTTCACCGCAGGATCTTTCCTGTGATTTTCCACGTTTGAGGCAAGGAAGAACAAAGAAGAGAATAAGCATGTGTTATTGATGTTGTTGGCTTTTATAATCCAGCAAGACTAAGTTGTGAGGAAAGGGCCCTTGGTTACATTGTTAGTGATTTGTTAGAAAAGTATTTGTGTTGGCTGCAGTACAAACGTATCACACGACTAATGCCTTATGTTAATAATACGTAATGTATTACAACATTGGTATTGGACATTCTTTTACAACTCTTTCCCCAAGCACAACATATTTGACCCTGTTAACACAAATGAAGAACTGAAGAATGTCATAAAGACAAAGAAAGAGCCGCTCCCCAGTTCAGGCCCAAAGGTTCAATGACATCTGCAGCATTTTCCCACAATGCCTATTCCCATCCAAACAAAGGAGAAATCACCAGTGGGAAATTTCTCATTGAATACGATCGCAATTATCTTTACTAGAAAGATTGACTTTTTTTAATTAACACATGGATCAACTGGAAAGGATAATAGATTGAAATAACTTTAATGAATTGTGAAGCTGTAATATCAAGTTGTAATATGTTTTATGACAATCATATCAATGAAATGAACTGAAAAAAATAAAATAAAATTGGATCACAGTCTAAAAGCACTGAAGATGGAAATGCAAAGTATAAATCTGGTAACACTTTATTTTGATGGTTCCCTTTGACATTCTGTTTACCAAGTAACATTTCACATGCATGTCAACTAACTCTCATTAGAGTATTAGTAGACCGTCTGCTTAATATCTGCTAACTCTTTATCATGATGGTCCCCAACAGACATTATATTGACTATAAGTAACTTTGCAAGAATGTCAACAGAATGCCTAAAGGGGACCATCAAAATAAAGTGTAAACATACACTAAAAAAATAACTCTTTGAATGAACATAAAAAAAATCATGGAAAGGATTTCCACATGATTAACTTGCTTTATTTCAGCATTATGCAATTCTGCTATTTCAATTTTAATGTACTTACGTTGGGTCAACTTAATGTATTAAGGTTGATTCAACTCATTTACTATGGTTGGGCACAACTTAATTTAATATTGTCAGCGAATTTAAAAAGGCTCCCTGATATGATTCAGGTATTCAAATTCATAAATTCATTCATCCAATGCAATGTAATTTATTTTAGAGTCACACGAATACATTTCTAGACTATAGCCAACTATTGGCTACCAATAGCACTTTTTAGCATCTTAAATGATAAGATTTACATGCTTCATCATCCTAAGCATTTGCTGTGAGTATTGCTGAATCAGTTTTCTAGCCTTTTCTCCACAATGGTAACCCACTGTAATTTAAATGGTACTAATAATTGCAATGTAATTGAACATAAAACACAATTACGCACTATCAAGTCTTCCCCTTTTCTCATTTTCTTAAAAACACATAAAATAACACTTATTTTAAACATTTATTCTCTCTTAATTCAACCATATGCAAAGCATGCTGGGAACTAACAAGCACCACCCAGTTTCAGTTAATGCAACACAAATCAATCATGTAATCCAACACAAGCGGATTAAGTAAACTTAAATGTTACATATATTTAAGCATATTGAACACAATCAAATTAAGTTCGGGCAAAATGGCAGTTGGCTCGCACTATACTGCCACACTCTGGATGTAAGAATTTTTTACTTAACATAAATGGTTTGTGTTTAGGCAACGCGTTAGGATACTGTTAAGTTGAGACATAATTACGTGGACCTTAATAGAAAAAAACATTTCAAGTCAAAAAACACAATTATTATAAGTAAACTAAATATAAATATGTTATGTAAATTTCACAACCTTCCTCGTTCATTTTTTTGAGTGTAATCCAATAATCTGTAGAGGATGACACCATTTTCAATGGCTCAGTGTGTAAAGCAGCGTGATTTGGCCATGTGATATGCGTTGTCTTTGTGAATGAGAACTGACATTTGTGGAATAAAGGACCTGATTGTCATTGCGTAAAGCCCACTGAAACTTGGCAAGGAATCTCACTTGGCTAACTCATTGAGGACATCTGACTTTGATGATTCATTGTAAAACAAAGCCTCATGAACAGCATCAATTATTAATTTGGAATGATTAACATGTCTGGATAGAGGCACGAGATGCAGATGAGAAGCTTGACATACAGTCTATAGAAGCAGGCATGTCTGTGTCATAAAACACATGCAGTGATTTACATTTACAGCTTAATGATGTTCTGGTTTGGGGGAATATCATGTATAGAATACACTGAAAAAAGGCAAATGACAGTGTCATTTATTCAAAGTTCTGTCATGAAACTCTAGATGGCGCAGTCTTATAGGTCATTCCCAACTCAATCTGCTTGCAATCACATCATTCTCTACAGCACAGCTGATTGGTTCCTGCTGTATCAGTAGCCAATGAGCTCACTGCTCAACCTTCAAATGCTGGTCAGCATTTGCTGTAGCAGTTGCAGTGCGCTTTCAGAAACCCTCCACCTTACCCAGCTCCACCTGTGTAGATCTGCTACGGGTAATGCTATATTTTATAGCAGCAGTATGGCTTACTTGCTCACAGCAGTGTGTCGTCTATGTATTGGCAGTAGCAAGTCCTGTATTGCTCTGCAGCAGCAACAATAACAGCAACAGCAGCAGCACAGCAGATCTTTTCAGCCAAGGTCAAACATATCAACTGTCATATCCATTACCAGTTGTCACAACAGAAATGAGTTTTGTTCAGTTTGTCTTCATTTAGAAATAATTATATAATTATATATTATGGGTTTTATAAAAAATATTATGGGTCTTTTCTTTTCTTTTTGCAGCCACCTGTGACAGAAGACTGAGCCTAAAACAAAGGATTATTTGCTGCATTTTCTTTCCCCTTTTTGCTTTCTTTTTCCCCCATGGACCTTCCCGCAGTTCTCCAGTTATGCCTGGAGCAGAAGGATCGCTCCCTGGACTCTCACAACAGGGATTTTTTCTTTTTGTGGAGGACGACACCAGCCCCACAACAGCCAGAGGACCCACCTGAGCCATACCCCATACCTCACCCCAGAGCCTGAACGCAAGGACATGTCTGACCCCATGCGCGATCAAGCTAAAACGCTCGCCCCCGAGGGAGTTCTGGTGGGTTTTGAGGGCATGGAATGGAGCACCGCTCACACTCCCGCCACTGAGGGTGAACTGCTACTGGCCTTTGTTGTTTATAAATTGGATTTGGTAGAGATTATTCCCCTGAATTTCCCTCCCCTGATGGTTCTGTCCAGCTTAGAGTTTCCTGTGTCCCCTCTGGTTCTGCCCCATTCAGAATCTCCTGCGTTCCCGCTGATTCTGTCTAGCTCAAAGTCTACAGAAATCCCTCCCAGCTTCCCTCTCCCACCTCCTCTACCAAAGTCAGCCAGCTCCCCAGCCATGCCACTGCTGGTTTCTGTCAGTCACTCGGCTCATCCGTAGTTGGCTACCTTCAGTGTTGCGGATCTGCCTCGATTTTTCCAGTCCCCAGCTCCGCCTAGGCATGAGGATCCCCCCTCTCCGCCTCCAGCCACTGAGCACCGTGGCCTGTCATCCCACCAGTTTCGCTGGGCTCCCTCGTTCCCCGTCTCCACCTTGGTCAGGCATCACCCTGGTTCCAGGACGGGATTCCTGGCTCCCAGATACACCTCTACCCTCCATCCCTCCGGCTCCACCGTTGTCCTCTGTCGCACAGACTCCACAGGGATCTTCCGTATCCCTGCCTCTGCCTCAGTCCCATGAGCCGTCAGCTCTACCTTGGCCCTTCAGACCTGCGGTGTCACCCTGGCTTTGTGTCTCCTCGGCTCCGTCTGTGTCTCTACTGTGGCCAGCTCCATTGCAGGAGATTGCATCCTTGGTCCATCCTCCCAGGCCTCCACCATGGATCCTCCCACCTGCGACTCCACCATGGAATATCTTGCTGGCTGTGGCATGGGTCCCTGCCTGGCTCCCTCTGCTCCTGGCTCCTTCTTCCTTCCACTCCCCAATGGACTGTTTTGCCTGCCCCTGACTATTTTTGTCCCTCTCCTGTTCTGTTCCTGTTTGCCTTGTCATTTGACCTGCTTTCCTAATGTGTTTTGATTAATCATTCCGTTCACCTGTGGTTCATTAATTACCTCATTTGGGTGTTTTGTTCAGTTCTTTGTCTGGTCTCGACGATGTTCATGGTTGTGTTTTCTGAGTTTCTCCTTCCCCGGTTTTGTGAATTATTGAATTAAAGACTTTATTGATTGAGCTTTTCGTGTTTGTGTGCTTACTATATACAGCCACAGTGACATATACATTTCAATCTATATATTTAGGTGTGTCAACAATCAGCATTTCTTTAGAAATTGCATGCGCATAAATGGGTAAGGGAACCCCTGGGTATGACATAAGAGGGAACCTGCATTGAATCAAAATTCAAATAAAGCTAAACAACAGGGAACAAAAACAGTGAAGTAGTCCTCAGATGAAATGACCGTTACAGCAGCATCTCTGTGAATTTACGTTATGGAGAAAGCTGATGACTGGATGTAGATGGGAGTAAACAGTACGGCAGTTATATACTGCATGTTAATGTGATTCGAAAACGGCTTTCTGTACCTTGTGTAAGTGAACTTTAATAATCTGACATTGAATTGCTGTCAGGAAGTTCTGAAGTTCTGTCAGGTCCATTAAGTCAAGAACACACATGACAATGACTGATTAGGAAATTGTATTGAATAAATTGCAATTCAAGTTGATAATTCAAATTTGGCGGTATGGCTCTGTTCAGGGAGTCCTTTGACCTTTCATGAGCACCATGAAATAGCAGAGAGTCAGAGGACAGCAGCAGCATAGGACTAAGAGAGCTGAACGTTCCCCCCAAAACAGACCATAAAGCAACCTCCTGTGATAAAACAAATGAAGGATGAATTAGGGCCTGTTAACATATCGCGTGTTTGCGCGCTCAAGTTCGTTATTTCAAATGTAGGCGCGCGGTATGCACACTCATAATGAAAGCGACGCGCTCGTATTTTTTAAATTTTTTTTTATTTTCTTCTCTCTTCCAAGCGCGTCTGCGCCGCATTGATATAAAAACATCTCAACTTCAGAATGCCGCAAGCGCACCGTAGGTCACGTGACAAGAACCAAGCACAGCAATGACAGACGCCTCCGGAACGCAACCGCCCTAGCGCTTGGAAAAAGGAGAATGCGGCGCGTCTAGCGTTTTCTACGCGTTTTAGGCGATATATGTGAATGGCGCCAGCAGCCAGTAAGCGCATCCAAGGACAATGTAACTACGCAGACGAAGACAAGTAAGATTTAGCAGATGAGACTTTCTTTTAATTGACTCACTGTGAATAGTGACTGTTTACTATGTCTTTTTAGAGCTGTGCCACAGCAGAAATAATTCAGTTTGCACCATGAATTGTTATTTACTAACTATCTATCATTGCAAGCAGCTTGATCTGTGCTGCATAGTGCTAAATCACTGCATGTGTAACGCGAGCAGTTGCCAATGACAACAGATAAGTAAACACACTTTGCCAATATGATCGCATAAGCCTAGCAAGAGCATTTAAATGAAAATGACTAGATAAGCCCAAGCACACGGATAGCATTAGCAAACAGCATGGTGCCCACATCCTGATAGCTTTCAACAATGAGCATTAAAAGAAACTTAGCTTCGTGAAGACTTTCAGAGATGAATGGAGAGTAATACATAGAGTCCTGTTTCAATATTACAGAGAGCGAGCAGCGATTGCAGAGCGAGCAATGAGCAGTTAGGAGCGAACTGAATCTGCTTAAATATGGCGCCCTGATTTGAGCGTAGTCATTAGCAGCGAGGGGAGATGAACAGCTGATGCGCTGATGCAGCTCAGCTGAGCGATCGCTGATGAAACCGTGTTATTGGCCAAAAGCGTTAGCAGCATCTTGACTACCTGGCCTGCCAGAACTGACGCTGACGCTCAATTCATTACTCCACCACATACATGTGACATCAATAACGACAGTTGTATATTTTGTTGAACCAACAGTTAAAATGACAGAGGTGTGACCATATTAACATGATATCAGTAAACAGTCTTGACTAGCTAGTTATTATTTCTCCAACAATGCATCGTACTATGGTAGTTAAGAAGCGAGCTACATTGTTATATGCGAAAAAGCACCCCTGACCGGTGGCACGTAGAACCTAAGCAATTACCAGACTCAAATGTCAGTTATGTAACCAATTACTTCCTACAATACATTATTATGCATGACCACATTTGACACTGTTCTAAAGACATGTGAAGAATGTTGCATTGCTTTTACTGAATCAATTTACATTTGTAATTTTTTTTCACCTGTTTGGGTGAGACAATCTACAACATTTAGGTTTCTTACTCATGAATGAATGAACTTTCTCTTTGCAGTGCTTTCATTTCTATGGGGCTGAGTCCAAGTGCCTACATGGGCAGCTGCACGTTATCAGTAGCTTGGTTGGCAGAGATCCAGTCAATCAGCTGCCAGTAGTGGGTGGGTGAAAGTTAATGCCACGCAAGGCTTCATTGTGGGTCGCTGGTAAAACCATATAGAGAAGAATACTTGCAAGATAACACAGCACAAAGTGCACCCCTTGATAAGGACTTTCTGGAAGTCAAATGATATGTTTATTGTGTATGTTTTCTGTATTCATTATGGAATCACAGTGTGGATTGTGTTCTGATACAAATGAGCAGTCTGTTCATTTAAAGATTGAGTTCTTTCTCTATGTTCTGGTGATTTGCAAGTTTGATGATGATTGGTTTGTATCAGTAGCATCACTCATAAGGTGTATGATTACTCAGGCAGGGCTTGTTTCAATACAGGATCTGATTTTGGTGTAAGGAAATTATCAATATTGCATTCAATGCTTTAAAATAATGTAGTGACTCAAGACCGTCAAAATGAAGCCTCCATGTACAAATGGTAGGGAAAAAAAGAACAGCTGTGAACCTTAGTCAAGACCCAGCATAACAAGGAGGAAACATAAGAAAAATAATGTGCGACACTCATTTTGTTGGCCGTCAGAAAAGTTCAAACTCTAAAATGCACCAGGGTTATTATCGTTAGCTAAAACTAAAACCATAAAAAAACGTTTTCATTGCTTGAAATATACAAAAAAATATATATTTCAGCAAGTTGCCAAGGCAGCATTTCTAATTTTCGTTCAGTTTAAGTTTACGTACTAAAATAACTTAAACAAAATAAACTAATAGTAAAAACTAAAACTACACAGAAATATTTGAAAAAAAAAGAGAAATATAAACAGAAATATATAAAAATAGAGTGGCCTTTTATTGTGGCCAGCCTAAGGCACACCTGTGCAATAATCACGCTCTCTAATCAGCATCTTGATATGCCACACCTGTAAGGTTGATGGATTATCTCGGCAAAGGAGAAGTGCTCACTAACACTGACTAAGACAGATTTGTGAACAATATTTGAGAGAAATAGGCCTTTTGTGTACATAGAAAAAGTCTTAGATCTTTGAGTTCAGCTCATGAAAAATGGGGGCAAAAACAAAAGTGTTGCATTTATAATTTTATCAGTGTATGTATATTGCTGGATATGTTTGCTTTAATGTTTTACTTTTATATGCCACACTGCTTTGACTTTAGAAGTTTTGTGTTAAATGTTTGAGATTGTATTGAACTACTTCTAACCCCAAAAAACATGATATTACACTTATCATATTGTGATGGCCGATGACGTGGCCACACAAAAGGAAGGTAACTGAGAACACACATGGATACATGCGTCCTTCTTTCTGGGTTGTTTACAGGTTATTTTTAGTATTTCATGATTAAATATTTGTTGCAGATACCTTGGTTACTGATCACGATAGTGGCGAGCAGGACGAGGTCGAGGGACGTGAGAGGACGACGCGAGGCCGGTGGCGTGAGTGAAAATGAGCAACACCTGTGAGACGCACCGGTCTCGTATCTCTCACGGAGGAGCGGAAGCATAAAAGGAGGAGCGACGACAGTGCAGATGGAGAGAGGAACAGGCCAGAATTTATGTTATGTTTTGTTTCTGTGGCCAGCAGTCGTCCGTGAGGGGCTGCTGGCTTTACTTTCATTTTTGTATTTGTTTATTTATTTATTAAACTTCTTGGTTCCCGTCTCCTTCTTCCCATAACAACTGAAGCCCGTTACAACGATACATATTTCAAAATAATGACAGACACAGATTTGGTTCATTTTCACGGTTTTATTTTCAATTTGTTTTCTGCCATAAATTACTTGTTTGGGTGCACACTTTCTAGTTATTATTGATATATTGTTAACGTTTATTTCTTTTGAGTTTAAGTTGCTTACGTGGGAAGAGCGGAGGTTTGGCGCTGTCTGCAATACTGCGGTCCGGTGGAGGTCCGTGCCAATAAAGGACCGGCTGGCGTCAGTTGCCGCCATTTTGTTCTGTTGGGCTAATCCATGCTGCCAATTAGCTGGGGGGTGCAGGATTAATTGTATGTTTATTTATTTTGTTATCTATTTTCAGCAACAAGAACATCACAATTGCTACATTCAGGTTTTATTTGCTGTTGTCTGTTGTCATTATTACCAAACAGTTGATCAATGTCCAAAGTCTTATCTTACTATATAAAATAATTTGATTGTTACAATTGTGGGGTTGTGCATGCTGAATGTTGATGCCTGTGTGTTTCAACACAAATCCTGTTGAGGTCATTTGCAAGGTATTGTCAGAATATTATGCGTCCTTTATCAGCCCTCTTTGTTACAAATGTTAATTGTCGACGATACAAATGTAATAGCTGAAAGTTGATACATAATACTTTTAAATTACAACATCAAAGGCCCACTGAAGTGCCTTGAATCGCGCAGCATTATTCAATGTGGTGACGTAATTTCCACTGACACAGGTGGGACATATTTAGCAGCTCCTCCCCTTTTTAGAAATAGCTAATAGCGTTTGGTTTATATCACAGCTCGGCCAGAGCCGTTCAGCTCGACAAAGCCGCAGTTGAGTTTCCTCCTAATCTCCTCCATTTCGCTTAGAAATATAGCGTTCTGTGCAGAATTCAAATGGGTCCGATATGTTTTGTGGTCTTCGCCCCAGTGGAAAGTTTATTTACACTGTCTGAATCATTCTCTATCCCCTATCCACAATGTCCCATTCACCATGTAGAAAATAGTAAATGTGTGAACAAGTGACCAGTTTCAGCTGCAGTTTCAGCGTCTATTTATAAAGTAGGGGGCGGAGCTTCATGTTCTAGAGATCATTTTAATGGACAGAAAATCTGATGAGAAGCTAAAGTGCAGAGTGACTGATCCATACTTGATCCATTTTGGAGGAAGTGTGAGGCTGTAAGTTTTGATGATTATATCTTCTAAATGTGAATTCATTGTTTTAAAGCACACTAGCTTATAGATAACAGTAAGGCTATTCATACTAAAAGCCAAAAACCTTTCATTTTGATTTTTATGGGGACTTTAAATGTAAATTGGCAAATTATTTAAAAAGTTTTCAAGAAGTGGCCTATCCCATAGACTTCCTATGACAGCCCCCAGAACATGATTTCTTGCCCTTCTATTAATGTTAGGCAAGTTCCATAAATGCTCAACCAAAGCAAACACTAATCAACACTAATCACTAATGGTGACAAAACCATTTTCAGCATTGATTTGGTTGATGACATTTGGTTGATTTGAGACAACATTGATGTGTGGAGTCAACTTCTGTGGTGCTTCCTCAAAATTTCATTTGTATTGGCAATTCAAGCTGACTTTGGAAAATGAGTGATCAAAACTAAAGAGAAAGATAACTGCATAATTTGGGAAAATCATTGATAATTCAATTGAGATTGCCCCACCGCGAAAAACGTTCACTTCCATCACAAAAATGGTATTCGTAAATCTAACTAGAGGGAACTGTTCCGAGTAACCAAGGGATAGTATGCAAATAAATGGCAATATTTACACAATTAAGTCAACAATAATGTATTATGGACATTTGTTAGGGTAAGCACAGTGTGTACCAGTGTGTTTAACAGCACTTGTCACGTTTCTATGTGTTTGAGTTCTGTTTTGTGATCTGGTTTCCCCCTGTCTTTGTGATTTTGGTTTAGTCCTGTTATTAGTTCAGTTTTGTGATCTTGTTCACCCCTGTCTTTGTGATTTTGGTTTAGTCCTGTTATTAGTTCAGTTTTGTGATCTTGTTCACCCCTGTCTTTGTGTTTTTGGTTTAGTCCTCCTGTTAGTTTTCCCGCTCTGTCTAATTAGCTATTCCCTTCACCTGTGTTCAGTTAATCTTCCCATTAGGCCCTGTTCATTTAAGCCCTGTGTTTTCTCTCAGTGTTTGTTGATCGTCGTCTTTGTATGGTTTTGTGATATGAGTTCCTGGGGTTTTCATTTGTTTCTGTTAAGTTTAGTTTGTTATTAAAGGTATCCTGCAAAAACCCTCACAGCATTCTTCTTTTACTGATTCTATTGCTTTTAAGGGCTTACGTCTCTGTAGTTTATGTCTTGCTTCAGACAATTTGTGTTTTTGTTCTTGAAATAGATGGTTTAGTGGTTGTTGTTTAGTGGAAGCAAAATATTTGTCTAACTGCAACAACCGTGAATAATCATTTAACACATTTTAGCAGTTAATTATATATTTTTCCATCAGACAAGATGGGAATTTCAAACTTGATTAATGAAGAGTTTAGACTGTCTGCTTAGTTCAGCCATTGGTTGAGAGCAGCAGGACGGGTGAGGGATTACAGAATGAAAAAAATATTGTTATGAGATCCGCTTTGTTCTACTGTGCCACATTGCAGTTAGGGAAATACTGGCGAGGTCAGTGCCTGAAGATCATCTGGACTGTATCTCTTTTCTGTTAGCACCGCCTCCTCCCTAACACATTCCTGCCAGGGTCCTGAGATAACGGCAGCTGTGCAAGGTTAATATTTAAAACAAGAGGATATCTGCTGAAGGTCTGTTATGGATATTATGACTAAGGAGGTCACTAACTGATTTTGTCCTTTATAACCTCTGCGTGCTCTTAGGCCAAGCACATGCTACAAGAGTGAAGCACGTCACAATTGCACACGTTTAAAAAAATACAGTTTCTTGTTTTCTGTCATGTTGCTGCACGCTGTTGTAATGATCCTGAAAATCAGTTCTTTCACAGACTCGCGTACATAGCAGCACAATAACTGATATATGACAACAAACAAGATTGGAGGAAGGGTTTGTGGTCAAGTGATTTTGCACAAAACACATTTACTGGAAAAATATGGAGACAGTTATATGGAGTCAGCTAACTGACTATTTGATGGCGTGTTAACTGTTTTGGCTCCCCTGTTTTCGCCATCATCTTGGACCTTTTTGTCATTTCATTGCCTGACGCTCATCGCTGTTCTCTCGCTAGTCAGACATTGAGCATGCCTGATGGCCAATCTGGTTGGCCAGATTTCAAACCAGTTTGAAATTTATTGTCTGCATCTGCAAGTATATCAGAAACAGACCTTTGCTGTGAAGATGTACAGTATGATGCAAACTTACAGGGCTAGTTTACCCCAAAAAGGACAAATCTATCATCATGCACTCACCCTGCATGTTGTTTTGAACCCCTGACTTTCACTCTATGGACAAAAGCAGTTAAAACACCTTTAAAATATTTACTTTTGTTTTCCACAGAAGTCAAATTTTTGGAATGACATGAGATTGAGTGAACGATTTTTATTTTGGGATGAACTACCCCTTTAAAACAAGAAAGTGTAGTAATAATCAGTTCTTTGGTGTGCACTTAGTTATAAGATCCAATATCACATTTGTGTAAAGAGCATACTGGAATCAGACCTAATGTAAATAAAGCATTTATATTTACAGTTTAACCCTGACAGTAAGATATAATATAATTAAATATTCATAGAGCATATATACCATAAATTAAACCCATTTCATTTATAAACATTGTAAGTAATTATAAATATTTATGATTTCTAACTTTAAATGGATTTATTAAGAAATGGGTTTATTGCACAGTACCACTTTGTGCTTTGGAAAGTTTGGTTAAATCAGCTGTTCTGCTGTGTTCAAACTGTTTAAATGACTTCTTATTTTAAACCAAAGGTTTAGAGAGCAGCTAGCATAACATGAGGTGTTCCAATCTACCATAAGTGCCCTACCAAGTTGACTTCACATGGTATACCACCATATTAAGAGATGTTCAAATCCATAAACGCTCAGTATGAAGGGCATTGCAAACGGCATACGCCATGAAAGAAGACTGATATGCATAATTTCACAGGAAGTAGAGAGAAAATTGCCCACCAGTCACTGCACATCTCTCCAGCATTGCAAGAAGTTTAACTAAAATAAGTGCAGTGAAAAGAAATTGAAGCTACAGCATTTTCAGTGAGTTTAAGTCATTTAGGTTTGTACTCGTTTGTGAGATACAACAGTTACAAGGCAACTGTCATAATGACTTAACTAAGAAAAATATTTGTATTTTTATATTACACATTGCAAAAAACATTATTTCAATTAAATTCAATTCGTATTTATTTGTATTGCGCTTTTCACAATACACATAATTTCAAAGCAGCTTCACAGAAAATGCATGAGTCCACATTACAATTTAGAGTGATCTGTTATCAGAGGTACCTGTCTAATTTACCATTCGTAACCAAGTTATGATTTATCATTCAATGCAGCTCTAGAATGTCAGATCCTTTGATTAATAGAAAAAAAAAAAATCAACATATTAATCAATCATCAAGACAGGAAGTTGTTGCTGCACTAATCTAAAAGCTCTGATTTAATCTTAAATACATGGTCTACATTTTGTATGGTCTAAGTTGTCTTTGAATAGTAATGTTTCTCAAATTAAACATGTCTTCAAAATGCTTTTAAGTAAATGGTCCAAGTTGAATAAGCCTACATTGAGTTATGACCACAGCAAGTGCAGACAGGACTGTAGAATGATGGACAAAGACAGTTGGGATGATGACAGCCATAGACATTGCTCGACTGACATTGTCACTGTCATGGGGAGACTCTGTGAACCCACACGCTTTAACACCTGTAAATTTAGTGATGCTTGCTAAGCATCCCACAAGATTCCAGCTCTTCTCCAATTCATCTGAAAATGTTAAAATTTAGATGGACACAATGGTCCTCGTCGCAGTCAACGTGCCGAGTACTGTCTCGATCAGGCTCCTGAAGTTCTGCCACAGCCTGATGTCGTTCGTCACCCTTCTGGATCGTGGGCACCTGTGCAAGGACATCGAGAACACAAGCACCAGGAAAGTAGTGACTGCGCACCTTACCTTTAGCTGAGGTAGCGTGGATGTGCCGAATGATGGAGTCGCCGATGACCAGACCATGATGTTCAGTCTCGCGGACAGGGGTGAGCGGTTGCCGGTGGAGATCGGAAAGATTTGGGGAGGTGGAGGGGGAGAGGTCCTCGCTTGGTGTCTGGTTCGCACCTTCTGCTGCTGATGCACCCAGGGATCACAGTGCGTCGGTGCCGGAGTAAAGGAGACCTGGAATGATCGTTTTCTGTGTGCACGGAGTGTGTGCAGAGGTGGGGAGAGTATTAACATTAACAAGTCGCAAACGTACCATGGATTTGTGAGTATCAACCCAGGATGTTCTCAGCACTGTTCTCTGACATTCTCCTCAGTCACATGTCCGTGACCCTTAACTGGTTACCATCTGAAGTTACCCCCCCATCTGAAGTTTTATGCATGTTTAAGACAACTGTCATTAAGTGTCATTCACTCAATTATGACATTTTTAATGCAAATATGACATTGTTTGAGATGTATTTGTTATGACAACTTGACATAAACCAATACATCATAACCTGACAGTGTCTTGGTAATGACAATTTGACATTACCAAGACAACATAAATTGTCATAAATATGTCATAAACATGAAAGCAGATTAATTATCAAACTTAAGAAACCACTTAGCTTTTTGGGTTAACATTACATTAAACTGTCAGGTGGTTGGTTTTGACATTTGCTGTCATGAGGCCATTATAACTGTGTCATGAATATCATGACCTCAACTACAGTGGTAACATTTTTATTTGTCATTAAAATGTTATAATGGCCTCATGACAGCCAATGTCAAAACCAACCACCTGACAGTTTAATGTAATGTTAACCCATAAAGCTAAGTGGTAGTGTGGTATTTAATCTGCATTGTCATGACAAAGACACTGACAGGTTATGATGTTTTGGATTATGTCAAGCTGTAAAAACAAAGACATCTCAAACAATGTCATATTTGCATTAAAATGTCATAATTGAGCGAATGACACTTGAATGACAGTAGTCATAAACATGCATAAAACCTCCTTCATATTCATGATGTGTCACGTCGTGATTATGAAGGTGTGATGTCAGTCTTATGCACACCCCTTCAAGTAAAGTGTTACCATTCTTAGTGTGTTAATATTTGCTTTATTAACATGTATTTCTACTGTAATTCATGTTTAATTCCGGTAGTTATAAAGCTTTTAGTAGTGGCCATTTAACTATTTTTGTGAGCTCATCTAAAGTGAGGACTATTAATGCCTTGTAAAGCATGTACAGAGGAGATTTAAAGGCTCAGTTATCTTCTAACAAACCCAACACAGTGATACAGAACATAGCAATATTTCAGATGTATGAATGTACATTTAAATAATTTATTAATAATTTACTTACACTTTCTAAGTGATCTTATGAACTACTGACAACTCCTAAATAACTGGTTTGTAAATAATGCAATAAATTAAGAGTAATAATAAGTTAAGAATAAAACATTTATAGCTGTATTTATAAACTGCTTATTAATGTCTAATAATGCTTCATAAATGATGAATTAACTGTTAGCTGATTAATCCTCTCCTTGAACTGCCACCTTAACGTGGTGGAGGGGTTTGAGTACCCGAACGACCCTAGGAGCTATGTTGTCTGGGGCTATATGCCCCTGGTAGGGTCTCCCAAGGCAAACAGGTCCTAGGCGACGGGTCAGACTAAGAACGGTTCAAAAAACCCTTATGAGTACAATAAAATCGAGGACCGTGACGTCGCCCGGTATGGCGCAGCCGGGGCCCAACCCTGGAGCCTGGCCCGGGGTTTGGGCTCGTATGCGAGCGCCTGGTGGCCGGGCCTCCCCCCACGGGGTCCGGCCGGGCTCAGCCCGAAGGAGCGACGTGGGGCCACCTTCCCGTGGGCTCACCACCTACAGGAGGAACCGTAAGGGGCCGGTGCTAAGAGGATTGGGCGGCAGTCGAAGGCGAGGGCCTCGACAACCCGATCCCTGGACACAGAAACTAGATCTAGGGACGTGGAATGTCACCTCACTGGCGGGGAAGGAGCCTGAGATTGTGCGTGAGGTTGAGAGGTTCCGACTAGAGATAGTCGGGATCACCTCTACGCATGGCTTGGGCTCTGGAACCACACTCCTTGAGAGAGGATGGACTCTTCACCACTCTGGAGTTGCCCACTCTGGAGCAGCTCTGGGCGGGCTGGTGTGGGTTTGCTTATAGCCTCCCAGCTCAGCCGCCATGTGTTGGAGATTACCCTGGTGAACGAGAGGGTCATTTCCCTGCGCCTACAGGTCGGGGATAGGTCTCTCACTGTTGTGTGTGCTTACGGGCCAAACGGCAGTGCAGAGTACCCGGCCTTCTTGGGGTCACTGGGAGGGGTGCTGGAAAGTGCTCCGACTGGGGACTCCGTCGTTCTACTGGGGGACTTCAACGCCAACGTGGGCAACGACAGTGACACCTGGAGGGGCGTGATTGGGAGGAACGGCCCCCCCTGACCTGAAACCGAGCGGTGTTCTGTTATTGGACTTCTGTGCTATTTACAGTTTGTCCATAACGAACACCATGTTCAAGCATAAGGGTGTCCATCAGTGCATGTGGCACCAGGACACCCTAGGTCGAAGGTCGATGATCGACTTTGTGGTCGTTTCATCTGACCTGCGGCCGTATGTCTTGGACACTCGGGCGAAGAGAGGGGCGGAGCTGTCAACTGATCACCATCTGGTGGTGAGTTGGATCCGATGGCGGGGGAGGAAGCTGGACAGACTCGGCAGACCCAAGCGTACTGTAAGGGTCTGCTGGGAACGTTTGGCCGAGTCTCCTGTCAGAGAGATTTTCAACTCCCACCTCCAGCAGAGCCTCGACCGGATCCCGAGTGAGGCTGGAGATATTGAGTCTGAGTGGACCATGTTCTCCAACTCCATTGTCGAAGCGGCCGCTCGGAGCTGTGGCCGCAATGTCTCCGGTGCCTGTCGAGACGGCAATCCCCGTACCCGGTAGTGGACACCAGAAGTAAAGGATGCTGTCAAGATGAAGAAGAAGTCCTATCGGGCCTGGTTGGCTTGTGGGACTCCTGAGGCAGCTGACGGGTACTGGCAGGCCAAGCAGACTGCAGGCCGGGTGGTTGTGAAGGCAAAAACTCGGGCCTGGGAGGAGTTTGGTGAGGCCATGGAGAAGGACTATTGGCTGGCCTCGAAGAGATTCTGGCTAACTGTCCGGCGCCACAGGAGAGGGAAGCAGGGCCCTACCAACGCTGTTTACAGTGGAGGTGGGCAGCTGTTGAACTCAACTGTGGATGTCGTCGGACGGTGGAAGGAATACTTCGAGGATCTCCTCAATCCCGCCGTCACGTCTCCCATTGAGGAAGCAGAGGCTGAGGGCTCAGAGGTGGACTCGTCCATCACCCTAGCTGAAGTCAGCTCTCCTGCTAGTCAAGAAACTCCTCGGTGGCAAGGCACCGGGGGTGGATGAGATCCGCCCTGAGAACCTCAAGTCTCTGGATGTTGTGGGGCTGTCTTGGCTGACACGCCTCTGCAGCATCGCGTGGCGGTCGGGGACAGTGCCTCTGGGATGGCAGACCGGGGTGGTGGTCCCTCTATTTAACAAAGGGGACCGGAGGGTGTGTTCCAACTACAGGGGGATCACACTTCTCAGCCTCCCTGGGAAAGTCTATGCCAGGGTACTGGAGAGGAGAATACGGCTGATAGTGGAACCTCGTAGTCAGGAGGAACAGTGTGGTTTTCGTCCAGGCCGTGGACCACTGGACCAGCTCTATACCCTCTACAGGGTGCTGGAGGGTTCATGGGAGTTTGCCCAACCAATCCACATGTGCTTTGTGGATTTGGAGAAGGCATTTGACTGTGTCCCTCGTGGCGGCCTGTGGAGGGTGCTCCGGGAGTATGGGGTCCGGGCTCCTTTGCTAAGGGCTGTCCGGTCCCTGTATGACCGAAGCAGGAGCTTGGTTCGTATTGCCGGCAGTAAGTCAGACTTCTTCCCGGTGCATTTTGGACTCCGGCAGGGCTGGCCTTTGTCGCCGGTTCTGTTCATAATTTTTATGGACAGAATTTCTAGGCGCAGCAAGGGGCCGGAGGGTATCAGGTCTGGGGACCACACGATTTCGTCTCTGCTCTTTGCGGATGATATTGTCGTGTTGGCCCCTTCAGACCAGGACCTTCAGCATGCACTGGGACGGTTTGTAGCCGAGTGTGAAGCGGCTGGGATGAGAATCAGCACCTCCAAATCCGAGGCCATGGTCCTCAGTCGGAAAAGGGTGGCTTGCCCACTTCAGGTTGGTGGAGAGTTCCTGCCTCAAGTGGAGGAGTTTAAGTATCTTGGGGTTTTGTTCACGAGTGAGGGAAGGATGGAACGGGAGATCAGACAGACGGATTGGTGCAGCTTCTGCAGTAATGCGGTCGATGTACCGGTCTGTCGTGGTGAAGAAGGTCTGTCAATCTACGTTCCTACTCTCACCTATGGTTCATGAGCTTTGGGTCATGACCGAAAGGACAAGATCCCGGATACAGGTGGCCGAAATGAGCTTTCTCCGCAGGGTGGCTGGGCGATCCCTTAGAGATAGGGTGAGAACCTCGGTCACTCGGGAGGAGCTCAATGTAGAGCCGCTGCTCCTCCACATCAAGAGGGGTCAGCTGAGGTGGCTCGGGCATCTGTTACAGATGCCTCCTGGACGCCTTCCCGGGAAGGTGTTCCGGGCACGTCCCACTGGGAGGAGACCCCGGGGAAGACCTAGGACACGCTGGAGGCACTATGTCTCCCGGCTGGCCTGGGAACGACCCGGTGTCCCCTGGAAGAGCTGGAGGAAGTGTCTAGGGAGAGGGAAGTCTGGGCATCTCTGCTTAGACTGCTTCCCCCGCAACCCGGCCCCGGATAAGCGGAAGAAGATGGATGGATAGATGGATGGATGATTAACCCCTTAACTGTCACCCCCCTTTTTGAGAATGGACGTTAAAATGCACTATTCAAACTTAAATGGTTGTAATTCAAGAATGCTTTGGAATATATACCTAAGTATACTGTACTACCTATACTGTACTTTAGCCCCTCAATAATGCTGAAAAAGCCAATAAACATAAGAGACTTCTTTCAAAAACATTAAAAAGTCAGTAAAACTTAACAGTGTCCTTGTTATATGTTACATAGACTTACTATAGTAATAACTACAGTAAATAACCCTAAAAAAACTAACCCTAACCGTAACTCTAAAGTAAGTACAAGTAGTTAATTAATGTTACTCAGTACTTATTTGAAGGTTACTTCATCACCTTAAAATAAAGTGTAACCAAAAGATCCAATGAACCATCACGAGTCAGATATCAGGTATGACTTTGTCTTGACTGCCCCTTTGGTCTGCATGGAGGTCTAAAACACTTAATTTTATTACTTCATCACATGTGCTGTCATCCCTCATAAAAACCAAAGACAAAACACTTTGAGGAACAAGCTATTCTGTTCTGCCTGTTCCTCACACTGTCAGCCGAGGGACACGATCAGCTGTGCATGAGAATGTGCAAGACTAGAGGCTGAAATAGCCAACCTTGATAAACACCTTTATAAATAAACGCAGCAGTGGCTGACATTCACATTAAAGCGGTATGCTTTGCCAAAACGGTCGAGGAAAGACAAATGTGGACAGCATCTCTGGTCAGGCTTCCTGTAAGCTGTACTTTCCTCAGGACAACCAAACAAAACTGCTCCCAATGGCCCTGTAGGATATATCTGAGTGTGATTGGTTATCAAAAAAAAAAAGAAAATAAATGTAGACAGAACTTGGTTCTATGCAGCAGTTGATGATTGTAAGTTAAGATGTGAGCGTGGCTCTCAAAAATGGACGCAGATGAGCGTGTGCTTAAAGGGGCGGGGTTTAACAGACTAAATGATAGGAGAAGTCCTGCAAATGTCACCAGAGAGATGTCTGGTGTTTTACTGGAAGATCCACTTATGTCATATTGATTAAACATAGAAAGGTTAAATTAAAAAAAGAAACATGGATGAATTGTTCACAATAAGATCAACATGCATTTAGAAAATATTAATTTTCATTTCATCACAAGACCCAGGACAACTGGTTGCCCTCCATGTACGATCCTTCTCTGAATTTTCCATACGTTTTTTCCAATTTCCAAATGTTTTGGTTGCTAACTCTGGAAGTTTCCATCTATGTTTGTCTGTGTACACTTGGATAACAGGTTGATTAACAGATGCCTAGTCTAACTTTAGAGGATAGTACTGGAAGAATAAACACTAAAGGAGGAACATTCAAGGTTATCAGACAAGATTTCACTAATGGACTTGACCTCGTGTGACCTTTCTCTTCTTCATTCTGTGTAGAACTAAACACGTCCAAAACATTGCTATCCTACCATTTAAAATGTTTGGGGTCAGTAAAACTTTTGTTTTTCTTTCTTGTTTTTCTTGAGCAGCAAATCAGCACATTAGAATGATTTCTGAAGGATCATGTGACACTGAGTAATGATGTTGAAAATTCAGCTTTAAATCAGAGGAAATAAATACATTTTACAATATATTCACATAGAAAACAGTAAATTTAAATTAAAAAAAAATTTATCCAATAATTGCCCTGGTGAGAAAAAGAGACTTCCTTCAAAAACAAAAAAATCTTACCAACCCACACTTTTGAACAGTTAGAAAGGGTTGGTTCCACAAGGAAGCGCGTAGAGGATCCATTAGCAGCAGCCAAACTTTATTAAACTAAATAAGCCAAACAAAACACCATGGCGCTGGAAGGCACAGGTAAGAAAACCGTAGCAACAAAAAAACAACCTTAACATTGAAGTAACCAGACAAGAATAACTAAACTGAACAGAGGGTTTAAATACACAGAGACTGAACAAGATGATTAACTAGACAGAGCTAGTTTATGGTGTCCTCGTACAGTAAAAGTCAACTCAGAAGAGAGGGCTGGGGCTCTGGAGGATGACGAGGGGTCGGTGAAGAGCAGGAGAAAAGAGGCAATGGTGACGGGAGAAACCAAGGTGGCGATGATGGTGAGAGGAGCCAGGAGTAGCCAGGCGGGGACCCAGAGAACAGCTAGTACGATAGCCCACGGCGTAGTCATTGGAGGGAGGAGCCATGGTGGAGGCTTGGCTGTCGATATCATGGGGCGATGGACAGAGATGGAGGTGATGGAGGTGGAGTCCAGGGCACAGACTGAAAGTAGACTGACCTGGGTGACACCCATGGTCCTGGAAGCTGAGGCGGCTCCACAGTAATGAGCGTCCGAGGTGGATTCAGGGTGCCTGAGGACTGAGGCGAAGCCTGAGGGAAGGTGGAGCCAGACAGAACCAAAGTGCAGTTGACAGCTGGTAAGTCCATGGTGCAGGCAGGGTGACTTCTGACCAAGGTGGAGCTGAAGGGACGAGGGAGACCGGTGGAACCGTGAGGACAATGGTCCATGGTGGAGCCGAGTGAGGGAGGAGCTAAGGTGAAGCTGTCAGATTGACGAGCCGAGGTGGAGTGACGAGATCAGCAGCTAGAGGTGGAGCCGGGAGATTCTCTTTACTGGGGGAAGACCGGAAGACCCAAAGTAAACCCACACCGTGAAGAGGTGTCAGAGGATGAGCTGAGGGACTGAAGGGAACCAGCAGAGATGGAGTTGAGGAACTGGCTGTTTTTGGAAGAGGCAGGAGAGGGAGGCTGGGCAGCTGGGCGGAAACAACGGGGATGGAAGAAACTTCCTCTTCAAAATAATTAAACAGTACAGAGGCCAGCGGCAGTTCACCCCCAGGGGTGGGAGTGTGGGTGGGGCTCCTTTTCAACTCCACGAGAACTCCCATGATGACAGACGATGTACTGTAGCTGGCTCACACCACTGGTCAGACATCTTGCAAGGTTCGGGCTCCAGGGCGAGGATCGGCTCAGGCGTTGTTGCTGGCACTGGCACACCCATAGATGATCTATTGTTCCAGGGTGCAGTTGACTGTATTCCATGGCATCAGAGAATACAGGGGCTCATCTAAAACGGCATGAAAACAGTCCATTAATGCTATTTCATTAAACTCAACCTTCCAACGAAGTCCACAGAATTCCCCAAAATATTCCTCTAGAGGGCGGCCATTTTTGGATGGAGATAACAGCTGTTTGGCTGCTAGATTTAAAAAAAAAGATCCTTTCTGAGGTCCAAACTTTATAAAACTAAATAAACCAAACAAAACACTGCGCATGAAGGCACAGGAGAATAAAACAGGAGCAACACACACCAATCCTAACATTGAAGACACCATGAGAACTCAACTGAACGGAGGGTTTAAATACACAGAGACTTAACAAGATGAGTAACTAGACACAGCTGAGACATGTGAGCACTAATCAAAAACCATAGTAAACAATGAAGGGAGGAAACATAGAAGCCAATGAAACCGAAAAACAGAACATAACTGTAATGATGGGTGAACAGAAACAAAGGGAGAGCTGGATCCAAACATAGGGAGCTTTATTTACAAAAAATAAACAAACAAATCAAACACAAAACCAGAGAACTAGGAACAGAATGAGCACACCAAACATACTGCCATGAAGGACAAGACTCGACAAGGAACACAAGAAACACTGGGGTTTAAATACACAAGGGGTAATTGGTAAACAAGACACATTTGGGAACAATCAAAGAATTGATTGATTTACAATTTTCTATTGTAATATATTTTGCCTTGTAATGTATTTCTGTGATGCAAAGCTGAAATTTCAGCATCATTGCTCCAGTCTTCAGTGTCACACGATCCTTCAGAAATCATTCTAATATGATGATTTGCAGCTCAATGAACATTTCTGATTATCAGCATTGAAAACAGTTGTGCTGCTTAAAGAGATAGTTCACCAAAAAAAATGAAAATTCTTTCATCATTTACTCACCCTCATGTCGAATAAAAGCCTAAATTCAATGTTAGTCAAACTGATTGAGTCTCTTTAGAAAATTTGGACGAAACAGCTCAATTCATATGCATTACTTTAACGATATCTTTATTAACTTTTTAATATCTAACTTCAGATTTCATAATTTCTTCATTTGTGTTCTGAAGATGAACAAAAGTCTTACGGATTTGGAACGGCATGAGAGTGAGTAATTAATGACATGATTTTCATGTTTGGGTGAACTATCCCTTTTAATGTTTTGGTAACGCTTTAGATTACAGCCCGGAAAGTACTGTGTAATTAAGAGGAATTTACAGTGTAACTTTCTGTAATTATTGTGTACCTATAAAGTACTTACATGTAAGTATAAGGGAACAATATGTAAAGTTTGGGGAATAAAGGGGTAACAACCAGGAGAAATAAAAAAATATTTATACTGTAAGTATTATAGAACTAAGGGGTACTTATTCTACTATTATGATACAGCAATCTTACATTTGGGAACAATTTAGCGAGAACATACACTGCGTACCTTTTTGTAATAATTGTGTACCAAGGCAATACATACTGTATAGGCTTTTTAAAAATGACAGGGTACATATCTATGCATTTATAATATATATATATATATATATATATATATTTTTATTTTATTGTATTATTATTATAGCAAAAGTGCAGATGTTTAAGTTTGGGCTAACATGTTTCAAGGCAAGAAAAGCTAAGACTATTGCAATTTTTTTAAATATACTGGGAAATAAATCCGGTTTCATGTGGTTACAGGGTAAGTGGTGCTTGTATAATAAATAAAGGTTTCCGAGTCAGTGATATAAGATTGTGTGTATGCATTTTTATTGTACTTACCCTGTAACTACATGGAACAAGAGGGTAACAAGCACCACTACATGAAACAAGAGTATCTTTCACCAATATTTAAGCAAAAGTTGCAATAGTTTTCGTTTTCAGTGCACTTTTGTTAAAAAGATTACTTTATAAATGCATAGATATGTACCCTGTAATTTTTAAAAAGCCTATACAGCAGGCTATGTACTGGTTCACCATTATTTCAAAAAGGCATGTTCTTGCTAAATTGCTCCCAAATGTAAGATTGTTATATCATAATAGTAGAATACGCACCCTTTAGTTCTTTAATACTTACAGTATAAATAATTGTTTAATTCTCCTGGTTGTTACACCCTTATTCCCCAAACTTAAAATATTGTTCCCTTATACTTATATTGTAAGTACGTTATAGGTACACTATAATTACCGAACGTTACACTGTAAAATCGCTTTAATTACTCAGTACTTTCCGGGCTGTAATCTAAAGCGTTACCAATGTTTTTGTGCAAACCATTCAACCTTTTCCATACAACAGTTCATAGTGACCATGATTATCAAGCTCCAAAAAAATGATACAATAAAATCAATATACATACCCTAACCTTTATTCTTACACTGCAGAATAACCACATACAGGTTTGAAACAACATGTGGTGAATAATTATTTTTTAAAATCTGTTCAGAATACCTTGTAGCACTACACATTATCAAGTGCTTTGATTGCCTTATGCTTCACAAGATCACAATGATGAAAGTGGATCATGCTTGAGATCTTTAACCACTACATCACACTATTCTCATTGGTTGCTATCTCTTGTTATCATCCAAAGAGCATGTGGTTGTAATTTTGGTTCTTATTTTGGCTGAAAGAAATTGAAATCATATCATCCACAGCAGTAGCCATATCATCTAAAACTTGGTGATTTCATATTTGTTGCAGAACAAGGATAAATGTCTTGTTTAGTCTTAACTCATGATAACACTCACTCTCTGCAACTAATCTGCCTGCATGCAGCTTATAATGCTACGGAGTTTGAATATTTTAAATGATAATAATGCTGATTAATGTTGCACTAAACATTATGCACTAAAATAGGTGTATTTTCATCTTACATATAATTTTCTGTCTCAAGATTCACCAATGTCATGTCTCTTTTTCTGGCAAAGCAAAAAAAAACAACAACAACAACAAAGAAAACTGTTTTGCTCCTATAGTTCAAGGATGAATGAATGTGGTATATGTAGAAGAGATGTTTGGTTGGCTCAGTTTTTATTTTTTGTTGAATATCTGTTTTGGCACAGACATTAAGATATCGCGGCAATAGGTGCAAATATTTAAATCACTTAATAAGTATAAGGACAGTGTTTGTTTTTATTTGCATGTTATAGCATCTTTTATATTGACTCATTTTATATGTAGATGCCTCTATCGATGTATGCAGAGGCATCTATTCACTAAAAACTATTTAATATCCCCGGCCCCAAAGGTCTCACTAAAATCAAATCCCTACCACATGGGGGAGCTATAACATAATGGCATGAAGTCATCTGTCTTGAATGAGACCTCACAACATGATTGCAGACCCTTCCTTGGGCTTGTAGGAACATCGCAGATGATTTTGGTTACATCAAATGGAAGTGAACTGGTCAAAATCACTGACTGAAAAACAGCAATGTTTAGACATTTGTTACATGTTACCAATGCAGACACAATACGCATGTTTACATGAACAACAATATGATAATGATTACCAAAAATCAGCTTTTTGAAATAAACCATTTGACCAGTTTGCAGACTAATAACCATGCAACACAAAAAAACTCCGTTGTGATGTCAAAATGTGATAATTGGTGTACATGACTAGTGTTTAATTTATGTGATCATTAAAAACCCAGTCCAAAATGTCAGTAAGAAATTCGTACAGAATCGTATTTTATCTCATGTTTGCAGTTAGGAATTCTGCATTTTGACTATATTTCATCAACTGCATAAGAACAAATTTCTATCATGGATGAAAAAAAAGTCGGAGTGTACGATATATTTCCGCGTCCCCTACTTCGAAACGCTTACTTTGCACATTTAGAAACAAACCTTACATTTTTCCAACTGCAGTCATCATATGCTGATTATATTGGATGTCAACTGAAAAAAAAAAAAAAAATTGACTAAGCACATTTGCTACAAACATGCCCTAAAGCGGAGCTATTGACGCATTTTAGCTGTACAGATTATACATGTACCATAATGGCCAAATTACTTTGCATGAATATGGGATTAATGTTTTAAATATACATTTTTTAACATAGAAATATACAATTGTAGTTATTATACTTTTATAAACTAAAAGAGAGAGTAGGTGGTGGCAAGTCATTGTCTTAATGACTGAGTCATTGAATTATTCATTCAACCGATTCATTTAAAATGACTGATTTATTCAGGAACGAAGCAAGGGACTGTCTTTATAAATGAGCTATTGAATCATTCACTCAACCGATGTGTTCAAAACCGAATTCATTCAGTAACAAAACACCATTGTGTTGACACTCAAAACAGGAAATATTTTGGAACTGGAAATAATGTGTCAAATGTAAGTTGTGAAATATTGATTCCTGTTTCGCGAGGTAACAGCACTCATGTGATATTGATTAAAGCTACAATCTGTAATTTTTTCACCTCAAGGGGTCGCTAACCTCTTACAATAACAAAGGCGTAGATTTATGATGCGGTAAATGAGCGTGGAGTCATGGAACTTGTCGTCATGCCGATGGATCTAATGTTAATAATGTTTAAGGGGAAATAATGTTTATGGATGAGTGGATACATTCATGTTTTTTAACATGACTTTGAAGCAGGGCGCGATTGCTAATGAGAGACAGATATCAGCGCCACATGCTGTTACGAAACTGCTCCGAGACTTGGAGGTGAAGATCCAAATGCAGCTTTATTATAGAATAGTCAAACAGGCAGGGATCAACAACAGCAAACAGGGCAACGGAGACAAGGTAGAGACAAACCAGATACAAGCAAAGGGTCGAGGCAGGCAGAGAGAATCAGAGTCCAGTGAAACAGTCCAGGGTCAGGGCAGGCAGAGAAGGGTCAGCAACGATAAACAATCCACAGGTCAAACACAGGAATCAAACTTGGGAGGATAATGCTCAGAAATGCAGTGTAACACTTAAACAAGACTTCGCGGTGAGTGAATGAATGAACATGGTATAAATAGACTGAGACTAGCAGGATGACAAGACACAGGTGAATACCATCAGTGACAATGAGGTACAGGTGAATGTGATCAGTGATGATGAGTCCAGGCAGTGAATATGGGAAATGTAGTTTGAGGAAGAGATCATAGTCTATTGTGGAGCGCCCTCTGGTGGCTCTCGAGGGCACTCCAGCTGGTGATCGTTACATAGCCCCCCCCCCAATGAGCGGCTTCCAGACGCTCCAAAACTGTCCAGGTGGGTGGTGGCATGGAGGCGGATCCGGGGGCGGGATGGAGGGCCAGGTCCGTGGAGCAGAAGAGGACCTGGAGACTGCGACAGGACGGAAGGCCAGGGCGGAGCAGACAGTCCATCGGGCGGCCAGGGCGGAGCAGACAGTCCTTTGGGCGGCCAGGGCGGAGCAGACAGTCCATCGAGCGGCCAGGACGGAGCAGACAGTCCATCGGGCGGCCAGGGCGGAGCAGACAGTCCATCGGGCGGCCAGGGCGGTGAAGACCCTTCGGGCGGCCACGGAGGTGAAGACCCCTCGGGCGGCCACGGCGGTGAAGACCCCTCGGGCGGCCACGGCGGTGAAGACCCCTCGGGCGGCCACGGCGCAGGAACAGGCACCTGCTCAGGAACAGACACCGGCTCAGGAACTAGGACAGGAACAGACTCTGGCTCTGGCTCAGGAACAGAAACAGACTCTGGCTCTGGAACAGGAACAGGAACAGGAACAGACTCTGGCTCTGGCTCAGGAACAGGCTCAGGAACAGGAACAGACTCTGGCTCTGGCTCAGGAACAGGAACAGACTCTGGCTCTGGCTCAGGAACAGGAACAGGAACAGGAACAGGAACAGACTCTGGCTCTGGCTCTGGCTCAGGAACAGGCTCAGGAAGAGGAACAGACTCTGGCTCTGGCTCAGGAACAGGAACAGGAACAGACTCTGGCTCGGCAGCCGTAACGTGAACAGTCTCTGAATCAGCCATCTTGTCCGTAGACACTGGCTCGGAGGCGGCCATCTTGTCCGTAGACACTGGCTCGGAGGCGGCCATCTTGTCCGTAGACACTGGCTCGGAGGCGGCCATCTTGTCCGTAGACACTGGCTCGGAGGCGGCCATCTTGTCCGTAGACACTGGCGTGGAGTCGGCCATCTTGTCCGAAGACACAGGCTCAGACAGAGGATCAGGATCAGGCTCAGGAGAAGTGACGTGAAGCTCAGTCTCTGGATCGGCAGAAGTGACGTGAAGCTCAGTCTCTGGATCGGCAGAAGTGACGTGAAGCTCAGTCTCTGGATCGGCAGAAGTGACGTGAAGCTCAGTCTCTGGATCGGCAGAAGTGACGTGAAGCTCAGTCTCTGGATCGGCAGAAGTGACGTGAAGCTCAGTCTCTGGATCGGCAGAAGTGACATGAAGCTCAGTCTCTGGATCGGCAGAAGTGACGTGAAGCTCAGTCTCTGGATCGGCAGAAGTGACGTGAAGCTCAGTCTCTGGATCGGCAGAAGTGACGTGAAGCTCAGTCTCTGGATCGGCAGAAGTGACGTGAACGACGGTCTCTGGCTGGACGGTCTCTGGCTGGACGGTCTCTGGCTGGACGGTCTCTGGCTGGACGGTCTCTGGCTGGACGGTCTCTGGCTGGACGGTCTCTGGCTGGACGGTCTCTGGCTGGACGGTCTCTGGCTGGACGGTCTCTGGCTGGACGGTCTCTGGCTGGACGGTCTCTGGCTGGACGGTCTCTGGCTGGGCAGAAGTGACGTGGACAGTCTCTGACTGGGCAGAAGTGACGTGTACAGTCTCTGGATCAGCAGGAGTGACTTGAACGGTCCCTGGATTGACCGGAGGCTCAGGAAGGGCCTCCGGGCATTGCAGGATGCAGGGAGTCCTCTTCCTCCTCCTCCGTCTCCGAGAGGGTGCTGGACTGGACGGGCCCAGCGGTGAGGGCTCTGGGCTGGACGGTGCCAGAGGTGAGGGCTCTGGACCGGACGGAACCAGCTGCGACGGAAACTCTGGACTGGACGGGACCAGCGGCGAAGGAAACTCTGGGCTGGACGGGACCAGCGGGGAAGAGGGCTCTAGCTCGGCAGGCGTGACGTGAAGCACGGGCTGGACGTGGCTGACGTGAAGCTCTGGCTGGACGTGGCTGATGTGAAGCTCTGGCTTGGTGGGTACTGTGGGTTCAAGGAGTTCCTCATCTACCACACCCACCGTATAAACTGAACCGCTTAACAGAAGGGCCAGTTCAATATAGCTCTCTAATGTCCTGTGAGGCTCATGCAAGGGCATGAATGAACTGAGCGGTTCTGATAGCCCTCCTCGGAAGAAGATCATCAGGCATTCCTCGCTCATAGAGGTGAAAGGTGCCAGCTTGATAAAATCTTCTACGTACTCCTCAATCAAACGATTCCCCTGACGGAGACACAGGATTTGGACTGCTGTGTCCATGGCTGATATCGCTGCTGGATCTAGGTGTGGCGAAGTCTTCTGTTACGAAACTGCTCCGAGACTTGGAGGTGAAGATCCAAATGCAGCTTTATTATAGAATAGTCAAACAGGCAGGGATCAACAACAGCAAACAGGGCAACGGAGACAAGGTAGAGACAAACCAGATACAAGCAAAGGGTCGAGGCAGGCAGAGAGAATCAGAGTCCAGTGAAACAGTCCAGGGTCAGGGCAGGCAGAGAAGGGTCAGCAACGATAAACAATCCACAGGTCAAACACAGGAATCAAACTTGGGAGGATAATGCTCAGAAATGCAGTGTAACACTTAAACAAGACTTTGCGGTGAGTGAATGAATGAACATGGTATAAATAGACTGAGACTAGCAGGATGACAAGACACAGGTGAATACCATCAGTGACAATGAGGTACAGGTGAATGTGATCAGTGATGATGAGTCCAGGCAGTGAATATGGGAAATGTAGTTTGTGAGGAAGAGATCATAGTCTATTGTGGAGCGCCCTCTGGTGGCTCTCGAGGGCACTCCAGCTGGTGATCGTTACACATGCGAGTCGCGCAAGTGCTGAATTAATTCTGAAACTAGACAGTTTATTTGACGAATTTAACTTGTGAGGTAATGCAGCGCTGTTTCACTTGGTCTAACGTTACACTTTCCTACTAAACTGCATTTGAGTGAGTTGAAAGTTATGATGTTATTCTATGTGTTAGTTTGTTGGCTGGATGAGAGCAGTGCGCTAGATCAACATTAGAATAACATACAGATCATATTCTAACATTTCATCATGTTGAGCTATATAACATTGATTCGTTTTATGTACATTCGCTCACCTGTCTAATAAAGTACATGCAAGAGCATCGTCTCAGTCAAGTCGACGTTTGTTGCGAAGCTCTCGGCATCTCGAAAACACCACGCCGATATTGATCCTCGTTTTATTTCTCCTTTTGTCCCAAAGTCTGCTTGCCATGCATGGTCCATAATGTTTGAACGAAACAACAACAGCGTGCCGCTAGACATTACGCAGTTGTCCACGTCTGTCGCCATGGTTACTATCGCAGTGCAAGTGGAAACCAGGGATAACGCGGATATTACGTCATTGACAGCCGACAAGTGACAAGGGACGGGCACTATTTAAAATTATGAATTTCTCTGAATTTATAAATTCTTGGAAACATTTAGCATAATGTAAGTACACAATTGAAATAATTATATAACACTGTGCAAGTGGTTTTTGGATATCTTGATACAAAATTCTTACATATTGTACCTTTAATTATATCATGTTATAGACATAAAAAGAAACACAAGAACAAAAGGGCATTTCTTTGCCCCCATATCCTGAATTTTGTGGACATTTTAGTAAATTTGGTGGCATTTTTGCCACATCAATTAAAAAAAAAAAAACGAATCAGTTACTTCTCCAGGTGTTATAGATCTTTTCAGTTCCTTTCAGTTTTCTTGTTTAAAACCCTGTTTCACTCATAAGAGAACAGCATGTCATGTTGACTTAAAGACATTTAGCCAGGCCCAGATTTGAATCCCACATGGGTCCTGGACTACAGTGGACACCTGTTAAGGTCACTGTGTGTATTTCAGTGTGACAGCTCCAAAGAGGGTGTGTGAGGTCTTCTGTGACATGGTGTGAGGTCTCTGCCAACTGATTTTAACGGCTACTTTGAAAATGACTGAGCTTGTGTGGGCAGGGGTGGTTGAGGTGGTTGAAACACTTAGGTCACAGGTTTAAATGAGGGCATTTCAAGCCTTTGACCTGTGTCATCTGTGTCCACATAGCCCACCTACTATGTCATGGTCTAGGATATGTCAACCTAATAGGAAACCATTAGGATGCTAATTCTGCAATATGCGCTGCTCAGAAAAGACCACGACTACTGTTTTTATTTTTGAAACTTGTATGCTGTTTCTAGAGCCCCTAAAAAAGTTCTTGAAGAGTTCAACGCATTAAAATCCCATTGATTTTCTTCCTAGAGAAATTGTTATTTAGCATCATTTTAACCTTTCAAGACAGATCTAACGAACTCCAAAATTAAATAATTTACAATACTTTATTTATGTATGCTATACAGTAGAGGCCATAAGTCTGTAATTTCAACTTTAATTTTAAAAAGTGTGTAACTGACAGATTTTCAATCAAATAACGCTCCGTCAATCACACCAGGTTGCAACATGTCGAAAGTGTCACTCCAGTTCTTATGAATAAAGCTGTCTCCACTGGAACATGCCTTCTCCAGACATTTCATTACACCATCCAAATGAATTACAATGATTTTAATGACTAATTCAAGTTCAAATGAAATTTTTAGCCTGTAAAAGTTTTAGTATAATTCCACGTAAACGTCCCCTTCAGCTCGTGGTTCACGTGTCTTTTTACTGTGAAATCTTTACTGATTCCCATAAATTAAACATCAGAATAACTTTTACATTGTTCGTAATATTTCAAGATGAACACTAACTGGACTGGATTATCCATACATCTATTTTCACATTATGTTAAAATGTGAGTATCAAATATGATCCATCACGCTTGAGGAATTGCATTTTCCCCCAGTTTTACAGACAAGGCTTAAGCTACTCCCAGACAAAAAATGCATGTTTGATCTGTTTTAACTTAAAGCAACTTGCACTGACATATCTTAAAATATGTCATTGTCATTGTTTTGTCTCAAGATGCAACAAGTAATGTTTTTTTATTCTAAGGCATGTATATAAAAGCTCTTTAAATGTCCTAATTGAACTAAGGCCTAATCCAGGCTTAATCTAAACCCTGTCTGTGAAACCAGGCCTATATGTTTTAAAACTACAGAGCTTTGATAATAAAACTGAGCATTTAAATATCATCTCTTATACAGTAACAGTAACATACAGTAACATACAGTAATAGATGTTGTGGTACATGCTGAATCACGAAATGCAATGTATGAAAACTATTGTGTGTTCTGATTCGACTTGTTGCCAGTTTGTTTGGTTAATATCCTATTGGAAATTTTTTTTGAAATCCTCATAGAAAGAAAATGAAAACAATTCCAGAACCAAGGCCGCTGTTAAAGAGAGCAGTCACTGTTGTGCTCTATTGGAGCAGCAGCATTGCTAAATAGTTTGGTTAACCAACTTATTGTGGTGTGTACAACTCAGTGTCTACTGGGAATCAAAAAAGATGCTGTACCATGGATATTACAAAACCCGTCTAGGTCAGGCTCAAATCATTGAGGTTTTGACAGCAGACCAAATTGTGATGTAGGACATGGATAACTAGGCAAATGCATCATACCGATCTTCTTAATCTGTTGGCTACTATGCAACATGCTTCTGTTAAAGGTCATAATCACACGGGCGATTTTCTGTAATTGCTGATTCTTGCAGACTGTGCTTTTACAGGAACATTACATGAAGGGAAAGTGAGCAAATTTGGTGCGATTGAGGGTTGGCCAAGCATTGCAGATGACAGCTTTGCTTTTCAACCATTCATTAACCTCTGAGAAGCATGAATTTGCCCATTTCATGTTAAGGCCATTTTCTTGTAATCAACAAAAGCCGCCGACGCAAATATGCATAGACGCTTTTAGACATAACTGCATGGTGACAGATATAGTGCCACCCATTTTAAATAAAGAATGAGAGACAGAAATGAGGAAAATCATGCAAGCACAAGATTGATTCATGAATATTACCAGAACATGCTCTTTCATGGACTTAAACAATTACAGTAATTAGTTGTGTTTGCTTAGGCAAGCTATTACTTTTGCTCAAACCCTAACATTGTGATGGTGAGTTTTGCACATGTAAGCACCACTCAGATTTACCATCTGAACACGCGGCTATTTCTGTCTTTTCTCGAAAAATGTTACCCACAGTCTTTTGTGCTATGATTTAGTTAGCAGCTTTATTTCAATCAGAAGTTGCGAATTAAACTTGAGCAAAAAATTGGAATATCACATAAAGCATTTGCAAATAGAGAACCGTTCCCATCCCATACGTTCAAGAGACACAAATGTTCACTTCCTGGGAAACTGCATGGCAAGAAGTATCAGTAATAAAAGAAGCCCGTGACTCGTTTTTCCTAAATAATAAATGATTTACGCATCAGAGCGTGCAGATGAAACAATTGCAAACGCTGTCTTGTTATCTTGCCTGGACCCATCCCAACTCATCCTAAAGTGCCAGCCTCATCAGCCCCGTGAAGGCCTCATCGACACGACAGCCATCGACACTGATCCTCAACAACTCGTCTCCATACCGGCGTGATTACTTTGACTTCCAACCAGATGGAAATGGATAAATACTCTAAATGTTCCGATCCAATCTGACTTGTAATGCTGCCCGAATCATACACTGTTCCTTCGTTGGCCAGAGGAGAACTGGCCCTCCGACTGAGTCTGGGTTCTCTCCTTATTTTCACCTGATGGAGTTTTGGTTCCTTGCCACTGTTGCCTTGGCTTTTGGCTTGCTTAGTTGGGGACATTTAATGTTCAACAATATTATTGATCTGCCTTACTTAAGGTGGACGTTGATGCAATTTTCTTCTAGAAACAAACTTTGTTGTATTATTTTCATGTTATCACTGTGAAGCTGCTTTGATACAATCTGTTTTGTAAAAACCGCTATATAAATAAAGGTGACTTGACTTGACTTGACTTGCAATAGAATACCTGATGTTTGGTAATGCAATCATATGAGACAGTTCTGGTAGGTAATTATACTAAAAAAATGTATGAGACTTTGGCCCAATAAAATATTTTAAATATTTAAAACAATATCCGGAAATGTATTGGTTAAATCTTTTTCTTTCTTAATTTATGCGCATGTTTTCTTACTGAATCAAAAATTATCTGCTTCAATTGAGGACATACAGTTTTATGTTTTTTTTGTTTGTTTGTTGCGAACCTCAAAATTTGGATAAAAATATGCGGATGAAACCATAGCTAGTAATTTGCATGGATGAAAACACAATTTCCTTCCAAAAACGTGGTGGATATATGCGAAAGCAACAGTGTTTAAATGATACATGAGTCGGAATGCGAATTGTAAAAATCATTATTTAATGAGAATTGGGACGCAGCCTGAGAGTGAGCAAGATGTGCTATTGGTATTCAACTTTTTTCATATTCCCCACACAGATGGTATTGTGTACTTAAGGGGAAACTCTATTTGCTTCCATAGGCAAAATGTCCCCACACTGTCTCTGCTTGGTGATGTGTGGCCCATAGCAAACATCGCTAATGGAAGTAATCTGTCAATATAACATTCACTTATGCATGTTCATCACCCTAAGCAACGCCGTCTGAGTCAGCAGTGTCAGGTGACCTGCTGTATTCGGACCAGCCATGCAGACGGGAGAATGAAAATGGGTATACATGTAATCATGAGCTTAAAAACATTTATAATAATCATTAAAAATGCTAGATTCTAAACTAGGTTTGGGAGGATTAGGGAAAAGGTTAGGGGATAATTGTGGATTAAGAAGTTGTAGCCTGTGTAAATAAATGCTTTCCGCACAGGCCTCTTTCATTGTTCATTATTGATCTATTGGTATTCCTAGGGGTTACAGATCTAATTACTATTGATATCTTTTTAAAGGCATGCAGGCGTATCTTCCCCAAGCAGAAAATACCTAGAACGCCCAAACCAGTCCATTCACCATCATTATATTTCAATGCATTTTAAGATACCACTCTCCACTGTTTGATGCCATTGATGACTGGGTACAATGTACCAGTAGAGGTCAAGCTGTTACTTGCCAAACTGTAAGAAATGTATTGACATAGACCTTAGTCAGGGTAGCACCATATTTCATTTTTGATGGGTCATTTTGATAGCTTTCTCCACAGTCCTCAAGATGTTGACAGCAGCCCAGCTTACATTGTCAGTAGTCACCAAAATTTGCCAGATACACATGTCAGGAGTCAACGTAAGTGAGGGAGGTTATGTCTCATCAACATCCACACCCAGCAATTTCCAGCTGAATCCCAAGTGATTATCAAAACCTATTACGTTTCCTAGCTAAGTTTCCTATTATTGTAGCACAATATTAAAATGAAAATGGTTTCTAAATGTAGTTAGCAGAGATACCAGACGTTTATGCAACATCATTTGTAACTTTCATGGATAAAACAATCCCAATCCATGAAAACAAGCTCAGTGAAGCATTTATATTCAAGATGGGAGTCACCTTTATTTATATAGTGCTTTATATAATACAAATAGTTTCAAAGCTTTATAAAGTACAGTCTTCAACATCAGAAAGTAATTGTGAGTTTTGACTTATTCTTGTGTTTATCTCTCACTACTTTATTAGGATATTTGGATTACTGTTCTGGTTACTATATTTAGATTCTTTGCTGTGTTTGGATTCTGGTGCAGGTTTCCTCACTAGCTTAACCAGCAAAGACTGGTAACAACACTGCTACTGGCAGTTTGTCATCAGGCCATCTTAGTATATTAATAGAAAAATAGATGAGCCGCTTTCTGAAGTCTTCAGGGCTTCTGCAGTCATGGATGCCAAAGAACAACAAGTCCAACCTAAGGTGTTCCATCCTGTATTTACTGTTTGTTTTTATTTGTTATTGGAGCTATACCACTTCTTGTGTAGTCTAATCACTCCCAAGATTTTGACTAAATTAATCTTGTACACTTTTTTTTTTTAAGAATTTGAGAAAGTCAAAAGACAAGCTTTTATATCAAAGTTCCAGTGGATGGTGTTTACAAGGGGCCTTGTGAAACAGTCTGCAGGGATATTCTGGATGGATTCCAGGACAAGTGAGTTCAGTCATGAGGCTGGATATGCTAAAAGTAGCATAGGCTGCCGTGATACTTTCAGATGTCATTGATGCTGGATAAAACACAGGAATCTCCAAGAGTCACCTTAACTCTAAAATGGGCTGTTTACACCTGGCCATTTCATGCGTTTTCTCAGATCAGATAGCTATCTGATTTATCAAAACGATTCCATTTACACCTGGTCACATAAATGTGTTTTTGCAAAACGGATATAAATCCGATCTTCAATTCCAACGCTGTATGCAGATTTAATGTAGTGCACGTCACCAAAAGCAACAGATATGAGCTGCATTTTATTGATCATCAGCTAAAATTTAAAAATCAAAGACCGCAATAAGAGAGAGCTGCAACAGCCCTTGTAAGATTATTTTGTTTCTGTACTTTTAATGAAGATGATTGTGTGTTAAGCGTCTGGGACTTATTTTCACTTTGATTTGCAACAGTTTGCACGTTGGCTTGATGAATAGATGCTCAGCTGCGGCGATGCGTGTTGCAGTAGCGTCGTCGTATCTGGCTAAAACGTGACATATTGGCCATAACACGCTCTCACACGTTTATTTGGGAGGAGGAAAATTTACATATGTGGTTTCAACAAACAGATGCATTTACACTTGTCCAGTTTCGTCTGGAATGCGGCCCATACCTCCTCCTGAAGTGGTTTGAGTGATCGGATTCAAATCCATCTCGAATGCGTTTCAGAGGGCATTTACACCTGGTCTTTTCACGATCGGATAGCTATCCAATCACAGAAAACGCATGAAGTGGCCAGGTGTAAACAGACCCAAAGTGAGGGTAAGAAAGAGAATGTCTGTTGTTATGCAGTCTTATTATGTAACCATTTCAAAACCCATCTCTCACTGCTGACATACATACAGCACTCTAAGTGCATTGTTTGCCCTTTGACATTAGTATGGCATGAAGTAAATACAACACACTGAACACTGAATGATTGAATGAATAGCAATAAATCATGAACCCATTGTGGTGACATCTGATGAATCCGTATTTACTGCTTTACCAGGTGTTAATTACTTTCCAGGTTATATTTGGTGTTGGCTCAGTCACAAGATGATGGAAAACATTCTTCAACTCATGACGTATTGGTAGACCTAAACCCATTAAGGGATAATGTCATGGAAGGCTCTTGATATTGACATTTACTTCTGTAAATATTCAAATCTGTATGCTCTTTACAGATGGATAAAGTAGATCCTCAAGGTTTCAGTCAACAGTTGAGAGAGCAGGGTGCCGTGGTGGCAGTCCAGTCGGGAAATGTTCCTCGGTGTGGTCTGACTGCTGGCTGACCTCCAGGAGATGTTTATAGACAATGAGGGCAAGGTCACCTTCTCAGAGCAACGGAGAACTCACACGGTCCATGAAGTCAGCAGTCACTTGACCACACTGAGAATCTCTGACGTCTACAAATAAACAGACAGGAGCCGCGTAGCATATTGGACAACGGAGAGGCGTTCCCCGGCACTCAAACTCACTGCTTCCTCAGGCATTTGAGACAGTGAATGAATATGTAACCGTAGGAATTAACAAGAATGTCCTCTTATTAAAGTATGCATCACTTTCCTTTTCAAAATAATCTGTTGCTAGTATCTCAAACTCTTGTGAGATAAGTTCTACCAGAAAGACTCGGGAGATAGAATAATGTACAAAGCATTAATTTATTGACAGGCCAGCAAGCAATTATTTATAAAGTTCTTTGGTATTGGCCCCGTCCGTAGTGCATAATCCGAGGGTAGCGGATCTGCATTTCCTGCCTGAAGACGAAGACGGGGCGCAGCCGACCCCCAAAAGTAGGTGGATTATGGATCCACCAGGACGGGGCCCGCCCCCCCACCCCCAAAAAATGGTAATGGAAAGTATACCCACCGGTCGAGGTTCCTGAAAAATAGGAAAAGGAGTTACCATAAAATAGCATGATAAACGCTGGATGTGGATACCTCATAGGCCTATAGCTTTTTTTCCCCTGTATTTATTCATGCATTAATCAGGGGATTTTATGCAATGACTTACATAGAATTTGATGTACTTTTTTACGTTATTACCAGTTCCACTCCTAAGGACACATTTAAAAAAAAAAAAATTATTTTACCTTTATTTTACCTGGTAGGCCGATTAAGAACTAATTCTCATTTACAATGTCGACCTGGCCAAGATAAGGCAAGAAATGTGCAAGACAACATAAAGTTACATAATAAGTACACAAAACACAGGAGTGCAAATTACAAATTACAGTGAGACACAATAAGGCAATATAGGGTCAAGTAAAACAGGATGAGGTATATGTGGTTATGTTGAGCAACATAAATAAGGCACTACCGAATACATTTTAAAATATAAAAGTACAGAAAGTATCATTTTACTGGATATTCAAGAATTAAAGTGTGTTTAGCAGGTAGATAATTTAAGTGCATGGATTATATAACCGCGATTATGGGAAAGAGCATTTGAGAAATATGTGAGCAGATAAGAGTAATACAAGAATGTCAGCTGGTATGACAGTAGTGCAGGTGAGAGAGAGGTCCACTGTGCAAGGCATAGCATAAGGGAGATAAGTTGAAGACAGTTTAGCAGGTAGATAGATCGGTCGGGGGTTCAGAAAGGAGTAATTTAAAGGCAACTGGTGATATGAGTGTTTCAAGTTTTAGGGTTTTTTGTAGTTCGTTCCAGTCGTTGACGGCTGCAAACTGGAAGGATTGACAGCCGAATGTTGTGCAGACTACACAGAGCAGTCCACACACAGAGACAAGGCATCATGGCATCATTGGACCACAGAGAGCAGTGCCACATTGGGCCATACATAGACAGGCCTCATTGGACCACGCGGAGCAGGCCACCTAGGGCCATACATAGACAGGCCTCATTGTACCACACAGAGCTGGCCACATTGGACCACACGGCCATAATTAACCACGGAGACGAGGCCTCAATGAGCCACACAGCCATTATCGACCACAGAGACAAGGCCTCGATGGGCCACAACAGCCACATAGAAGACAAGGTAGGACTAGACGAGCACATAAAACGAAGGCCACCAGGCCATTTTTATATATATATATATATATATATATATATATATATAAAGCAATGAATGCTCCAAGGCCTTGGTAGACCACACAGAACCTATGCCCCAAAGGGCCAGTGGTTTGTATTTTCCATTAATTTAGTTGTTTTGTAAACGTTAATATATTTAACAGTATTGATGCGGTTCTTTTAAGTTAAGATTAGAGATGCACCGATTACAATTTTCTAGGCCGATCCCGATTCCGATTTTTCCTTGAGTTTGACTTGCCGATTCCGATTTTTGCCGATTCCGATTTTATTTTTTCAAACAAATTTACAGCACACACAAATATTTATTTTCTATCTTCTCTCTAATAGAACATTTTGCATAGAACATTTTTTGAACAGATATATATAAAATATCGCTATAAAATAGAACTATATAAATGACTCCTGGTGTGGGAAATTCACACACATCTAAAGTGCAGTGAACCATTTCCTTTTCACATCCAATATCCAATTTAAAAAATTTGATGTATTTAGCAAACTAAACTTCTGTATGAAAACAGGTAATGGCAATAAAATAATATATAAATAACAAATAAAAATTTTATAAATATAGCCTTGCAGTATAAAGATATTTCTCTCTCACACACACACACACACACACACACACACACACACACACACACACACACACACTGTTACGACCCGCTAGTATCAGGCCGTAACACAAAAGAGGCTTCAAACAGCACGTTACAATCAAACGGGTTTTATTAGATTAAACATACAATCAGAAACAAAAATAAACAGAAGTCTAGGGATAAGGGAAAACAACAGGTTAACAAACAATAATATCTGGACGCTACATGTGTAAGACAAATACCCGGAGGAGTCACCCTGAGGAGCGTTTCTCCAAAGAGTGCCCTCCCTTAAGAAGGCACAGTACTCTTTTATACTCTAAGCCAATTAATAATTAGTATGGGGAAAACCAATCAGGAACTCCCACGGCTGGACCAATAGGATCAGAGGACTCAGGGACGTCACACCTCCCAATCCAAAAGGAGGTTCTCTGAAGAACCGACAAAAGAGGAAAAAAAAAAAAGTAATAATAGTACGAATGCAAAACCATCATTCCAAAATGTAAATGTATAATAACTTTAATACTCATCTCCGTAAAATCTCACTCCATTTTGATCCCGAAATCCTGGGCCCTAGGACATCAGAGAAAAAATAAAGGAGAAAGAGAGAGAAGAAAAGATACCAGACACTACTGGGACAGCTTACATACGTGAGAGAGCATCAGCAATTATGTTATCCTTGCCACGTATGTGTTTAATTTGCAAATGGAAAGGTTGAAGAATAAGGCTCCATCGCATTATTCTCTGATTCTTACCGCGCATTCGATCTAGGAAAGTCAACGGATTATGATCAGTGTATACCGTAATCGGACCACATACCGAGCTCAAATAGACCTCGAAATGTTGAACGGCTAAAATAAGAGCTAATGCTTTTTCCACGGTAGAATACACTTGCTGATGACGATTGAATTTCTTTGAAAAATAACTGACTGGATGTTCAATTCCGTTAGAATCTTCTTGTAGAAGAACAGCACCAGCACCGTAAGCGCTTGCATCTACCGCAAGTAGAAAATGCTTGTCAAAATTAGGAGCAGACAACACTGGAGCATTTGCTAATAAAGATTTGGCATTCTCAAAGGAACACTGACATTGCTCTGACCATTGAAAAGGTCTCTTAGGGCTTAGCAAATCAGTCAAAGGGGCAACTACACTTGCAAAATTATGGCAAAAACCCCTGTAGTAACCCACCATCCCAAGAAATCGTCGCAACTCACGACGGGTAGTTGGTTTGGGAAAACTGCAGATGGCATTCACTTTAGCGTGAATCGGCTTCACACAACCCCTGCCAACCACCTTCCCTAAGTATGTCACAGTGGCCTTTCCAAACTCACTCTTAGCAAGATTTACAGTTAAGTTGGCTTTGGCTAAACGCACAAAGAGCTCTCTAATTTGATCAAGGTGTTCAGACCAAGAAGAACTATACAAAACAACATCATCCAGGTAAGCTTCACAACCAGTCATCCCAGACAAAACGTGATTTATTAACCGCTGAAATGTAGCGGGAGCATTTCGGACCCCAAAAGGCATAACTGTGTACTGCAGGAAGCTATCGGGTGTAACAAAAGCAGATAGTTCTTTAGCACGAGATGTCAATGGCACTTGCCAATAACCCTTCAGGAGGTCAAATTTGCTAACGAACTGCGCTGAGCCGACACGGTCAACACAGTCATCAATTCTTGGTAGAGGATAACAATCAGGTTTTGTCAGAGAATTGAGCTTTCTGTAATCAGTACAGAAACGATACGAATTATCAGGTTTATTCACTAAGATACATGGGGAACTCCAAGAACTAAAACTAGGTTCCGCTAAATCATGATCGAGTAAATAATCTACTTCTTTCTGAAGTAACTTCCTTTTAATCGGGTTGACACGATAAGCATGTTGTTTCACTGGTTGAGCTGTACCAACATCAATATCGTGCTCCACGACGGAAGTTCGAGTAGGAACATCAGAAAAGATCGAATAAAACGAGCTTACCAACTCAGTAATATCAGCCTTCTCCGACTCAGACAAGTGAGATAAAAGGTGAGCTAAGTTAGCAAGCACTTCAGAGTTATTCAACCGCCCTTCTACTTCTCCTCGAGATGGACCTTTCATCTCTTCTGGATTGTCATCCATCCCTACAGATGTTTCCAAAACTCTTGGATCTGCAATTCCAGTAGCTGTCACAACATCAACAGACAGAGAAGGAACAGGAGTCACATAAGATTTTAGTAAATTAACATGACAAAACTGTGTTTTCTTTCGACGATCGGGTGTATTTACTAAATAGTTGTTATTCGGGAGACTCTTCGCAATCGTATATGGTCCAGCAAACCTAGCCTGGAAAGGAGTATTCAAAACAGGCAACAACGCCAGCACTTGATCACCTGCTTGAAAATGTCTGGACTTCACTTTGCGATCAAACAATCTCTGCATCTTTCTCTGAGATTTAGCCAGCTTCCGTAAAGCAATAGCTCTAGCTTCGTAAAGTCGATAACGGAAACTACTTACATAATCTAAAACATTCTCAGGAGGATCCAAATTCGTCCACTCATCTGCCAAGACAGCAATAGGGCCCCTAACAGTGTGTCCAAACACCAACTCATTAGGGCTAAAACCTATGCTCTCCTGTACAACCTCACGAATAGCGAGCAACATCCAAGGAAGTCCTTCCTCCCAGTCACAGTCAAGTTCGACACAATAAGACCTCAACAGTGACTTAAGAGTCTGATGGAATCTTTCCAGACATCCTTGACTTTGAGGATGATAAGCACTCGATATATTATGTTTAACTTTAAGTTGTCGCATGACCTTAGAAAAGTTTCGGGACATAAAATTTGAACCCTGATCAGACTGAATAGTTTCCGGAATGCCAAAAGTTGACATAAAACTGGTTAAAGCCTTTAAAATAGCTTTGGAAGTTATTGATCTCAGAGGATAAGCTGCAGGATAACGTGTAGTCTGACACATTACTGTGAATAAATATGCATGTCCAGCCTTAGATCTTGGTAACGGTCCAACACAATCAACAGTCAAGTGTGCAAAAGGTGTTGTAACTGCTGCAATAGGCTGTAAGGGAGCTAATGGAACCTTTTGATTCGGCTTACCTGTCATCTGACAAGTATGACAGGCTCGGATATAATTAATCACATCTCGCTTACACCTAGGCCAATAAAATTCTCTTAACACTCTATCATAGGTCTTCCGTACCCCCATATGACCAGCCATGCCCTGATGTGATAATTGTAAGAGGTCTTGACGGAAATTAAGTGGAACCACGATTTGGATCCTAGGATCGAGTGAAAAGTCAAAGCTGATAGGTTGTTGTCTATACAGCAATCCATCTCGAAGAAAATAGAAAGGAGATGAAGTTTTGTCTTCTCCGTCACGAACTAAAGAAAACAATTCTTGCAGAGTATCATCCGCCTGCTGTGCTTTGATAAGATCATCTCGAGTCACACTATAAAGCGAAGATAAAGAGCAAGATGTGTTAACATGTTCCTCACAGATAAATGGACATTCAGACACTGTATCAGACTTATTAGTCTTATTGTTATCAACAGCATGTGAATCATGCACTGGAATCACATCTTCCGCATCCGTACACACAGTACTTCGTTCTGGCTGAGAGGAATTTTCAGAAACAATAAAAGTATCACAGAGAATGTTTTCAATTTCATCTGGCATACTTTTCTTAGCCATCGCTCTAGTTATTGCACATGCAGGGTATAGATTAGGACAGTCAGAAGATCCATCTAATTTCTCAACAACAGAAATCACTACAGGTGGAACATCAGCGTCAGACTTTTCCCAAACATTTCCCCCGGCTAAATCATTGCCAAGTATGAAAGTGACACCTGAGACAGGAAGCATAGCACGAACTCCAACTACCACCTCACCTGACACAAGTTTAGAATCGAGATGAATGCGGTGTAGAGGAACTTCCATGAACCCCATCTCAAGTCCTCTAACCAGTACATGGGTTCCCGTATCAGTACGTTCAGACAACGGCAAAAGTCCTTCTAACAGAAAGGATTGCCCCGCCCCAGTATCTCGTAAGATGCGTACAGGTACAGTCTTATCTGAATTAGGCAAAGCCACGGTTCCTTCAGTGAGAAATGGTGCAAAATCAACACAATTTTTCTCATTCTCCTTCTCAGTAATGTCTACCCGTTCAACCTGTTCATTAAATCGAGCAGAAATATGATTCACATTTGATGTAGATATTAAACCCACAGGTTTAACACCCTTCTCTTTCTTTTTGAGAGCGAAACAGTCTGCAATTTTATGTCCTACCTTCTTACAGTAGAAACAAACCATCTCAGCTTTCAAACGTGAAGGATTATCAGTAATATTTGACACAGTATTCTGGCGTGAAACCATCTGTTTAGATCTACCAGCAACACTCAACTTAGGCCTGCTCGAATCGTTGAAGTTATTGACAGAAATTTTATGAGTGAGAACAAATTCATCTGCCATAAGAGCAGCCTCAGACATTTTACTCACTTTATGCTCATTAAGGTACATAGCAACAACATTTGGAACACAGTTTTTGAACTCCTCTAAAATCATCAGTTCTCTAAGCTGTTCCTTAGTGTTTACTTTTACTGAAGTACACCAGCGGTCAAACAAATTCTCTTTCTCTCTAGCAAACTCAAGATATGTACAGTTTTCAGCCTTAAAGTGACTTCTAAATTTCTGGCGATATGCTTCGGGTGCCAGTTCGTAAGCATGCAAAATAGCAGACTTAACGATTTCATAATCACCACTTTGTTCCATAGTCAACGCTGAATAAACATCCTGTGCTCTTCCTACTAAAACACATTGCAATAGTAAGGTCCAAAATTCTTTTGGCCATCTTAAAGACTCTGCAACACGCTCAAAATGTTGAAAATATTTCTCTACTTCCTTCTCTGAAAACAGCGGTACAAGTCTAATGTTTTTGTGAACGTCAAAAACAGGTGCAGTTAACACGGTTTCCACAGACGATGCATGACGTGGAGTTTCAACTGTTTGTGCATGCAACTCTAATTCCATTTTCCTCAACTGAAAATCTCTTTCCTCCCTTTCAGATTGTAACTCCAGTTTACGTAACTCTAGTTTCTGTTGTAACTCTAGTTTTCTCATTTCAAAATCACTTTCTTTCAGTGCACAAGCGTCACGCTCAGCACGTAATTTTTCCGCCTCCACACATAACTGTTTCTCTTGCAAAGACATCTCACTAAATTTCACATTTCGATCGGCAGCATAAAGAGGAGAGGTTAAAGACTCTTCAGGATCAATATCTTGAGCTCTTACCTCTAAAACACCCCGCTCAACAAGTGCATTTCTCACAACTTTTACCAGCGTGTCTTTAAGCTTCTTATCATTACTCGTTACCTCCACATCAAAGCGTTCGGCAATCTGCAACACCTCTTCCTTCGTGCATCTTTCCAATAAGATTTCCGAAGGAAATGAGAAGAAATCCTCGATCACCGACGGCATTTCTATTTAAAGAGAGGCAGCAGAGAAACACAACAATACAACCGCACACGTGAGACGCCGCTAAACTAGAGCACTAGGACTACAAATCCCATCAGCCACTTCGCCTGGTATTGTCACCCACACATGCTCCAGTTAGAATCCGCACTTTCGTTATGAGATAAACAAAGACTTACCACAAGTCATCTCAAATTATCTTCATAATCAGCAGACATCAAATATGCGGATGCAGAAAACAAAAAGTGTCACCTTAAATGAAAATGAGAGACTCCAGTTCCTAACTATAAACAACACTAACTAAACCTACCTAGTCTTCAAAGGTGTACCGGACTCGGGGCGGCATTTAAACGCTGAACTCAAGGACAATTGGCGTTTTAAACCAAAAGCCTGAAGCGTACCCCCAACAGAGATTTAAAACCCCCGTCCAGAATAACCTTCAAAAATAAGAAAGGCAAAATAACAAAAAAAATAACAAACAGTGCCTCGACGGAAGAGTTTTAAACCCAGCTGAGAACACTCTAACTACCTGAAGTCTACTCATTCAAAAAGAGTGAACACCTTAAACACTATGTATTTACTTACACATGCAGCATCCCGGACGAGCGCCCAATTTTATGTTACGACCCGCTAGTATCAGGCCGTAACACAAAAGAGGCTTCAAACAGCACGTTACAATCAAACGGGTTTTATTAGATTAAACATACAATCAGAAACAAAAATAAACAGAAGTCTAGGGATAAGGGAAAACAACAGGTTAACAAACAATAATATCTGGACGCTACATGTGTAAGACAAATACCCGGAGGAGTCACCCTGAGGAGCGTTTCTCCAAAGAGTGCCCTCCCTTAAGAAGGCACAGTACTCTTTTATACTCTAAGCCAATTAATAATTAGTATGGGGAAAACCAATCAGGAACTCCCACGGCTGGACCAATAGGATCAGAGGACTCAGGGACGTCACACACACACACACACACACACACACACACACACAGGCCTATTGCAATCACTTGTTGTATATCAATGGCAAGTACATTTCTCAAGCAGTTCTTCTCTCATCTGACACATGTCCAGCCAAGCTAAACAGGAAAAGTGGAGCATGTGCAGGGAAACGATTGGGAAATAATAAAAACAAGTTTAAATGGGTAAATTTTCTATAAATATTTTTGAGTCTTCATTTTCTTTCTGACATAGCCTAGCCTACTTCAATTCTTATTAAAACACACCAGACAAGCAAATTCTTTGCATTTTGGGCACTTTTTGGATGAAATCATATTTATTTTGTCCATCAAAAGTGTGCTTTCACTTAAATTGAGCGCAGCAAAAAATATATTCGGCGCCGAAACCCACGCTTCACTGTTGCTCACGCGACGCTCACGCGCTGCTCCGGCTCCCGGTGTGAATGCACTCATTGATTAACATGCACGCCGAACAAAAAAAAAAAACGCGCTGCACCTTGCGGTGTGAAACGGCCGTAATTCATGAGGTTTCCTACATGTGCGCGTTCCGTGTGCACGTGTGATGCTGATGTTGCGCGATGTTAATCATGCGGCGCCCGAGTGCATTTGACCGGCATAAAATCGGATTATGTCAGACTGACCGGCCGATCATGGCCGATCACGTGAAAATCGGCCAAATCCGGTCACCAGCCGATCAATCGGTGCATCTCTAGTTAAGATAGTTATATTTGCAGAGACGATCGTGATATTCATAAATAATATACCCCCTGTGATTGGTTAAAGTCTGCAATCATTGCTAGATATAAGTTGAGATCTTTCCGGCGATCGGGATGTGTTTGGCAAATAACATATCTGTAAATGCGAAAGCAATAACGAATTCACAGAAGGGCATGTAACAAGTTGAAGTAGGTAGCCTACTGCACGCTAAAGATTACTGTCGCTTCCACCGTCTGTCTTCCTCATCTGTCTCTGCACTACACTTCCCAGAATCCTGTCATCATCACCTGCACCTGCTTCTCATCATCATCATCATCATCATCATCATCATCATCATCATCACCGTCACCTGTTGTCCTAGTCATTATCTGTGTATTTAAGTTCCCCTCGGAACCACGGTTCACGCCGGCCAAAGACCCACGGAGGCCTGAAGAAATATCACCGCCACGGCCGCCCGAAGGGTCCTCACCGCCACAGCCGTCCGAAGGGTCCTCACCGCCACAGCCGCCTAAGGGGTCCTGACCGCCACGGCCGCCCGAAGGGTCCTCACCGCCACAGCCGCCCAAGGGGTCCTCACCGCCACGGCTGCCCGAAGGGTCCTCACCGCAACTGCCACCCGAAGGGTCCTCTCTGCCACGGCCACCCGAAGGGTCCTCTCCGCCACGGCCACCCGAAGGGTCCTCTCCTCCATGGCCACCGCCTCAGCCTGCTTCACCATGGCCACCCGAAGGGAAGTCTCCGCCATCGTAAGAAATTACAATGATGGAATATTATCTGACTTTAAGAAGTTAGATATTTTTATGAAGCCTACCATTCAGACCGTCTTTCACTTATCCAGTGTTTATGGCTGCATTAATTCTGAGGAATTAAAATGATGAGCAGCGAACGCGCACTGCACTGTCTGGCCCACAGGCTTGCGGCCATGCAGTGTTCCGTCCGCACATCGAAAGTCGTTTTAGATTTTTCCCTGCCGGTCCTCCAGTTCAGGGTATCGAAAACGAGACGAAAATAGCAGGGCTGCCCCGAAATCGGTCTCGAGAGGCTGGTTCCCTTTGTAGAATATCTCAAGCATGGCAAGACCTGCCAAATATTTCTCCTTGGGTCCTGCACAGTGCAACCAATAGAGAAGGTTTACAGGCTGCAGTTCGATTCCGCCCACCAACATTCAACGCGTTGGTGTGGACTGCTGTCGACGCAGTGCAGGGTCGGGCATTGGAACAGGAAGTAAACCCCCTGCTGGTAAAGGAGGCCATACAGCATGTTCCTCCGCCAGACAGGGAGTCTGGGTTCTACAGCCGGTATTTTATAGTTCCCAAGAAGGATGGAGGGTTGCGCCAATTTTAGATCTAAGGCATTTGAATCGGTCTCTGAGGAGATTCAGGTTCAAGATACTCACTATTCCCATCATCGTGAGTCAGATCAAATCTGAATTTTGGTTTGTCACGTTAGATCTAAGGGACACATACTTTCACATATCCATCCTTCCATCTCACAGGAAGTTCCTGAGGTTCACTTTTGGGGGTGAAGCGTTCCAATATTGGGTTCTTCCATTCGGCCTAGCTCTCTAGCCACGGCCACCCGAAGGGTCCTCTCCGCCACGGCCACCCGAAGGGTCCTCTCCTCCATGGCCACCGCCTCAGCCTGCTTCACCATGGCCACCCGAAGGGAAGTCTCCGCCATGGCTGCCCAAAGGATATTCTCTGCCGTGGCCGCCCGAGGGGTCGTCTCCGCCAGGGCCGCCCGAAGGGTGGTCTCCTACTCCGCCATGGCCCCCTGACCAGTCTGCTCCACCATGGCCGCCTGGACCATCCTGGAGTCCGTCCAGCTGCATCCGGTCCGCCTTTCCGTCACGGACTCCAGGATGCCCACCCTCCCTCCCATGTTCTGTCTTGTATGGCGCGGGTCGCACCTAGCGGGAGGGGGGAGTTATGTCACTTCCACCGTCTGTCTTCCTCATCTATCTCTGCACTACACTTCCCAGAATCCTGTCATCATCACCTGAACCTGCTTCTCATGACCCTCATCATCATCATCATCATCACCGTCACCTGTTGTCCTAGTCATTATCTGTGTATTTAAGTTCCCCTCTTACTCCTTGTCATTGCTGGTTATTGTTTGAGCACACGCTCACTGTTTGGTGATCTTCTTGATCTTTAAATAAAAACCTTTGTTATTTAGTATCTTCACCTGATCTTGGTCTTCATCCACCCGTGGTTGGGACAATTACGGGTCTACTCTGCAATAAAGATTCTGTGTGGGTTCTCTGTCGGATGTTTGAGCCTCGCACCTGTTGACTTTCTTCTCGAGGGATGATAGCCAAATATGTTGTAACGGCTTGAATCTCGCGTTTGCCGAGGCAGCGTGCAGATTACGAGACCGTATAAACAGTATTGTCTGGTGATTATGGCTGCATTTAATTCTAAGAAATTACAATGATGGAATATTATCTGATTTTAAGAAGTTAGATATTTTTATGCAGTCTACCATTCAGACCGTCTTTCACTTATCCAGTGTTTATGGCTGCATTTAATTCTGAGGAATTAAAATGATGAGCAGCAAACGCACTGCAGCCATGCAGTGTTCCGTCCGCACATCGAAAGTCGTTTTAGATTTTTCCCTGCCGGTCCTCCAGTTCAGGGTATCGAAAACGAGACGAAAATAGCAGGGCTGCCCCGAAATCGGTCTCGAGAGGCTGGTTCTCTTAGTAGAATATATCAAGCATGGCAAGACCTGCCAAATATTTCTCCTTGGGTCCTGCGCAGTGCAACCAATAGAGAAGGTTTACAGGCTGCAGTTCGATTCCACCCACCGACATTCAACGGGTTGGTGTGGACTGCTGTAGACGCAGTGCAGGGTCGGGCATTGGAACAGGAAGTAAACCCCCTGCTGGTAAAGGAGGCCATACAGCATGTTCCTCCGCCGGACAGGGAGTCTGGGTTCTACAGACGGTATTTTATAGTTCCCAAGAAGGATGGAGGGTTGCGCCAATTTTAGATCTAAGGCATTTGAATCGGTCTCTGAGGAGATTCAGGTTCAAGATACTCACTATTCCCATCATCGTGAGTCAGATCAAATCTGAATTTTGGTTTGTCACGTTAGATCTAAGGGACACATAATTTCACATATCCATCCTTCCATCTCACAGGAAGTTCCTGAGGTTCACTTTTGGGGGTGAAGCGTTCCAATATTGGGTTCTTCCATTCGGCCTAGCTCTCTCACCTCGCACGTTTACCAAATGCATGGATGCAGCTCTAGCTCCGCTGAGGCTTCAGGGTATCAGGGTGCTAAATTATATTGACGACTGGCTTATTATGGCCCACTCACAAGAGCATCGAGATGTCATCCTTGCCCACATCCAGAGCCTGGGGTTGAGACTCAACACGAAAAAAAGCATGACCACGTTCCTGGGAGTGGTGTGGGACTCAGTCACGATGGGGGCACAATTGTCTCCTGCAGAGATCGAGTCCATCCTGGCCACGGTGACCAGTATAAAGCTAGGCCAAGCCATCACTGTAAAATATTTTCAGAGAGTGTTATTCAGGCTATCTCTATGGCCTATCAGGTGCGAAGGCTGTCTCCACCTTTGGCCGTGAGGGCTCATTCAACCAGAGTCATGGCGTCCTTTAGAGCCCTCCTTTCAGGGGCCCCCCATCCAAGAAGTGTGCGATGCAGCAGGATGGGCCACCCCTCATACCTTTATCAGATTCTATAGCCTGGACATTCCTTCTACGGCACGCACTCTAGTGCTCTCGTCCTAAGTGTGCCTGTGCACAGCTTCACACTGGGACAGGCAGGGCTCGTTTTGGCATAGTGGGTACTTGTTCCCCAAAGTGTCGTAGTTGACGCAGTTCGAGTTCCCTCGAAAGGGAACGGTTTGGGTTAAGATTGTAACCCTTGTTCCCTGAGAAGGGAACGAGACACTGCGTCCCTCCACCACGCCTTCCCCTGCCTGGGAGCGACTTGCTTCATCACAGGAGCTAACTTTGTTGTGTGCCGGCGTCCCTTTGTAGCTTCCGTGAATGCCGTCACATGTTACGTCATGACGCAGTACCAATCAGGATTTGATTAGTTTCATTCATACTTCAGATGCATTACACTAAGGGCGTTCCCCAAAGTGTTGTAGTCGACGCAGTGTCTAGTTCCCTTCTCAGGGAACAAGGGTTACAGTCGTAACCCGAGACGTTTTCCCCGTCATTGTTGTCCAATGACGATTCACCAATTACAATTCAGTACAGGCATCGGAACTGTGTCTTCTTGCAGCAGATCTTCATTTATGTGTAAAGGAGGAATTCCTAGCTGTGTTTTGACTCCTTTACACGTTATAAGCTCTTTGTGAGTTCTCAGCTGGTAAACATAACATCATATCTACGCACATACAACGAGCGCGATGTTCAGTAGGTTCCGTCGCAAAATATATGTCATATAAGTAGTTCGGTGTTAAAATTGACAGTGTGAACACTAAGTGAACCAGGACTAAATGTAACAAAAAATTTTTGGTCTCGACTAAAAGGACCAAGAGTACCGAACTACAATTGTGAACACACCCAATTAATCAAGCAGTTGAGATTTGCTATAACGTATACATTGTTTTACGTGAGTACTGTATGTATGTGGATAAAGTTGTATGTTCTTAATATGTCCAACGCAGGTACGCAAACTGCTTATATTAAACTTTTAATATATCGCTTGGCAATTATTATACCTTTAGCTTTATTTAACCAGGAGGTCCCATTGAGATTCAGAATCTCTTTTACAAGAGAGACCTGGCCAAGGTAGCAGCCAAATCACAACAAATGCATACATAACAAACACCAAATTACATTTTTATGATAAAAGAAGTACAAAAAGAACACAATGAGACTCTTAAGAAAAACAAGAACATGTCTCCATCACAACACTATTTACAGTAGTTTTAAATGCATTAATGGACATAAGGGTTTCTAACCTTAGCTCTTTTTGTAGATTATTCCACCCCCAAGGTGCTAAATAAGAGAAAGCAGTTTTTCCACATTTGGTTGTAACTCGTGGCACGTTAAAAAGCAACCACTTTGAAGAGCATAGCTGATAGGTACCAGAGCAGACAGAGAGGAGGTTACAGAGGTACAGTGGAAGTTTGCCAAGTATAGCTTTATAAATAAAGATATACCAGTGCTGTTGTCTACAAATTTTAAGTGATGTCCAACCAACTAAATCATAAAGAATGCACTGATGGGTAAGGGACTTTGTGTTTGTTATGAATCGTAGTGATGCATGGTAAACTGAATCAACATGATGCAAGATGGAAGATGCAGCATGCATGTACAATATTGGGCCCTATCTTGCACCCGGCGCAAAAGACTTTGTACACTGACGCATGTATCATTCCTATTTTGCACCCGCGCAAAGCGGACTTTTCCCTTCACAGACACACGTCGGTAAACTAAGAAATACACTTGCGCTCCCCGGGGCGGTTCAGCGCAAAGAGGAGGCGTGTTCCGGCGCAAACTTTCCCTCATGCTATTTTGCTGTTCCAGAAAACAATTGCGCCACTGACTAGAAAAACCCTAGTCTAAAGTCAGTAGCGCGTTGCGCGTACATTCAGATGCTATTTTAAGCGCGCATGCTTGGCCATAATACAGAGTGTGAACAACGCGCATACACTGTAGATGATTCTCTCATCTACACAGATGCATTTTACTTTTTGCAAATGATACATTATTATAAGGAAAAATATTAAAACACGAGGGAAATCATTGTTGTGTCCATGACGATGGGAAAAATATGCATAAAGCTTATACATTTAGCCAAATTATTATATGCATGTTTCACCGATGCTAATTTGGTTGGGTTTGTCCCATCCCCAATGTCACTTCTCTTTCTTTTACGACCCTGACGGGAACATCGATCTCCTCGGCTGTGAACCGATTCTGAAGCGCGCCTGTTAAATGCGCCATATTAAATAGTATTGCGCCATGAAACAAGCGCACCTCGTTCATCATGCTCTTAAAGGGAATGTGATATGACGCTCTTATTGGTTTGTTTCCATTACGCCCAAACCACACCTATGAATAATGAAGCTACTTCAGACCAACCCCTTTTAGATTTGCGCCAGGCGCAAGAGGCATTTATCCCGCCGGGAAAATAGCAACAGTGCCGGGATCCGCCCACAAAGTTACTTGCGCTTTGACACTTGCGTTTCAGATCGTTAAAGGGACACTAAGTAACTTTTTAGTTAATTTATAATCTAAAATCAATATTTTTATTCATAAATATGTCCTCAATGGTGCACAAATACCTCTGCCAATTATCTGATTTATCCTCGTAAACAAAGAATTTATTATATTTATATACATGGGACGGGTAAGTCCACGGAGGCTTCCATGTAGTTTCGCCATCTTGAAAAACTATAATAGCAGAGAGGGACAAAAAGTACTAGGCCAACGCGTTTCCACAACACGTTTTCATTCAGAGCCGGCGTGACGTGACTGAACGCAGCAGAAGCGGAGGAGCAGAGCAATGAGAGGCGCTTGTCACTGCCCCGGTAAGTTTAAAAGGCTGCGTTGCAAATCCTCGTCGCCAGAAAAGTCCAAAATAGATCGTAAAAGGAAACGTGACCGGAGATTACAAAAAACACAAGTTAATGTCGGGATAGCTTTTTCCAGGTGGATAGAGCTAATGCAGGAGAAATATTTCAAAAGAGACGCTGAAGTCCTGCTTTCTTCTCGACAGGCAAGTCAATGTTACAGTCTTAATTACAAGCTTTTTTCATTGTTTGGTTGTGTACTTTATTTTATAGACAGATGAACATGTATAGTTAAAAGTTGATGATGATATCTAACAATGCACGTAGGCTACTTCAGAAAATATAACGAATAAAGAAGGCATAACTACTAACTAATTACAATAGTTCATGTTTTTGACACTCATTATTTCATACTGTAACATTCGTTTGTTCGTTGTGTCAATTTGAAGTTTGTTTGAAATAACAAACCTGTTCACCCGAAGGAAAACTCGACGAAGTGCTATTAGAAGACATCCTGTCATAGCTTTTTGGTACATAACGGCTACCGTAGATGCAACACGCATTTGAAAACGCGAGGCGCTGGAGAGCACAATTCGTTTGAATGCAAAATACAATTTCACCACTAGATGGGAGTAATTCTTACTTAGTGTCCCTTTAAAATAGGGCCTATTATCTCCATGATCAATTACAGACAGAAAAGTAGCTTCAACAACTTTCTTCTTAGCACTAAAAGTAAAACAAGATTTGCTTCTGAAATTGAAGACGAGCTTGACTTTAAGTTTCTGGACTAAAGCGGTAATATGTTCATTGAAGGTGAGCTTATCATCTTATCAAATGGGTTACAAATAACGTTTAACACTGATTTTAAATAAAAAGAAAAAATGTACTTCATGATTGTGAGAAAGCTAAATCAAGTTTGTCTCTTGTTACCTTACAGACCACACCTAAAATCTCAGTTACAACCACCCCAGAGAGTATTAATCAATCAAAGCTGGGGAGGAATTGTGGTTGCTTCATTAGGTTCATGGATGACTCAGAGTTACCCCTGTGCCTTTGCCAGGGCATGGCTATGCTCTGAGAGGTCAGCCAAAAGAAGATCTGCCATTTATGGAGAGCAAGTAAATTGATAACACAGAGAGATACATCATGAGAATCTAATATGGTGGTGATATTTTCATTTGACGGAGGTGGAACAGCATGGGAGTGGGAAAAGATCGCTGAGGGAATGACCTCCTTTTAAGTAAAGGAAAAAAAAAAAGACAAGCTTCTACCTGCATCATATCCCACTATTTACAGATATATTTAGATTTAAATTTATGAATTTGCAGATGCTTTTACCTAAAGCAACTTAGACTGTATTCAAACTATATATATATATATATATATATATATATATATATATATATAATCGAACATCTCAGCTTACGTATGTAACTTGGTTCCCTGAGAAGGGAACAAGACGCTGTAACATGGCTTGACGCTATGGGAAATCTCAACTGCTTGATTGCGCCGGTGTCAGAGGCACATGTTATCTGTCCACGACCTAGTTACCTCCTGGCATCATGGTGAGCTGACTCATTTGTCTGAATTTTGCTTAGTCCATTGCATGCACTCCACCATAGTCCAACCATGTTTCACTACAAGCATTGCAAGCCCAGACACTAAGCAAACCATGAAGATTCCAGCCTGTTATAATGACCTCACTGAAGTGTTTAGTAAAACAAAGGCCACGTAACCTGCCATTGACCTGTTGCCCAATGCCATGCCCCCTAAAAGCAAAGGGTATCCTCTGTCACGTAGTGAAACTCAAGCTATGGAGGAGTATATAGAACAGACCATGAACTCTGTGTTTACCCACCCTTCCACTTTCCCAGCTGCTGCAGAGTTTTTCTCCGTAGAGAAGAAGGATGGAGGCTTATGCCCATTCATCGATTACAGGAAATTGAATAACGTCACAGTCAAATTCCGTTACACCCTTCCACTGGTTCCTGCATCCCTAGAACAACTACGTGAAGCCAAGATTTACACAAAACTTGATCTCAGAAGTGCTTATAACTTGATACGAATTTGCGAAGGGGATGAATGGAAGATGAATTTCCTCACCACTAGGGGGCACTACGAATATCTGGTCATGTCCTGTGGACTTTCCAATGCCGCTGCGGTCTTTCAGTCCTTCATTAAGGAGATTTTTGTAAAGGCTGAGAAGTGCGATGTTCCATGTTAAACAAACAAGCTTCTTGGGATATTACATCCGCCATCAAGGTGTAAAGATGGACAAATCTAAAGTTCAAGCAGTCACTGAATTGCCCTAACCCATTCACAATAAAATGATTGCAGAGGTTTCTAGGCTTTTTGAACTTCTACAGACGCTTCATTAGAAACTACAGTCTGATTGATTCTCCATTGACATTGCTTTTAAAAGGCAAACCTGCTAAGCTCAAATGGTTTGAAGAAGCCACCAAAGCTTTCACTAAACTCAAGGACAGCTTTACCACAGTTCCCATCCTCAAGCATCCTGATCCCAATCTCCCCTTTGTGGTTGAAGTTGTCTCCTCAGATTGTGGTATTGGAGCCGTGCTCTCACAACATAGGTCAGCCAGGTAAACGCTACCCCCTTTGCATTTTTCTCAAGAAAACTGACTTCAGCCGAGCATAACTATGATTTGGAAAATAAAGAACTGTTATCAATGAAGGCAGCCATAGAAGAGTGGAGACATTAGCTTGAGGGGGCTATCCATCCCATTCAGGTCATCACAGATCACAAAAACCTGGAGTACATTGAGAGTGCCAAATGCCTGAACCCTCGTCAAGCTCGTTTATCCCTGTTCTTCACTCGCTTTCAGTTTACCTACAGACCAGGCAGCAAGAACAGTAAGGTTGATGCCCTGTCCAGACACCATGCTAAAAGTATCTCACCTGAGTCTATTCTCCCTCCATCAGTCAACCTGGAATTTCCTGTATCCTACAAAACTCCTTCTGGTGGCCTAAAGACGTTGCAACCTATGTTAAGTCCTGCCATGTCTGTGCACAAACCAAGACCCTAAGGAGTTGCCCTTGGGCCTCCTCCAACCACTGACAATTAACATTTATCCATAGACTTCGTCACTGACCTGCCCCTCTCAAATGGTTTCACAGCTATTCTGGTAATCATTGATCGCTTCTCTAAATCCTGTTACCTGGTTCCCCTAAAATGTCTTCTTACAGCCATGGAGACAGCACAAGCCTATGGCTGTGCTTGTGCTGTAAGCCTCAGGTCTATGGCATACCAGATGACATTGTCACTGATAAAGGAACCCAATTCACATCTCAGGTCTAGAGAGCCTTCACCCACAATCTAATGGACAAGTAGAACGCCTAAACCAGGAGATCAGCGGGTACCTTAGACGCTACTGCAGTCGTGAATAATACCACTGGGCAGAATTGAATTCCTCCTATGGGCTGAGTATGCCCAAAACTCCCTGACTCGCTCTTCCACTGGCATGACTCCCTTCTAATGCATCTTGGGATACCAACACCCCTTGTTCCCGTGGTCTGGCGAACCCTCGTCAGTCCCTGCTGTGGACGACTGGATCAGGCATAGTGAGAAGGTGTGGGACAGCGCCCATCTACAGAGAGTTCCAGGCCAACAGATGACCTCCCTACCGACCTGGAAAGAGAGTCTGGCTCTTCACGAGGGACCTCAAGCTGCAGCTATCGATCAGGAAGCTAAGTCCCAGGTATTTTGGCCCATTCAAGATTATCAGACAGATTAATGAGGTCACATACCAGCTTGAGCTCCCTGCTAATTATCGTATATCTCCATCCTTCCATGTCTCTCTCCTCAAACCGGTCCACCCAGATGCTGACCCCAATGCTGATAACCAAGAGCCACCGCCACAACTGGATGTTGATGGATCACCAGCATACAAGGTGAATAGGTTGATGGATTCAAGACACAGAGGGTGTCAGATCTAATACGTGGTGGACTGGGAGGGCTATGGGCCTGTGGAGAGATCATGGGTAGCCGCCCACGACATCCTGGATCCGTCTCTCATCGAGGACTCCACATCGAGCACCAGAAGGCGCTCCTAGAATGTAAAGAATGTAATGCCACATCAGCAGAGGGAGCCCTTGCCTGAATTCTGACTGTGTGTCACTCCCTCTGCTTACTCTACTGTCACTTCCTGTTTGGCAGACATGTTAAGCATGGCATTACCAAAAAGGCTTTGCAGAGTATTGCCAGTTCCAGTGCCTTACCACTGTGTTCTCTATCTATTGTCTGTTTGCCTTGTGTATGACCATTTGCCTGCTTGCTTTGATTTCTGTGAATTGGATTACTTTTTTGACTTGGCTGCCTGTTTGGATTGTTTATTGTGATTGATCATCTTGCCTGCCTACTGAACATCTGCCTTTGGATTTTCCCTTTGTCTGTTTGCTTATCAGACAATTAAATGAGGTTTTGACCCTTTGCCTGGCTTCACGTTTCTTTTTGGACTGTTATTATTAAACTTCGGCACATGGATTCTAACAAGGCTTCAGCCTCCTCATTACACGTGTAACCTGAACCCGATGATAAGTTCACTACATCAAATTCACTAATGGACCAGTGGCTCAGAGGATTTAGATTCGCTCGAGGAGAGAGATGATGCAGCAGCAGTGAACACTCAGACCAACAGATAAGTTAACAAATTGTAATTTTAAGTAGACCAATATAACAAAAGATTTAATGCATGAACATTTGAATGAATTCAGAATTATTAATTTTCTCCCTTCCCTTTTTTTTAGAATTAATTCTTTGTTCAAATTCCTAGTTAACCCTCTAACTCACTTTTCTTTTCTTCACCATAGGATTTCACCCAGATTAAATTGAAATAAAATAAACAGAACAACCCATACACAAATGCACTTCCTTCACTTAAAACACTTCAAAGTATCCGGAATCAATTTTCTCTGCAATGAACCCAATAAGTTCATTAATTCAGTTCAACAGTTCAAACAGTCCATGAACTGTTCAGTTCAGTTCAGTTCTGAAATCATCTTCCTGATGAAACGATTAAAAAATGCACAGTTCTGTCCTACCATTCAAAGGTGAACAATTCACTTTCGGTTTCTCTTTTCACAGGGAACAAGATTTCGTTCTTGGGTGGCTCGCCAGTCCAACTCCACTGTAAGACATCCAAAGAGGAGTTGAGACGGTTCACAATCCAGGATTGACTCGCGGTTCACTCGAATACCACAGGATGGATCACACTCAGACTGATGTTCCAGCAGTCACATGGAAATGAAACAAATCAAAGAAGAACAAAAAACAAAAACAAAAAAACCTGGCCAAGGAACTCGAATACAATGTGCATCTGGAGAACAGGAAAATTCCAGATGACAATGTTCCAAAACGTCTCACACACACGGCTTCTCTCTGAATCATCAGTTTTCGCTGGATTTAGAGCTTAAAGTCTCCCGGAGCAGCAACAACCATCTGCTCTCATCAGATTCACGGAGGAAAAGAAAAATGTAGTACGCACTACTTTCCAAAGTCCCGCGATAGTGGAAGCTCACATGACGTCACTCAAAGCGCGATCTAATTGGAGGCCTTTCAAAAGAAGGTAATACTTATTGAACAATTTTATAATATTCATATTTATGTTTTGTCACTTTTATATCATTAATAAATCCTTTTACAACTTATATGTACTGTCAAAATCTTTTATTTAACTCGAAGTTTATTCTGTCCCTGCCAACCCTTATTGGTAACCTGGGTTACACTTTCCCCCTCTGAATTCAGGCACGTCCTCGGGCCTGCTGGAGGTTGACATGTCACCACAGTGGGGAAATCTTCAGACACATTCAGGGACTGATCACTGATGGACGTGGATTCCTCCAAGGAAGTGGTAAATGCAGAACTCAACCCATGCAATAATGACTGAATAACTAGGGTCAAGGGATTTCCTAACTTATGATACTGCAGCTTGTTAGGAGTCCCACAATTCCTTTTCGAATGTCTAGGGTCAGTAGCTCCTAAGTTCTCATCTGGCTCAGGGTAGTCACTCGCAACATCTTGAACAGATGAACTCATGTCATTGGGCTGTGTTCCTTCAGTTACAGTGTCCAATAAATCTGAAGACTCCACCACATTCTCACTAATGGGTGGTAACACCGCTGGGACTTCAATTTCCTGAGCACATTCCTTCCTGCAAGTCTCCACTTCAACCGTGTCTTCTTCTTGAACAGCGTCAGCCTCAACAGGATTGATTTCAGGTAGGTGATCTTCCACTTCATCATTTGGCTGAGTATCTGTGGTGTTTCCTTTTAATCTGATGTCAGGTAAGGTCTCTTTTTCCAGGTAAGTTTCATTCACAGGCTCCACTACGGAAGAACGTGACTCATGAGAATCCATTCCAGGTAAGTTCTCTACAAGCTTAGGATGTTCTGGAGGAGGAGTAATGATCTTTGTACTGAACTCCAATCGACACCTTGAATTTCCAACATAATTAGAATCATCTTCTGATCCTGACTGACTACTCTGATGCTCTTGATGAACCGCTTCATTTACAGAGTGGGATCTGGTTCTAGGCTTGCGACGAGGGTTCAAATTGATTCCTTCAAGTTCATTCTCAGGTAAGAATCCACAAGGCAATAACAGATCGCGGTGTAACGTGCAGGTTGGTCCATCTTTCCCTTCTGGACAAACTGTATAAACTGGCATGTCTCCTGCTTTCCGAACTACCATGTAGATTTCAGATGCCCATCTGTCTGACAGCTTGTGTTTCCCTCTCAATTTGACATTTCGTACAAGGACTCGATCACCTGGTTCAAGTGTAGAGGCAACTACATTTCTGTCAAAACGCCTTTTGTTCTTATTGGCCACTTTGGATGCATTGTGAGAAGCAATTCTGTAGCTTTCCTCTAATCGACTCCTTAGAGCTTTCACATATTGCGAATGAGAGTGTAAATGGGAGTTGGTTTGAAGCCCAAAAGCAAGGTCGATTGGCAATCGAGGCTGCCTCCCAAACATTAACTCATATGGCGAGTATCCAGTTACATCGCTCCTGGTACAGTTGAATGCATGCACCAATGGTCTGACATGATCTTTCCAATGAGCTTTGCTTTTGTTTTCCAGAGTGCCTAACATCTGCAAGTGAGTTTGATTAAAACGCTCCACCGGGTTCCCTCTAGGATGGTACGGGGTGGTTCTCACTTTGCTGATGCCAGCAATTTTACACAGTTCTTGGATAGTACGGGATTCAAAGTCTGGCCCCTGATCACTGAGCAGCTTCTCAGGAAACCCATAATGAACAAAGAAATTATCCCACAGGCATCTAGCAACTGTCTGTGCTTTCTGGTTACGCGTAGGAATGGCAACAGCGTACTTGGTAAAATGGTCCGTAATTACCAAAATATCCTTAGTGTTACTGCTGTCTGGTTCCAGCGACAGAAAATCCATACAAACTAGTTCTAGTGGCCTTCGAGTCTGGATGTTCACTAAGGGAGCCGCTTTCTGTGGAGGTGTTTTCCGACGAACACAGCGCTCGCACCCTTTGATCTTTTTGTCAACGTCGGTTGCCATCTTTGGCCAATAAAACCTGGAGCGTAGAAGATCGAGAGTTCGCTCTAAACCCAGGTGGCCCATGTCATCATGAAGACTGGTAAGTACAAGGTCTCGAAGATCATCAGGTAAAGCCAATTGGTTCAGCACTTTGTCTCCATCCATCCTCTTCCGATATAACAACCCATTCTTCAGCTCAAGCTTGTTCCATTGTCTCATCCACAAGGTTACTTCAGGTGAGTGCAATTTCATGTTTGAAGGCTTGTTGTTAGACTCCAAGTAACCAATTACCTCTTTAATTTCAGGGTCAGCTTGCTGCTTCCTGATCAGATCCTCTTCGGACAGGTAAGGTATCTCTGGGAGACCATTTCTGGAGGTAAGGCCTTTACATTCATGCTCAGGGATTCTACCAATGTCAGCGGGAAAGACTGAAAATGATGGGACTGATTGACTTGATGTTTCCCACATATAGCCTCCACTACTTCAGGCAGGATTGTCTCAGTGTTGCCTTCAAGATCTTCAAGATGATGTAAAGTGAACTGTCTGATTCGTTCTTGCTCTTTTTTAGATTCCAAATCGTTTGATGGTTCACCATGGGGACGACGGGACAATCCATCCGCATCTTGATTTTGTGCTCCAGCTCTGTATCGGATCTTAAAGCTGTACATTGAGAGACTGGATAACCATCTGTAACTGGTAGCATCCAGTTTAGCTGATGTTAGCACGTACGTGAGGGGATTACTATCAGTTACCACGGTGAAGTCTGCTCCATACAAATAGTCGTGGAATTTTGTGGTTACTGCCCATTTGAGGGCCAGACATTCCAATTTGTGGGCAGGATATTTGGCCTCACATCTTGTTAATCCACGGCTGGCAAAAGCTATCACCCTCATGTGTCCTTGCTTTTCTTGGTACAGAGCTGCAACTAGACCCGTGGCACAAGCATCTGTATGCAACAGGTAGGGCAGACACGGATTTGCATATCCCAACACAGGAGCCGATGTTAGCCTGTCCACGAGACCTTCAAATGCCTGTTGACATTCAGTTGTCCATCTGTCACCCAGAGAGTCTTTTGGATTGAAGTAAGTATGATCTTTATCTTTCTTTTTCCCGTTTCGCACCGGAGGATAGCCAGCTGTAAGGTTGTTAAGCGGCTTTGCAATCTTGGAGAAATCTTTAACAAACCTCCGGTAATATCCTGTAAATCCTAAGAAGGATTTTAGTTCTCGAAGGTTCTGGGGCCTTGGCCAGGTTTTAATAGCCTCAATTTTTGATGGATCAGTTTCGACACCGTTCTGAGAAACAATGTGGCCCAAATAGCGTACGGATGTCTGGAAGAATTTGCATTTCTCGGGTGAGAGCTTCAATCCGTACTCTTTCAGGCGATTCAAGACTTGTATCAGTCGACGTTCATGCTCCTCAAGGGTTTCAGAAAAAATGATAAGATCATCGATAAAGACTAAGACTTCTCTTCTGTTCAAGTCACCCATACAATGCTCCATAAGCCGCTGAAATGTGCTGGGCGCGTTCGTGATCCCTTGCGGCATGCGGTTGAACTCCCAGAACCCAAGAGGACAGACAAACGCGGTCTTCTGCTTGTCTGCTTCATCCATTTCAATCTGGTAGTACCCAGACTTAAGATCGAGAACAGAGAACCACTTGGAACCGGTTAGCATGGTGAACACTTCCTCCAGGTTTGGGAGGGCGTATGCATCTCGTATGGTTTGAGCGTTTAACTTCCTAAAATCAATACATAGTCGCACTGAGTTGTCTTTTTTTCGGACGACTACGATGGGGGATGCAAATGGGGACTCAGACTCTCGTATAATACCTGCTGCTAACAACTCCTGTAGATGTTTCCTGACAGCTTCGATGTCTTGTGGGTGAAGGGGACGAGCTCTATGTTTGAAAGGAGTTCCGTCACTCAATTTAATTCGGTGCTTCACTTGATCAGTGTGCCCATAATCCATGTCTGTCAAAGCAAACACTTCAGGCATAGAGTTCAGCAAGGCGGATATCCGTTCTTTCCATTCGGGGGGCAATGGAGAGTTTCCAAAATCGAAAGTTATCTGAAAACTTCCAGGCCTTCCTCTCGTTTCACCATTGTCACTGGTTACCGGTTTGTCCACCACTTGCTGGACAGCATGCATTTCCGCAATTACTGACCTGGGAGGGATTACTATGTCAGTCTGGGCTTCATTCTTGACTACCACAGGCAAAGAGAAGAACCGTTTACCAGGTAAGGTGTGCAACACACTAGCGACTAATAAACCACCAGGCAGCGACGATATTGTGGGAGGACTTAGAACAGTCAGTTTCTCTGATGGAAGATAACTCAGGTATACCGCTCCATCAAGAACGGCAGTGCTTCCTGCTGACACAGTTTCAGGGACCGTCCCTTTAAACGTGACACATCCCAGGGTTTCGGCACATGACTGTTGATGCCTCATATCAAGTGTCTTCAATACAGCTGCATACCCGTTGGAAGTTACATTGGGGCTGACAGTCTCTTCCTGCACGTAACTGGAGTAAAGTGCATCCAAGGTGTTTGTACCGACGAGAACTTGTGGTACGTTTACCAAATCCGGAACCACCAGAGCTAGCGTGGTAACCTCGGCGTCTGTTCCTAGGAACTCTTTGGGAAACATTAAAGTTAACTCCACATACCCAAGGTATGGCACTGATTGCCCGTTGACTCCCTCCACTTCCAGCAAAGATTCCAGAGGTTTCAAGGGGTAATGCGACAAGTTATTCTTGTAAAACGACAATGGAATTGTAGTCACCTGGGACCCCGTGTCTAAAAGGCAGTTCACTTCGATTGTGTCGACATAGATTCGTGCAGTACATTTCATTCCAATTAGTCCTTTCGGCAGTTTGGTTTTAGGGCAATGATGCTTCGTCTCAGTCTCCATATGCCCTGCTACAGAGACTGTCTGGTGTTTAACTGAGTAGTAGTGGCCTGGTTATTTAGGTCCCACTGGGCTTGTTTTTCTCTCAACTGGCGCCTCTTCTCATCTACCTTAGAAGGGTTCGGGTCATTTTCACAATTGATGGCGAGGTGTCCATCCTCCCCACATCTGAAGCAGTATCCAGGACGAGGACGAGTAACTGTCACTGAACCGCTTCTGAATTGGTTGTTCTCACCTCTCCCGGTTGGCCTATACTGAAACCTTGCTGTCATTCCCGACCGATGTTGTGGTGTTTCAGGAGTTGACAACTGAGCCTTTAACTCTGCCATTTGCTTCCTCAGTCCTGCTATTTCCTTAGCTGCTGGGGTTTCTTTCGTCACTTTACCAGAGATGGATGTTCTCATAGCCTCTACTTCTGCTTGCAGTTCTATTAGTTCTTTCTTCAGCTGGATCAATTCAGGATTTTTGGAATGGTCCGGCTGGCACTTCTGGTAATGGGAGGTTTGCATAGCAGCAGCCTGAGCATTGGCTCCAGATATCTGAGACTGCATAGTGTCCATTCCTTGGACTGTTTCACCAACTGCATGAGTAGTACGGGAGTAAGTTGACATTTGATGAGTGGCAGTTCTCATTTTGGGGGCATTACCAGGTTTGTTAAATCCGAAATAGTTCCTCATTCGGTCTTCCTTTGAGGCTTGCCGGTCTTCTTCCGTGCGAATTTGTACTACCATTTCTGCGAAAGAAGGTGGGTTGATCTTTTTCTTCTCTAGCTGTAAACTGGAGATTAACTCGTTATCCCAGCATCCACGGCAGAATTGTTTTATCAGACAGCGGTTTTGCTCACTCTCCGCAATGCCGCCTCTCCTTACAGTGGTGCTCAACATAACCTGCAACCGATGCAAATAACTGGAAGGCTTTTCCCCTTGATTCTGTAGCATGGTCATGAATTTTGCTAACAGCTCATCGCCATCCTCCACAGATCCGTAAACAGACTCTAGCCACTCCAAGTAAACTGAAGGTAAAGACTGGGGACTCACATGTTTAATGACATCAGCTGCAGGAGGAAGCAGACTATCCAGTATCCTCCTCGTGCGAGACAAATCCGAAATGGAGGGATCGTCTAAAAGGAACTGAACACTTGCCCGCCACGTGTCGAAATCTGGTTCGTTTGCTGGCCTTGGAACTTTCCCAGAGAACGACCTGAGACGGAAAAAGGCAGGTTGCAATGTAGCAGTGTCGTTAGTTCTGACAATGTGTTCAACTACCACCTTTTGCACGCTGGGCGGATCAATCATGTCCATGGTAAGTACTGTAGGAGGTAAAACTGTAGGAGCAGGATAGCTAGTTCTATGGCTGGATCTTTCCTTGGACAGGTTTTGTGATGTTTCAGATTCATTTGAGGGAGGGGCTACTTGTTCGGTTGTCACTTTCTGTAATTTGGCTGGGGACGACTGTCCATCCAGTGAACTGGTGGTGCTACTGTCATGAGTTTGGGAGTCTGCAACATGTGGATGCTCCACTCTTTCATCTGAAGCAGATATGGGCGCAGCAACTGAACAGCCAGCTTTAATCCTTCTTAACTCCTCCTGGAGCACTTCTTCAATTGATTTTCCACTAACGCTAGCAATGGTTTATAGTTCTTCCAAATACAGCTTACTGGCACTGTCACTAGCTACCTGAGGGTAGACACAGCTTAAGGCACGCACTATGAAAGTGGTATCTGGGTTTGACGTACTGACCATTGTTACAGGCAGCAGGGGCATTAGTGTTTTCATAGCAGAGCTATAAGTAAACTCTATAATGGCATGTTGATGGAATTCAGAGTTTGGTTCATCAATGAGAAGGTTGCGACTAATGCTACCATATCTCAGCAACCATGTTTCTAAGTCCTGATCGGTTTCAGTAAATGTTAAACCGCTGACTATCACGGCGTTTGAAACATCTACGTTCTCTCTCTTTACAATATCCATGTCGTCAATGTTCTATTAGAGTGTAAGTGTGAAATGTATACGTATAGTTATATTGTCTCTTTCCGTTGTTTTTTTCAGTTTGGACTCAAAACCGAATCACTATTGCTGCAAACAATCTTCTCTCCTGGCTGGCTCGCCAAATTTATGTAACCTGAACCCGATGATAAGTTCACTACATCAAATTCACTAATGGACCAGTGGCTCAGAGGATTTAGATTCGCTCGAGGAGAGAGATGATGCAGCAGCAGTGAACACTCAGACCAACAGATAAGTTAACAAATTGTAATTTTAAGTAGACCAATATAACAAAAGATTTAATGCATGAACATTTGAATGAATTCAGAATTATTAATTTTCTCCCTTCCCTTTTTTTTAGAATTAATTCTTTGTTCAAATTCCTAGTTAACCCTCTAACTCACTTTTCTTTTCTTCACCATAGGATTTCACCCAGATTAAATTGAAATAAAATAAACAGAACAACCCATACACAAATGCACTTCCTTCACTTAAAACACTTCAAAGTATCCGGAATCAATTTTCTCTGCAATGAACCCAATCAGTTCATTAATTCAGTTCAACAGTTCAAACAGTCCATGAACTGTTCAGTTCAGTTCAGTTCTGAAATCATCTTCCTGATGAAACGATTAGAAAATGCACAGTTCTGTCCTACCATTCAAAGGTGAACAATTCACTTTCGGTTTCTCTTTTCACAGGGAACAAGATTTCGTTCTTGGGTGGCTCGCCAGTCCAACTCCACTGTAAGACATCCAAAGAGGAGTTGAGACGGTTCACAATCCAGGATTGACTCGCGGTTCACTCGAATACCACAGGATGGATCGCACTCAGACTGATGTTCCAGCAGTCACATGGAAATGAAACACATCAAAGAAGAACAAAAAACAAAAACAAAAAAACCTGGCCAAGGAACTCGAATACAATGTGCATCTGGAGAACAGGAAAATTCCAGATGACAATGTTCCAAAACGTCAATCTCACACACACGGCTTCTCTCTGAATCATCCGTTTTCGCTGGATTTAGAGCTTAAAGTCTCCCGGAGCAGCAACAACCATCTGCTCTCATCAGATTCACGGAGAAAAAGAAAAATCTAGTACGCACTACTTTCCAAAGTCCCGCGATAGCGGAAGCTCACATGACGTCACTCAAATCTAATTGGAGGCCTTTCAAAAGAAGGTAATACTTATTGAACAATTTTATAATATTCATATTTATGTTTTGTCACTTTTATATCATTAATAAATCCTTTTACAACTTATATGTGCTGTCAAAATCTTTCATTTAACTCGAAGTTTATTCTGTCCCTGCCAACCCTTATTGGTAACCTGCAGGGCTCCAAACTGCGACTAAAATGGTCGCATTTGCGACCAAATATATTTATTTGCGAGTGAAATTTCTGTCAAGGTCGCCACTGGCGACAATACAAATTTACTCCCTTTGATTGTAAAATGTGCATCCTACGTGCACGTTTTAGAACCAGTAGCCTATCGCTTCATTTGTTTTGTTAACGTCATGAAATGAGATGCTTTGTGTGAACGTCACTGAGTGAAAGCGCCAAAATATGAACGGGTAAAGCGAATGTCACTTTTCCGCGCCAGAATAAAAATGCCAAAGCGAAAAATATCTGACTTCTTCAAGCAATCCTCATCTCTGTCAATCACCAGCACGGATGACACACCTGCTAACAAAAAAGCAGGCTCCAGCAGCTGTGCCAGCACGAGCGCGCTAGAGAACGCCAGGGACACAGACACAGGGATTCATCTTTCCGCATCAGTCAATGAACACCGTGCCGAAAGACATTTCAAAACGTCCTGGATTCAGGAGTTTTCTTGGGTGAGGTGTGATCACGAGACACAAAAAATGTTTTGTGACTTTTGTTCAAGAGCGGGCAAAGAAATAGCGGGGAAAACGGAGTTCATTGCAGGAACTAACCATTTCAAAAAAGAGACTGTGAGAAAACACGGGGAAAGTAACAATCATAAAAATGCACGTGATCACATAATCGCGAAGAATGCTTCACAGACTACACCGTTAGCAGTTTCTCGTGCATGCGAGCTGCGGGACGAAAAGGAATGGAAGGAGTTACAAATTAAATTTAACACAGCCTATATGATCGCACGGGAAGAGCTGCCGTTCAATAAATTAAGGTCACAGATATTATTAATGAGAAAAAACTTGATGTGAGCAAAACGTATGATAAGGACACATTTTGTGCTGAGTTTGTAGGATGCATTGCAAATGAGCTCAAAGAACAAGCACTGACAGATGCAGCATCTCCATTATCACTGACTGTGGCACAGACACTGGCTCAGATTCTGCGTAAAAAAAATTCATTTGACTGTAGGCTATATAGTTCATAAGTTGGAAGTGACATTCAGTTCCCAAATAAGCTTCAATTCCCAAAATAAGCTTCAGTTCCCTGAACATTCACAAGATGAAAATGCTGAAACTGTAAGAAGAGGAGAGACATACAAACAACAGGGTGACTAAAAGTAAGTGCATTGTTATGTGGCTCTTAAAAAAACTATTTGGCGCCTGTTTTTTTCCCCTATAGGAGCCAATGGCTCCTTAATTGATTTTTTTGTTTGGAGCCCTGGGGTTACACACGCATCTGCGATTCGGGCGACCTGAGTTTGAGTCCTGGGTTGGGTACCTGGTTTCCTGTTCACGTTCCCCTCTCTCTCTCTCTCTCTCTCTCTCTCTCTCTCTCTCTCTCTCTCTCTCTCTCTCTCTCTCTCTCTCTCTCTCTCTCTCTCTCTCTCTCTCTCTCTCTCTCTCCCCACTTTGTTACCTGTTAGTTCTCTGTACTGTCCTATTTCAATAAAGGCAAAAATGACATAAAAAAACATACAGATACAGATACAGATACTGCTTCACTGCAAACCCCTAGTCTTTGTGTAACAAATGCAACAAAGTCTAACTACGTTTTGTCATAAAATACTGCTTTTTTGTGTCATGTAATTAATTCAGTCCATGGAATTAGTCAGGTTAAGCTCTGTGTACCATGGTAAAACATTTGATTATATAATATTTAATAAGCAAAACAGTCCTGAGAACCTCCTGAAAGGCGTTGTTAACAGACACAAGGTCTTATGACCAGTGCTCTTTAAGTGTTGCCAGGTGAAGGCATACTATATTTATAATAAGACGTTTTCCACTGTGCTAGTCTTAATTTAGATGAAATAGAGGAGAACCGTGATAGAGTGTCAATGAGTGCACAGTTCTCCTCCTGGACCCTCTCACATTTCATCCATGAGACGGGTGAGATGTGCTGGTGGGGCATTAGTGGACGTAAAGAAAGGGTGTATGTGTGTGAGAGGGAGAGCGTATTCAATGCTCCTTCTGCAATAGATTCAAAAAAGCTGTGTACATACTACATACTATTCCAGCTGTGCTTAATCTGACTAGTAAAAGGTCAATTACAAAGACGTCACAGAAAAATATGAAGTGCAGTTGTTTTGTGTATTTATTATCTTTTTCTCCCCTTTAAGATTCAAACATTCATCCTCTGAACTTCTACTAGTCTAAATATTTAATCTTTGTTTTTAAGATTTGAGAGGTTTTTGTCATGTATGTCCGGCAAGCATCAAAACTTGGAACCTATTACTACAGAGAATATCTGACAGATGTCTTGGTACGTCAATACCCGTGGGAATCTTAAAGCAATGTCATTATTTCATGCTGAGCTATAATGGGCTTTTGTTGATAGTCATTAGTTCACACTGACATTTAAACTAGATAATAGGTATTTGGCTTAATAGTTGTTTTTTTTTTTTTTTTTGGACAACAGTGCAGCAGATTTTTTTTTCAAACGAACTTTTTTAGCAAATATGGGAAATAATAAGTATCCAGTAGCATATGGTAAAGAATCTCAATGCTGCTTGATGCGCAAGAACAAACTCATTGCTCAAACTCATTATGATTGAACTTCCATTTAGTTCAGTTTCTGTTTAATTAAATCTGTTCATCAAATAAAGGCATTGGATTAAACCGCTCAATCATATAGATTACTTTTAGCATGTCTTTATGAACTTTTTGAAGCTTAGTTGCATGGATGTGGATGGACAAAAATGATAAGAGAATTAAAAAAAATATCTTCATATGTTGAACGAAAAACGTATGGGTTTGGAATGACGTGAGGGTGAATAAATGATGACAGATTTACATTTTTGGGGGGCTGAACTAACAATTTAAATCAACATGAATTCATATTTTGTATTGTTCAGATGTAATTATTACACTTCATAATTCAGATGATTCTGAGGTTTGTGCAGTTTTTCCAGTTTGGATTTGAGCTGCCACACATGTGGGGTTGGAATGAACCTCTGTTCAGAGATTAAGTCTGTGGAATTTTAGAATGGGGAATTTGTAAAAATAGTAAATGAAAAAAGCCGCATGTTTTCCCTTTACTACAAACTTCTAGCGCCATCCGAGCTTAAGCTTATTGATTTCTTTTTTTTGCCAGTAACATTCGCTCTATTTTGTTCCACATTAATCTTCATAGCAGTTCGATTTACAGACATTTCTTATTGTGTGGCGGTGCTGTGACCTTATTGAACAGTTATTTAGCATTCAGATTGCTATTCCATTGCCTGACATTTCAGATTTCGTCACCCTTTGTTTGCCATGATTAATTGTCTCATTAGTGAAACTATGTCTGTCGGGAAATAAATAAATCCCTTTGAAATAAGAATGCAGGTCGTGCTGATCCTGTCTAACCATTAACAAGAGATCAGCACATTCTGTTCTTCACTTTTGTTTCCAGCACTCTTTGATACCACTAATTATGCCTATCCCATGTTTAAATACACCACAGTTGACTATAACACAGACACTTTACTGCAAAAATAGAAGAATTGAGAAAATATATTTGTACTTCCCATACCCTTAAGGGCCGTAATTAATGTAAAACAGAAATAGTCCTATTTTGTAGTCGCTGTCGCGTTTGTCATATAGTTATTTATGTTCCGACACCAACGAGAATAGCAGCTCTACATTCATCTTGCCTTGCATCTTCCTCGTCTTATTTCTTCCCGGCAGTGTAGACGCTACTTGGCGTATATCTTCTTCGCCGTTACGTATGTGTGTTCGGCAAGACCGTTTAGTGTTTGAGCGCCCCCAAGGTGTGTTTTACTGTAACTTCAGAAGCTCCAGACACGTGAGCAAAAGCGCCAATCTCATTGGTCGGATTGTTTTTGACGCGGCACGTCAAACCAAAAAAACGTACCAGAGGTGTTTTTTTTTTAAAATGACGCTTTTACGCGTGGCGTTTTTCGCGTCGGTGTGCACACTCACATTGGCACCCTTTGTTTAGTCACGAGGCGTTAAACGTCGGCGAATATCGCACGCGAAATTCGTCCCGGTGTGAACAGGCCTTTAGACATTTACCTTACATGTCATATTGTTATATTACAAAATACTTGCAATTAGGTGTGTGTGTGTGTGTGTGTGTGGATGGCCTAATGAACTGTTCCAGGTTTCAGCAATCAGACATCAATATAACATGTAAGGTACATTTCTAAAGGCCTGTTCACACCGGGACGAGTTTCGCGCGCGATATTCGCCGACGTTTAACACCTCGTGACTAAACAAAGGGCGCCAATGTCGGTGTGCACACCGACGTTAAAAACGCCACGCGTAAAAGCGTAATTTTTTCAAAAACACCTCGGGCTCGTTTTTTGGGTTTGACGCACCGCGTCAAAAACAATCCGACCACTGAGATTGCCGCTTTTGCTGATGTGTCTGGAGCTTCTGGAGTTACAGTAAAACGCTACTTGGCGTATATCTTCTTCGCCGTTACGTATGTGTGTTCGGCAAGACCGTTTAGTGTTTGAGCGCCCCCAAGGTGTGTTTTACTGTAACTTCAGAAGCTCCAGACACGTGAGCAAAAGCGGCAATCTCATTGGTCGGATTGTTTTTGACGCGGCGCGTCAAACCAAAGAAACGAACCCGAGGCGTTTTTGAAAAAATTATGCTTTTACGCGTGCCGTTTTTCGCGTCGGTGTGCACACCGACATTGGCGCTCTTTGTTTAGTCACGAGGCGTTAAACGTCAGCGAATATAGTGCGCGGAATTCGTCCCGGTGTGAACAGGCCTTTAGACATTTACCTTACATGTTATATTGATGTCTGATTGCTGAAACCTGGAACAGTTCGTTAGGCCATCCACACACACACACACCTAATTACAAGTATTTTGTAATATAACAATATGACAATATAACATTAATTTCAAAGAATGAGATCAATCTTATTCTGACACTCTGACTCATAGTCAGGTAGGCTGCATCCAGTTGTCTGAGAAGGTTCACAAGTGCTTATTAAAGTTGAGTAAATGTGATCTGACTCGCATGTCATTTTATTTTCTTTGATAATTAAGACCTGGTTTATGGATGGGTGGGGCTAACCGTTCTTCTCTTTGGTGGCCATTCCTCCATAAAGAGGATGTCTGCATAACGATGATAATGTGTGAGCTGAGTCATCTCTTTACCTGAATATCCTGACCCCAGGCGATTGTCATTCAGCTGGCGGAAACCAGATTTTTCAGGTGTTTTCATTCAGCCAGAGTAAGCCAGATATTAGGTGTGTTTGACTTCATGCACTGCAGACTAATTGAAACAGTGCATGCCGGTTGGAAATGTTAGGATGGCACTGAGACGTGTGCCATCAAAGTACCACAAGAGTGATTTAAGGGGCCGTCAGCTCATTCAGATGGTGCAGTTTCTCCACAGCGGCTCCAAGAGCTCTGATGACGACACAGATGTTTCCCGGTTAGCCAGGAATACTGATGACAGCAATCACGTGTGCTTCATGTTTACTCTGACACCTTCAGTTTCGCTAATGCTCACTCTGTGTTTTTATAACAGTAAAAACTCTTTTCAAGTAATCATAATTGTGTCATGTTTTTCTAAATAAAACTAATAAAAATATAGACCCGCTTTATTGGTATAGTATAGGCTTATGTTGAACTTTATTCTTGAATTACAGGTACTTTATTAAGCAGTACATAAAAATAAACCTGAAATGTCAGTGTATTTGACAAATGTTGCATTTAATCCACTGCATCTGTGATAAAGTACGCACACACAGCGTGAGCGTCAGTACAGGAAGCAAAAAGTCCATAATCACATGATTACAAGTGGCAAATCTTGTAGTAACCAGCAACCAAAATCAAACACATCTTTCCTATCCCTCATTGCGACTTATTGTACACGTCATTTGCAAGTCCATTACTTTTAAAATCCTGTGACTGAGGTGTTATAATTTACTTTGTGCAATATATCAGGGTGTGTATTGGTTATGTTCAACTGGTTTGGTGGAGGAATGAAGCATAGACAAATTTCAGGTTAGTGTAAAATATAGTTCATGAAACTCTAGATGCTGCAGGCTGAAAGGTGTTTTACATGCAATCTGCAATCACATCACAAGCTAATTGGCCTTTTCTGATTCTGCAGCCAGTGATATTGCTTGCTGAACATTTAAGTACTCTGATTCAGTGTTTGCGGTAAGCTGGTCCTGATTCCTCTGAAATCCTCCACCTCCCCCAGCTCCACTTGTCTAGATCTGCTACGGGGTTTATGTATGTCTATTTATGCAGAAGCAGCAGCATAAATTACATTCTCAAAGCAGTGTGTCTATTAGCAGTAGGAAGTACATATGTGTGCTGCGTAGTAAGTTTGCTATCCCGCTTAGACGAAGTACATTTTCATATACATTCGCATGCTAATCTAATCTGAGAGTTGTCCTGATAGGAATGCATGTAGTGGAGACGTGATGTGGCATTTGGAATTTCTTCACTGGTTTCAGTTATTTCTCTTAAAGGTTTAATTTCACCGAAACCTCCAGTCCCAGCCATATGACCTCGCTGCAAGTTGTTCTGTGACTGTTGTCAGGCACTGGAGCTGCTTGTTGAGTAACCTCTGATATAATGATATATTTCACTGCTCAGATGTTATCTTATAATATAAAACATCACAGTATGGTTCTAGTTCCACTTTTACAGATGTGTTTAAACTACACTTCAGTTGTATGTTCAGCAGACATCCAGTGTCTCTCTCTCTCTGATAGTATCAACATACCCAAGAAAACATGATTTCTGACTTCTTTTGATCTCTGTTCCAATGAATTATGGCAGTTCCTTCAAGAAAGAGTTTCCTGAGTGTCTTTACAACAGTTCTCCTGGGAAAATATCAACAGCAAGTCAAGAAGCAACATGTCATTTTTATCCCGATGTAACCCCTTGAAAAAACTACCTCATCATTTTACAATGTGTGTGAATGACGCAGTTTGCTGCCGGTGAAATGATATTCTAGTCATCTGTGGATTAAATTGTATTGCAGGTTTACATAGAAGTAAAAGCTGGTTTTAAAAACTAATCAAACAGGATGTGAAAGAGTAAACCATTACTTTAATGACTTTGAAGATATTTAATTAGTTAACAGGGCTAATCCTTTGAGTATATATTGCAACAAATGTTTTTGATGAATGTATCATAACTTTTGATGCTTTTAAATGTATATAAATGTAGGACAAAAAGCCAAGGGTTCAAATGTATTAATTATTCTATGCTTGATTGATTAAAATTCAGAATGATGAATCACCAACATCTCTAAAACTGAAATTCTTCAGTATTCATAACTTGATTCATGCTCAAAGTTGCATAATCCTGGCCCAAAAAAAAAAAAAAAAGACCAGTAGCCATATTAGCCACATATTTTTCGTTTACTTTGGAGATTTAGTCAATTATCCATTCATGGACCTTAAATCCCAGGAAAGAAGCTTATTTTTAATCTGCTTAATGTTACAAAGAATTATATTTTGTCTTTACTGTCACACACAAATGTCACTCATAACATTCCAACAAAATCTCAAGGCAATTTGTAACTCACTCAATTTCACTTTTAGTGCTACATGACAGGTTTAAGCATTCCAAGATTCCAGGATTTGCAATGTATGGTTGGAATTATGTATAATTTTGGAGTGTGTTTATGCAAAGCTCTGGTCCACTTTGTTTATGTCACTCTGAACAGCTGAGCTGATGGAGACTTTCATTACATAAAGACCCTTTAAATCAGGACAAAGAACAGTGTGAATGAAAAAACAACAACAATTATACTCTTCCACTGGTGTGTCAACAGTGTCTTATCATGTGTGATAGCCGGAGAAAACAACAAACCCGCTGCAATGCCTGGTATGGAACAATATGTTACATGTGTTGAGAGGAAAGTAAACTGAAAACTGAAGAAACTGGCTTCTGTACTCTCTATCTGTGTCATTACCTGAGTCTGTCTGCATTTGCTGGTTATCATAGGCTGTGAGACATTAGTGGGGTGTGCTGTGCATGAATCAGGGAGAATGTGACTAAATGTCTGCTCTTTGCTTGGATGGATGGATGGAATCCTCAGAGATAAGGTGAAGTGTGGGCACAGAGTCAGTGATGCTGCTATCTGATCTGAAAGACTCCTACAGACTTGATTTAACTCTTATCTGTGCAACTGAGTAGGCTCCCAGATTCACAGATTGTAATGTGGAGAAAGAGTGCAACAGGAGACATTACGGAAGAATAAGAGACGAGAGATAAGTCATTTTTACTACCGATGTTGTCTTTCTCATTGTCAGTTTAGTAGAACAAACTTTTGGAATCAAAAGTGCATTGTAAGCCTTTATTAAAATCTAGTCAATTTTCTGTACAAATTTTGTAACTTTTTTTTGTGAGTCATTAAAACGTTATTGTAGTTGGCAGTAACTTCTATGTACTTGCGTAAAAAAATAAATATATATATTTTTTTTTAGGTACAGTGCATTTATTTTGTTCATGATGTATTGCAAAATATTTTTGCTGCTATTGAGGTGGGATACGGGTAAGGTTAGGGACAAGTTTGGTGGTATGGCTAGGTTTAAGGGTGGGTTGGAGGTAGGGTCAACAGCGTATTACAGAAATTAATTACAGGTGCAATTAGAATCAAAAGTGTTGTTTTTATTATCAAATATAAATATTGTCGGTGTTATGTCTGAAAATGTTTAGTATTGTTTCCTGTTGGACTCTGTGATGTTATGCACTGCGAGTGACAGGTCACGGTGCCTTTAAGGCTTACGGCAGTGATTTACGGCAAGGGTCAACAAATGTGAGGTTTGCGTCAGTTCAGTAAACGCAACACAAACAAAGCTACACGGTGTGGTTATTGAGTCCTACACAAACACAACATTTGGCGAACGAGGATGTCTGAACTCGTCTTACCACCACCGCCACCTTTAGTTCAGCACACAGAGACTGCAGAGGCGGCTGACTTGGTGAGTGACCGTTTTGATGTACAGAGGGTGGACAGGGGGCCCAGGGAGAGTGGGCACAAGAGCTGTAGCAACTGTGGCTCCCCTAAAAATGCAACCAGAGATCAGTCATGCCCTGCCCAGAGGAAACATTGTCGTAACTGCAACAAGTTGAACCATTTTGCACGCTGCAGTCGCTCTTCCCCTGCTTGCCATGATACTGTGGCTGTCCCCATAAACACTGTACAGACCTCACAGCCTTCGTTCAAGCTCTGCACATGCCGTGTGGGCACAGCTCTCATTCCACTCCTCGTGGACACAGGGGTGAAATTGTCAATTCTGAACAAATGCACACATGACCGCTTTTTCAGTCACATGCCTCTGGAAGCAGCGGTTAAACCCCTGTTAGGCTACGGCCATTTTCCCATCTCCACTCTGGGTGTGGCCAGCCTGCCCGTCAGGTATGATCAACAATGTGCGCCTGCCACCAAGTTCTGCATCACCCGGAAGGGAGCTAACATTATGGGCCTAGACTTGTTCCTTGCCCTGGGTTTTACTGTGAGTGATGCTATGGGCCTGCATGTCCTGCAGGTTGCCGCCTCCTGGCCTGACCGCTACCCACAACTGTTCAACGGGCTGGGCCGCATGACTGGTTTTGTACACCAGCCCACTGTGGACCTGTCAGTCCGCCCTGTTATCCAGCCCCTACGGCGCATTCCCCTGGCCCTCCGTGGCGCAGTGGAGGCCGAACTGCATCGCCTGGTGGAGGCGGACGTCATAGAGCCCGTCGACGCTTCGCTGTGGGTGTCTAACCTGGTGATAGCCAAGAAAAGGGGGGGCGGACTGTGGCTCTGTGTCGACCTCACAGATGTCAACAAAGCCATCATCCCTGATAAGTACCCCCTACCTACGGCTGAGGAGATCACTAGCCATTTCCACGGCTCCACTGTTTTCAGTAAGATGGACTTACGGAACGGCTACCTCCAGGTCCCTCTGGCACCGGCCAGCATGGATCTTACAGCGTTTGTCGCGCACGTGGGGTTTTTCAGGTTTAAACGCATGGCATTTGGACTTTCATCAGCCCCGAGCTGTTTTTAGAAGATAATGTCACTCATACTGGCTGGTATCCAGGGTGTCTCCATCTACCTGGATGATGTGGTGGTGCATGCGTCCTCCACCACACTGCATGACGATCGCCTGGAGCAGGTCTTTCAGCGTTTCGAACAGCATGGGGTCACACTGAACTCTGAGAAATGCATGTTCGGGGCTGAGGAGGTCGAGTTCCTGGGCTTCAGGCTCTCGAAGGAGGGCATTGCCCCGATAATGTCCCAGACTGAGGCCATTCTGTCCCTGCCAGACCCGCATTCACCATCCAAGCTGTCTTCCTTCCTGGGGATGGCTGTTTACTACCTCAGATTCATGCCACCCTACTCTGACTTAACGCCCCCCCTCCGCCGGCTTCTCAGGAAGGATGTTACGTGGGACTGGACCCCGGCCTGCCACGAAGCCGTGTGCATTATCAAACGGCAGCTCACGTCCTCTGCCTCCTGTGTGGGAAAACTGGTCAGCCTGCCACAGCCCCTCTCACCCCGACCCCTTGGGCGTCTTCACCTTGGGAACATATTCAGGTCGACCTCTGTGGAGAACGGGGCACCTGCTCACGCTCGCTACCTGCTGGTTGTGCACGATCTTAATTCAAAATGGCCAGAGGTTTTTCAGCTGAGCTCCATCAATGCACACTCCATCATCGACCGCCTGGACAACCTGTTTGGGCGCTGGGGCCTCCCCAGTGTTGTCACAATGGATAATGGGCCCTAATGTGCATCGGTGGAGTTCACGGAGTTTCTAACGATACGGTCCATCAAGCACATCAGGACGGCAGTGTATCACCTGGAGAGGGGGGGGGGGGGGGTGGTGGAAAGACTGAATAAAACTCTTAAAAATGGAATCCGAGCTTGTCTGGAGGAAGGAAAAACCTTCAGCAACGCACTCGACCAAACTCTCCTGACCATCCGGGCATCCAAATATTCCACCACTGGAGTGTCACCTGCATTGCTCATGATTGGGCGTGAAATAAAGCAACCACTGGACTGTTTGAGAGCTGAGCCAGCTCCTACACGTGGAAGCCCAGGGCTCTAGAAAGCCAGAGCACAGGTGAAAGGTTCGCAGGCTCGGATGAAAGCGATGTTTGATGCCACGCACAGACTGCAAAAGCCCTCACTTTCTCCAGGGGTTTGGGTCAGGATCAAACACCTCCACCGCCAAAATAAGCTGCAGTCATACTGGTCAGAGTCCCTGCGGGTGACTAAGCAGTTGGGTCCTGCCACTTACAGACTGGAGAATGGGACTCGTTGGCACTCAAACCGCCTCCACAGAGTCGCAGCCCCCACAGCACCTGTATCACCTCTGTCCCCAGCAGTGGCTCTAGGTTGGCAGCCCAGGCCAAGAGCTGGCCGGTTGGGGGGTAATCCACCAGCACCGCCCGACGCAGCTTCACGGCCAGTACGGGACTATGTGACAGGGTGATTGTGACACTGGGGAAGGTGGGCTGAATGTTATGTTTCAGTTTCCGGGGGGGGGGGGGGGGAGAAAATGTTATGTCTGAAAATGTTCAGTATTGTGTCCTGTTGGACTCTGTGATGTTATGCACTGCGAGTGACAGGTTACGGTGCCTTTAAGGCTTACGGCAGTGATTTACGGCAAGGGTCAACAAATGTGAGGTTTGCGTCAGTTCAGTAAACGCAACACAAACGAAGCTACACGGTGTGGTTATTGAGTCCTACACAAACACAACAGTCGGGGAAAAAACAACCTTTTATGACAGATATTATCGTAGAGTAGAACATGCAACTGTGTTTTGGTACATTTTGACTTTTTTTATCATCCTGCTCTTATCAGGTTTTCACAGTTGTTGAGTTCTCTCTACACTGTGTATTTCAAGACACATTTTGACAATCTTTCAATCTTTTGAAACATTCCATCAAGTAACATACTATAACAAACGAAATGTTACGTCTCTATGGCAACAACTGGCTCCTCAGAGGCTTTGGAATTTATAAAACACAGGGTAGAAAAAAAGTTACCAAGTAAAGATTATAATGCCTGGGAACTATTACAGCATGATCTGTTCACTTGCAGGACAAGCTTTGCACTGAAGGATTTCCATTTAATACCTTGAAAAAAACGTATTTTGAAATACAACATATATATAAACGTTTCTTATTTTTACGAGAACTAACCATAAACAACATTTTAAATGTTGCATTATTTCTGAAAAAAAGGTCAAATGTAAAAAAATATAGGAATATTGTTGAATACATGTTCTCATGCTAAGAGTTTCTGCTTATGTACTTACAGTAGAGATGTGCAATGCTTCAAGTGATTTTGGTTTAGTTTTCACTCTGTTCAATCTATCCCTGTTTGCCTGAGTTCCTAGTTAGTTTCTCTGGCTGTTAAGTAGTTCCCATGTATTTACGCCCTGAGTTTCATTCTGTTCCTTTGTCTATCTATCTATCTATCTATCTATCTATCTATCTATCTATCTATCTATCTATCTATCTATCTATCTATCTATCTATCTATCTATCTATCTATCTATCTATCTATCTATCTTCATTGTGTGTGTTCATTATAGCCAGCATTTCAAAATACCAGACCTAAGAATGATTTTTTGTTACGTTTTCTTTCTTTTTTATCCTTCTCCCCCCTCACAAATGGACCTACCCGTCGTCCAACTACTCTGCCTTGAGCAGAAGGACTGTTCCCTAGAGGACTACACAAAGGATTTTTTCTATCTGCCCCCAACCCAATATCCGGACCACTTGCTCTGCGGTTTTTACATCATCATACTCAAAGCACACATCCAACGCACACCTCCCAGGGAGTGATCCTCGAGAGGTTTTGTGGAGTGGGTGCTGGGGAATAATAGATTTGCATTCACCATCGGCCCAGCGGAGGACATCACCAGCCCCACTCCAGACCCAGAGCACAGCCAGCCATCTCCCCGCTGCACTGGGATGATGCCAGAGCCCACCGCAGAATGAAAGCTCGATTCTGCCGTGATGCACATGCCAGCACCAATAAAAGAACAGAGCCAACCATCGCCCTGGAGCCCGAGCCCAACCATGAGTCTGACAAGGTGCGTGATCCGGCACATAGTATCTGTGGAAATACTAATGGAGTTTAACCCTCTGGGGACCAAAGGTTTTTTGGGGCCCTTGGGATGTTTTGACATGCACTGACATTTGTGCTTTTTTCAGTTATTTATAAACATGTTAATGGCAAAGGTGTAAATTCACTCTATATAGCACATACGGGGCTATCATAATATGTTAGCAACATGCATGTACATGTTTGTATTTTTGAGAGAATATTATTTATGCGTGGTTATTGAAAAAACTAAAAATAAAAGTTTCTGAAATAAGGGCACAAAACACATATTGATTATTTCTTCACAAGACTTTTGAAAATTGTATCACATAGTCTAGAATATTTGCTCCAAAACTATGTGAGAAACATCCTGACTACTCATTCAGATAAGTCAATAAAGTCTTTTAGAATGTGTATGACGTGTTTTGTTTGAGAAAGCTTTATGCGAGGAGGCTTGATCTCTCATTAGTATTTCACACCTGAGAAAGACAAAGACCCTCCCATAATGGCCCTATTAGGTGCTATCAGGCCATATCATTATGAAGAGCCTTGCAGAAAGAATGAGGAGATTTAAAAAAGAATGGCTTTTAGATTGTTTGGATTTATTTACAACACACACACACACTGCTTAGAATAAGTGAACACACCCATGCTAAAGTTGACTAAAAAGAGGAATAAAAAATCGTAATGCCTTAATTAAAAAAATGAGGAAAACTCCAACCTTTAGGGACATGAATAATGTCCTTGAATTCTTTGTGAATGAAAAGTTTATCACAAATAATTAAATGTTCTTCTTTAAAATACAGGGTGCATATGTCTGGACACATCTATCACACACCCTTCACCATGACAAGGTTTTATTTCAGTTCAAAGTTAGAGTTGGAAAAATCTTGAAAAGAAAATTGTCTTTTCCATAAATGTCTTAGTTTGATCATACATATTTCAAAGTTGAGGATTCATTATTTTGATTTAGCTTGGATTGGAACAAACACTAGACTATAACATCTTAGTTGATTAGTTTATTGACAAAACATACTATATATTTAACATATGAGCAGAAACTCCTAACAAAGTTTATTTGATGTCTATTTTAGAGTAAAAACTTTATACTCTATCCAAAACTAGTCAAAAAATGTCTTTTATTTCGTCTATAACAGTGCGTATATGTGCGTTCATTCATTCATTCATTCACACACACACACACACACACACACACAGAAACATGATTCACATTTAAACAGTATGCTATTTTTCCGTTTACAGACACTAACGTTATTCTATATCGCGATTAGAACAAAGCACAAGCATAAAACACTTACACACTTCTCAGCTGAATCTGTTGCTCCTCCTCGTGGTGAAAATAAACCAGCACTTGTTCTGAGGTAGGTAAATGTCCCAGGATTGTTCCTCATAGCCGCTCAAGATGACAGTAGATTAATCTGACTAAAAAATATAGTGTGTTTTCAGAGTTTATGGGCGTTAACGCGTCTCAATGTGGTGCTTCACTTATTTGCGTTTGAATAGCGCGTGCTCTCCGTGGGCGTGTCACATTACCGGAGATAATGAGCTGAGAGAAAGATAATGAGAATGGCTGACACGTCTCTCTTTTTATATAGATTACATAAACGGAGAATATTTATTTTAGTTTTGAATCGGATCATTTAAAAGTACAAACTCAAATGATTTAAAAGATATATTGCTCATGTCTGGGTGAATAGTATTCGCTGAGTTTTGTTGAAGATTAGAGACGTGCTCCAGGAAAAAAGTTCACGGTGACTGAGAGGCAGAACGCACACCCTGTTTATATTCTTTATTTTACAAAAGCACAATATTTTATTTCGATTGTATGTGGGCACATAAAAAAGTAGACATTTAACAGATTATTTTCTCATATTTCTTAACTCTATATGAACAGAAATGATGGTAGTACTTTAAGTCTATTTTTCTGCTATGTGAAAAAAAACGAACAAAACGCGCCGGCGCGTTTCTGGTCCCCAGAGGGTTAAGGGAATGGAGGAAGACCCCACCCACACTCCCACCACTAAGGGTGAGCCGCTGCTGACCTCTGCAGGTTATTTTGATTTGGAAGAGTATATTTTCAGGACGAAGTCTCTTGTGCCCCCACAGTCCCCACCCAGCGTCCCTCTCCTGCCTCCTCTTCCAAAATCAGCCAGTTCCTCCATCCCACTTCTGCTGGTTCCCGTTCAGCCCCTCAACTTCTCCTCTAACATCTCCTCTAATTCTGTTGTGGGTTTTCCAGTCTTCAGATCAGCCCAGTCAAGACGATCCCCTGGCTCTACCTCCAGTAGTCAATTCTGTCACTGCACCTCGGCCTGTCAAACTGTTGGCTCCGCCTTGGTTGAAACCTCCTTTGGCTCCACCTGGGACCATCATCCTTATGGCTTCACCAGACTCCCTCATCCCTCCGGCTCCTCCTTGGTCAGACGTTGCTCCACCTGCACGATGGACTTACGGGCCTTCAGCTATGCTTTGTCCCTCCACCCCTTAAGCTCCGTCGGCCTCGGTCTTCCCTCCGGCTCTACCTTGATCCTCAGTTCTACCGGCTCAACCTCCGTCTTCTGGCACCCTGGCTCCACTTCGGACACTCATTACTGCTGCTACGCCTCGGCCTCTAGGACCATCGCTGTCGCCCGATCTTGTCAGCTTTCCATCTGCACCCTGGTCTCCTCTTCCATCGGCTCCATCTCCTTCAGTCGTCCCCCTAGTGTCATCAGTCAAATCTCCACCATGGCTCCTCCCTCCCTTGAGTCCGCCGTGGGCCATTGTCCTAGTTGCGCTTTGGGTCCTGCGCCTGGCTTCTCCTGCTCCTTGTTCCTCCTTGGCTCCACTCCCCCATGGACTGTTCTACCTGCTGCTGATTGGTTACATCTCTCTCCAGCTCCACGTCCTCCACCTGAGCCCCCTCCCTCCTCTGTGTATATTCTGTATTTTTTCCAACATTTATTCTTACCCTGTGTCTAAAATAACCCATGTTTAAGGGGTGGCCACTGTTATGATTGGCTAACGTTATTGCACAGGAAACAGTATCAACGCCCACTCACTATTGCACTTGAGTAAGTGTTTTGAAAACATTATCCATAAAAAAAACATAATTTACAGACAAAGCATTATATAATCGTTTACTTTACTTGTGATACAGCTGCAGTCAGATCCAATACAGTTGGCTGCTTCATCTTTCAACAAGTTGAGTTCTTTGCAAACTCTTAATTACACTGCCTCTTTTACAAAACAAAAAGCTCTGAACAAACATATAACCATCTGACGCGATCCGGGATGCCATTAAAAATAAATCAGTCATCTATTCCTGACACTGGTATCCCTCTGACGCCTGTACAGTAATGATGATGCAAAACTGTTAGTCAGTGTCTTGCTCTGGAGGCAGTCATATGCTAATGTATTTCCCTATGTGACGTCACAAATCCCACAATATCAAAACGAGCTGTTTTTGAAGCTTTGTTTATAATGAGTAGGATGTTCTAAGCTCTGAAACTTGCATGATGTTTTAATGGTACAAATACCTCTTATATGTCAAAAGATCAAGGTAAATTTGATTTCTTATGTCATGATCCCTTTAAATTCCTTTGGACATTCTCAGAGCTTCTGGGACTTGGCTCACTTTCCATGTTCAGGTTTACTCTGATAACCTTTACTCTTACTCTGAGATGGAGCCAGATTAGCGTTTATTCAAGCAGAAGGCGATCAGATGTGAATGATGTGAACAGCCACAAATCGACATTTGAACTATGAACATTTGGAATGTTTAAATCGTAGCTTAGAGCAGTCTTAGGTCTAATCACCGTCATCCGGATGGGGGGTTGTGAAGGGTGATCACTGATTACAGTTATTTGACGTTAGTATATGCACACTAACGTTTCCACCCATGGAAATCTTCAGTGAAGCAAGCACCCGCAAAGAAAGGAGTGAAATATGTAATATGAATGAGCCCAGGCGCTCTTCCCAAAACCTCATTCAGTGTGTGCATGCACGTCTATATGTATTATTCTGACTTGCAACTTTTGGGTGCGATGTCATCAGCCATGCTCTTTTATAAAGAGAGTTCCATCGGTTGTGACATACCACCAAATTTAACCTCATTATTCTAAGTCTCTTTTTAATTAAACAGGTTTTGTTACTCACACTGTAAAAAAGCAACTACATATTTTTAAGTTCACAGGACCGTCTGAGTCACAAATACCATGTTACACTAACAGAATCAGAATGTTTTCCCAACTAGTCAAACACAGTTGTCTGAAAGAATTTCAAACTGAACAATATTGCTGTTCAGTTTTTTTACCATATTTGTCAATGGTTTGAGTTCCCAGTAAATTATGCATGATACATTTCAATTACAGTGGGGTTACTGTTATCCCACTAACAGGGAACATTCTCAGATCTTTGGAGAACGTTCTGGCAAGATTCTCTCAAAGTTATGAACAAACGTTCTTCCAGTAAAATTGACAGAATGTTCGTTCAAAGTTATCAGGGGGCTGATTTATAAAATGCGCATAAGCACAGATTTGATCTTAGAGTGTGCGTCATATTTATAAAAGTGTTTAGCGCACAAAACGGAGACGACAGCACAGAATAAAGCCACTCATACCAGTCTCCTACGTTTCTGCCGATGCCTCATAAGACGCAGTAGTTCACATTGTCATGTTGTAAATAAGACAGCATCTTTATTGCAAACGCCTCCATGTTGCGGTTGTTGTTTTTGGTGTATGCCTACCAACGCAATGTCATTGCCATAGAAACCAATGCAGATGTTCCAAAAAACGAAAGAGCTGCATGGACACACAAATCGGATTTGAACAGTTTTGATACACAATGTGGACGTCAATAATTTTAGATCAGATTCCAATCAGATATACAAATAACTGAACGAGGCCTAAGTGCCCTACCACCAAAATGATAGATTATTTTATTGTGTTACTAATTGATAATTTGATAAATGTCCTTATTAATAATATGTTTGTAAATATTCCCCACATATTTACAGAAATCAATGGGTGTTGTAGATGTCCCTCACAATCCTTCCAGAACTGACCCTAAACTTAGAAAATACAACCGTGCAGCCGGTTTTTAAATATATTTCACACAGTTAATCTAATTGTTAATTTGAGCAACTTTTGGATTTTTGGGGGGATTTCTCCATGGGGCACAGATGCCGTGGAAACTTTATGACAGAGATGCCGAGGATATGCTGATCCAGCTGAAATGGTGCACGGAGAGAAAACGAGTAGCTCCAAAAAGACTGGCGCCGAAGTTGGACATAGCTGTCTGAAAATATGAAAGTACAAGTGCAGGCGGGTAGAGACGACACAAGAGTTTACCCCCTCCTTTGCTCCATGAGTCAGCAGCTACACCCTAAAACATGCTGCTATGAAGAAGGACATCATGCATCTTTTAATTAATCATAGAAGTCATTTAATAAAACAGGCGGTCAAAATCTAGTCATTCAATAGGTATTACATTCGATCGGGAACTTCACGAGAGTGCGAATATTTCCCCTACATAGATTTTGCAAAGGGCTCAAGTTGGTCTGACTGCACCAACCTATAGAAAGCAGTTTAGTTTGTGACTTCACACATTGCTAGACCATTGATAATGGATAATGCACCTTTTTTCCCTGCAGAATTTTGCAGATATTTCATCAATGTGACTGCACCTCCTTAACAGTGAATAATTAATGCTAAATTTTAATATGTTTAATACATTCATAGACTGCCGATGCCGAACATTCATAAGACATAAGACATTCTTTGACCTATGATGTATAGCAACAAACAGGAATGATAAACAAGTAACTTAAACCACACCTATAATCACCTATACTTGCACTTGAAAACCACTCAGCGGTTTCAGTAGATAACTTGGGTGTTGTTCACCTACTGTTTCATGAATATTTATGAATATTTCATGAATGATTTTTGAGTACGATATAGGAAAATGTGCATGTTTGGACAAAGGGTTCGATTTTATTTGATCATACAGTATATTACAAAACAATTTAAGTCCTTAAAATGTTTTGTATCAACTTTGGTAATAATTCCATAAACTAACAAATACAAAATGGTTGCAATGACATCATTTCATGTTGTGAATTCTTCTACCACCTCGCTTTATCTTATGTGTTGTTCTTATGTGTTGTTTTTAAAAAGGTCAAGCCTGTTACTTACATTTTGTATTGTAAAGAATTGATGACAAAATAGTGGATATTTGTAAAAATGTCAGCATTTCTTTTTCCAAGCATTTAGTTGTTTCACAATCTTTTGTATCACACAGGGTTAGATTTTATTTGATAATATATGTGCTCCTAAAATGTTGTGTGTCAACTCTGTTACTCTAATTATTCCATAAAATATCAGAAAACTTTGTTACAATGAAATTGTTTCACTTCAAGGACAACTTCACTTTATCTGATCTTATCTTCAACTTTATCTTATGTCTTGTTCTGTTTTTCAGTAAGTCAGTCTTAAAAGGTCAACCCTGTTACTAAGATTTGTATTGTAAGGAATTGATAATAAAACAGTGGATATTTGTAGAAATGTCAGCATTGTTTGGTTTTGTTTGGTAATGTCAAATTAGCTTGAATTTATTAAGACTGATTAAACCTTCATGGGTTATATATATATATATATATAGAGTGAAGTGATATGTATTTGTATATGTATAGTGATATATATATATATATATATATATATATATATATATATATATATATATATATATATATAAATCACTATACATATAGTACATATCACTTCACTATATAGGCTAATCCATGAAGGTTTAATCAGTCTTAATATATATATGTATATATATATATATATATATATATATATATATATATATATATATATATATATAATCCAATACATATCACCCTTATTTAGTTGTGTTTATTCTCAGTTTCGTTTTCATGGACTTCTAGTTTGTTTTCGCTAGCCATGTGTTTCTTTGTTTGAGTTCTCTTACGAGAGGTTCTCTCGTATTGCGTAAGCTAGCTTACGCTACGGGAAAGATTCATCTTTTCTGAGATATTGAAGCCAAAAATTATCCTTAATTTTGTATCCATTGTCAACGCAGTGCAGCAGCTGCCAGACCTAGAGCAGGCTATCTAGCGAGCTCATAGGCTGCTTTGCGGCAACTGCAGCAGCCTATCAGTGAACCTGGCGTGATGTCACGCCCAATGAGAGGCGCTCGCGCCCTCATGGCATCACAGCCCGCCAGAATGGGCGTGGCTTGGTGTACATAAGCGAGGTTCAGAGGCTGCTTCCCTGATTTTCATCTCTTCAGTGAAGCTCTTCGCATCGCTGGACTACAAGAAGCCGCGTCGCCGTCTGAGGGGCAACTAGCAAGCTTAGGACAGCGCTTGAAGAGGCCGGCCGTCTTCGCCACCTTTAGCCATCCGTGCGAGCTACGCCATCAGGCGACGTATCCTTTTCTATTAATAGCGTGTTTGCCCGTGCGACACTTGTCTAAAAGAGCAGCGAGCGTCTTTTTCAAGATGCCTCGCACCTCCTGCGGCTCGTGCAGAACCCCGCTCAGTGCCGGAGACCGCCATATCCGCGCTCTCTGCCTGGGCCAAGAATACGCAGCCATCGCCCCGCCCTTTGTTGCACTGCGCAGGAAGAAGTGCCGTTCTCAAAGACCGCCGGAGCCTGTGGCCGCCGCGACGCGCTCGCCGGATTCACCTCCCTCGAGCCTCGCCCTCTCTTACCGATGCGCAACTGCCGCTCACGAGCCGCATTGCCGTCGCGCTGAATGGGGACGCGCCGCTGACAGCTGTGCCACGTGTCCGTGCCCACATCTACTATCTGCCCGCTCTATTACACGGGCAAGTCGCGCGCATCACAAAGTGCAGCCTCATATCAGGCTATAAATATAAGTCTCGTGCCCGCTTGCAAGCGCTCACGTTTACTAACATGCACTTTGCACACGGCGCCGCGACTGTCTCATGTGTAGTATAGGTGCCCACACCCCAGTGCTCACCCCTACAAAAACACAGCATTTCCCGTGTTTCACAGAGCCACGTGTCCGTGCCCACATCTACTATCTGCCCGCTCTATTACACGTGCAAGTCGCGCGCATCACAAATATAAGTCTCGTGCCCGCTTGCAAGCGCTCACGTTTACTAACATACACTTTGCACGCGGCACCGCACGCGTCACAAGTGCAGCCTCTTATCAGCCTATATATAAGTCTCGTGCCCGCTTGCAAGCGCTCACGCTTACTAACATGCACTTCACACACGGCGCCGCGAGCGTCACAAAGTGCGGCCTCTTATCAGGCTATATATATATAAGTCTCATGCCCGCTCGCAAGCGCTCACGCTTACTAACATGCACTTCACACACAGCGCCCCCTGTCAGTCCCCTTCACACAGGCTACTGCAGTGGTGCAATTAGCAGCCTACGAGCCGGTAGCACTACCCTCTCGCCTGCACACAAACGCCGTCTTTACGGCGACCCAGAGAAATCTCATAAGAGCATAATGTCTGGCTTACGCCGGACATGCTATAAGTGAGTTCACCCCTAGTTCCCCCACAGTTCAGTGTTCACCCCTAAGCACAAGCATTACGCTCCCCGTGTCACTAACAGAGCCCACTCTCTAAAGCGGACACTATCCGCTCGAGTGCTCAAATTAGGAGACGCGCCCACGAGCCCGTGCGTGCGCCCTCTCTCTGCCTGCTCTCTTACATGGCCTGTAACACTTATGTGAATTTAAGTCTAGTGCCCCCCTCCGAGTGCGCACAAGCTTCACACGAAGCGTTGCCTGTTCGTCACAAGGCTATAATAACACGCCCCCCATCAAAAAAGATTTGGGCATCACACAAATATGTAAGCAACTTGCCCGCTCTCAAGTGCTCACGCTTACAGAGAGGCCTTGCCCATGGCACTGCTCGCGCACTGCAAAGCAGACATAGAACGCTCCCCATTCACTGCAATCGGGTCGTCACTCACAAAACAGTTGTCACTGCTGTCTGCGAGCCGAAACTACTGTGAATACAGAAGTAGCACATCTGCTTCGTGCAGAATCAGCGAACCTGCTGTGCAAAAGGGCTATAGAGAAAGTGCCGCCTTCTCTGAGCGAGTCGGGGTCTTACAGCCGTTACTCTCTTGTACCAAGAAAGACGGTGGCCTCAGACCTATCTTAGATCTAAGATTTTTGAACGAAGTGCTTGCAAAAAGACCGTTGAAAATGCTGACAATCAGGAAACTCCTCAACTCCTCGTCCCCCCAGGGGGACTGGTTTATATCTCTCGATCTGTAAGATGCCTATTTTCAGATTCAGCTAATTCCCCGTCACAGGCCATTCTTGAGATTTGCCTTCGATGGCCAGGTTTATCAATACACCGTCCTTCCGTTCCGCCTGTCCTTAGCACCCCGTACATTACGAAGTGCATGGATGCGGCGCTCGCCCCCCTGAGAATCAGGCTTTGCGACTATTGAACTATCTGGACGATTGGCTGATCTTGGCACAATCAGACAAGGAGTTTTTGTCTCACAGGACAGCGCTCCTCAATCATCTGAAAAGCTTGGGTCTCTCGGTCAACTGGACCAAGAGCTCATTACAACCCAGTCAGGCTATTTCCTTTCTAGGAATAGAACTGGACTCGGTGGCTATGATGGCTCGCTTGTCGACACAGCGCGCGCGCCGTGTACAGCGCTTAGCCGCATCCTTTCAGATGAACAGCCTCATTCCTTTGAAAACTTTTCAGAGATTGATAGGCTGTATGGCCTTAGCCGCAGCAGTACTCCAGTTGGGGTTACTGCGCATGCGCCCGCTACAACATTGGCTCAACACTCGTGCGTATCGCCGGGCTTGGGCCACAGGCCGCCAGCTAATCAGAGTGACTCAGACCTGTGTTCAGCTCTGCAGCCCTGGAAAGTGGCCGAGTGGTATCAGCGGGGAGTGATGATGGGAGCGATCTCACACTGAAAAGTCATCTCGACAGATGCGTCCAACACGGTTTGGGGCGCGTTCTGCGAGGGCGCACCGGTTTTTGGTCTATGGTCAGACCAGGAAAAGCTCCTTCACATAAACTGTCTGGAAACGATAGCGGTCAAGGACGCGCTCACGCGTTTTCTCCCAGTCATTCTGGACCACCGCGTTCTAGTCCGCTCGGACAACAGGTCTGGATAATTTAAGGATAATTTTTGGCTTCAATATCTCAGAAAAGATTAATCTTTCCCGTAGCGTAAGCTAGCTTACGCAATACTCGTTCCCTCTTCTAGAGAGAACTGAGGTTACGTTAGGTAACCGATACGTTTCCCGCTACTCATCAGTTCCCAAGGACACTAATCATCACAGCTGTTCGTCATGTAGATTATCACCGTGTGTATTTAAGTTCCTCACCTTCACTCAGTGTTTGACCGGTCTCATTTGCGCTAGCATCTATCAATATGTTAATATTAAACTCTGCATTTGAACTTTATCCTCATCTTCATGCCTTTGTCATCTGCCTGTCTGAACTAGGGATGGAGAAATTAAGCCTCTTGAATCTTTGAGGATTTTCTCTGATTGGTTCGGGAAAAGATGCGAAGCATCAGGAGTGTCGATAACAGTGCTAACTTGCGGAAGGTCAAATTTATAGCAGCCATAAACCTGAGTGCGCCGTGCTGTTGTTTTATCCATTTAGCACAAATAAAAGCCTGACAATGCTAAATGTTTAAATGTTTTTCTGATAATATAATTCATATATCAAATTAAATGTAACAATACTACTACCGTATTTTCCGCACTATAAGGCGCACTTAAAAGCCTTTAATTTTCTCAAAAAACGACAGTGCGCCTTATATATGGATGGTGAACACACGTTCACCAAGACGGGGAGACAGCACCGGCGACTTACGCAACTATCTGCCAATGGATCGTGGATGCCTGGGCTGATATATCAGTCTCAACTGTGATCCGAGTTTTCATGAAGGCAGGAATAATCTCTTAATTCAGCCAGCTCACATAACCGTGTTTTCTTCCTGTTTTCGGTCAAAGTCCACAGTAGTTGATTGTCGAGTTCGCGCGCGCAATCAAACCTCCTCCGTGTGTTCAACATCTGATTCGGATGAACTATCCGTTTGAGCTGATATTCTCAGAACACCACACAGCACCGTCATCGGCTGACAGCTGACAGTCTGAGTCTCCACTGTTGCTTAGTTACCAATGATCGCGCACGCACACTCGACAATCGCCTACTGTGGACTTCGACCGAAAACAGGAAGAAAATACGGAAATGTGAGCTGGCATCATTTTTATTCATATCTTTCACATTTACTGCAGTCAGATTCACCGCGTTCACTCATATGGCTGTGCACTTGTAATGACACAAAGATTGTTAAAAGGCTAAAAGCAGGTTTAAAACTTGCCCCGTTTAAAGGGACACTTCACCCATTTGCATTAAGCTTTGTATCTTTAGAAACCCAGTCATAGTTTTGAATGGTCATGGTTTATTCCCTTATTTTCCCCTGAGATGGGAGAAATAAGGATTTAAGTGTTCCACTTCCTGCTTTTTATGACGTAAAAATCGTAATTTTGCGTCATAAAAAGCAGGAAGTCCCATTTCTTTGTATAAGGATTGAGACTACAAACACTAGCTCATCATTTATTCAGGGTGTGGAACCCACTCATGCTACAGACCTATTACAGATCACTGGGTGGGACTTCACTTGCAGATACAGACAGCAATATCAGCCATCTTGTTTGGAAGCTAAGCTAACAAGCGCTATGGAGATAGGAAGTTACGACAATGACGGAAGAAACTAAACATATGGAAGAAGAGGATTTTGAAATTCTGCTGCTCGAATCCGATGTTCGTGGCTATCTTTACGAGCCGCAATATAGTGAAGAGCAGCTGAGGCTGCTGGAGGAACAGGAGGCGGCTGCCTGTCGCGGACGAGGAGCCCGGACTGGCTCGAGCTGGGCGGACTGCTGGTGCCTGTGCTCTCGCTGTGCGCTACGGACACAGATAGAGTCCGTCTGCTGCAGAGAATTTCAACGATGGCAATTTCTCCTGGACGAAATCTCTGAATCAGACGAGCACACGGACGTTTGTGTTGTGATGTGAACCATCCTAGTTTCGCACCACATATGTTCTGACTGAACATCCAGGTATCATGCAATAATTCACCATATAGAAAGATATACAAACGAGGAGTAATTCAGTAATGAGTTTGCCAATGTAACGGGGTTCGTTGTTGTGGGAAGAAGGAGGCGGGAACCAGCGAACATTTAAACATTTTAATAGTAAAATAAACAAATACAAAAGTATAAGCCAGCAGCCACACACAACAGAAACAAAACACAACATAAAATCAGGCCTGTTCCTCTCTCGATCTGCCCTGTCGTCGCTCCTCGTTTTATGTGTCCGCTCCTCCGTGAGAGATGCGAGAGAGACCGGTGTGTCTCACAGGTGTCGTTCATTATCACTCCCGCCACCGGCCTCGCCCCGTCCTCTCACGTCCCTCGCCCTCGTCCTGCTCGCCACAGCCAACTAACTAGAAATTTTGTATGAAATTAATTTCTAACTCTGGTGGCAGCTAACGTTAGCCTTGTAGACGAAAGAGTGATTTCTCTGATGTTTGCGCTGTTCTGGATTAGTGGGAGTGGCTTGCAGAGCTGTGCAATGTGGGGCATTGTGGGAGTTGTTGTCTTACATACAAATGCGCCCTAAAGTTATTTTCTGTCTTTTCTCGGTCAAGAGGGCACCAAATTCAAAAACTCTTTTACATTTCGACTACATATATGACCCAGTTTCAATAAAGATTAATGTTGAAATGGGTGAAGTGTTCCTTTAAGTCAACAGGGTGCAAATTTTAAAAAGAGGATAACACGGTGTAGGCAACACCGGTTTTTGTCGTTGTTATCTGTACTGACAGCACTCCAAATTTACAAAAAAATGAGCTCAATGTTAAAATTGACTGGAGTTCTCCTTTAACGTTTGAACAACGTTACCATGGGAGTGAACGGAGTTGTCAGAACGCTTAATAAAGTTTGACTTTATCTGACTGTTTTGTTGACATTCCCTTTAACACTAGTGGATGCATCTAGTGGATGCATAACGCAAACCCAGTCAAACGTTTGACTGCAGTATTTTATGCGCCTTATAATCCGGTGCGCCCTATATATGAAAAATGTTCTAAAATAGGTCATTCATTGAAGGTGCGCCTTATAATCCGGTCCGCCTTATAGTGCGGAAAATACGGAACTGATTATAATAATAATATTATAGTTTGATGCAAGTTAATGGCGCTCTAATTATTTTATTGCTTTTATATGGTTTATATGGCTGAATATATGATAATGTAATATAGGTTATATAGGCTTATACATATATATATATATATATATATATATAAAAATTGTAAATGGACTTGAACTTCTATAAACCCTTAGAGTAGGGGTCTGTATTCAAACAGTCCGACACGCAAAGTGAAGCATTCAAATGACTGGAAAGAATGTGAGGCTTAGTTTTTCATTGATCGCATGTTCTCAATAAGTGCTCTGGCACGGAGCTTCATGAGAAATTGCACTGCGTACTCGATACGAGCTTTGAAGCTACAGTGTCATATGTAACATTACTAGTCTGAACCATTCTAACAGAATACCAAACCTCTAATATGGATTATGCAGTAAAGTTTGCAGCGATTGCCCAAAAGGGCGTGGATTTTTATGTTTACACGGAACAATTCTGTTGTCTTTATGTCACCTATCCCAACGACGACGAGACCCTCAAAACACTGTTGTGGTTCGAGGCCAGCTACACCACCCTGTAGACCTCCCAGACAGATCAGGACTTGACTGGAGGGAAGCCATCATCAGGTGTCTGGAGAGTGTCTGGCCCCAATCCAGGAAAAATCCAGACCCAGAGCTCACCACCACCACCACCCTCGACTGCGGAGACTTCACGTAAGCCCCCCGCAGACGGAGAGCGACCGCCGCGATGCATGAGCCAGAGCCCGAAGAGGAAGAGACAGCGCCGATCATCGTCCAGGAGTCTGTACCTGAGCCAGCGACAGCAGCAACAGAATGAATACTGGTGGATTTGGACAAAGGGGACTGGCTGATGAATTTGAACACTGGGGTGCTGTCTCCCACCCTATCCCACCCGGTTTCATCTGTCTGCTCTGAATCATCCCTGTTTCAAGACAGGACTGAATCTTGTATGGACTGTGGAAGATCTGTCTGTTCTGAATCATCGCTGTTTTAAGACAGCAATGAAACTTGTATGGACTGTATCATCGACCTGTTGGGAATTGGAATTACCTTTATTGATCACGTCAAGTTTACCTCTGTCACCTTCACCACAAAGCTTAGCTAGTTCTCCAGCCCCACCTCTGGAAGCCTGCAGACCTTCGTCTTCCCCGGGAATGCCTTGCTGTGACGTGAAGCAGATTCAGATTCAGATTCAGATTCAGATAACTTTATTAGTCCCCAAGGGGGCAATTCAGTTTTAAAGCCAACCCATCCATTACGGGTTAAAGTTAAAACGTGCATTAGCACATAATGTATATAATATAATGGTAAAAAATAATAAAATAATAAAATAAAATGAACAATAAATAAGTACTGCAGCAGTCATACATCCCCCTGTATACATATGCTTCCCATAACATTCACACATTTACACATGACCCAATCATTACACACACACACACACACACACACACCACCTCCGCCTCCGGCCTCTGATCCCTTCGGTCCACCTCGGCCCGTTAACCTGTCGGCTCCGCCTTGGCTTCTCCCACCTTCAGCTCCACCAGAAACCCTCGTCCCACCGGCTCCACCTTGGTCAGTGGTCACTCTGCCTACACCACAGCCTTCTGCTGTGCTCAGTCTCTCCACCGCTACGGCTACAGCATGTTCCTCCGGCTCTGCCTCTGTCCTGTCACACCGGCTCCGCCTCAGACGCTCATCACCGCGACTCCGCCTAGGTCTCCAGTGCCAGCGGTGTCACTCAAGTCTATCAGCTCTGCATTTAAACTTTATCCTCATATTCGTGCCTTCTTCTACTGTCTGTCTGAACCTTGCTAACATATATTCTGTGAGAAGAGAGAGATTCAAATGTATGGGAACAAGAGTGAGGAATGAGCTCCGTAATAATATATTAATATATATTTATTCATATATTTATTAATTAATAATATATTTATTAAGATGCAGGATAGGAACAGACTGCTGTAAACTGCCAATGTTGATGTCATAACTATTCATCATAACAATTAGATCATCGTCTGTTTTTTGGCATATGTGGCCATGTTGTTGAACCGTTGAACTTTCACATGACACGAACCCTGTCACCTGTCACCAGTGACAGTGGCACCAGGGTTCGTAATGAAGTATCTCTCAGGTCATTGACTTCTTAAGATATTTGTAAAGGGTGTAACTCATTCTCAACCATTTGGCTCATACCATTCTGTGCAACAGGAAGTCAGAAATCACCTGAGCAGGTAGAGGCGGCACTTTACAAAAACACAGCCAGTAAAATCAGTACCTCTAGTTTGTTTACATTCTATCAGCGTATGTGTAAGAGAGGTGTGTTCGGACAGGCCTACCACCAGCCTCCGAGCATTGCTTACATAGTCCATGTGATCAGCGTTGTCTTGGGAAGGTGATTGGTCTGGTGTGTAGGTGTTATCTTTGGCACTGTTTTATTGCATGAATGGTCTCTGGAATGTGTGTTCTAGTAAAGGTGGAGCATTTGCTGCCAGTTACTCCACAATATCTTACAGGAAGCATCAACAGGGCCATTCTTAGAATATGCATTAAAAGTAGACTTCAATCTCCACATAAGAAGAGAGTACAACTGAATGATTTGATTGCTGCGTGTTTGATATGTTCACCTGAACTCATTTATATTATTTCCAAGCAATTGAGTTGTTGCAGTGGAAATCCCCTGTGTTTCCTGAGATGTTGTTTCCTGATGCTTTGCTCTGGAATGCATTTGGCAGGTCTAGACTTGCCCAACTGTCATCTTTTTTTCAATATTTCTGGCATTAGGTCTGTCCACAGCTAAACACACACAAGCACGCACACATACAAAACTCACATTCTTTAAAATGATTATCATACCTAAACCAGTATATATGCCTTAGTCATGCAGATTCTTGTAGACGTCATGTAGATTAATGTAGACGTAGCCACAGCTTCACCATGCACATTGTCCATATGCTCCAATTAAAGATGAATTAAAAAGAGGTATACATTTGTCTGTGACCCCCCAGTGAGCAAAGGCGACTGGCATGCAATTAGGTCTAATAAGGATTGTACAGTATACCTGACAGATGGGCGTGATGTTGGCACTTGGTTATCTTAGCAACCCGATAATTAAGTATTCACACTCTTAACTTCTGGGCATGGGAATGCGCTCCTAACCTCTAGGGGCAAAGGTCAATCATACCGAGAGCCCTCTGAAGAGCTGGATGAGTCTAGAGCCCTCATGCGAAGTGCACTAAAAAATACCTTCCTGTGGTAAATTAGGATCCCAGTGGATTTTAGCAAATTTATGGGGCTAAACACTGCAGCGGTTTACATAGAGATTCTGTACAGAGTAACAGCTGATCTCCGTTAAATGACAGAGGGGCACACGGGGGGGATGAGGTCCATGGTGCCCCACACTCGCGCTGGGATCCCCTTCTCACCCTCTGTGTTATATATCACTGAGAGCTTTACTGCGAGGCGAAGTCACTCCACTGTGGCACAGCACTTTTATTGCTTGTGCTACTAGACATTTTTCTCAGAGTCTCAGAGGCATGCTGGGTAAGAGATGAAGTGGCTGAGAGGTTCATAACTCAACGGTCTCCAACTCAGCATGGAAACCACTTTCAACTTCACAGAGAGAAAGATGGAGATGAGGTAGACATCAAGAGAAGATAAAGATCGTAGAAACCTTCTTACATTTGATCTTACGATCATCTCGAAAATGCGCATATCATATGTGTATTTTAGGGAATGAACAGATGTGAAATGTATAAATCGCAAATGATCTTGAAATTGTGCCCAGCTGAATAGTTTCAGATCTTCGCCTTGTAAATGCCATCTAATTAATGTCATTAACATATAAAAGAGCACCAGTCAGCATCTGAACCCTTCACATGAGAACAGCGAGCGGCAAGAGTTGCTTAGATTTCCAAATACCTCCGGCTCTCTGCCACAAGGAAAAGTGCAAACGTCTGCTCAGATCCCGATGTGCCGCTAAACACTTTTCCATGTCAAAGACCGTTTTTATAAATATGAACGTTGGCGTGGATGCACACTCCAAGATCAAATCTGTGCTTACACACGTTGTATGAATGAGGCCCCAGGGTTGGGCTCCATGGAGAGAACTGAGAATAAGACAGTTCATTAGAGAATACCTGAAAGTATTAAAAAGTACCATGTTGTATGTTACTTATGTGCAAATATGTTATCATAAAAAAAACATATTGCATTGTACAAAATCTGTTATTTCTACCAACATTAGATGATGTCATGATGTCAATTATATTTAAAATTATGTTTAAAATGATATAAATAATATGTAATTTTTGATCAATTTAATGTGATGTTGCTAAAAAAAAAAAAACTTTTAATTTCCTTTTAATTAAAAAAAAAAATTAATACATTTGTATGTAATATAATTTGTATATGGTAATTCAAAGTATTATTTAGCAACATCACATTAAATTGATAAAAAAATACATATTATCTTACAAAAGGTTTGTATTTAAAATGATCACAGTTTCCACAAAACTATTAATCCGCAACTACTGTTTTCAACATTGATAATAATCAGAAATGTTTCTTGAGCATCAGATCATCATATTAGAGTGATTTCTGAAGGATCATGTGACACTGAAGACTGGAGTAATGATGCTGAAAATTTAGCTTTGATCACTGAAATAAATTACATTTTATAATATATTCAAATAGGAAACTATTTAAAATTGTAATCATATTTCACTGTATTTTTAACAAAATGCATTAAATATTACAATAAACATTAATAACCTTACCAAAATGGTGGTTTCTATGCATGTTTTCTGTGCCTGATTTTGTTTATTTTGATTGGTTATGCAGCACGTGAGAGGAATCAAACTGATTGATCTGGCTGGCGTGTGCACACACACACACACACACACACACACAAAGAGAGAGTGTGTTTTGTGGATAAGGGGAATCAACATGAATGAACTAATGTGGGGGTTGTGCAGGGCAGTTAATAGGATCCTCTTGTAGACCCGTCTGTTTCTCTGCTGATAAGACAGATGTATGGAACGCTTTAAGACAACTCCCCCTCTCCACTATCATTTGTTATTTTCTAATCTAACAAAATATTACACATCATATATTTACATAAATTCATAAGAATAGACAGAATTTGACCCTAATGGTTATAAAATGAGGACTATTAATAAACATCAGAAAATTACTTCACGAGTTCACACTTACATACAATTAGAGGGGTAAAGTTGAATGCGTATTTGGCGTGCTGTCCGGGGGGAGGGCTCCGAGCTCGGAGTTCGGCCCGAACCCAGAGTACTCCCCCCACGTAAGTAGTTAGGACTAGAAGTGTGGAGAAGGGGTGGTGGGGGGGTGCTGCTAAACTGTCAATGGATTGAGGTGAGACTGCTGAGCCTATATATACACCTCTTATTGTTGAGTGCTCTCCACCCGTGTTAATTTCCTGAACGTGCACATCCCGAATTTTGTTAATAAAACATCATATAATCCATTGCATAATTTCATAAATTGTTCCATGATTCATATAGGCTATATTTACTCCACCATTCAAAAGTTTTTTTTTTCATTAAAGGGTCAGTGAATAAATTAGTCAAGCTCGCATCAGCTGACACTCAGCTGATCCACATCTACCTATAGGAATACGACGCCTATCACTGTATTCATATATAAGCTCCTTCAGTATTATCAGCAGCTGTCGCGTTTCTTACCCTCCTCCATCCCCAGCTCCTCCTCTCGTCAGTCAGCATTTGGCATTCTGATCCCCGATTGAATCAGAATAAATTCTCGAATTATGTTGTACTTTAAAATCTTGAATTAATGATATCTGCAATCCATTCATGTTGGTTCTGTCCTGTTTACCCTGAGCGGGGTTATTGCTGCTCTTATCAATGCTAGGCTGCATTGATGCGCAGGGAGTTCTCGCCCAGAACAGAACCATACCGCCAATCCAAACTGTACGCTAATTGTCAATCGTATTTGACGATAGTGGTCCTGACAGAAATGGGCTTTTCTTTAAGAAAATATTGATCATCCACAGGAGGTTAAACTTAATATTTTGTGAGGCGTTTATTGCAACCCCGTTGCCAACATGTATCTAAATCAGTGGCGTGCAGTGGTGTTCTGACATGAGGAGGCAAAGTCCTCACAGTTTCTAATGTTTTTTTTTTTTTTTTTTAAATAAATCAAATGCAATTCATGTCCCAGTTACACTTGTGTTGTCACATTTTCTTGGCTAAATGAAATGATTTTAGGATCATCAGTCATCAAGCTCGGTAAAGATGTATATAATAATAATAATAATACATTTTATTTGTGGGCGCCTTTCAAGACGCTGGGAGTGGCGTCTGGAGAGGCGTCCAAGGAGAGGACGCTGGCGCTGATTGTTCGCCGCGTCTCCTGGTTTCGCTCTCCTGGTTTCGCTTTTCTCGAGCTTTTCTCGAGTTTCTTGGAGTTTCTTGGTTCCTGCAATACCTCCGCCTTTAAACGGATATCTGCAAAGAAATAATTTTTCTCCTGTCGCCGTGGATTATGCTGTGGACTATCCTGGTTGTGTGGGTGACTATTATACCTTATTGCCCTCCTGGATTTTGGCTAACCGCGAGTTGCGGTGCCCAATCTGGCACTGTGTTGACGACCGACATCCTAATGGAACAACATAGGATTTCCAGCGGTACTGAAATCCATTCAAAACAGGATCTTCTACCACGCCGAGCCCGATATATCCATAGAGGGTCGGGTCGCCGGTTTGTTATGTCCAAACACGGTGACCACAGCAACATCGCATCTCTCTGGACAGCCTCACGCCACGCCGTACCTGGATTACGTCATCGGAGCGCCGACACTGGAGGAACATTAAACTCCGATTGGTACAACAGAAAACCCGGAGTGGATCACAGCGTCCTACGGCCTTGTAATAAACTGGACCTCAAAACTTCCATAACTATTGAACAATTTAATGTGCAGTCATTGTCAAATAAATCTGGACTTATGCACGATCACATTTTGGAGAAAGGGATAGATATTCTCTGCCTAAGTGAGACCTGGCAGCAGCCTGATGTCTATTCCTCTCTTAATGAGGCCTGCCCACCTGGGTATTGCTACCTTTCTAAGCCCCGCACAACTGGCCAGGGTGGGGGGTTTGCTGTAATACATCGCAGCAATCTGGTGCTATCACCCATGGCCATTCCCAATATGGACACATTTGAAAGTCTTGTTTTTAATTGTAAACATCCGTTTCCTGTGACAATAGCTCTTATTTATCGTCCGCCTAAACCACATTCAACATTCATTTCTGATATACACAGTTTTCTTATTTCCCTTTGTACAATATACTCCAACATTTTGGTTATTGGTGACTTTAATGTGCATATGGACTCTCAGATTTGCCGACTGGCATCTGATTTCAGGTATACATTGGATTGTATTAATCTCCATCAGTTTGTTGATGTTCCAACACATACTAAAGGCCATATACTGGATTTAGTGATTACTGACTCTCTTACAGTTACTGGCCTTGAGGTGTATGATGTTGGTGTCTCTGACCATCTGGCAACATTATTCAAAATTCCACTGTCATTTTCTTTTCATAAACCAAAACGTCAGATGAATTTTCGAAATATCAAAAACATCGACTTCATCACTTTTAGTCAAGAGTTACATCTTCTCTCCCCTTCACCAGATTTATCAATGGATGAACTTGTGAATTTTTACAACACCAGCCTTAGCTCCATTGTGGATAGTCATGCCCCAGTTAAAAGCCGGACTGTCACATTCTCTAGGTCCGCACCCTGGTTCACAGGAGAACTTAGAGAGATGAAGCAGTCTGGTCGTGTCCTGGAGCGGATCTATAAAAAATCTGGCTTGATGGTGCATAAATTGGCCTATCGAGAGCATCGTAGGGCCTATGCTAGAACTCTCTCAAAGGCTAGGTCACAGCATTATTCCACTCTGATTAACAACAATGCAGGTGACTCCAAAAAATTGTTCTCCACAATTAACCACCTTCTTAAACCACAGATTCCATCATTTTACAGCTATACCGACTCAAACTGCAATAAATTTATGAACTTTTTCACTTCCAAAATAGACTGTATCCGTTCAGCTCTCTCTCCTCTCACTTGTCCCACTCCTGACACTCCTACAGTACTGATCACGCAAAAACGGTCAAATTTTTCGCCTACAACGCAGCAGGAGGTCGAGATTATTATCCGTAAATCTAAATCATCCACTTGCTCTCTTGATCCCCTTCCCACCGCTCTGCTCAAAACCCACCATTCTTCCATTAGCCCTCTTATAACAAAATTGATAAATTTTTCACTGAAAACAGGAAATGTTCCAATAGCTCTAAAAACAGCTATTATTAAACCTCTTCTTAAAAAACCCACCCTAGATCCTGAACCTCTGTCAAATTACAGACCCATCTCTAACCTCTCATTCATCTCAAAAGTGCTAGAAAAAGTGGTTTCCTCCCAGCTTCATACCCATCTCAGTTCCAAAGGTTTGTACGATAAATATCAATCTGGTTTTCGCTCTCAATACAGCACAGAGACAGCCCTCCTCAGAGTGACTAGTGACCTCCTTATGGCCTCTGACTCTGGTTCTACTTCTCTGCTCATCCTCCTCGACCTCTCTGCTGCGTTTGATACTGTTGATCATCGTATTCTCCTTTACAGACTTCAGCACTATATTGGTCTCTCCGACACTTCCCTACAATGGTTCCGCTCTTATCTTACAGATAGGACTGAGTGTGTAGCCTTGGGGGAGGCAAAATCCTCACCTCACATTGTCACCTGCGGGGTCCCCCAGGGTTCCGTACTCGGTCCAACCCTTTTTACTATTTACACGCTTCCCCTTGGTGGTGTCGTCAGCAGGCATGGAATCCATTACCATTGCTATGCTGACGACACACAACTATATCTTCATATTACTCCCTCCGGTTCCCCCTCTGCCATCATTTCCCGCCTCACCTCCTGCCTGGAGGAGATCGGGGCATGGATGAATCAAAATTTTCTGCAGCTGAATGGCTCTAAAACAGAAGCCATCCAAATTGGAACGCCTCACCAAATACGTTCGTCACCAATCACTCTTGTTTCTTTTCTTGGTAATACTATTTCCCTTTCTCCCTCCGTTACTAACGTTGGGGTCAAGTTTGACCCATACCTTTCTTTTGACAATCATGTCACCTCAATTTGTAAGACCTCGTTTTTTCACCTCCGTAATATTTCCAAACTGCGTTCCTTTCTTTCCTTCCCAGCTGCAGAGAAGCTCGTCCATGCCTTTGTCTCCTCCAGGCTGGATTACTGTAACGCACTCATGTGGGGAATCCCTGGTAGGAGCCTTCAAAAGCTCCAGTTTGTACAGAATAGTGCTGCCAGGGTCCTAATGAGGGTGCGGAAGCACGAGCACATCACCCCTATCCTAAAATCCCTTCACTGGCTCCCTGTTTCTTTCCGCATAGAATATAAGATCCTCTTGCATACTCACTACTGTCTGCATGGTGCGGCCCCCACATACCTCATTGATCTCATTTCCCTACACACCTCCACCCGGACCAGAGCAGGCAAACGGCATCTCCTGGTTACACCTAGGACACGGCTTAAGACTATGGGCGACAGGGCTTTTAAAGCATCCGCCCCTCGTCTATGGAATGCCCTTCCAGAACATCTCAGAGCTCCCATGACTACGGATGTTTTTAAAAAAGAGCTTAAAACTTATCTTTTTAGAAGAGCGTATTTTTAAATATTTTAATGTATTTTTAAGTGTCTGCGTATTGTTTTTGTTTCTATTTTATTTTTATTTTATTTTTATTTTTTTGTAAGCACTATGAGATTTGATGTCAAATGTATAGTGCATTATAAATAAAATTCATCATCATCATCATCATCAAGACACCCAAGGACATCTTACAAAACAAAATTGCCCGACAATAATATCATTAGTAAAATCAAAATAATAAGTACAATCAAAAGTGTTAAAAACCATAAAGTCCAAGAAATTAAGTTGGAATCATGAAATTTATGTAGGATAATAATGATGTAGTATATCCGATAAGGAACAGGAAGCCAGTATAGCTTAGTAAGGAGCGGTGTGATGTGGTCAGTTGATCTGGTGCGGTTTGATTTTGGTGTGACATAAAGCGGTGATATCTAAATGGCTGAGTTTACTTACTTTTTAATTAGTCTTCCCTTTAACTGCATCATTTTGTTCATTCAGACCAATTCGCGAACGCGCACGAATAGCAAGAGGCGGGATTTATCGCACGAACCAATCATATTTACTCATAACCAAGCATCACCTCCTCTCACGTGACTTTCCCCCATTCATTTTCAATTACCCCCCACCAAACCCACGGCCCTCTTTAGGGGGTCTGTCAATGGGCTCAGGGGAGGCAAGAGAGACGCAGACTCCTGCTGTAACTTTACCTGCGAGTGTCGTCGTGAACAGTGTTCATTTAGAAAAACGAGTGACTTATATACTTGTTACATTTTGTAATATTTGCGTAAATTGGGTTGTTTTATTTTTGTAATATGGATTATTTTTTGAGAAGGCACTGCTTCCCATGCCAAACGCCCCTGGTCTAAATATACATTTAAACTAGATTTAAAAATGTCATGATTTAATTTTTTTATTATTAAAATAAATGATTAAATACATGAAGGAATAAATAAAGCAGTATTATTATTATTATAAAGCTGTGGAGATCATAGAAGTTCTCATAAGGCTTGTCAGATATGTAGGGAAGAGTGAAGTGTATTGTCAGCCGCTGGTATATGATCTGGATCCAGTCCATCATCTCCAGTCAGTGCTGGTTTGAACTGCCCTCCAGACAGGAAAATGTGACACCAGCATTGTTTGCTTAACCACTGACTTTACGCTCCAACAATTACTCAAGCATTTACAGTATCACAAGCTGCAGTTACTCAATACACTCCAAAGTCTGACAAAAGGTGAAGGAAAAATGCTTTGTATTATTATTACCACTCTGTGTTAGTTCTTCATTCATTGAATCAGCCGGTGAATTATTATTATTATTAATGGCTTTTTTTTTCTTGTCAGATCACATTATGCTTTACTTGTATGTTTTTTTTTTTTACCTTACATATCTTTGTCAAGGAAATTTAAACTCGCTTGAACACTGTTGCCTGAACAGGTTGATAAAGGAATTTTTAAAGTTAATGTTGTAAGATTCTAAACCGCTAATTAAATAAACGTGTTTACGTGTAAATACATGCATCTGAATCTAAATAATACAAATACCACCGCTAATGCATTTTAATATCTGTCTGGATATAATTGCACCACCTTTTTTTATGAAAGAATGAAATTAATACTTTTATTCAAGCGCACATTCAATTGCACAAAAGTGACAAGACATGTATAATGTCACCATGCTTTGCTATTGAAATTTATGTATATTTATCAAAGAATCCTGAAAAATGTATCATTCTTTTGACAAAAAATATGAAGCAGCACAATGGTTTTTAATATTGATAATAATACAAAAAAATAATTTCTTGAGCAGCAAATCATCATATTAGAGTGATTTCTGAAGGATCGTGTGACACTGAAGACTGGAGTAATGATGCTGAAAATTCGCTTTGATCACAGGAATAAATTTAATTTTAAAATACATTACAATACAAAACAGTTATTTTAAATTTTAATAATATTTAACAATATTACAGTTTTACTGTATTTTGATCAAATAAATGCAGCCTTGGTGAGTAAAAGATACTTTTTTTTACTTTAGTAGTTATACAACTGTATCCAAAATAATGGTAACAGGGTTGATGTTTTAAAATCACTGGCAAACAGACAACATTAAAGTAAAAAACAAAGAAAAATATTAAAGCAAAAAAAGTTTTTTATCAATGCGATATTTAATTTTACTGTAAAAATATGATGCAACAGTGTAACAGAGACAGAAATGGCAGCCGTTTTATTAAATGGGATTAATTATGGATGAATCATGCTGAAGTACATTTCCCTCTCTAATGAAACAAAGGAGTGTGAATGAGCGAGATATACAGGAAGATACACCTCTCCTTTTCTGTGTCTGGTTCTGCTCTAGATCAGATGACTTGTTATATTTCCTGGGTACCTAAATATAGGTCAGTCCTAGTCTAGCAATATGAGAGAACAGTTTCACTCTCTCTCACACACACACACGCACACGCACACACACACACACACACGGTGACTCTAGAGGACTGCTGAGCTACACTTGCAGTCAGTTGAAGAGCAGGTGACTGGATGACGTACACTGGATCCTTGTGAGGCCAGTTTCCACAGCAGAATACCTGATCGCAGGCACGTTGCTCTGGTGACACTGTGCAAACTGGAAAAGCTCGGAGGGACTCTTAAAAGCGACACCTTTTAACTCACTCGGTACACATTCAACATCTAGTTGAAAAATAATTGGTTACAAAACAGATTTAATATTGCTGGCTTCTGTTTTCGACATTGCATGGGGTGTAAGGTTCATGGTTACAACAGACAGGTTTACACAAGGGCCGTTTAGGGAGCATTTAATCTCTTACCCGTCAGGAGCTCGCTGCCTCCAGAGACCTGACTATTACAACTAAACGTTGCAACTATGCAGTGCTTACTAAAGAGCAAGCCTTTGTCTGTATGTACAAAGTACGGTGCGGTTCCACTGGGTTTTAGTGTGTTATTTGCAGAGTCAGTGGCCACACTTAATCTACCTGGGCAGAGATGTTCAAAGAAAGAGGAAACAAGAGCAGCGATGCCTCTGGATCACAGGTCAACGGGCAAAGAAAATGTTTCTAAATCATGTTTGATTGCAAAACCACAGAGGAATAAATGAAAATGTAATTACCATCATGTCATGATGACCCCTTTGTTTCCCCAGTGGAACACAGAATGAGATGTTAAAGGTAGTGATTTTAGGAGAGGCTAGCAATAGCAAGCTAGCTCTGAAAGCATAAGATCCAACCCTCCCTTCAGTGCTCTACAAATCCATGCCTCCTTCAAAACACATGAACCAGGCTTGCAAACTCTCACGCATCTGGCGTGACACTCACGCTTTCAGCATCAATCTCACGCTCTCACGCACACGCAAGAAATGTCTCGCCAAAATCCTTTTTTCTCCCCTCTCAATCCGTTAATTTTCTGTTGATGACTAGACCACAGCGTATTAATGACAGGAGAGGAGTTTAAGGCCCACAGCTGTAACATCTGCCTACAGTTCTCACGGCAGTGTTCTCTGATCGTTGATTCGCTGGAAACCTTGCACCTGATACGTCAGTTGCGTGTGAAAAGTTCAGAGAGAGTTCAGAGCACAGGTTCGGAGTCGGAGCCCACTGATGCACGTTTGAAAGTTTGGATGACAATCAAGGTGTGCCTTGCCACTAGTGACGTAGCCTTGCCTTATCAGTCTGTGTGCCGAGGGTACAGACTTCAACTATAGTTGCAAACGTTGTCTGACGTGAGTTATGTGGGCTAACTAATTGCTCAATAAAAATAGGCTCATGGTACAAATTACGTTTTGGCAAATCGGGCAAGTGGCATTTTAAAATTCCCCAAATTATCAAAGGTTGGCCAGATTGTGTTAAGCCTGCCACACTCAAATGCGGATACGGAGCGAATCTTTTCAGTTATTGGCCTAAACAAGACTGACACCACAGACTGTCAGTTGATGGCACACTGTGATGGGAAGTTCGGATCATTTTACTGACTCGCTTGTTCGATCTCGTTCATTAAAACGAACGAATTTTTTTCGAGTCATTTCGTTCATTTAAAGGGCTTTAAATGTTATACTTACTTTTAACAGCCAAATTCCCCGAACATATCCACCTACGCGGTCTTTATTATATTCTGAATTAAGAAATCATTATAATGCAGTCAAAAATAATTTACAGGGAACATAAATAATTACTTTACCTTCCGAGTCTTTCGTTAATTTGTCACGTGACAAACGCAATGAACGGATTGTTCATGAACGGATCGAACCCTGCTTCAGATACAGAGCTCTTGCAGAGGCAGTGATCAGGCCAAACTGCCACTGTGGAATACTGTATATAACAGGCCTAATCTGTGGAACTTGTGTGTTGTGGTTTTCTGGGGAGGCGGAGTAACTATGTCATGTGGTAGAAGGATGAACCCAATAGCAGACAGCAAGTAACTCAAAACAGGGATTTATTATTGACAAAAACAGAAAACAAAACCCACGAGGGGGCAAAACAGAACTGGAGGAGAATATAACTAGACTATGACAAGATGACAAACTAAGACTATGACTTGACAATAAACAAACTCACAATTCTCATTTAACAGCTTTCAGGCTAAACACTCACGGGGATGAACACGCAATGTTAGACAATGTACCGACCCAGGACAGCAAACACAAGGGGATTATAAAGGGAACTCTAATGGCGAGGACAGGTGAAACTGACTATAATGACAAGACGAGGGTAACACAGGGGCGGAGTTACATAACGAGACAACACAAGCACATGGTCCAAACAATTGGCCATGCGCTTGTACACAAAACATGATTCTGTCATGATCCTGCCTCACGACTAGGAAAATCAAGGATACTAAGGCAGAATCATGACAGAACCCCCACCTTAAGGAGCGGCTACCAGACGCTCCTCAAGGGGACATTAAACACGGGACATAACAGACTGTGACAAAGACACGAACCAACAAAACATGGAAAACATCAATAATGGCATACATGAAAAAACTATGACAGGGTTGGGATGAAACATCAAAAACAACATACAAGGCAGAGGAGGTGGAGGAAACACAGAGTTCATGGGGGGAGGTCCAGGGTGGATGGGAGGACTGGGGTTCTTGGGTCCACGTGATGAGGGCTGAGGACGAGGACTCTGGGCAGGTCTAGACGGAGACACACGAGGAGAGGTCTTGTGGGAAACAGTCCGGGGCTTAGTGGAGACAGGGGCAAACAGGGAAACAGTCCGGGGACTAGTGGTGACAGGAACAAACGGGGAAACAGTCCGGGGGCTGGTGGAGACAGGGACGAACGGGGAAACAGTCTGGGAACTAGTGGCAACAGGAACAAACGGGGAAACAGTCTGGGGGCTGGTGGAGACAGGGACGAACGGGGAAACAGTCCGGGGACTAGTGGCAGCAACAGATTCAGATACGGAGGACACAGAGGGTGAGGAAACGGGACTCCTGACGGGGGACATGGCAGGCGAAGGAACAGGACTGGGTGCAGCACTACCAGTGGTAGATACGGATGCTGCGCTCTCGCCGGCTGGCGTGGGCGCTGCGCTCTCGCCGGCTGGCGGGGAAACAGAGGACAAGGCAGGACAGACAGGGGGTTCAAGGATTGAGGCCAGACAAGACAAATAGTCAGACAGGGTCTTTGCAGCAAGGAAGATGGGCATCTCCTGACGTGCCGAAAATGCTCGCAGAACCTCCTTAGCGGCTAGATCGGCCGCAACTCTCTCAGCGGGCTCTGGGACGGCGCTCGCTGGAGCGGGCTCTGGGACGGCGCTCGCTGGAGCGGGCTCTGGGACGGCGCTCGCTGGAGCGGGCTCTGGGACGGCGCTCGCTGGAGCGGGCTCTGGGACGGCGCTCGCTGGAGCGGGCTCTGGGACGGCGCTCGCTGGAGCGGGCTCTGGGACGGCGCTCGCTGGAGCGGGCTCTGGGACGGCGCTCGCTGGAGCGGGCTCTGGGACGGCGCTCGCTGGAGCGGGCTCTGGGACGGCGCTCGCTGGAGCGGGCTCTGGGACGGCGCTCGCTGGAGCGGGCTCTGGGACGGCGCTCGCTGGAGCGGGCTCTGGGACGGCGCTCGCTGGAGCGGGCTCTGGGACGGCGCCCGCTGGAGCGGGCTCTGGGACGGCGCCCGCTGGAGCGGGCTCTGGGACGGCGCCCGCTGGAGCGGGCTCTGGGACGGCGCCCGCTGGAGCGGGCTCTGGGACGGCGCTCGACGAAGGACGGGAGGCTCCCCCCTCCTCTTCTTCCTCCTAGATCGCGGAGCTGAGTACATAGCCGGGCTTGTGACCGGTTGGGGAAGCACGGTGGTAACTGTGCTGGGAGAAGGAGGGGTTATCTCTGGCCATATAGACTCCGACGCTGAGGACTCAGGAGAGTCCCACGAGGTTCGCCGCCCTCGTTCCCCACGGAGGTCAACAGGTGCAGGAGGAGTGCCAGGAGTCGTGAGGGAGCCAGCCTGGTCCCCAAGCGTCGCGACGCCTATCATTCGACCCTCGGGAATAGCTGGTAGGCAGGCGGCAGGCGAAAACCACGGGAACGCCGTCTCTGACTCCTCCCGGGAGAAATGATCAAAAATTTGAGCGTAGTTCCTTAGGATCCACTCACCCTCAGGCGAGTAAGGAAGATTGACGCTCCTCCTGTCGCGGGGAGTCGATAACCGACACAGCTCAGAGGGGCCCGAAGGTCGCTTGGCAGGTGAGCTCATACTGTCTACTGGGTTCTGTTTTGGTCGGTACATTGTCATGTGGTAGAAGGATGAACCCAATAGCAGACAGCAAGTAACTCAAAACAGGGATTTATTATTGACAAAAACAGAAAACAAAACCCACGAGGGGCAAAACAGAACTGGAGGAGAATATAACTAGACTATGACAAGATGACAAACTAAGACTATGACTTGACAATAAACAAACTCACAATTCTCATTTAACAGCTTTCAGGCTAAACACTCACGGGGATGAACACGCAATGTTAGACAATGTACTGACCCACGACAGCAAACACAAGGGGATTATAAAGGGAACACTAATGACGAGGACAGGTGAAACTGACTAGACAATAATGACAAGACGAGGGTAACACGGGGGCGGAGTTACATAACGAGACAACACAAGCACATGGTCCAAACAATTGGCCATGCGCTTGTACACAAAACATGATTCTGTCATGATCCTGCCTCACGACTAGGAAAATCAAGGATACTAAGGCAGAATCATGACAAACTATTATGTGTCCCTTTTGTTTTGAGATTTCTTATTGTTTAGATGCTGTTGTTTTTACATGTTTGTTATTTAATAACCTCTATCTTTATTTATTTTTATAGTGCAATCAATAAATTAATTGTACATTTAAAAAAAAAAAAAAAGGTTTCAATTCTTTTTTTGTTGTTGTTGCATAAATCAGGGTTTATAGGTAAACAAGGACTGACATTTTTAATATTAGGTTTAGGGTTACCAAAAAATTTCTCCGCCCGCGCACTGAAATTTTACAGTCTTACTCCAGCCAAAGTCCCAAAGTTGGCAACCCTGCATGAACGCGTACAGCAGGGAGCAAACATGAGCGTCACGAGAGACGGCGTTAAACTACCTCATGTCTCAAAGCACATAACATTATGGTAATGGTAAAACAATGGTAATGAATATAAAGAACTTAAAAAGCACTGACCTGTACCATCTGACTGATGCAGATTCATTTCGACAGAGATAGTGTTGCCATTGAAAGGCATAAATTCGAGTCACGAACCTCTCCAAGTAGAACGGCACAGGTTTCCATCTCTTCCTAATTAAGGTAGTTATGGTGTGAACCTAGCTCATTGTTTTGGTTAAGGAGGAACTATGGCTGCTCTTTCGGTTGCGGTGCTCGGTGACTGACGTCTGTCTAACGTCCTGCCTGTCAGCGTATGCATGGAAACATTCAATGCCTCTGGAACAAATCACCTACCGTGCCTTTAAGCAAAATGCCCAAACTTCTCTTTTCAATGCAATAACATTTTTATTAATTATAATACCAAACTACAAAAAGAACATAAAAAAGACAAAAACAGGCCCTGATATCCTCAAATAAGTGGTGTATCTTTTTGAATAAAATCAAGCCAAAAATAAGTTCTTTTGGAGCTTGTTTTAGGAGTTTGAAACAGCTTGCCAAAGCAGAAAAGTTCACTCCTGCTGGTAAACGCCTTCGGACTATCATAGGTCCAAGCTGATAAAATGGTAGGTGTGGCTCTGAGGCTTAATGTCTGCCTTTTAAATCTCAGTGAAATTTCTAAATGCTCAACACTTCAGCAAAACTAATACTAGGTTAATGCAAGTAAAAGTCCTCAAAACAGTTACAGAAGACAAGTTAACAGTCAGCAATACAATAGGAACAAAGAAACTAAACTTCAAACAAAACTGACAGAAAAAAAACAACAGAAAAAAACCCTAATTAAATAAACAGTGCTTTAGGTTTCTACAGGAAGACTACTAATAGTGGTATTCAGCTTAGTAATAGCCTACAAATGAAGTTGAATAAAGTAATCAAATTTAAAATAACACTGCTGTATACATTAAATAAAGACTGATCCTTATTAAAACTACGAGGATACTTACCAAAACGGCATTTTTATATACTCATAATTGTGAGTAGGCTTTTTGACTGTTTAGGTGTGTATCTGAAGCCCTAGATTACTCACCCTCATGTTGTCTATAGTATCCAGCTGCAGACCCGCAGCACCACTAGTTTCAGAACCCCAGCGCCAGAACCGGAAGTAAGAGGCGGAGCTTACGTACCAGCGCCAGGACCGGAAGTGAGGGGCGGAGCTTACGTTCTAAACCGAGTAACGCCACCTAACGTTTTGGAGCGTAATTTGCTTAGACACGAAACGGCATTATTACACACGAAACGTCAAACTTTATACTTATTATAATGATACATTAAGGTATAGTGCAATAAGCATTTTAAAACATTGATTTTGTGTAATATAATTGTATATAGTTATCCGTTTCATTGTATAATGAGAGTTACTTCCTGATCATGATGGTGAAAAATAATGCTTTTTTCTTTATGTAAAATAATGTCAAAAATCTAAAAAAGAGAGGAGAAAATCCGGCATTCTTTTAAAAGAAACAATAAAAATGTACCGTAAAACTTCAAATAATAGCCGAGTCCCAAATAGACGATTGTCTCTTTTACACGCCTGGTGTGGCTGCAGGTTTGGGTAAATAAAGGCCGGTCTCAAATAGAGGTCGGCTCTGTTTTTTAGTTTCAGGTTGTATTTAATCTTCTAAAACCCGTCAGGTCGTCCGCTTTTTGGCGGCCGCCAAAGCAAATTTGTGTCCCGCCAAAGCCTATTTTGATCGGTGAGTGATGTAGACTAGAATGACTGCTGCGCATGACAGGGCGCTTAACGAGCAGAGAGAGAGAGAGAGCCCCGGCCGCGCACGCGCAGTCTCACGTCTTTAAACAACACGAGCGCTGTCTTGCTCTTTATTTGTCACATACCAGTTATAGTTCATACAACGAGCAGTGAAATGTAAGTCTGGTATTCCTATAGACTCACTGTGTAATAAAAACATACCCTAAATATTATTTAAAAGTTAAAAGCAACAATACATTTTTTTTAAATACTTGCAAAAATAACCATGCTTGTGTCATTGTCAATACCGGTAATTCCGCTCCTCCCTCACTTCCGGTTCTGCCGCTGGGGTTCTGAAACTGGTGGTGGATATATCTCCACGTTGTTCACTTTATTCAACTATTCATTTCCTTCTCTGTGGGCCTCGATATAGTTCAGGTAGTGTAACAGCGCAGTGCTTCTAGGTTGTACGTCATACGTAGGCTCACTATTGGCCAATGCTGGTCATGTGTGTGATGCGTGTGACACGTTTTTTTTTTTTGCGCACAAAAAGTATTCTCGTCGCTGGGTAAACTTAAGGTTGAGCCACTGTAGTCACTATTTTAACGATGTCTTTAACTTTTGGGCCGGCAAGTTTCGATCCCTTAGAAGCCTATGGAGGAGTGATCCAGCTCTCAGATTTAATCACAAATATCTTAATTTGTGTTCCGAACATGAACAAAAGTATTACGGGGTTGGAACAACATGAGGGAGAGTAATTACTTACAGAGTTTTCATTTTGGGGTGAACTAACCCTTTAATATCAAGCACGTCCTGCAGTTTAGCAACAGTAGACTGCATTTTACAACACTCACTTATTTGGCTGATTTGGATGTCAAGTTTGGGCTTTTAGGGTGGAATGAAAGTGTACCACTGTGAACAAATGGAAGGTGTGCGGGACGCAATGCGGCAGCGTCACAATAATCGTTTTACCTCGATAATCTTGTTTTCATATTCGTTGGAAGCCAGAATTGAAATAAAAATATCAATTATGATTAATCGCACAGCCCTATTGGTAGTTGAGATTGAGTGGGACCCCCACTCTCTCCCTTGCCATCCTCCCTATTTGTCAATTTTGGGGAATGAAGTAGGATTATGCTACTTGTGTATGGATTGGCGCTCATCCTAACATACTCGAAGGTGGGAGCAGGGCTTGACAGTTCGAAGGGTTTGTATCGCAATTGACGACTCATTCTCTGTTGCCTTCCCAGAAGAAATCATTAGTCTGAAAGTTGGGAATTCTACCTTTGCAAGCTCCCTTCGCTATGCTGCTCTCCTAGGCTTGTGTTCAGGCCTGGGATCATATGTAAGGTTGCTGCAAGCAACTCTGTATTTCATCTTCACCTGGTTGGCTGATGGATGTGGTGCTATGGACTTATCTGAGGCTATGTCTATAGTCTCCCCTGTTACTTCTGCTCTTAGGGGCTTTGAGCTGTCCTGTAACTGTGGCTCAGACTGGTCTAAAATAGGAGTCCCCATTTCAGAAACGGTTGAGCATGAAGCTTAAGACTCTGTTCTAACACCTGTAGTACTGAGCTAGTTGAGAGCATCAGCAACTGAGGCAGGATCGAGTTCCCTAGAAAATGGAACGTCTTAGGGTTACGTATGTAACCTAGGCAGGGGCGTAGGAGCAATTTTGAACCTGGGGGGGGACAGTAAATGCTGGGGGGGGGGGGGGGGGGGGGGGGGGGGGGGGGGGGGGGGGTGGGGCAAATTTTGTATATATTTTTTTATATATAAGGCACTTAAATGCTAATTTCAAAAGACTTATGGGAACAGACTGTATTACTTTGTTTCTAAGCAGTGATTAAATTGTGATTTATTATGTGGGCTCTCCCTAGGGGGGTCCGGGGGTATGCTCCCCCGGGAATTTTTTTTGAAAAATAAACCATTAAATGGCACTTTCTGGAGAGTTTTGTGCAAAGAAATTGAGAAAATGAGTCTTACATGATATTTGAAAAACTGCAAGGTTAAGAGCATATACTTTGCATTGTTGTAGTAGCATCAACAGGTATTAGGACATTTAGCATTTACATTACTGTTAATCAGTCATGTACTGATTAACTAAAAATTAAAAACTCAAATAAATGGTTGATTTAATTTCCATTAACCACCTAGCTTACCCCCCAAGGATAGATTGAAAAATAAAATCAATCTATGTGGAAAGGTTCCTTGCTAAAAGTAGGTCTAGCAAGTCTTATATTTCTGTAATTCACACAGATCAAACACAAAAATGCTGCCTGAATAGATTGCTAGTTTATTTTGAGTAGCCAGCTAGCAGTTCTCTTGGCAGTTTGCTGATAATCCGGTGTCTGAAGTAAAATGCTCGAAACATCTCCTGAGAAAAATCACATGGCCAATCTAGTCTTGGTTATTTAATTTAGATTTAGTCTTATTTTCCTTACCTTGTCATTCAAGGCCAGGGCACTTTATGTACATTTCTGGAACTTTTGCACGCTTCCACATCCCGCGCAACTAGGATCTCCCAGGAACACTCATTATATATTGCTGCGTACATTTATCCGTGTCACCTAGATGCGCATGCGCGAGCGGTGCGCGATCATGGTCGACTGACAACGAGATTAGCAGCTGAAGAGTTCGGCCGTTTTTTTAAATTGAATTATGTATTTAAAAGTTGCCGAATGGATTAATTTGGAGACTCTGAAATCGGCAGAGATAGGCAGGCAATGCAAAACAAAATCTTACATTGGGAAATAGTGGGGGGGACAAAACTTCGATTTTGAAATGTGGGGGGGACATGTCCCCCCCACGTATAATGGCTCCTACGCCCCTGAACCTAGGTTCCCTGAGAAGGGAACTAGACGCTGTGTTACATTACCATGCTTCAGGCATGCCTGCGCGTCTTCCTTCAGACAATTTGAATGACGTCTTGCAGGCGCCCCATATGAGCATCATCAACTGCGTCGGCCAAAGGTTTTGGCATGAAGTTACACATCGGGTTCCGCGTCCCCATTGCGTCAGCAATTGACGCAGCATCTCGTTACCTTCTCTGGGAACCGGAGTTACATACATAACCCTGAGATGTTTGGAACAACTCTGAGGAGATTAAATATTTTACAGTAAACTGTTAATTTACAAGTCAAACATAAGAAGATCTGAGAGCTTTCTGAAGGTGTACGTTTATTTATATCTCCTTCTGAAGGTTCTCACATTCATTTGACACAACCAAAGACAGAGGAAATAAAACACTGCTTATAATCCCTGTCAGGATTTCAGATTAAAAAGTAATTGTACTGTAAAAAGTGCTGTAATCTATATCAGTAACCTTAATAAGGGTGTTTCATAAGTAAATTGTTCCTGTAACTCTTATAATCTAATAAGGAAGTTCAACTAACTCATGGGGTCAGTTTACTCTCAGTTTCATTTTAGGGCTGTTGTAAAACAATGTTTGAACCTGTAATTTGGTGCTCAATACAGAAGAAGAAGAAGAAAGAATCTTTGGAAGATTAATGGTGCTGACGTTGAAGTCATCGGACTGTTGTGTAGTTTATTTATAGCCTACATTTAGCTTTTTTCTTCTGGCAATTGTATTTAGGCTTCAATATTCATAAAAGTTGTGTTTATTTATGAAGATTATCATATCAAAACATATAAGAATCATAAACTTTTGTTGGTCACAAGAGTTTTTCTGCAATCATCCAAAAGCCAATGGAAGGTTTTTTTTTTCTCTCGATGAAACCAGGGTGATGCTAACTTTTTCATTGGCCTACAAAAATACATCATCACTGCAGCAATTATTATTTTACTTTTTTTTTATCTCACTGATGAAAATGGTATCTTGAGGGGGCAGACAAAAAGGCTGGACAATAATCCATATTTTTAGATATGGCCACAGCAGCAGTGCAATCTAATAGTCTGTTTGTTTAGTCTCACATAAACTTTGCAGACCATTTTTTTGTCACTGTTATGGAATATTTATTTTCTGTTTTGTTTCTTTTAGTTCCTGTTTTCCTGCTTTGTTTAGTTTTGGTTTCCTTGGTTACTGATTGCATCTTGTTCCTATGGTTATGCATGATTTTTATCCGTCTATCATAAAGTTCACCTGGTATTTATACTCCTTGTTATGTTCAGTTCACTTGTCTGTTTTTGTGTAAGATTTAATGTGTGGTTCATTCTCCTGTGTACTCCTAACGATCGCCTATATTTATAATTAAAGTATTCCTTCTTTGTGTGTGTTGTTTAGCACACTACATGTTACAGAAGAACCAGCTTCTCTACCCCGAGCAGAAGGACCGTTCCCTGGAGGACCACACAAGGAATTTTCTCGATCTGGCGTGCCTCACACATTACCTTGGACCAGCCTCAACGAGTGGTCCAAGGCATGCCTGTCCTTGGATGGTCCTCGAGGGATCTTTGCAGAGGGGGTGCTGGTGAGATGTGGATCTCCCAACACTACCTGCCCTTTGGGGGAAGACAAAACCAGCCCCACTCCGGACCCAGAGCTCTAAGTCTCCTTCATCTCCGCTGATCACCACACAAAACTCAAAGTCTCCTGCGCCTCCATTTGTCCCGTAAAGCTCCAAGTCTCTGGTGTCTCTGAAGAACCCTCCCTATCCCACTTTCTCGTCTAAAGACAGACAGTCTTTTGGCCCCGCCTCCGGTGTTTCACCTTCAGTCCCTCGGCTCCCCCTCTATTGACTCCACTCTGCTGTATGAATCTGCCTCAGGTCAGGAGTCCAGGGGATCCCCTTGCCAAGGCAGAGCAGGAGACTGGCCTTCACCTCCGCCTTGGCAAGAGGATCCCCTGGCTCGTCCGTCCACCCCTTTAGCTCAGTCGGGCTCTGCCATCCCTCCAGCTTCGCCTCGGTCCTCTGGCACCCTGGCTGGACCTCAGATGCTCATCCACCGTTGTCTCATTGGCTCTTCGGCTTCGCCTGGGTCTCCAATTCCATCGGCTACATCTCAGTCTGTCGCCCTTCTGGGTCTCTACCATGGCTCCTTCCTCCCTCGACTCAGCTGTGGGACTTCGCCTTGGCAGTAATCTGGGTTCCAACCTGTCTCCTTCTGCTCTCGTCTCCTCCCTGGCTCCTCCACCGTCATCAAACTTCCCGGTCCTTCCCGTTATCATCTCCTCCTTTGTCATTTCCTCCACCAGCCCCTTCTCCCCCTCCTAAGCCCCCTCCCTCCTCAGTTGGACATTGTGTTATGGCGTGAGGACTTGACTTCCGGTAGGGGGAGACTACTGTCACGGTTTTGGACTCCTGTATGGATTTTCTGTTTTCTTTAGTTCCTGTTTACCCACTCTGTTTAATTTGGGTTTCCTTGGTTACTGATTGTATATCCATTTGTTCTTATGGTTACGTATGGTTTTCACCTGTCTGTCATTATGTTCGCCTGGTATTTATACTCCCAGTTCAGTTGTCGGTTCTCGTACATGATTTAATGTGTGGTTTATTCTCCTATGTACTCCATGTTTTTTACACAATACTCGCTACAGTTGTCAGGTGAGGCAAGTTAATCAAATTATTTCAAAGGAAATCAATATTTCATGTCCATTTATTTAGGTATTCAAGTAGTTATGATCAAATACCCTGACGCAAAATGAAGCAAACATAATTACTTAAATTTTGACCTTTTTTCTCATACAGAGCTAAATGGGTTCAGAAGACCTGGAATAGTGGCCATATAATTTTTTTTATGTTTTCTTTTGGTCCTTTTTGGAGGTTGGCAGCATAATTAACCATTGACTATTTTTGAATGGAAAAGAGAAGCTAGTTTTTAGAGAAGTTGTTTTATAATAGCTTTTTTTGGAATATCTGAAAGTAGACATTCTTTATTGCTTTACAGCAACTTGTCTTAATGTATCATTTGTGCATTTTTGTGCAAATGCTTTGTCCTACAGTTAGTGGATAATTCAGGAGGTTTTTTTCTCCTTTTGAAAAATGTATCAACATTTTGGACATAATGTCAGTGCGTGCAACTGCAAATTTTGGACTGACAAAAACACTCACCAAACAGAAATCCATTTTTGCTTTAATAAAAAACAATATCATTTGAAAATAAATATGTTTAATAGTTATACTAAAAACACAAAAGGATGTTAATATTTAACAGCACCAATAAATATATTACTGTGAAAATATACTGAAAATGTGGCTGTACATGGAAAACAAACAAAGAAAAAAAAAAACATTTCTGGCACTTTCACACAAAGAGAATGTTTAGTGTTCTTGTCCGCAGGTCTCGTATCTCCACCAAACTGATCGCTGATACAAAAATGTTGAAATAAACAAAAAAGGCGCTTTCAGGAATGTTGAAGTGTCTCTCTTTTCATTTGTCTTTCGTTCTATAAAAGCCGTCCACAGTTTTTCAGATTGATGACAATGTCGATAGGAAACAAAGCAAAACAATATCAACAATAACACTGCATATAAATAGATCAAATTAAATACACAGAATACTGAACATATTCTAACATTATAAATTAGATGAAGTGAACTACATAAAGGGATATTAGATATGTATATACAGATATTATGTGGTAATGAACAGTTCCTGAAGTTGTGTGCAATATTCTCTTTGGAAAATGTTATGAACCTTAAATATTTGAGTTATCTTTTACTACTGCTGTGAACTGAATAATTCCATTCCTTGGTAAAAGTTTTGTCACATTTATCCTTTTTTTATTTATTTTTTTATTTCCATATATACATACATGTAATATCCCTTTAGTATTATCACACCAAGTCCTATAGGATGTTAGTCAGTACAGGTGTCTTTTTGACTAAGACTTCACCCTAGTAAGAGTGACATCACAGAAATAGATAGTTCCGCATTCGTATCCCGTGCCTGGACCCACTGTTCCGAACAGTCTGGAAAGAGTCTTTACTATGTCACTTCCTCTCCTTTGATTGACAGTCTGTAACTGTTCATATAAAGGGGTGGAGGTTATCGTTTGCACCTCTCAGTGAAGTCTTGGACATTCGATCCGAGTCTTTAGATGTGAATCCACAGCCGGATGATCCAGTGAAGCATTACCTTACTGTGTTCTGTCCAATCACAGGCCCAGGTGCAGTGACACTGCAATTTATCCCATTCACACGCCAAGCAGCGTCTTCGTTTACTTGTTTGCAGTAATTCAGGTGATAGCAGCGACACACATTGTCATTTAATATATATAATATATATTCTATATATTCATATATTAATATCTTAATATACATTAGGATGATATCTCCAGCCCTCATTTCATTCTTTGTCTTTCGTTCAGGGTAGTGTTTGCAGTTCGTCCAGGGAATGCATCCTCGGGTTTAAAAAGTGCTGTGCTGTAAAAAAAAATTCCTTCATTCAGTGTTCTGCCCAGCATGCCGCTCATCATCTTGGTTTTTCACATCTGAAAGAGAACAGTGGATTGGTTAGAGATCTGCACAGGGGAAGCTATGCCAATATATGTCAAGGAAAGCCTGTGACTTCACCAACAACCAGCCAGAGCTAAGCCTGGTCACCTACTATACTTTGTTCACAATTGAATGAATACTGCATGAGCATGACAAATGGCCTTGTGAAATAATATACTTTAAAAGAAAATACTTAAGTGTGAAATGTAATGTTTTCAGGGACTTATTTAAAGCACAACAAAAGATTATCAAAACAATCATCTTTAATACTTTTAATTTGAACTTTAAGTGCACTTAAGTGGCCTTTTGTTTCATTAATATTATATTCTCTGCAAGTAAACATACTTTTAAGATTTGTAGTCTATCTTGCTGTTTTATTCAGAGAGTGTGTCATGTTATCATCTTTAAGCTAGATACAGTTATTTTGCATCGCTGGCAGTCTGATCATTGCATTGTGTGACACTGTATTTCGTGCAGTGTGCTCTGTTGCATACCGTGACTACGTATGGTAGTATGGGATTATGTCGTTATGTAAAAATGTTCAGAGGTTAGTCTTTTGGATGGGGTTCAAATTTGGTTTGGGTGGAACGACCACAGGATCAAAGTATGCAGTGATCTCCACTAAATTTAACAATAAAATGTGGACAACATATACAGAATGCCAGGAAAGGCCTCAGAAGATCACACAGTTCAAATTGGTGGGGCAGTTGATGAGAAGCAAACAGCATGGACACGTTTGTATTCACATATACTGTATAATTCAACATGATCTCATATTATGCATCTGAAACTTGAAGAGCTAGTGGCACGTGCTCCTGCCAAATTAAGTTCTGACTCATTATGATCATAAAATGGCAATAACTGACATGATAGGATGAATCAATGAGAGCAGGATGTGTGAATTGCACTTTACAAACACACACACATATGCACCATCCCTGCCTGTTTACTCAAGAACACAAAGTCATAGGTATTGCTTGTTGACAGAATATCTTGTTAATGTCAGCGAATTCAGTCCATTAATCATTTCTATGCTCAACGCCAAGTGTTGACACCAGAAAACATGTCGTTATTAGTGCGAGGCAGTAATGCACTAGATTCTGACATCAAAGGTTGAATCTCACAGCAATAAACCAGACACACACACACACACACACACACACTACGTCACCCTAAACATGCACATATAAGAGGGAAAATGCAACAAGCTCTATAAGCATGCAAAGAGAAAGAGCTTCAGAATGGGACTGGATGAGAAGATGCATGTTGCACGTCGTGACAGTTCATAAACAAACCTGCAAGTTCTTTCGTTTAACTCAAGTTGTCTGGACTTGCATTGCAATTGTGTGAATTTGCAGGAGCATTTACAGGTGAGGGGGTCCTGCACATACAAGCGCTTTCTTCTCTCTGAGCAAGGCTCACAGTGGCTGCAAGGGAAGCAGAAAGGAGAGACAGAGAGACATCTAAGCACCAGTGATCTGGGCACAGCGCTGGAGTGACGCACACACACACACACTCATGCACCTCGCCATCACACACAACCTCCACCGGACCAGCCTGCATGAACTTTTAAAAATGTGTTTTTTGTTTGTTTGTTTGATTTCTGCTTAGTTTTAAAGATGGTTAGCATTGGTGACAGAAGGAAAGCTGAGATTGTGTGTGAATTCATCCATTCATTCATCCATCCATCACACACGAGACATGGTGATTAGTGGCGACATTGAATTCAGCTAGAAACAGTTATTGGACCGACACAGACAGCTGCATTCACATACACACTTTCACATGTACACAACTGAAAGCAGTGTGACGCAAAAGCAATGTTTGCAAAAATGGCTTGGCACAGTATAGCAGTACGATGTTGAATCATTTCTAAAATGGTTTCATGCACAAACACACATTATCTAAAATGGATCAAATTGAATTTCGTAACAGTGCAACTACACCTACACTAAAACTAGTGTACACTTTTCTAAAATTATTATATTTTGCTTTGGTTCAAACCATACATTTTGTTGTGATATTAATCAAAATATTTATTTTCCAAAAAACATCTATACAAAGTCAATTTCATGATAAAGACAATACCATCCTTAATTAATATATTTTCTTCAAACATAAGCTAAAATGGTACTAAATGTAGGTCAATAGAATCATTTTCAGGCTTTTCGCAACTTAATTTCACCATAAACAAAAGTTAAATTAGCTATATGACAGCATGTTTTTTTCTCAAGATAAAACTAAACTGTTTGTCAGCGTTTTATTTAGATTACTTACTATAAATAAAAACAACTGTAAAATCCTTTATATTTATTGTGATGTCTTTTCATACTGTGCATCATATTTTCTGTTATTAAAAAAACCCAATAAAACCCACAATGATTTCTGCAGGCAGTAAAGCATATCAACACTGGTGTCAAGTGAAAATACTACGTAAACAAAACTATTTATTTATTTATTTATTTATTTTTATGAGGAGAGTTACTTGCTTAAACTGAACAAAACAGGTTTTAGTTCACCCACAAATTAAATTTCTGTCAGTATTTACTCTCCCTCATGTCCTTCCAAACCCATACGACTTTTGTTCATCTTCAGAACACAAATGAAGATCTTTTTGATGAAATCGGAGAGATTTCTGTCCCTCCATTGACAGCTAAATAAAGATAAAGAGATCGTAAAACAACTAATCAATACGAATTGAGTGGTTTAGTCAAAATTTTCTCTTAAAGTTATGTTTTTGGCCTTTTTTGGATAGGGACAGTAGAGATTTTGACAGGAAAGCGATGTGTGGAGAGAGAGGGGAACAGGAACGACGAAAGACCTTGAGCTGGGAATTAAACTAAATTAAACTGAATTACTTTAAAGGTGCTCTAAGCGATGCTGGGTGACGTCACTTCTTGTTGACATTCAAAGTATTGTCAAACAAAATGGAGGCTAGCTAGACCTTCCCTCCTCCTCATCCCGTCCCCTCCCCCTGTAGTTTTACTGATACTTCTTTCAAGGTGTAATGTCGCCAAGTGAGATAAATGCTTTCATATAATGCCGAAAAAGAGAAACTTTACCAGAAAAACACGATAAAACGTTTCACCACCAGAGGTTAACTTTAGCTCCCATACAAGGATGCAATAATAGCAAGATAATGTTAGCTTCGCGTTTCCCAGTGAGCATAAACAACGGCTCCGTCGTAAACAAATTTAGTCAAAGTTATCAATAGGCTATGAATGAACATTCAAATTCATAACAAACAGTGGGTGAAAACAATCATTCACACAAACTGTCGCCCTACTGTGAGTTTGCTTGGTTATTTACAATAGAGATCGATCGCTAGCTGCTAGAAACCTATATGTTATATTCACCAAAGTTAGCGCTGACTGCATTGTTCTAGCTAATTATATCCTTGTGTTTGTTAGGCGAACATGAAAGTCCATTTAGAAAAACCAAACTGGTTACCCTGTCCAGCAAAAACAGAGCTAACGTTATCTGAATGTCGGATTGGAAGCCCTTCTGCCGGTGGAGATCTCGACACCTTTCAAAGGCTTTTCCAATGTAAATTCGGGACTTCGCGCGTTCCTTCTCCTTTTCCCTCTTCTTTGCATTTTTGCAATCTGTTCATCAGAACGTCGTCTCTTTGGTGGTGCCATATCAAACTTAAAGAGTTATATAATTCTAACTTCCCTCTTCATGCTTCTCTCTCCTCCACACCCGCCCTCATGTGTACGCGCACCACCCAAATCCTTCTCGTCTGTTATTGGCTGGAACTGTTTGTCATGTTTCGTGGAGCGGGTCGCCCCAGTTTGTTTTTGTTGCTGTGTGTGGAGCCTGGGCTGTCTACAGAGACCGCATTTCTTTACAGTGTGTTCAGGGGACAGGCAGCTAGCGGATAGTGAGGAGATGTTTGCTGTATGTGACAAAAACTGTTTTGGCCTAAAAACGCGTGACCTCGCTTAGAGCACCTTTAAAGACACTTAGTCACTTTATATGATGAACAGATTTGATTTAGGCTTTTATTCAAATATATACATCATCAATGCACACATAAGATATGGTGAATGGAAGCTAAAACTTGCTTGATGTGCGAGAACCAATGAGGTTCATTCTCGTGTTACGCATCACGTTTGAGCTTCAGCAAGAACCAATGAGGTTTGTTCTCGTGCTTCAAGCACGTTCGGTTGAGCTTCTGTTTATGTTCGCTGATCAATGTTTATTTGTGAATAATCTGTTCATCATATAAACAGATCATGTCTCTTCAGAAAATTCAGACGAAACCGCTCAATTTATATGAATTAGTTTTACACTCTCTATTCGTGGTAGACTGTCAATTGAGGGACAGAAAGCTCTCAGATTTCATTAAAAAGATCTTCATTCATCATCAACGAAAGTCTTGCGGATTTGGAACAACATAAGGGAGAGTAATTATTGACAGAGTTTTCATTTGGGTGAACTATCCCTTTAACTTGTTTCAGTGTAGTGCAGACAAGAGCCCATCTCCAAGAGATTCAAGCTTCTGTTGTCGGAAACAATCAAAGTCAATGGGGCTGGAATACAGGTGAGGATCACATGAGCGTGGCGTCATCCCAGCTGTGGCAGCAGATTAGTATGATAATGACAGAGACAGCCATGCAACCACTGTTTATTTACCTTTGGTTGCTTTCGTCTTTGCGGGCCTTGGGCCAACAGTGTGAAAATGAGTACAAATAAATGCAGACTGAGTGAGATTACAAAGTGCAAACAAACTGCCCTGAAATAAAGCCAATGACTGAGAGCAAAATACTGCTTGAGCGCAGGTGAGCCGAGGCGTTGAGATCGCCCGTATCTCCCTCTCTCGCTCTCTTTCGGCTTTTAACCCTCCCCACTCTGGGTTTTCTGCAAAAAAGGAAAATAACGCAAGAATAGGACATCTAAATGAAGTTTCGAGCAGTCATGCTGAGAAAGATCTCACAGCACTAGGGATGTCAAAAGTACAGGTACTCTGGTAACAAGTTAATACTAAAAAAAGTCTTGTGTTTTTTTTTTTTTCTGTTAAATAGATTTTTTTATGTTTACTCTCACTAACATTCAAATTTATTTATTTTTTTTAGGTTTTTCAGTCAGCACGGATGTATTAAATTGATAAAAACTGACAGTAAAGAGACAATGTTACAAACTGCCACAGCTGTTTTCAACACTGATGATAATCAGACATGTTTCTTGAGCAGCAAATCCAGATATTATAATGAGTTCTGAAGGATCATGTGACACTGAAGACTGGAGTAATGATGCAGAAAATTCAGCTTTTGATTGTAAATTACATTTTAAAATATATTACAATAGAAAACAGTTCTTTTAAATTGTAATAATATTTCACAATATCGCTTTTTTTATGAATTTGTAATCAAATAAATACAGCCTTGGTGAGCAGAAAAGTCTTCTTTCAAAAACATAAAATCTTACAGTCCCCAAACTTTTGAACGGTAGTGTAAAGGCTATCGGCCACTGTTTTGAACCTAATTTGTATATTTATATTAACATTTTAAATAAAGTAGTATACATATTCATTATTCATTTTTGCTGTGGTTTCAGAATTGATACTATCAATCGTGAAACAGGACTGGTGTAAGTATTGACTACTGAAATGTTGCTATTGTGACAACCCTAATCACTACCAATTAAAGCGAGAAGCAGCGTGTCAAGGACAACCCTCATGAGGAATCAACGACAGACGCTATAGTCCATTTAAGCAGCTGAATAGTTTGAGCCGTAGCGTGTGTGTGTGTGTGTGTGTTTGAAGAGCTTAGAGGTAAGGATCGAAGTACAAGGAGCTGAACTTGAGCTTGTGAATCAGAACCCAGAGTCGCTGGACTCCCCGCCCCCCGCTTGCCTACGTGCTGAGAGACAGCGTCAGCATTTAGCCCCATTCAACGGATTTCATTTAGCCTTCTCAGCTAACCTGATCCATCTCTGTACGCTCACATTAACCTAGCAAGTTGCAGAAATACACAAAGCCGCCACACATCCAATTAAAAGGGGTGCGTTCCTGAAGTGAACCTACTCGCAGTTGGACACTTAAAGTGTGAATGCCATTCCATTAGACACGAAATATCAGAACAAAATCAAATGCTGCAAGAGTTTTTATCAACACTATAGTTTTACTTTCTGAGCCAATTTTAAATGACACTTGACATTTTAAACAAAAATTGAGCTGAATAATGACACAATCTTCTGCTTTATAGCTGAACTGAAGCTATAAAGCTATACTGTTTCGTAATGAATGAACTTTTGAACTGTTATTGAAGTGAACTGCATGGTTACTGAACTGATTTGAGCTGAATAACCACACCAGTGTCCTTCTACAGATGCTTTTAAGCAGAATTTGAATGTCTCATACTGTAAAAAAGTGTTCAGTTCACTTACTTAATAATCTTAAAGCAACACTATGGAACTTTTCAACCTTCATAATATATTTCCAAGACCCTTGTGATGGTACATCGACTTACAATAGGTTAAATGAGACGTCTGCCATAGCCTGACGTGGTCTGTATCGCTTTTACTCGCACTATGTAACTTCGGGTTTCGGGTAGTAACCCGAGCACAAAAAGAACTACAAAACTCGACTGCTTTACGGCATACGTCACTTCCCCCACCACTTCCTCAAATTGTCTATGGCCATTGCAGACATCCCAAGTCTATAGCGTCTCCCTGATGCCCGCAAATTAGTTCAAATCTGCCGGAATCTAGAGCGCGCATGCGAGACAGAACATACTGCGCGCATAACATACATAGCGCGAGCACGGCAGAGAGGTAACGTTAGAGCGTGAGAGACCTTGCAAGTGTGCCTCACGAAAGCTAGTCAACCAACCCGCCACCCCCCGTCAACAATCCAGTCACCAAGATATACCTCCCTGAAATGACTTCTTGCAGGTTGGGATGTCTGCCATTGTTGATTCCAAAGCCGGTGCTGGATAAACAGTGAGCGTGCGCGTGTGACAGTAGGCTGCGGTAGGCTAAATTATTTACGACAGTGGTAATGGACAATTCCACTTCCAACCTGTAGGGCGACCGCTGAGGAAAAGTTCCTTGGTGTTACTTTAAGGCAACGGGTTTACTCAAATTGTTTTAAGTAAATAAACGTAATGCTTAATTGAACAAAAATAAGTTATGTCAACTTGACAATTCCATATTACTTTTTTTTTTTTTTTTTTTGATGAACCATGAAGTTTATTTACTTAATACATTTAAGGCAACGGTTTCCTCATTTTTTTTTAAGTTAAGTCAACTGATCACTTTTTATAGTGTTGCATCATTAATTCTGCCTCTTTCCTGTTTATTATTATGAAGCTGTTTTGAAAAAATGTCTATATTAAAGGTGACGACTTAATAAATCTGACATTGTATATTGTGAATATTGTTGGCTCATTGACAAATTGCTTTTGTTCTTCTTTTGTAAGTTTCTTTGGATCAAAGCATCTGCTAAACGTGTGTTGCTTGGGTAAAAAAAGCCTTCTTTTGCTATTTCTCCCTAAAATTACTGCCATTTGATTTCGTATTTCTGTTATGTAACACAATGGACTGGCTTATGTGGCTTCAGATACTTAGAGGGTCTATGTATACTTAAACACACAGGTTAAGACACAATAGCACTAAATGAGGTTTGTGAAACAGCTCACAGTAACCAACAATAGCCTCTGTCTCAGGATCACCTACTATTTAAAAGGCTAAAAATAAAAGTGGGTTAACGACAGACACTTGCTACTATGATTAGTATGTGGAAGTAGGCAAGGGTCAGCCTTGAGCAACTGTGGTGTGAGAGTAAGCGGGTGGTCTTCACAGCCACCATCTTACAGCTGCCATAAAGAGCAAAACCTCACCCCAAAAGAAAAACTGAAACCATCCTATAAAAGAGTCTGTTATCAGGTCTCAGGTCAGAGGTCCTTAGAGATATTTGCGGAGCAAATTAGGCTTTTACTATGGGCTGTAAAACCTTCAGAGCGGCCTGGAGGAGACATGACAAGCTCCACACTCAACTCTTATGAAACGGATTGTTCCTGCTGTAAAAGTAGACTGCACCAGCCACGTTTTGAGGCATATTACTAGGGGAATGAACTGCCTATTGTGGTCACATTCCTGTTCCCAAAATCAACCAATCGTGGCTTTATTTTACAACACGTAGTTCAGATATCGGGTCTTTTAAGTTCGTTATTTCACGTTATTTCACGTTTACAATAGAGAGTGACGCGCTCGTTTTATCCAGGCACGTCTACGCCGCAGAGTGATGAAATAATCCCAACTTTGCCGAATGTTGCACTGCAGGTCATGTGACAAGAACCAGCCAATCAGCCTCATCCTTTCTGTAACAACATGATGGATCATAGCTGTACAGGGATACCCAGAGCTGTACGATTTGTCAAGCGGTTATTATTTTCGGTGCCAGAAAGGAGGAGAAAGCAGTGCAACCATCATTGTGAAAGGCCCCTTAATATTCATCAATATTACTGATTTAATGCACTGACACTATCAGATGAGAACAAAACTTGAACTGAATTTAGATGAATAACGACACTGTTGTCTTCTGTTCTTCTTGTCTTTGACACTGTTGTTGAGCTGACTTGAGCCGAATAATGACCCTTTTGTCTTTTTACCACTGATTTACAGCAGAATATGAATTTGTCTCATATTTGAAGTTTGCAACATTTATTATGTTACTCTCCTGTGTATTACTGTGAAGCTGCCATGAAACTCTGATTTAAATAGGCAAATACTTAAGAGTCAATGATTGGATAATTATTGCAGTGATTATTATGTTTCTACGATGTTATATGTTTGGCAACAGTTCTTCTAACCCTAACTGATGAAATGTGTACCTTTTCATTTCTTAAACCACCATGTAGGAAGACACATCATGGATCAAACTGAAAGAATGGTTGTGAGGAGCACGAAGAGTCATTTTCACACATGAATCGTCTCCTCTGAGTCCAACCTTACATTCACTGGAAGTCTTTGGGATGTGCTGGAGGAGACTTCACAGAGTGCTGGACTCTTGCGTTGCCAATACAGGATCTTGACCAAACATTGATGCACCACCTCTTGATGGATATGTAGTGATGTTATTTAAGTGCATAATAATGATCCAATCGTAGATCCAATGATCCAATCATAGACTCTTAAGACTTAAGTATTAGCCTATTTAAATCCAAACTGTTTTATTTATTTTTTTTGCCGCACTCTTTATTTGTAGCTGAATACATATTACCAAAACATCTTTCAGAAACAAACATGCAAAGGGTGGGAGATTTTGTAGAAATTTGTGAATGGTGGGCACTGCTATTCCATGAGGATCTGCGAAGCTTTCTGATGGCACAGATTCAGCGTGGGTATGCTAATGCAATTACTTTTTTTTTTCTTCAGTTTTTCTTTGTGAGACAGGCTGCCATGTTCACCAGATGGCAATCATTAAATTATGAATAGTTATCTGCCAGAAATAGAGATGCATTTGCTATAAAAAGATGTCTAACACAAATAAAAGGAAAAACTGGTTTGGTTTAGGGTGTAGTGTCATGATGAAGTCCTGTTGAAAGCAGCGAGTCTCGAGTTTGTCCTGAGGATTAGGAGGGATTCGGCTGTTTCAGTGGAAGTTGATTTCACTGTTTGGGTGTGAGAACAGTCAAGAGTTTCACTTTATTCGTTTTGTTGTGGGGAAACAGGGTTGAGGGTGTGTCAAGGCGTGCTGTGGGAGTCATGACGAGCTGTGGTTGTAGGGATTTTTACGCACTGAATATAAGTCAATATATTTAATGTTCATAATATACGAAAGTAGCAAGCAATTTAGCATTGTTATGATAAAAAACCAAAGTCCCTTGCAAGTAAAGTCTGCTCACTCGGCGGCCATATTTGTAACGCCTCCGGGCAGCTGTTTCGGGCATCAAAGACCAAGCCCTATCTAAATAAATGGGGGAATCCTGTAATCTCCAAAACTGCCGAACTCAAATTTAAATAACATATTTTAAAATCAGCAACAAAATCTGTCATGAACTGTGCCATAAATGTTGTTTCTTATGCCTTGACTGGACGAGCCAATACGCATGGGTAGTCATAAGCGCGCGTCTCAAAACGACTTTACCAATTGGCTTTTTTATTTAGAAGGCGGGACTGATTCCATATTGCACATTGCACTTTCTCTTATACATAATTACTATGAGTGCACAGTCTTTGTATATCTAAAGTCTTTGATAATACCATGCTTTTAAATCCACCGTTCATGTGGCAATTATTACACGCTCACAATTATGTCTGATAATTACATATTTGTAATTGTTAATATATATTCATTCATGTCTTTATAATGCCAAGCAGAGGGCGCGCTAATGGTTTAGAGTAGACAATGTTATTTTAGTATCATTGATATACCATTATAGTTTTTGTTATTGTTTTGAAATTTGAAATGTAAGATTTTATTTTTTTAAACTTACTGATTTCCATTTAAATGTATTGTTTTATTTATTTATACGTTTACGTTTTGGTTTATTTATTTTGAGTTATTTTAGTACTTTAATTTAAACTAAACGAAAAATAAATATTGACTTAATTGATAATTAGCTGAAATAAAATCAGCTTGGTTTTTTATATAGAGTATATATATATATATATATATATATATATATATATATATATATATATATATATATATATATATTTGTTTTTTTATACATATGTGTTTAATGGTTTTAGGTTTAGTTTTAGTTAACAGTGATAACCTTTGGTCTGCATGTGTAAAGTTTTAAGGATATTCTGGGTGAGCTTCAGAGGATTGGTGGCACTGCAGAAGTGGCCACGTATGACACGTATGAACACTTTTTGTTTAAAAACAGTGGCAAGATGACTTTGAAATGTTGTGAGCTGGAATTCCTGGAACTTTATATTAGGAATTACATATAAGTGAAAATAAAGTAAACTCGGAGTGCTGTGTGTTTACAAAGTGAACTGCACTGGCGCTGTGGACATCTGAGTTCATTTAGAGTGTTAGCATACAAGGCAAAGTTCCTGTGAACCACCCTAAAATTACTGACAGAACAATAAGCAAATGGGAGGCAGCATTTATGACAATGCAAGCAGCATGAATCTGGCAATGATGGATATATGCACACCCACATCATCTCAGCTGTCCAGGACAGTCTCTCCACTCACATACAGACAGCAAAGACTGCTAAAGCTGCACCTACTTGTAGAGTCATTCACATAATATAAACTCTGATCCACTGACTAGTCACGTTTTTCTGAACGACTACTTCCAACTGGAATACATGGCTAAAAGTACCTTATGCTCTCAATTTTATTGGTCAACCCAGACGAACAGCTAGAGATGTACTGCATCTTCAACACTTGAGCTTTACTGCTAATAGCCTGGCTGCTAAGTGTTAGCCGCTAGCACAGTGTCCAGCTGGCTGCTTCTCATCGCCAGTCAATCAACACAGTCATTGCAGTTTTATATCTGTGTATTTAGAAATGCCCTGCACCATCTACATGTAAAACCATCCTCACGGCTTGAAATCACCCATAACTGTGACATAGAAAAATAATAATAATGATAATAAACAAACTTACTTTTCTTTCTTTGCTTTGACTTCTGCCTTTGGCCTAAAAAAAGACAGATGCAACAGAGGTTTAATTCACATTTTATGGTTTAAAGGAATAGTTTGCTACAAATGAATATTGAGTCAGTATTTACTCATCCTTGATCTGTGCTGTTATGTTTTCCGTGGAACACAAATTTTAGACGAATCTTTGATTACAATCTATTTCCAAATAAATATAAAAAAGTCCCATTATATGTCGCAACTGGTTTGATGCCAATGACATTTGGACACAAGACACTTGAGAACTTCGATGTAATTGATGCCCAATATGCACCTTTAATTATAAAACTCCGGCATAGGGACTTAGAATATAGTGCTCCAGTCAACTTTTATGGAGCTTTTAGTCATTTTTTGTCATTTTTAGGTCATGATTTCATGTTCCCACAGAAAAAAAATAACAGCACAGCGAACAATAAGTCAGTAAACTTTGATAATAATTTCCATTTTAGAAAGAACTGTTCCTTTACATACCTGCATTCACACTTGGTGTGTTCTGTAAAACTCATTTGAAAATTATGCTGCGATACACGTTGTTTGACTCGCAGTACCTAGAAGAATAAACAAAAAAAGTGCATTAAGCACTTAGTGTGTGAACATTCGTGCATTACATACAATGTGACTGTAATGTATTGTGTTTCAATGTGAAAACTCAGGGCTCATGATGTAAAAGCACAGCTTGAAATATTCAAGTTAACAGGAATTTTTTTATTTCCTTATTCTTACACACTGTTGAATAAATGGCAATGCCAGGCCTCGACCGTGGCCAAGAGCAACATCAACCACATAAACGGGGCGTACATTGTGCAGTGGTAAACAACATAGCTGACATGCCAGTTAACACCGCCTCACTGTCCCATGTTGGGCAAGTATGATTTCATAGGAAGCAGGGTGAAGGATTGCATACACTGGATTGAACCAGTCTCACCTCCATGGTGACGTTGCGGGTCTCTGTAGGGACACACTCGAGCGCTTCGTCGTTGCAGCAGCCGGCACAGCGCATTAGAACCACACAGGACGGGATGTAGGTGTGTTCGATCTCGTCGGGATACTCCTGAATGATGTCTACCAGCAGCTCTCGTGTCTTGCACGCACTCTTCTTATACACATCCAAGAAAGGAATCACTACAGAGCAAGCAGAGCGAAAATGTTCAGTCACTATCATACCATTCTCACACTATTCACATTTTTTTGGTCAAATTAAAGGGATAGTTCACACAAAAAGGAAAGTTCTCTCTTCATTTACTTACTTTATATCATTCTGAAACCTGTATGCTGTTATTTTGTCTGTGAAACACAAAAAGAGGATTTTTGAAGAATCTTCAGGCTCTTTTCCATTTTATTTTAAGTTCGCAGCGACCATGACTGAGTCTGTTCCTCACACAAACCTATTGGTCAACTTCAGAAGACTTGACCCTTGTGAAAAAGAAGTGCCCTTAATTGTACTGGATGTGGTGTTCTTCAAATCTTAAAAGTATAATAATATTATTGAAATAAAAGGATACTTAAGTGTCCTTTATGACTGTTTAATTAAGTACACTTTTAAACTATTTAAATAAATTTATTATGTTTTAATAACCTTTTGTCATGCTTTGAATAAGTACACTTAATTTGATGTGTTGACTAACATACAAAAGCACAAGTAAAGCTTCTGGATAATAGTTTTAATTTTAGCGTGTTATTTGTTATTACAATTTAAGTTAATATATTTTAAATGTACTAAATTGCAACTTCATCAGTACAAATGTGTAATTACAAATATATTTAAATACAAGACATACAAGTAAAAATGACATTAAGTTTATTTTCGTTTACCATAAATTCTTGTCAGTACATTCGTCAGTACACTTTTGCCATATTTCAAAGACAATAGTTATGAAATTACATATAAATATGAACCATTTATGTGGGTCCAAAAAAGCACTCTAAAGTTCAGCTAATGGCATTTAATATAAATTTAAACTATAATAAATGTATTTAATTGTAACATTACATTCAGTTTGCACTTAAGTATATTCTTTTAAGTATATTTTATCCATAATAAGTCCCCTTTTTAAAAGCATGCTAAAGTGCACTTCTTTTTCACAAGGGGAAATAAAGCACATAAGTCATTTTATTTGTGTTTTTCTGTCCTTTTTATAGCCAACAGTCATGGTAAATATGAAAAGAGTAGCCAGAAGATTCTTCCCCTTTTGTGTTCCACCTTCAAAATAACAGAATGCTGGGTTTGAACGACATATGAAACCACTACAACCATTAAAGTCAGATGCATTGCCCCACACCTTCACACAGGCCTGTTCTGCTCATTGGAAACTTTACTTTCCCAAGTGGGCAAAAAAAGACATGTCACACATGTTGAGGCACACACACACACCAGCTCATGTGGCCCACTTGCACGTCCACCCTACTCCAGCCCAATCTGTGCACCTCTCTGAGCTGGCTTCCCATCATTCATTCTGACCCCAGTGCCTCATGACCTGCAGACTGCTAGGGAAAAGCATGACCTCAGGCAGTGTGGCGCCAGGCTTTACTGCAGACACCTGACCTCTAATAGAAGCCCACCCTGTGTGAGCGCTCCATGCCAGCCATGAATGGAAGAAACCAAACACAACTGTATTTATGATGCTGATTAAGTTAATAATTGCTAGAAATTTGTTGGTGGTACTGTCCCAGCCACATTTCACCTAATCCCCCTATCAAGACACTTCTTCATTTATGACATTTTCTAGACATTTATGGCTATGATGTTTGTATCACATATCTCTATTTAGCAAAGTGCAAAGACGCACGTGGTCAGTTTTGATTTAGTATCTCTTGACCAGTTAGACTGAGGTAATGTCTCTGTTTACAAACTGATTTAATATGTTCATTTAATGCTAAGTAAAGTCAGAGGAGGTCTAAGTTGTGGGAAAGTGATTATGGATAAAAGCGGATGGGGAATGATGTAAAAATAACAATACGTGTTCCCTCAGAAACGTAATAGGGACACTATACAAACAACCAGGTCCACTGCTAACAAATAATTGTGACCTTGAGGACAAATCAAGGGTAAATCATGCAGCGTTTTTGTTAATAAACAAACACAGCCATGGTCAATGACTCCACACAAGGTTGCTTGCGGGTAGAATAATTATTCACTTTGACGATCCTCAGCACAACCTGAGGGTGGGAAATATGTCCTAATCCTGTATCCAAGCAAATATTTATGTAAGTTCAGTCTCAGTGTGATATTAATTGTTAGAGGAGAAAGAGTGTTGCGTAACAGAGAAGAACCACAAACATACAGTATTTGAAGGCCTATTATCTGCCTTTCAAGCCTCTGGGATAAAAACATTTGTGGTTTAAATTTTGCATTGGAATTGTCATTACATGTACATCCTCCAGGTGGTGCTACACCCTTAGCCTGATTTCAAATACATTTTTCATATCATACATGCTTCACATCAACATTTATGTACACTACACATATAAAGGGACTTACCATCATTTTTGCTCTTTCCCCCTTCTTTGGGTATGTGGGCAGCCTATCGGGACAGAGAAGTGACAGTTATGAGTGACAGATCGCACAGAACAAGTTATAATCTGACCTATTTTTGTACGCCACTGAAACAAACCAATAATAATGCTTGGGAAACTCTCAAAAGGGAACATTTCTTTGAGTTTTGCGTAACCAAAAGCAGTTTAATTATGCTATACATGGTCAGAATCTAGACAAATTAGTTGCTTATTATATTAGTAAGGAGTTTGCAGTGGTTCTCAACCTTTTGGCCTCCCATTGGCCAAGAAAATAATCAAAGGCAACGCCATTTAGACTAAGATCTTTCCTCTGGAACTGCTGCAATGATGACAAAGCTGCTTGTTTTCCAGCTTTTAATTAACACAAACTTGCAGTCTCAATAGATAATAAACAGCAGTTAATTTCCAATTCCATTATTGTGTATAGTCTTCTGTGTGTTTTACAGTAACATTCATCTCTGCTGAGGGACTAAGAGCAAGAAATATGATGTCAGTTTAGGTACAACGTCAGAGACAAATCTGTAAAAATCAAACTTTTTGGGGTAGGCTACAACAGCTTGTCAGTGGGTCAATGCCTTCAAAGGTACACCCACCAATACCCTTCAGCATTGGTATTGGTATTTTATGCATTATCGAGCCTTAAAGAACACATATTAGTACCTTCAAGTGTGTAAAACCACTGTTATGAACAAACATACCCACACTAGACCCTTTTCAGAATTTTAATTAAACTGGATTAAGTTAGATTAATTTCAAATGATTTTAAGTCATTGAGGTCCCATTGGAAATTTGCTGACCCCCTTCCCTCCCTCCCAAGTGGGTCCTGGACCCTTGAGAACCACAGGGGCTTTCAGAATCTAGTAAGGGAGTTTGAATGCATTCTACTTTTAGAATGTTTTAGATTTTCTATCTAGAATATTTTTCAAGTGGATATCATCTTCTCTCGTAAGTGAGTCAACTTGTCATTCAGAGGCTTCAGAGAGCCAATGATTCCCCTACTACAATTCAGAGTCAGACTGTCCTATTTTCCCGCCTACAGATTCGTCTCGCTCGCTCGCTATCGGTTGCTTGCTGGTTGGTCGCGTGACTGCAGGTGGTGGACTGGCGCAACAGCTCTCGGTGTTGCGTGAGAATCTCTCCGGTTTGCCTCACAGACCATCTGCTTCATATATAAGCATACATTTTTCATACTCTGCACCAAACATTTGGACAACTAACCAACAAATAAACAAACTAACAACGGTAATTTACCTCATACAAATGTTCCACGACATCAAATATAGGCTACGTGCACTGCCGAATCACTATTCAAGTAAATGAATTAATAAGGAGGGAGACAAAGAAACGAAGGAGCTCAGGCAATATCTTGTCATTATTCTCGACAAGAGAGCAGTTGGTTACATTTTTTGTCTATCGCGAGCACTACATTAAAGCCAATGTTTTGACTGAATTCGAAATTATATACGAATAAGAAATGACATTCAGATAGATTAAACAAGAACAGAAAAGGTTAAGCATTTAACCTCCCGTGTGAAGCGTTACAGCACGTAATATAGGCCTATCTAATGTCTCACATAACTGCTTTAACTGGAAATTTGTATTTATTAAGCAAAGTATGTGCCTTAACTGAGATTAAATCCCTGTACCTCTGAGGACAGGAACAAGACAGGCTGCCACATTGTTGATAATTAGGCTATTCCTGACATGACAGATATTCGTTTGGAGAAACTAACTTTTAAGCAGGACATTCCACGTGAAACTTCGGGTAACCTAGTGTATAAAGGGTGTAATGGCACTGGGCAGATGGATTCAGTCCTCGTGCGTGTAATCTGACCGCACATTAATAAAAAACGAATGGTTTAATTCCTCTATATTATATCTCATTTCAAACCCACCAAATTGCATAGCCCTTACCTTTACAGCAGACAGATGAAGGAGAGCTGCAAAAAATAATTGTATCGAATAAACAACAAAGTTCATGATTGTAATTCCAGTGGTGTGTTGCGATGAGCGTCACCGATCAGTCTTTGGCTCTCAAAAATATTAAAAGCGAAGCTGTGGAATATGAATGAACCGTGTGATATCGTGGGTCAAAATAACAATTCCATTCTGCCCTTCAGGACCGAAGCACCTGCGTCGAATCCGCTAAAATTAATTTATTGAACGTCCCCACTCCTCCAGAAAATATAATAATATAAATAATACGAGTAAAATAAGAGAATAACAAAAGAAATTGGGGAAAATCCACACTATATTGGTCCTCCGCGAATTTCGTTTTTAAAATCCACGGGAAGTCGACTTTTAATGAATCTAAATCCAAAACGTCAGATGCAAAACAATACAAACAAAAAGTTTTGTATACTTCCAAGCGCAACCTCCACTCTGCACGCGCGACTAGGACCAGAGAACGGCTTCTGCGCGTATGATTATCATCAAGAGCAAGACATTACATGTGCCGGTATAAAGTGATCCAATAATGGCAATCCCTGGTTCAAGTGCAGCACACGTTTCCGTCTTTCCTCGTCTTATTTCCGCAATTGTGCTGGCTTTTCTTGTTTCATACCGGTGTGGATGTTATCGCGCAGTACGGGGAGGTCTTGTCACTTTGCGCTCGCTCTGTCTTTCAGCGCTTCTGCTGCTCAATGCTGCAGATCTTGAGAGAATAACTCACAGGGCGAGGGCGCTGATTGGCCGGGCTCAGGCTACGTACATTATGATGCAAAGGGCTTGACTCACTTTTTATGAAGGTGGGAAAGGGAAATATACGCATAATGCCCTTGTGTGGGCTATTCATCTTCATATAGTGCAAAAATAGGTTTGACTTATACGAAAGGATTTAGCCTACATTCTCAGAATGTCCTATATTTCCTCATACATCTTCCATTTCATTTTGTACAGGGTTGAATCACTAAAAGGAAGGCTGTGACTCTTCATGATTGTCGATGCATGTTAACCATAGCTAGTCTATCTTTAGGTAGCAACTTTAGGCATTATGGAAATTAAGTCATAACACTTTACAACAAGGTCCCATTAGTTAAAGGGATAGTTCACCTTCCCCCCAACCTCCCCCCAAAAAATAAAACTTCTGTCATTCAATGACTCACCCAAGTTGTTCCAAACCTGTATGAATTTCTTTCTTCTGGTGAACACAAAAATAAGATATTTTGAAGAATGTCGGTAACCAAACAGTTGGACCCCATTGACTTCCATAGTATCCCCATAGTATCAATGGGGTCCATCAACTGTTTGGTTATCGAACGTTCTTCAAAATATCTAGTTTTTTTACATTTTTGGTTGAACTGTCCCTTTAACACCTTAACTAACAATGAACATTGTTTCAAGAACATTCGTTTCAAAACTTGTTTTAAAGGAATATTCTGGTAATGTAGAATCCAACTGCATGAATGTAATGCAGAGGTTACACAAACCGTTAGAACTGTTAAGGCATTGCACTGGAATCCCTGTGATAAACATTTAAACTATACCACGATAATATTTACAGTCTTCTAATATTACAGGTTCACATGCATTGTGCCTACTTTATGTCCAATCTTATCTAAACATGAAAATATGTTTTGCTTTCACAGGTGTGCCAGTCACTTATGTCTTCAGCGGTCACAGATACCTGTCCTTGGCAGTCCTGTCATATTTTGAAACCTGCCGGAAGAAAAAAAAAACCTATCCTGGAGTACATGGATCATGGATGAATGAAAATTTGAGCTGATGTTTACTCCCTTGTGGCGGGCAGTAGGAAGTGGCAGGGGGTAATACTAGGGTTTCCAAGTTCCCATGAGTACAAGCTGCTGAGAAAATCTAATTCAGCCAACTGGAAGACTCAAGGATGGCGCCCCAGTAGAAAGATGGGGAGATTTAGACGTAGTTTCATTTCCCTTCGAAATCACCCTGACCTCTTTCTCACACACACACACACACACACACACGCACACACACACACACACACACACACACACGCACACACAAAAACTCATTCCCCATGTTCCCCGAAACAGAGATGGGTCATGGCCTTCTCTCCCACGACGCTCCAAGTCAGGCACTTTACTCTGTTACTATGGTTGCCAGCCACTTAAAGTCTCCTTCTCTTTTGTGGTCTGTCCTTATCCTCGCTAACTTGATCCTCAAGTGATAAGTGTAATAGGGTGGGTAAAATGTTTCTCGCTGTGGAACTTTTTGGGGCTGCAAAATCTGCAAGTTGTTCCAAACCTGTATGAATTTCTTTCTTCTGGTGAACACAAAATAAGATATTTTGAAGAATGTCGGTAACCAGTTGGGCCCCATTGACTTCCATAGTATCCCCATAGTATCAATGGGGCCCATCAACTGTTTGGTTACCGATGTTCTTCAAATATCTTGTTTTTATGCTGCAAAATCTGTTAAAATGGTAAACCATGCACTCGTGCTTTGGCACAATAACAGTAGGTATTCATTGATAAATGTCATCCTGGAGAAAAACAGATTTCATTTAATGAATTAGCTTTTAGTAAAACTTTAATAAGCATGTTTGGGGACTCGGTGTATCTAAAAAGAGATCCAACAGACAAATACAGCCGCAGCCTATGAGGCAAAATCATGTTTCCCAATGCTTCCAGTGAGATCTTTTGTTGAACTCCAGTGAAAATGGATATTTTTCTAGCAGAGAAGAAAAAGAGTGTGTGTTTATATAAAGGAATTAAATGAATTCATTTATTTGAGCAGAACAGGTACTTGTTCTGGTTTTACCCATAGAGGGCACTGTGTAGACACTGCTTAACATGCTGATAATCTAAAGAAGTGTTAGCATATTAAAAACATGTTCTGTCTAAATATTTATTCTGCTTACAGTATGTTTGGTAACACTTTATTTTAGTGTCCTTGTTACACACGTTACATGTAGTTACTGCAGTAAATACTATAAATTATGCATAATTACATGCAACTAACCCTAAACCAAACCCTTAACTCTAGTAAGTTAATTATTATTACTCCGCACTTAAATGTATAATTACACTAACACAGACACCTTAAAATAAAGTGTAACAGTATGTTTAATGGTACTGTATAACTATCTGTGTAAGTAACATCAATAGAATGCATGCCCATGTACTTCAGCAAATCACACGCCCCAATCGACACAAACATCAATATGTATTCAAAAGCATCAGTGACATAATGTATTTAAAAGCACGTCATTATGTTTCAGATGAATGATATAAAACCCACTATACAAAAAATATAACCCAAAAGACACACTGGTTTGGACATTTATTTTATTTGTTATACTAATGGGTTGAATAGGAGAACATGCCGAGTCAAAGCAGATGGTAGCATCTCTTGCTTGAAATAAAGTCATTTAGTTGCATCTTTATTTAATTTGCTCAGTAAGGTCTAGACATATGTTCATTGTTATTTAAACTCAGTCTGAACGAGAACGAAAGTGTACAGAATCCTTTTAAAGTTACACCAGATAAGTTAGGATTAAGGTTGCGTCTTTGACTGGGTAATTCAAGGACAATAATCTTCCTTAAACCACACAGTTTCTTCCTTAAACCAGTTTTCTTTGGTGGTGTGATTTTGAACCTTGCCATCTTGAAATCAACATTTGGAGAACCTTTTCCTCTCTGTTCTATCTGAACACCTTTTGACTTCACATTTGAGTTGCTTTGAATGTTCTTTTTTGTGTTTTACAGAAATTTCACAGTCTGTTTCTTTAGAATGCGTTTCATTTTGATGTCACATATGACAAGATTTTTGCCCTAAAAGTCCCGTTGCTCATTTAAAAGGATAGTTCACCCAAAAATGAAGATTCTGTCATTAATTACTCACCCTCATGTCGTTCTAAACCCGTAAGACTTTCGTTCATATTCGTAACACAAATAAATATATTTTTGATGAAATTAAGAGATATCTGTCCCTCCATTTACAGTCTACGCAACTACCACTTTGATGCTTTAAGAAGTGTATAAAGAGATCATAAACTAATCCATATGAATTGAGCGGTTTAGTCCCAATTTTCTGAAGAGACACATTCACTTCATGTGATGAACAGATTCAATTCAGGCTTTTATTCACATATAAACATTCACACATCAGTTGTGGGAAATGGAAGCTCAAGCATGTTCACTTGACGTGCGAGAACCAATGAGGTTCGTTCTCGTGTTACGCAGCACGTTTGAGCTTCAGCACGAACCAATGAGGTTCATTCTCGTGTTACGCAGCACGTTTGAGCGTCAGCAAGAACCAATGAGGTTCATTCTCGTGTTACGCAGCACGTTTGAGCGTCAGCACGAACCAATGAGGTTCATTCTCGTGTTACGCAGCACGTTTGAGCTTCAGCACGAACCAATGAGGTTCATTCTCGTGTTACGCAGCACGTTTGAGCTTCAGCAAGAACCAATGAGGTTCATTCTCGTGTTACACAGCACGTTTGAGCGTCAGCAAGAACCAATGACGTTTATTCTCGTGTTATGCATCACGTTTGAGCTTCAGCAAGAACCAATGAGGTTCATTCTCGTGTTACGCAGCACGTGTGAGCTTCAGCAAGAACCAATGAGGTTCATTCTAGTGTTACGCAGCACGTTTGAGCTTCAGCAAGAACCAATGAGGTTCATTCTCGTGTTACGCAGCACGTTTGAGCTTCAGCAAGAATCAATGTGGTTTGTTTTTGTGCGTCAAGCAGGTTCGGTTGAGCTTCTGTTTATGCTCTCTGATCAATGTTTAAATAAAAGCCTAAATTAAATCTGTTCATCATGTAAAGCGATCAAGTCTCTTGGGAAAATTTGGACAAAGTGGTAGTTGTGTAGACTGTCAATGGATGGACAGAAATCTCTCAGATTTCCTCAAAAAGAACTTCATTTGTGTTCTGAAGATGAACGAAAGTCTTACGGGTTTGGAACGACATGAGGGAGAGTAAATGATGACAGAATTATCATTTGTGGGCAGTGTTGAGAGTAACGTGTTACAAAAGTAATGCATTACAGTAACATATTACTTTTTGCTGTAACGCAGTAGTGTAAGGCATTACTAATCAATTTTCAGTAATATTTTACTATATTACATATTCAGTTACGCTTGCGTTACAACACACTTTTAGTTTTAATTGTAAAAAAACGCAGTGACGCGTTCACGTAACATGATGTAAGGAAAGCAACTAAAAGCTGTCACAAAGAACCGGCAAAAGCAATGATTATGAATATGTCAAATATAGCAAGGAGACATTTTAATTGTTTATAAATAAAGATGAAGTTGACGTTGCTGACTCGCGATCTTCGCAGTAGTGAATGCGCCAGAGAGAAATTCACATTTCATACAGATAAGCAGAGAGCAGTCCGTTTTCTTTCGTTTTGAATTGTTCTGTTTACAAGTAGACATTTCAATATTTTTCAGGTCTGTGAAGTAGGCTAGGCTACCTTATAGCTTACGCTGAGTTTCGGTTAATTTGAGAAGCGCTCCAGTTCACGCGCAGGCGCCTCCGTGTCGTGATTATCTGTTGTCTGCTATATTTACTTCTTATTTATTAAATCCAGGCAATTGGTTGATGAAACATTGATTAAAATTAAGATACAATTAGTACAAATCGAAATTCACTTTAAAGAAATTTGTGTCTTCTGTTTGAGAAAGTTTCTCTCTGCGAAAGTTTTAAAACAGTCTTTTAGTGCCGCTTCAGAGCGGTCGCGTCCGTAATGGAGAACTGTCACATACATTGTTTTTTCCTCATAAATGCGAACACGAAAAATAAAATAAAATGAATATTTTATGTTCTGTGGAGAGCCAACCCTTCTTCGTCCGGTGGGTAGTATTACTGTTGATTTGCGCAGTGTAATTCACAGAATTACAAAAAAATATTTTGCCTCCTAAAAGTACTTTTTTTTTTTGTCACGCATGAATGCATTCGTATTTCCCTCATATTGAATATAAAACGCATGTGTAGACTAATATTTTTCTAATGTCTGGACTCTTTTAAGGGGGTATCCTATGGATAAACAGACATTTCAATATATTGTTATTAAATGCATTTTCTGAGAATTTATATTTCAAGTTTTGACTGCAAATGTCACGTCCAAAACGCTGGAATTCCCCAATTTTAAATAATTTATCCTCAACTAGTTTTGTGGTGTAGGTCTACGTATTTTATAATGTTAACTTCAAAATTCAAATAATACTAATAGTAATTTAAAGATGTGGTAGTATTGGATCTGGACGGGAAGGATAACTCTTGGAGGGGTGTGTCGCGATTCTGCAGGTTCGTGGATCTGAGTGTTGCGATTTCGGTTTCATATCGCATATCGTTACAGCCTTAGAATGTTAAGTTCTACTACTGTATAGCTATTTTGGTGAAAGTAACTCAAAAGTAATACAGGAGTAATGTAACGCATTACAATTCTGAGACAGTAATATTGTAAGGTAATGAATTACTTTTAAATTACAGTAACAAGTAATGTATAATGTATTACAGTTTGGAAGTTGCACAACACTGTTTGTGGGTGAACTATCCCTTTAAAATCTCTCTGATCATTTTCCTTCTTTCATTTGGGGAAAGGTGAATATGTTCTGTAAACTTTTGTGTTCAATCTCATTTTATGCCGTTTCCATATTTAATACTCCTAATTTGTGCCTTTCCACAAGTAATTTTGAAAGCATGGTTTCTCCAAAAAGTAGAATATTTATTGTCTACTGGCAAAAATGTGAATATTGCATATTATTTTGAACATTTCTTCTTCAAATCATCACAGCTGGTCACAGTTAAGTAACTTTAAGAGTCAACTATGATGTGTCAACTGTAAAGAGACTGCTTTTTCATGTGTCTGAGATAACTATCTGACAGAACAGAATCTGACCATAACCAGAGCCATGAAAGCTTTAGCGTAAGTTCTGCCAGGAAGACTCAATCGTTACCTCACTTATTACCTTTACATCTAACCAATCATGTTCTAATACTTGCAGTATTTGCTTGCTGGGCTATTAATAAATATATACTTTTGTTACATAATTTTATCTCCCGAGTCTTTCTGGTAGATCTGTACCGTTTTGTGGAGATGATTTTGTTGATGCTCTAAAATCAGCCAACACTGCCCTCAGAATATGCTAGAAATTAATTTGTATTGTTCTTATGTACGGATACACACTCTGGAATAGATTTGATTTTTATAATATATTTTGATTAAATCTTAGGATGTGGGTCTGTATCTGTGTCAGAGTCTCCTGCTCTATATTTTTAAAAAGTGATCTTTGAGAGCCTAACTCCAGCCAAGGTCTGTCCCCCAGGTTTATCTGTCACCTTGTCCAATAGTCTAAGTCTGAGAGTATTATGTCTCTGCATTGGGTCTGATAGTTTCTGACACAGATTGGAGGACACACTAAGATAATTCACACCATGAGTATCCGCAAGCGTACTGCTCACAGCTGCAGTCCAAATAAAAAGCAAAGCCAGAAAAGATTGCTAAGTGAAATTAAGCCAGATATCCGAACCTGTTCGCTCGGGACTGGATACATCTACTTAGCTGACTCTTGATCTTGCAGGACTGACCCTACCCAATGTTTTAACTACTGACCCACCCTCACAAACTCTCCTCCTTAATCTTAAAAGCCAGTTTGGAGTTCTTTAAGACGTCTCACATGCTTTCTGTGAAAATATTTTGTCTGGGCCCCATTTCCAAGGGAGTCACAACGATAACATGAGCTTCTACAGATCAAGACAGAGCTTGCAAACGCATTGCATAATAATGGAGAGAGTTACACTGAGGAAGACAGGGTCAGCGAGGAACTGAAGAGAGCGAAAGAAAGAGATGCTAGATCGGGGAAGTTCCTTCAGCGTTGAAATGACGTGAGCGGGGAGACATGGTGAACTCCTGGTACGGCATTCCTTACCAGGATTTAATTGAAGAACAACATGCAGGTTCATCTGCAGCGTAAAAGCCTCCCTAGGTTTTGCTGATGTCAGGAGCATGTTAACGTATGGCAGAGAAACTTAATGAGCCCTGTCAGCATCAACACCCACACTAAACACACACAGGCCTGCTGGAGAAGTTTGTTGAACTGCAGCTGCTGCATAAATACACAAACTTGACTCTTTCACCGATGATAATCATGTCACACAGACTTTTTTCTGTCTTTTACTGGGCTCATGGTTCAAAATAATAATAAAAAAGATTAATGCATTCACATGTTTTGTATTATCAGTAAGAGACATTAACTAGTTTTTTTTTTTTTTTTTTTTTTGTGGATGTTTTCAGACTTGATTCAAGCTCTAAAAATATAGCATACAACAAAGAACCGTAGTTTGTGTAGCTAAAGTAGCTAACATGCCCCTAATATAGTAAAAGGGATAGTTCACTCAAAAATGAAAATAATACTCATACACAAAATATGTCATAATATTCATCCTGTTTCCGTTCAAGATATCTGGAAGAATGTCCATATAATGGAAGCCAATGGGTCCAAAACAACACTCTGTAGACTGAAAGATTTGAGAGAAAGAGTTGCTAAATTCACTCTTAAAATATCTTCATTTAAGACTATTTCCACCAAGATATTGAATATTAAATGCACATCAGATATTAAATGCACATCAGTGTACTGTTGGACACCTTATTTACAGATATTTTGTTCATTTTTAATTTAAAACAAACTCCTCACCAAGCTGAAGTGCAGTGGGAAAAGGGAGAAGAACCAACTCGGGTTGGTTGTTTGCGTCAAAAGTTAAATCCACTGTGTCCTAACCAGATGTAATGTGATAACATTATTTCAGTGACAAGCAATTTGTCTGTCCAAACCAGACGTGACACGAAAAGGAGACACAACAAAATCAATCAAAATCACAACCAGTCAGAAAAGCTCGTAGGCAGAGTCTCTCTGAACTTTCAACGAAATGGATTCATAACCAAATGTATGAATATTACACCAGCTGAGTGACTGAAACAATCTTTGTCATAGAGTTCACAGCTTCTTGTTTCCTTTCATTTATTTTCAAAATCTGAGGTGAATTCTGAGGTGACAAATCCATTGTCGGTTTCAGTATGGCTAAAAAAAAGGTCACACAAAATGATATTCAAACTTTAAATTTAAATTTAAACTTAAAAAACCATTAAATAACTTCTAACAGTAATTAAAGCACATACTTAGTATACCTGAGGTTATCATTGTTATACTTTGTATGTTATTACAAACTGAGCACACATGAATGGAACCAGTTTGGAGTGATTTGAGCGACATGGAGTGGAGAGTGACGTCACACAACCAAAACAATAATGTTCAATATCTCAAACACCAAACCAGCATGACCCTTCTGGCATAGTTTTGGGGATGATTCGTTTTATGGGGTGCCACCTTCACGTCGGTCTGGTTAGGACACTCACACCACTGTCCCAGTAACTGTCTCGGTTCTGTAAAAAAAAAAAAAAAAAATAGCTTTTGTAATTTTGTCTGGTGGGCAGAGTTACGGTGGGCAGAGTTAGTGTAAGTGGTCTTTGCCAACAAGATGGGCTATTAGCACTTAGTGTAATATTTTATTAAATTCTGCTGCTCGTTACCATGACTTGATGAGCTTGTAGCTTGACAAGCTACAGTTTTAACACTGGTGTATATGCCTGATGCCAGTCATTGTTTTCCTTTTGCCTAACTGACACACGCGAAGGAAATGCAACAAGTGCAGCAACCAGCAGAATTGCAAATGCGAAAATAAGTGAGATAGAAAGTTGTGGAAACAATGCCGGTGTACTGAGGGAGTGTGAGTTGCAGAGAGCCTTTGTTTTTTGTGAGATAACTGAAGCTGCATTGAGCAGGTATTCAGTTACTTAAAGTCAGTTATTATTTGCTAGTGTGTGAATTGTTTAGGTGTAGGATTTGAAAAAACTTCTTAGAAATGCTATAAAACAAATATTTGATTCTTGGATACTGTGGCCGGCTGAGAGATTTGTAGAGTGGTAAGGATTTGACGCAAGTTCATGCTGTAAAGAGCCCTTCATAGCTCAAGTTGAGCAGCTTTGGAAAATGGCCGAGTTTGAAGTGAGGCAAGTAATGGACGGTAATAAAATCAGGTCTGGATTAGTGAAATGATGGGATTGTTATTATTTCAGATTCTGCTGCAAGTACACACACACACACACACACACACACACACACACACACACACACACACACACACACACACAATGGTAGCCTAAAATGGTAAGATTTAAATTATCTGCTTTTATTTTTGACTGGTTATGTTTAAAATATTATTTGCTGAATCAGCCCAAATACACTCATTTATTAGCCTGACTTCGTCATACTCATACTCTAGTCAGAATGTGAGTCTGATACTGCTCTATAGGGGCTTTGATTATGAGGCGTGTCTTAACCGAACCAGGGAAAAAAAAACTCTGCACTCAATTGGATAGACCTACAACCAATCAGAGCAATGCAGTAAGTGTTTTTTTTTTTTAATGAGCTATGCAAAGTTGTCAACAGAACTCAACTGCACGCATGCTGGAAGAAGTAGTAAAATAATGAGTGTTGCTTCTTTTACTTGGTCCTCCATGAGTGCGACCAAAGGAGAAACCACAACGACCGCAGGGTTTTCATTGCGTCCCGTCTTCTTAACGACCATCGGAGCCAGCTGATAAAATAAACTTTTGCCGAATCCCGTAGGAAGGACGGCAAACACATCTTTCCGATCGACAAATGCCTTGATTGCAGTTCTCTGTTCGTCTTTTAAAATGAATGCGCTGTCGATTTCTTTTACAACAGACACGATAGCGGAATCTATACATCTCAGTTCTCCAGCTGCAGTCGTCTCTGAGGGAAACCAGTTCAACCCAAGCGCTCTTTGATAACGTGATGATTACGTAACTGCAGATCATCTGTCCATCATCGTATAAAGCCCGTCCTGGCAATTTGATTGTTCCGACGATTTCTGAACCGATCATAATTACTCCTCAATGGATCGAGTCCAGACCGAACTTCCCGAGCAAAAAATGTTGTGGGCGGGGTTCGGGCTGGCATCCAGGCTACTCATTTATAACAACAAAACAAATTCGTATAGGTTAAATCTGGTAGAAATTTCTTTTGAAGGTGACAATTGCAGATTACCAATTTTTACAGTGTACAGTAAACATCTTTGGAAGTGTGATTTGTCTAACAAATTGATTGATATCAACAAATTCAAATAGAATTCAGAAGTAAAATTATTCAAATTAACTTACTTGTTTGACAAAGTTCCAAGTGGAGATTTAGTTGAGGCTGGTGCCAATGGAAAATTAAACTACTTTGTCTTGGAGAAACGTGTAGATTTGGTCCATAAGTAATGAAGTTTGATGGTACAACAAGAAGAGGAATCGTTCAATTAAAAGTGCATATTTTATTTCTGGAGTGAAAGAGAGAAGCAGTCAAACCGTCCGGCAGTTGTTGAGGAGAAACACTGAAAAGAGACTTATTTAGTGGACGATAAAGAGGCGATGTTGGAATTATATTGAAACAAAATGAATGCTAAATTGGTGTTGAAGGAGGCCATGTCTTGGCATCCCCAGCAGCAGTTTGGTAAAAGGTTCACAGCCCATCAGCATTTAGGCAGGAAAAGAGCATTTTTAAAAGACTGAGGTAATATATCTTTCCATTGTAATTTGGGGAATTATAATCATGCACCTCCCAAACTGTCGTTTTGGACTTAAAATGTTGAATTTACCCTCAACTGAGTTCACCATGCGCCCTCTAAGACTTTAAACTAACACCAAGTTATATGTATACAAACACTGTGTCTGTTTATACTATAAAGTGGAGATCTAAACACACCAAATGTAATGAAGACACCTAACAGCTGCACCATTACTTATGTGTGTTACTTATTAGTGTTACATTCACATATCACATGTTCCCTGGTGTACAGTTCTGCAATTTGTTTCCTTAATGGCCACATAAAACATCACAGAATAATTGAGAGCAAATGTTCACTCTTCATTTGGCCTGAAACGTTTAACGGAGACTGCAGATTAAAGACAATTATGAAAATAAAAGATACATATATTGCAAGATTGCTCTCAGACCATAGATGTTTAATAAATGCCGGTTAAGCTTAGAAAGAGGTAACGTTGTGTCAGATTAGACTTAGGTTCATAGCAAACATATGGCATCGAATCCACAGGAATTTGTTTCATAAAACTAAAAAGTCCTGTTGACCCCCCCTGTAAGGTCTAATAACCATCATAAATTCAATATCGTAAGCCAGATCAGGCCAAGTTCCCAGCACTCTGAGCCAAGACCACAGATGGTTTCACAGTACCAAGTGCACAAGGGTACTCAGACATGCCATTTTGATTTATTTCTTCGCAAAAATTGAGTCTAGAAGGCAGTACATTTTTATGAATGAAGGGAATCTGACCTGGCATCTTCATATCAAGTTCTAATCTTTCATTTTTAGTGTGTTTGGCTTCATCTAGGCTTAATTTGAGTTTGTTTTTTTTTTGTTTGTTTTTTAAAACTGATGGTTAATATTATTTTTGCACATATGCTGTGTCCCAATTCGCCTACTTATATACTATGCCCTAAAACTGTAAAAGTACATACTTTTGAGTGTGCAGCAGAGGAGTTTGGGACATACACTACTTTGTCATAATTGCGTCTTTAACGGACAGCTCTTTCACTTTGTTATGTTCATTCAATTTAACATTCAATTTAATTGAATATCCTACCTTATCAGAGAGAAATGAAGCAGCGCGTTGATCTGCCAGTTATGGGCCTTTAATGCCGAGACTCTCATCATGTGTTTGCATAATGATGCATTTAAAAGTTAATGACCAAACGTATCTTTATAAAAGTTCACAATGCTGTTGTAGATGAAATATAATGTGAATAACATTTAATACATATTTTTTCGTCAGGTTAGATATTGATCACTCATACCCTTTTATCTAGGACTAGGTAAACTTACTTAACCATCTACTTAACCATCGGTCTAGCACATCTGCCATGTTTGTAGTTTATTTTTTTAGTGTTTGTAGTAAGAATCAAATCTTTGTCCAACTCACAATGGAGGTGGGCAATATTAGGCATTAGTGTGCATGGATCCAAAGCCACTTGAAGGCAAGCCTGCAAAGTTAGCAAAACTTTTCAAAAAAGTGACACAAGTCAAAAAAGTGTGACGCCTGGTAACGCTGCGGTACGCAGGGAAGGAGACCAGAGGCCATGAATGGATGTCAATGTATAAACAGGATACGCTGAATAAACCGCTTTTGTGGGAAAACGGCTTATCATTTAATAAAACAACAGCCCATTGGCTAATCTTCAACATGTTTGCTCTTAAACATTTATTTTGGTTTGATCAATTTTTAGAATTTACACCGGAAAAAAATGCTATCACGGACAATTGCGCGACAGGTATGATTCAGTTTATGACACTTCTCATTAATTTATGTGGCATCTGCAAACAGAGATTGGCTGTCGCACAACTCTGAAAGAAAGTCAATGACGTCAAAGCTGTAATGTGATTGGTTATCAAGGCACACGTGATCAAAATTAGCCGTTACTCTTTTTCCAATGGCAGAGACATGGACTCTCGTATCTCCCAATAATAAGACCATCTCTGATGGATCTGCACTCCGAATTCTAAGCGGAAATAGAAGACCATCCAGGTATCTTTGGAATACTCATTTCAACACCAATTCTAATTTTGAATACTATTTGGGACAGATGATATGTGAATTGGGATGCAGCAATAGAGTGCAGTATACATCAAAACTGACTTGTAGTAGGCTATCTGATGTTCATGTAAATCCATGAGACGTGAAAACTTTCATTAGCACGAGTTTAGCAAGGTCCTGATGATATACCGTCATAGAACTTCTCCCTGATAAGAATAGACCACACAATTGTGGAACACATAGCACATACTGTTACAATGTGAGTTCATCAGTCAATTCAGGCCATGGATACTATCTCAAAATATGAGTTATTTAACTACAATACAGCAAACAGAAGACAAAACAACAGCAGATCAGAAAGAGCAGTATAGACACAACTGGATAACACATCCAGAAGACTATTCCTCACTGTACAGCATAGCCTGAATCCTATGCCTCACGACTTGATATTGATACTGATACAGTGTTTAAATGAAAGTGGTCAAATGTTTATCGTGCTAAAGTAAACAAAATGCTAGCCTGGGTTGCATATATTCTGTTTAAAGTTTTTGAGAATTAGAGGAAGTTATACAACCTGTCCATTCTGGCATCGGTGTAATTTGGGTAGCTTCTACCAAGTGAATCAGAAGTGTTTTCTCCTCCTTCTTAAAAGTTTATAAGCCTTGTTTATTTCACATATTTTCCTATCGCATGCGGAAATCATGATTAGGGTTTGTTGTGTTTGATTATTTGCATTTACCATTGTACCATTTTCCCTGCTGTCCAAACAGACCTGCAATCCACTTTTGGGTCGCATCTTACCAGTTGAGAACCACTACTGTAAATAAATGGTACAGAAATACAATCAGTAATTTACTGTCTCTATATAAATTATGGCTTGGCAGTTCCCAGGATGAGAGTCTCGGGCGCTTTAAAGGGATAATTCACCCAAAAATTTTAATTCTGTCATCCTTTACTCACACTCATGTCATTCCAAACCATTAAATCTTTTGTTCTTGTTTGAACCACAAATGAAGATATTTGTATTATTTTCTCAGCATTTTTGTCCAGCCATTAAAAGCCCATGCAACCAACTTTCACGCATCAAAAAGACATTGTAAAAGTAATTAGTAAACTCACGGCTGCTTCACATTTTGAACATATTTAATTTAGGCTTTTATTCACATTTATACATTGATTGATGCACATAGAGCTCATAAATAAATAATGCATTTGAACTATATTCAAATAATATGCAGGCTTCTTTAATGTAAAAAAAAAAAAACTATCATAAAACAGTTGTCAAATATTAAGGGCCAGATTTACTAACAGCTCCAGCGCAAACCCTCTTTTGGCATTAACAAATGACTGTCAGGATTTACTAAGACGCAGTGGAAAATGAGCGCTGAAAAGTCGTGGACAGGGTTATTTTTGAGGGTGACATTATTGCACATGCATCTGAGTTTCCCTTTCAGATGCAAATTTTATGAGAGGAGAGACTTTAAATGAATCATGCAAGGTGATTTACTAAGGTTTGCGCTAGTCAATTTATTGGTATTTGCACCATTAATATTTACTGGTGTTTGCACCATTATTTACTGGCCCAAAAAAAAAGCACATCTTGAACCAGACGCTAGTCTGCGCTGCTCTTGGTGGATTGTGTTGGTCATTATGGAAATGACCCGGCTTCTTTAATTTGCACGTCGTCAGTAGATCACATGCACAACACACTTCCATCTGCCTTTTTAATGGAATTGAATTTGCCCTGCTTAGTAAATCTGGCCCTAAGTGTTTAGCTACATCAGATTTTAATTGTTAAAACTGAAGCTCTGCACTGGAATTTGCGCTCGGTTACTGTGAACCATAAAGCCTTCTTTGATTTGATTGGCTATCTCATTCATTTTGACATTGACGAGTGCTGTTAGACCACTGAGGCAGAAATTATTTTTAAACTTTTTGTCCTACTAACAACTAACAGAAGGACGTGTATAGGAGTGCAGCAAAGCAGCTTCAAGAATATCAAATATCAACCATGCAGTATCTGATTATTGGGGGGATTCGTCTGCCTCTGTCTGTCTATGTCTATGGTTGTTACGGCCTTGACCCTGTTAAAGCAGCTCATCTGGTAATGACCGGTTAGAGTCAGCCATGGTTGCTCATCTTTTCATGGAACTGTTTATATGAAGTAAGCAATCACTTGACTTGACCACAGTCTGATATTATTGCTTAGCAGGAAATTATGCAGGAAAAGGGTTTGAGTTTGACTCAGTAAAGGTTGGAGTGTGGTTGTCGTGCTGTTGTCATGCTGGTCAAATTCCACACAAACATTAAAGGGCTCTAATTGTAAAAGGGTTAGTTCTACAATTACTGGGTAATAACTAGTACTAACCCTGAACCTACCCCTAAACCTACCCCTGTTCCATGTACTTACTTTATATTAGCCGGTACTTTCTAGGTAAGTACACTGTAAGTACACTGTAAGTACTGTACTGTAAAAGGAAGCGTTACCAAATAAAAAAATATCTCATCATTTACTCACCCTCATAGTTTCAAACATATAAGTCTTTAGTTCATTTTCGAAACACAAATTTGCATTGGAATGACAGGAAGAGGAATTTCATTAGTCCAACACAACAATAGGGACAGGAACCACTTATTGTGTTCTTTTTAAGGTCTCCATCTTGTAAGTGTTTTTCCACCTAGTCCGTAAAATGAAAATAACAATGTTTGTTAATATATGTAGGTATCAATACATAATATTTTCACGTGCAAAACGTAGAAAAAATTTTTGTATAGATGCTGAAATTAACAATATGGACGCACTGACAACATTTAGACGTAGACATTATTACGCATTTACAGCAAAAGAAACGTAAAATATTTACGAATCTTTTATATTGATGTTTGTATAATTATTTTACCATTTTATAGATACATTTTAGATTCCTTTACTCTAGCCCTAAAACCAAATCATTCTAGAGGAAGAAAATCATTTTTAAAAGAATATATAAAATATAATGGACATAAATGTGTGGGAAAATGATGCTTTTAGTAACAATATAGCATTGAAAAGATATTTTGAGCTGCTAATCCTACTCCTACCTTTAATACCCATAATCATTTCTTGAAAAATATGTAGATTTATAAAGAAAATCATGACTGACAGACAAGTGGAATCACAATAATGTATTTATTGCAAAAATGTCAAAAGCTGTACCAAAAGTAGATCAAATGATGATGTGTTGCAGTCCTCTCTGGTGGTATATAATAGTTTTGTATGAGGAACAGAGTAGAATTTAACTTATTAGTTGCAGAGAATCTTATCCCGATCCATTCTGTGAAGCCCCACGCAAAAAAAACAGCATATCTTAGTTCTGCGAAACACTGCAGTTTAAATAAACCGTATATCTCAAATCGACAAATTTCAACAGTGCATCTTTCTTTATTAAGATTAATTATGCATTTTTTAAATAACAAAACTTGATGATGAAGCTTTGAAGTGACGCTTGAGTGACCGAGAATATTCCAATGTACAAATAAACTTTCCTTCGATTTCTCCATCCTCATTTTCTTTCCTTGAATCCTTTCATCACATCCTAAGGAGAGTGGAGATAAGACGCGAGGAAAGGAAACCAGGATGCACAATTCATTGGGATGTTTGGGTGGTCCATCTTCCAGAATCCAGACCACACCGTTCTTTTCCCGGTTGGATATGGTTGGATTCACTCAACCCAACCCCCTCAACCCACTGATAAATTGCTTTATCTCAGTTAGATTGTGTCTCTCGTCACTAGCCTTGAGTACAGCATGTTCGTCATACTGTATCTTTGATCCCAAGATCTCATTTTCTCAGGCCCTTAGAAAGCCTTCACCCTTGATCCTGATGAACCTGGTCTACTGATGACAATCCCATCCACTCATCTCGCAAGAATTGGCAGAGCCGGTCACGCAATCGAAAACCACAGCAAATCATAATGCCGCAAATGACAAAACCTGCTGACAGACTCAACGCATTCCTCCCTCCCTGACCCAGAAGCGCATTGACTTGAAAGGAAGGTTAATGTTTGCACGCCACACTTAGCATGATGACTTTAGCTTAGCACGTGAAATCATTTAGGAAAACACAGGTGGGACAACAAAGCCACGAAATGTAGCATTGTCCCATCCATTCAAAGTAGATAATGCAAACAAGAATGCCAGTCACTTGTCACCTGGATTTTCTGCTTTCTTTAGGGAAGATAAGCTGAGATTTTCTTGAATAAATAAATGTCTTTGCAGGTTTTGTGTGATGTTAGCGCATCACTTGTCAGCTTGCATTTAACTTAACAGCAGGAAGGGGGATGTTAGGATAGGATTTAGGGAATAAGGGGAAATAAAGGGAGATAAGGAAGTTCTTACCAACCACTCCATCAGACGGTGTTCACGTTTCATTTCTCCTCACAGAGCAGGTCTTCACCTATTAAACTATCGGGAAAAAACATTCAGAGTACAGAGTATTGTTGAGTACAGGCTACTAATACATGTTTTATCATCTTTTACTTCTGTTGGACAATAAAATGAAAAGATTTTGAGGAGAAAATCTCTGATTTTGTGACTGATTTTGGATTGTCTCCTTGAACATACTTTTAAAAAGAGAAATACTACACTTTAAAAGAATACACTTAAGTATGAACTGAATGTAATATTTTCAGTTTCTTAATTGCGTTATTTGCAATTAAAGGAAAATTTTAATTTATAATAAATGCAAATAGTTGAGAACTTTAGAGTGCTTTTTTTCGACCCAGTCCCAGTGAAGTATGAATTACTGTAAGTACATATTTATATAATTTCAAAATTACTTCTATTGTCTTTGAAATATGGTTAAAGTGTACTGCCGAATATACTGACGAACATTTATGGTACACTAAAATATACTTTAATGCTACTTAGTTCTATTTTATAATTGCAATTACTTAATTGTAACTTCATCATTGCAAATGTGTACACTTAAAATACATTGACTCTAAATCTAATATCAAATCACACATTACACATATAAAATTATAATCAATAACTTTACATGTGCTTTGGTATCTTAGTCAACACATCAAAATAAGTTTACTTTTAAGCATGACAGAACATTATTAAAACATAATGATTTAAAATGTAATTTAAAGTACATCTTTTTATTTTTATTTAATTTAAAAGTACTTAAGTATGTACTTAATGTACCAAAGTCATGGAAGTGTGCTCTCATAACTGAAATCTTTATTTCATTCATATTAAATGATCTGTACAGTTTTTTTATATATATTTTTAAGATTTGATGTAAACTACAAGCACTCCTCTGTTTCAGAGGGGTTGTCAAAGTATTCTAGAAGTCATTATGCACTTTGTGTCAGTTGAGTAAGTTTAAGAGTATATGAGATTGTGCAAAACTAGCTATTTTTGGATCAGTTTTGTTAAAGAAACATACAGTACATATAAATGATCTAATATAGAATTGGATCATCAAAGGTCAGCAGCAAAGACACTGCTTAATAAAGTGATATTAAATACATAAAGTATAGTTCTGTTATTTAGCATATTTCATTATTTCAGGTTTGTTCAAAGTTTTAAACAAAATTTGGTGCACAAATTGATATTATTTCTAAGATGATGACTTCAATGTGCATTTTAAATTTGTTTGTGTAAGATGTCTTTAAACATCTAAAAACTTATACAATAATGAGTCTGAGCTGTTCAATACATAAAGTTTGCATACATTCTCTCCTGCAATCTTCCGCAAATTAATCTTTTGAACTGCCCTTGTCCACAGACAAGCCATGATAGCATCAACAAACAAACAGTGAGAGAAAGAGCAGGTTCCCAATTGTTTAACACTGTGACATGGTTCATTGCTCCACCCCTGCCTTACATGACCTCTGACCTCTCTCATCCCATTTCTCTGCCGCCTGTCACCACGTGCTACCGCTCTCATCCTTTTAAAGAGAAGGGAAAAGGAACTAAAACAAAAGGACACATTCTAGATTTCAGATTAACAGATTGATAGATTAATAGATGATTCAGTCAAGCTTAGATAAGATGCATCGTACTATGGTGTTTAAGCAGCGAGTTATGTCACTGTACAGGAAATGTACCCGATTAAGATGCTAATTAAAGAGTTTTTTGCATGTTAATTACAACAACAACAACAAATATTAAAATTGGATGTAAAAATTGCATAGATTTTTTTGGAGGAACTAATTTATTTTATGTTCATATTTTTATTTAAAGAATTGTATCTCAAACGAGGGAAAAGTATGCACATCAAAATTATATCCAACAGGTGAAGGATCAAAAGGAAAGTTATCAAAATAAACAAGGAAAATCTGCACCATTTAACTATTTTCTTTAAGATATAACAGCAATGTTTTTTTTTTTTTTATAGAAATGTTTCACCATTAATTCAGTCATTCAACTTTTTGCTTAGAGGACAATTGAAGTAATAGGACAACTCACTCATACTGCATTGCTTTGAGAAGAGACATCTGTGGCATTCTGCATATTATAATGTACAGTCAGACAGTTGTAGAAAGAGGCAGATTTCTGTAAAGCAGAGTAAGTCAGATAATTCTCCTTGTGATCTCCAAGCTGACCTGCAGTTAAGAACATTTAATGACGCCTGAACTCAGTAAAAATAGTATAGCGTGAGGAAAGGCAAAACCTAATTTCACCAAGTACAACATGTACCTAGATCAACATCAATCAACAAATCAGATTTGAAGGACAAGTTTACAGTTTATGTCAAGTTTAGGCCAATCAGGGTTTGGTGCTTCTACATCAGTGTTATTCACCTATAATCTCCCTCTGATCTCAGGGATAAGTTATGGGAATAGAGTTAGGCGAAGAGTTAGAATGTTGTTCTAACAAAATCAGGATCTGCGTGAGGAAAGTACTGATAAAAATAATTAAATCTAATTGACTAGTTTGCTTGTTTAGAAATGTCAAAGCACTTTAGACCCTTTGTTGCCTGTACTAAATATTGGAAACTTCATTCACAATTTGTAAAGTCAATTGAATATCATGTACTGTTTATGTATCAGGTTGGGTTAGTCCAGTTATTCCTACAGAAAACAGTCAAGGTAAAGGTTTGTGAAAGTGATTTTGCACATCTTTTGGGAAGCTTCTGGAGGGCACATAAGTCGGAGGTAGTAAGTTTAGGTATAGATGTGGAGATGCTATAGATGTTGAATTTAATGCGAGTGGCTATTTGCAGCCAGCGCAAACTGACGAAGAAAAGTGTGACGTGCCCTCTCTTCAGCCCGTTAAAGACCACTCTAGCTTCAGCATTCTGGATCAGTTGCAGATGTTTGAAAGTATATGCTGGAAGGCCTGTCAAGAGAGCATTACAATAGTCCAGTCTGGATAGAACAAGTGTTTAGACAACGAGTTGTGTAGCATGCTCAGATCGGAAGTGCCAAATCTTCCTAATGTTGTATAAGGAAAATCTGCGAGACTGGGCTTTTCTAGCAATATGGTGTGTAAAGTTTGAATGATCATCAATCACAACTCTTAGGTTCCTGGCTGTCCTGGAAGGATTTATGGATGATGAACCTTGCTGAATGGAGGAGTTGTGATGAAGTGTTTGGTTGGCCAAGACAACTAGCATTTCTGTCTTTGCGAGGTTGAGTTAAAGGTGGTGGCCCTTCATTCTAGCAGAAATATCTGTCAGGCAGTCTGAGATGCGAGCAGTAACCATCGGATCTGGCTGATCTGGCTCATCATCTGGCTGGAATGTGAAGTAGAGTTGTGTGTCATCAGAATAACAGTGCTAGGAAAAGCCATGCTTCTGAATGAAAGATCCTAGTGATGACATGTAGATGAGAAGAGAAGTGGTCCAAGCACTGAGCCCTGAGGTACCCCAGTAGAACGATGTTGTGACTTAGACAACCAGCCTCCAAGACCTGGTGGACCTACCTGAGAGGTAAGACTTGAACCTCTGAAGTGCAGTAACTTTTACATGCATCATTATTAGGGGTGTAACGGTTCACAAAATTCACGGATACGATACACTTGTGTCACGGTTCGTTTCGGTACAATTCGGTACGTTTCCAAAGCAGCAAAAAGAAAGAAATGCCAGAGAAATTTCCTTGATTTAATTTTTTTTATTATATTTTTTAATAAAACTAACATCATAAATTATAATATTTTTTAACTTTGAGCAATGATGGAGCCATACTTCACTTTTCTTAGGAGCATATAAAACAAAACAGCTCCTTGGACAAAATGAAATGTAATATTGTAGTAGTTATAAACAAAGGTTTATTTTAGTTCAGATTAACATTTGAGGGCAGCAATTGTATTCACAATGTCAAAATAAAACCGACGTGATGTTACTTGAAAGCATTATAGCCGACTATTCCTGCCAAACTTCCATGGTTATAGTTAGTAGTGTTACTACAGTAAACCCATGGTGAATGTTGCTGATCTGTGGACACTGAATAGTTCATTCATGGCACAATGTTTCTTCCTGGTTTCCACGTCAGCGCTGTTTGATCCGTTAATAACGGAGAAATGTGAATGTTTCTCACTAGATCTCGCAGCGATGTTATTACTTCAGTGGCGAATTCAAATGCTTTCTTTACTGGATTGCGCTGTGTAGTAACAGTGCTGATGATTAAGATCGGCTCGCGCTGCATTGGTCCAAACTGATAAACGAGCCATCAACCTCACAATAACGAGTGGTTTCGTTCCGCTTACATTACATGTGCCATTTGATGTTGGGCAATGTTGTGGTCTCTTACATTATGAGCGCGCTGCCACGCGTGACGCGCCTACATTTGAAATAACGAAATTTTGGTCGGTAGGAAAAATGGTCCAACGAACCGTTCGGTTTAAAAATGCGTACCGAAAACCGAACCGAAAGCCTCGTACCGAGCGGTTCAATACGAATACGTGTATCGTTACACCCCTAATCATTATGCATTAATATGAGGAGAGTCTCCGATTGAAAGACCCGGTACTGCAGATCAATGTGCTACTGCATTTCTCTCCGATACGGCAGGCAATTAAATTAAATTAAATGAAATGTGGAGGATTTTAACTGTGTCTGGTCAGTTTACGGTGACATAATGCGACAGAGAGCAACCGTTAAATGTTGGACCGTTGTATGACGTGATAGTTTGTCCCAAAGCTTCTCTACTCTTATGCTACACACTCAACAGTATGTACTTTTTCTTCACAAAAAGAGTGCATACTTTTAGGGTGTAGTACAAGTAGGAGAATTGGGAAACAGCAAGAGGCTTCAGGGACGACCTCCGTGGTCGTATCGGAGCAGACAGAGTTCATGAGCAAACGTTGTAAGAGTGAGCAAGAGTGGACGCTGCCATCTCAGGAGGAGCTGGAGCAGTGTGTATGGCCCACACACACACAAGATGGCGGCTGCCATCACAAGAAGAACAGCCGATGGCGGAAGGACCTCTAAAACCCCCGGATTCGGGAACACTGGACTCGGGAAGACGGGACGGGGAAGAACTGAGACCACTGGACCGAGAAGCACTGGGACCGCCAGCCAATGGACAATGGACACCAGTCTGGAACAACTTGGACAGTCTTTGCTGCTTCGGGTATGGCGGCCATGAATACTATAGACTCTGGTGTGGTGGATACTGCGGGAGTGTTGTGTTCCTCCTCCATGACTCCCTTCGTCTGGTCGATTTTTGAAGGCAGCATAGATGGATATTTTCATTGCCTTTGATTTCCCACTGTGCGTATCCCGCAATTCCCTGACTGTTGAGCTGAAAAATAAAGATGGCGCCTGAAATTTGACACAGTTTGTGTGTAAAGTGTACATTTTGACCAACTTTTGACCACTTATTTTTTATGATATTTCTAGTGTGAAGTTCAATTGGAATATTCAATTGGTTGTCACCAAAGCTCTCTCTGTTTTGTTATCGATCATTAAATCGTTACGCAGCTTCAGAAGTCTGTCTGAAATCAGTTTTGCAAGGGATTTTCATGCATAAACGCTGCCTGAATAAGACATCTCATCTCCCTATAATAAGACAATCTCTGGCGTAACTATGGGATCTAACTGGGCAAGCAAGACAAGGGTAACTGGTCACAGGAACAATAGGAACAGAAAATACTTAAATATAATGGAAATAAAAATAAATTAAACCTAAATAGCAATAATAATACAATTACAAATGTACTTAACAAATTAAATTAACATGAAAAATAATAAAAATGAAAACAAAAGCTAATTTAAAACATATATAAACATTTATTAATACAAAGATAAAAACTAAAATGTATTGTGTAAATATTTGTCCCTGGCAAAATATCAATACCTGTTGGAAAAAAAAAATCCCTGATATATCAGTCACTCCATTATTCTTCAGAAATGTAATTAATTCTGGTTCATATTATTCAGTTATTCTCCAGAAACCACACAATTCCTATAACTTTTTGAGCAATGACAGTTTTCATTCTCTTAAATTTATACGGGAAACATCTTCCTTCTTCCTTCATTGGAACAGGATAAGTCATGTTTTAAGTTATTCAGCTGCCAATGCCAGGCATGACCACTTCTGCATCTCCACTTCCACCTTTAAACTTTTCCTTTCCTTTAATAGATCTGACATATTAGTTTGATATGTGTACGTGTGTATGCTTGCATAATTTTCTTGGAAAAATAGTGCATGTAAAGGCAATGCAACACTGTAAATTCCAGAGATGTCATCAGGCTGTGTTTGATGTAAGAATGAAGATGAATGAATGGTTGAAGCCATATGCTCAAGATGGCAGCTGTTGTAATTTTTAAAAGGTTAGTTGCCATTTTGAAACATTGCTGATTTTTACAGGTTTTGGTATAATTTTAGCTACAGAGGTACATTTGAACTATATGGGTAACAATAAGGTTTCATTTGTTAACTACGTTAGGTAACATGAATTAAAAATGAAAAAAAAAGCATTTATTAATCTCAGTTAATTTGCTAATACATGGTTGGTTAAAATCAAAACAGTCAGTCAACATAATTACAGCCAATATACAAAATTAAAACCAGTACCAATTATCCAACACCAATTAGCCTCTGACATTATTCTTATTCTAATCACTTATAAATTTGTGACTCAAAGAAAATCATGCATCCATCCCGTAAACATGCTAATTCTGACATGACTTGAAGGAAGCCGTTTCCTTCAAGCAGTTTAATAAATTTCCCCCAGTGATGAAAACGTCTCAGGTTACGTATGTAACCCTGGTTCCCTGAGAGGGAACGAGACGCTGCGTTTGAGACGCGGTGGGAACGCTCTGCGTGATTACGTCGTGAAGCACATGTAAAATCAGTCCAATGGAAGCCCGAAACGTCATAGGCGGGTGACGTCATAGACCAGGAAACTATAAAGCACCCCTGAATTCAGACCGCGCCAGCTTCTGAAAAAACCTGAAGCAAGTCGATCAGGGCATGCAGGAAGTATGGCAGGTAAACGCAGCGTCTCGTTCCCTCTCAGGGAACCAGGGTTACATACGTAACCTGAGACGTTCCCTTTCAAGGGAACTTCAAGCTGCGTTTGAGACGCGGTGGGAACCCCATACCCACTACGCCATAGTGACAAATGCCCGTTCTGTGTGAAGTCCTTGCGCACACTAAGAAGCAAGCAACCTCGTCCCTGGAGTGGAGAGATCAAGGTCATAAAACCTGACAAATGTATGTGGAGAGGACCAACCTGCCTTATTACAGATATCAAGAAGGGAAACACCCGAAATTAAGGCCGTAGAGGCCGCCATACTCCTTGCAGAATGGGCCCGTACAGCCATAGGTGAAGGCTGACCGGCCGCTTCATAAGCCAATGATATAGCCTCAACTATCCATTTGCTCATTACCTGTTTAGATGCAGGGCACCCTCTCTTGAGTGACCCAAAGCAGACAAACAATTGTTCAGACTTACGCCACAGGGCAGCTCTGTGAACTTAGGCATCTAATGCCCGAACTGGACATAACAGGTTCAGTCGTTCCTGATCTGGAGTATTAAAAGGTGGAGGAGAAAAGGCCTGCAGCACTACAAGGCCCCCAACATTAACTGGGACCTTAGGAATATAACCTGGTCTAGGGTAGAGAAATGCCTTCACCATACCAGGTGCAAATTCCAGACATGGAGCAGCAACCGACAGGGCATGCAAATCTCCAAATCTCTTGATAGACGAAATAGAAAGGAGAAATAAAGCTTTTAGAGTGAGGAATTCCTCTGAAACCTCTTCAATGGGCTCGAAGGGAGCCAAAGCCAGACCCTCAAGTACAATGGCCAAATCCCAAGCCGGTGCTCTAGAGTGCAGTGCAGGTCTCAACCTCAGTGTACCACAGAGAAAACGAGTAAAAAGAGGATCTCTCCCGATAGAAGTACCCCCCGAGGGGTGTGGTAGGCAGATATAGCCGCCACGTAAACCTCTAGGGTAGAAGGAGATAACCTAGCAGAGAAACGGTCTTGCAAGAAATCAAGAACTGAACCAACAGGGCAGTTAACAGGATCTAAATGACGTTCACCACACCAGGTGGAGAATAATTCCCATTCCAATGCATATAGTTTTCTTGCGGAAGGAGCTCTGGATTGGAGAATGGTCTCAACGACCTCAGTCGAGAGACCGGATTCTATGAGCCGGGCCCCCTCAGAGGCCGAGCCCACAGTATCCAAACTCCAAAAGAGGGTGAACTCCCGGGAGCAAAGATATCGGGAAATGCGTACCGGTGTAGCGTCAACCACACCTAATACATCACATCCAGTCCAAGCGGAGCTGTATGCGTGAGGGAGAACCAAAAAGAGCAATGCTTTGTACAAACGATGTGAAAGGTCTACTTGACTTTAGTTTGACCAAAGTTCTCCCTAAGAAGCTCCACCACCTCGGGGTGAAGTCTCCAATCCCTGGGCCTCAGCCCCTGCCTCAACAGGATATCTGCTCTGATATACGAGACCACCAGTGTGTTGTCCGCCATTCGCCGAGCGACCACTCATGATCGCCCCCACTTGTGAGGGAAGCATCCGTCGATAGCAATATGCGTCGACAAGAAGCCCCCAACACTGGGCTTGGGCGAGGAACCAAGGTTCTTCCACATGACCGAGGCACGAAGGCATAGCCGCGTCACCTTCATCATGCGAAAACACATTTCCCCTCGTAGAAAACCCCTTGGTCCTGAGCCACCACTGCAGGGGTCTCATGTAAAGAAGGCCAAAAGTAATTACGTTGGACGCAGCTGCCATGAGACCCACCAGTCTGAAACTGTTTCACAGTGAGTGACTGGCCTAGATATACCCCAATACGGCTGTGAGAATCGCTACACCTAGAAAAGTGGTCCTCAGAGCACACTCTTCTTGGCGTTGAGAGGCAACCCCAACATCCTTAAATGAGACAGAACGACATCTCGATGCCGAACTACCATAAACTCAGATTGAGCTAGGATCAACCAATCATTGATGTAGTATAATACGCGAATGCCCTGGAGTCTCAGAAGAGCCAGAGCTGCATCCACGCATACTGTAAAGGTGTGGGGTAATAAACCTAGGCCGAATGGATGAACCCGATAATGGTATGCTTCACCCCTGAAAGCAAACCTCAGGAACCTCCCTCATCCTCTTTCGGAAACAATGAAGTAATGGCTGTCTGCTGGGAGGAGGAACCCCTTCTACAGCTCCTTTTGCAGAAGTGACAGTACTTCCTGCTCCATAACCAAAGCCTGCTCGGGGTCCACCAATGAGAGGAGGACCCCTAGAAATCTGGGCGGACGAGAACCGAACTGAATTCTGAAACCCTTTTCTATAGTGTGCAGGACCCACTGAGAAATATGTGACAGTAGTTTCCACGCTGCCAGAAATTCTACTAGGCGAACCAGTCTCTCAAGACTGGCCTCTGGATTTGTTTGAACAGTCACTACGGCGCCCTGAAGCGGCGAACCGGCAGGGAACAACCGAACTGACCATTCTACGACCCTCCTCAGAGGATCGTATGGGGACGCTGACACCTCGGTGCCCTGAACGGCGAACCGGCAGGGAACAACCGAACTGACAGCGCTGCGACCCTCCTCAGAGAGTCGCACCCCAGAGGGTGCCGAGGAGAAACGATTTCTCAAAACCGTCCCTGCCCCGGAGGAGCCCTCAGAAGCCTGATAGCCTCGTTTTTTTGCGACATGACTTCTTGTCTAAGCTTTATTAGAGAGGACGACAGTCCTCAGATCTTGCTTACCTCTAACTAGCTTAGTTCCTACGACCCTCCTCGGAGGATTGTTGGAAAAAGCAGGCACCTCGGCGCCCCGAAATGGCGAACCGGCAGGGAAACGAACTGACTGCTCTTCATTTTTTTATTTTTTTATTTTTTTATTTGGAGGCTCGTTTGGGGACACTGACACCTTGGTGCCCTGAAACGGCGAACCGGCAGGGAAACCGAACTGGCAGTGCTGCGACCCTCCTCAGAGAGTCGCACCCCAAAGGGCGCCGAGGAGAAACGATTTCTCAAAACCGTCCCTACCCCAGAGGGGACCATCCTTAGAAGCCTGATCGCCTCGGCGTCAGGGCTTCTTCTTTGTCCAAGCTATTTTAGAGATAAAACAGTCCTCAGATCTTGCATGTCTCTAACTGGCTAGACTGTGACCGCCACCCAGGTACCTCTCAATTGCGGAGGAGCCTGAATGGCGACGCTCTGTTTTGCACTTTTTGCTGCGAGGAGCTTAATAAGCCGAGACTGCTCCCGCCCAGCAGTCTCAGGAACATTAGATTGGTGAGGAAGAAACCTCTGGAACGCCGCTGAATGGTTTATTTCTTAGTTTTCTTGAAAGCGGAGCGTCCAGAAGAACAGACATATTTATATCTTTATTTTCCTTTATTTTTATGTTAGAAAAAGTTATATATATATATACATATATATCTCTCTGTGGCCACCAGCAGGAAACAACCGAACTGGCAGCGCTGCGACCCTCCTCAGAGAGTCGCCCCTCACATTCATCCATGTCCTTATATACTTTACCCACCAGCGCCACCTAATAAAAATGTATTCATTATTTAAGATGGCTGGTGGGTAACGTCGGGGTTAATAACGATGACGCCGACTCGGGAGCGAGAAAGCTCGCAAGCGTCTCTTTAACCCGAGGCACTGTCATACTATGATACTTAAAACCCAAAAATTACTATAGTTAGACATCTGGGGATTAAACACATAAAATACAAACCGGTTTATTCCACGATCTCGACACCTCAGTGTGGAGATAGGGAAAAAAACGCAGTCCCCGACGAGGAGGCTGAGATACAGAGTTTTCCTGTTTTAAGATACATTTCATCTAACAAACTCTTCTTAATTTCAATCTCATAATGTTCAGCTGGCCAGTAAATAGCTGGCAACAGCACTATAAAACCTCCTTTTTTTTTAAAAGCTCCTCTTTATTCAGCAGAGTTATGAGCTGACTATTTATTTATTCATTGAAAACTCAAACATCTGCCTTTTTCTTAATATTTTTATTTGTTTTGTTCTCTTTCTTTTTAAAACAAAACACTAACGATACCAATTCCTCGGAACTGGAAATCGCAGCACACTAGATCTGGCATGTGAAAGCTGAGATAGGGCGGAGCCCGTCCCAACCCCCGCTGTCAGATACGTTTGCGAACCCCGAAATGCGAGTCGTCCCCGTGCCTCGGCAACAGAGAGACCCGCGCGGGGAACGCGACCCGAACCGTCCTCCTCGAAGAACGCCCGGCGGCAGCGGAGCGTCCTCATGGACAGCTTCTCGCAATGCTCACAGTCAGCTCCCTCGAGAACTGACTGTTGGCATGCTCCACTCCCAAACAGCAACAAAAAGCTTATGTGTGTCCCCACCCGTGATGTAACGAGGGCAGGGAACAACACAACGTCTATAATCTTGCTTGCTCGCCATAATGATAGATAGTGATATATATTGGGCTTTGACAAACAACAATAAATAGACAAGGACAGATTTCACAGAGAGCGCTTGCTGAAGGTACAGAAGCTGGCGCGGTCTGAATTCAGGGGTGCTTTATAGTTTCCTGGTCTATGACGTCTATGACGTTTCGGGCTTCCATTGGACTGATTTTACATGTGCTTCACGACGTAATCACGCAGAGCGTTCCCACCGCGTCTCAAACGCAGCTCGAAGTTCCCTTGAAAGGGAATCAAGCTTTTAATGTTGTTTATATGTCTATGTGGTGTTTTTAATATGCTTTAAGACAAACCATGTGCAAACTCATAAGTCAACACCATTGTTGAGTATTTTCCCTTTAAAACTGCACTGAAGCAAAGACACGGTTTGAAATCGCTGGTGTTTCTGATGTCACAAACTACCTTGTAACCAATCAGCTCAACGTGTGATCATCAACGAGTCGATCTCTGAGGTGGAGTGAGTGAGTGGAGGCGGGGCTCATTTGCATATTCGTAGAACCGCGTATACTAAATGAGGCAAGGGATACATTCAAGTTATTTTAAGGCATGAAGACATTTTTTAAGGAAAAACATTTAAATATGTCATTTTGGCGATCAAAGATGAGTTTTAAGGGATAAAATTATTGACTACAGGGGGACTTTAAAAAAGAAATGTAACTAAAAACTCAGAAGTAGCAGAAAACATGACAGCTTACTTGCTAAGTAACATAAAGAAAATACAGGACACTAAGGGTATGTTTACATGAAAACCATGAACTAAAAACGGAAACGTTTTTTCTTTGTACAGATGATGATCCCCTTTCTCACAGATCTGCGAAAACGACATTGTTGTGTAAATGAATGGCGAAAACGCATAAAAAGTTTTCAGTTTTTAGTAAAACAAGGCACAGGTGAGGACTAATCAATCATCTAATAAGTAACCATAGAAAAAAAATTAAAAATGGGAACCAATGAAACAGGAATAACAACTAGGGAGTGCAAACTACAAAGTCCATGAAAACAGAACAGAACTGAACAGAACCATTACAGCTATCAGGCCCGGATTAGCTAATCGGGAGCACCGGGAGAATTCCCGGTGGGCCGGTCTGTTTTATTGGCCAGGAGGCCCGGTGTTGTCATAGCACTGGGTTGAATGCTTTACATAGGCTCCAGTCACAGCTTTCTGAGTGTATATTTTTCTGAGTGTATAATGAACGTTGTGAAATAATTGCCTAATATTAACTCTAATTTGGTGCTGCAATGATTTTCATATCGCGACGATAACCGACCTCATAATCTGAGCTGCTTCAGTATTAAAACACCGCTCGTCGGCAATGGCAAAATGTTTGAGATGACCGATCAAAGCAAGCGGGATTTATGTTTACAGAAGCACGAGCCCCAACGCGACGCTTCACGAGATTAGATGCAAGTGGCTAAACTACGTAAACAGCTGTTTTAATTGCGAAATTAGTTTTAAACGACCGAAAGAAAGAGATTTACAGGTAACCTAAAGATAAAGAGACTGAGAAAAGAAGAATGAGAGAAGATGGAGATGAGAAATGAGAGCAGAGGGATAGCCTATACTGTGCCCAGATTGAGAATAACTTTATTACAATAGATTCCTATTTAACACAGACATACATATGTTCTTTGCCAATGATGATCATCAGTGTAAAAATAAGCTCAATTTAACAACGCAAGCACCTATATAATATATTGCCATTGCTATTGTATAAATATATATATTTGTGTACCTCCAATGTGTTTATATTTCCCCAGTATCAGCGCTGGGACTTTTCACTGTTTGTATTACTTCACTTATCTGGGTGAGCATATGCCCCCAAACCCCCAAGATCACTTTTCGGACCTTAAACCCTGTATACGGCTATTGCACTGAATAGAAATTTATATATTTTTAAAATACAATGAATAACAAGGCTGTACAGAACACTGCACTATTGCAGACTTATATGCTGAGTTTTCAATTACATTATTTTAATATAGTCAGACGGGAACTAAAGTGGGCCGGTCTAAGGCATGAAACTCCAGGGCTGAAAATGAGTCCCACTCTGGCTCTGACAGCTATCCACGTCTTGTAAAAGTCGATGATGCCTAAAAACTAGTCTCTGTGTCTGCAGGAAGCACATTTTCATAAAACATAATGCTTTGGGACCGAGATAATTCTTTGCTGTTTTCACACAACAGTCAACAGAAGACAAATAAATGGTCATAAGACACTGAAACATACCCAGCATGCTCTTTGTATCTCTTTACAAGAATAATACCAATGTTAAGTATACTTCCCAGACATGGCTGCCAGTTGTTGTTTTTTACTTACTTTCCCAGGAGTGTTTGTCACAACATGTAATAAACAGCCTTGTGAAATTAGATTGTATGTAAATAATAACAAAAATTATATTAATAAATGTGGTTAAAATGGAAGAGATTTTTTTCTCTCCATTCCATTCTGTCCACATTCTGGGATAGGCTCATGCATGAAATACTGTGTGTTTGAAGGGAAATGATTTGCTAGTTCAGATGTATCATGTAACTATTTATCATCTTTCATCTTACCGGAATATGTCACCCAAAAATAAACGTGAAAACTGAATCATTTACTCATGTCCAAACCCATTTACTGTTATTTTATTCTGTGGAACACAAAAGGAGATTTTATTTTCTTCTCTCCTCTCAGAGAGGTGCTGAAGACACAGCAGAGCTCCTTCACAAGCCCTCTTGGGATTTAGTGTAGGATTTGATTCTAATGCACTCAATGTGGATTTTAAAGAACCACAATTACAGCTCCAAAACTGCAAGCTGTTTCTCTCTTTTAAATTCAATTAAACAGAGTTTGTGCTCAGGGAACAAAAATAACATGTCTCTGAAGTGTGGAATTGTCTGTAAATGGTGGTTTGGTAAACAATGCTGCTGACACAGCCTGATTCAAGCCCATATTCTCAATAATCAAGCATGTTACTGTGGCAGAAAGTGATGCTCAGAATCACACTATATAACCATTATGTTATATAACCATTTCAAACTTCATGGAAACTTTTCAAGCTGTGTTTCAGGCCACTTTTGTGTTTTTTGTTCCACAAAGGAACTTGCCATCAAAAGCCCCCTTACTGATACCATTCATATACAAGCAAAGAGTGTGTGTTGTGATGCAGTTCTTAATGTGCTTGCTTGCTTTGTGCAGGATTCTTTGTTATTGATCAGTTTTTACCTTGTTTTCATCAGTAATTGGATTTTTAACAATCTCAGTTGGCAAACACACAACATGCATGTGTGTGGTCAAGATACCAAAGGTCAGCGTAACCTTTGGTCATTAACAGTGTTAACGTCTCGGTTACGTATGTAACCCTAGTTCCCTGATAGGGAACGAGACGCTGCGTCAAACGCTGTGGGAACGCCCCTGCGTTGTGCGTCATGAAGCACGTATGGAATCAGCCCAATGGAGAGACGGAACGTCATAGACGGGTGACGTCATCGACCAGGAAACTATAAAGCACCCCAAAAACACAAGCGCATCAGCTTCTGATAGGCCTGAAGGAGCGCTTAACGGGAATGCCGGGAGTATGGCAGAACGACGCAGCGTCTCGTTCCCTATCAGGGAACTAGGGTTACATACGTAACCGAGACGTTCCCTTTCAATGGAACTTTGAGCTGCGTCAAACGCTGTGGGAACGTGAATACCCACGTCGCCACAGGACCAAGTGACCGTCATGTGAGATCTAGCGCACAGCGGATGAGAGCACCTGCACGGTGAAGACCATCCAGTCGCATCACAAACCTCACTCAGGGAAACTCCTGACAATAAAGCTTTGGATGCAGCCATACTCCTAGTAGAGCGGGCTCGTACAGCCAAAGGTGAAGGCTGACCAGCCGACTCATAAGCAAGTGAGATAGCCTCGACCACCCACTTGCTCATTCTCTATTTAGACGCAGGACACCCTTTCCTGGGTGGCCCGAAACATACAAATAAATGTTCTGATTTCCTCCACAGGGCAGCTCTGTGGACATAAGCGTCTAATGCCCTCACTGGGCAGAGCAAATTAAGTTTCTCCTGGTCTGACGACAGAAATGGAGGAGGACAGAAAGCCTGCAGAACTGTAGGTCTAACAACATTAGTAGGGACCTTAGGAACATAACCTGGCCTAGGGTATAGAAAAGCCTTAACCATACCAGGCGAAAATTCCAGGCACGAACTGCTGGCCTCAGACTCAAAGTGCCACGAAGGAAATGAGTTATAAGCGGGTGTCTCCCAAGAGAAACTCCACTGAAAGGGACATGGTAAGCAGCCAGTGCCGCCACATACACCTGTAGTGTGGAGGGGGATAACCCTGTGGAGAAACGCTCCTGCAGGAATTCCAGCACTGCACCCACTGGGCAGTTAACTGGGTCCTACAGGTGTTCTCCATACCAAGAAGTGAAAAGTTTTCACTTCAAAGGCATATAGCTTCCTCGTGGATGGAGCTCTGGAGTGAAGGATGGTCTCAACAACCTCGGTTGAGAGACTGGAATCTAAGAGCTGGGCCCCCTCAGAGGCCAAGCCCACAGTTTCCATAACTCTGGGCGGGGGTGAAATATCATGCCGCCCGCCTGAGAGAGTAGATCCCTCCTGACCGGGAGCTCCAAAGGAGAGCCGTCCAGGAGAGAAACCAGGTCCGCAAACCATACTCGGGCCGGCCAGAACGGGGCTACAAATAGTAGGCTGACCCCGTCCCGGCGAACCCTCTCCAGAACTCCTGGTAGCAGAGCATTCGGGGGAAAAGCGTACAGACGTGACCTCGGCCACGGCTGCACCATAGCGTCCAACCCCAGAGGGGCTGGATGACTGATGGAGAACCACAGACGACAGTGCGATATCTCCTTGGAAGCGAATAGGTCCGCCTCGGCGCGACCGAAACTCAACCAAAGGAGCTCCACCACCTCGGGGGTGGAGTCTCCATTCCCCCGGCCTCGGCCCCTGCCTCGACAGAGAGTCCGCTACCACATTCAAATACCCAGGAAGATACATTGCTCTCAGTGATAGTAACTTTCCTAGGGACCACAGGAGGACCTGACGGGCCAACTTGTAAAGCCGGCGAGACCGCAGGCTCCCCTGACGATTTATATAAGAGACCACCGATGTGTTGTCTGACTGAACTAGCACATGATGACCTCTCAGGTCTGCTAGGAAGTGTTTCAGAGCCTGAAACACTGCCAACATCTCTAGACAATTTATATGCCATGATAGATGATGGTCCTGCCACAGACCTTGGGCTGGACGACCACTCATGACCGCCCCCCACCCTGTGAGGGAAGCATCCGTCGTTAGCTTTACGCGACAACAAAGAGCCCCCAGCACAGGATCTTTGGATAGGAACCAAGTTTTTTTTCACAAGACCAGAGCACGAAGGCAGCGCCGCGTGACTTTGATCGTGCGGAGTGGATTTCCCCTCGGGGAGAATCCCTTGGTCCTGAGCCACCACCGCAGCGGTCTCATGTACAACAGGCCAAGGTATAACGTTGGACACTTTTGCCATCAAACCCAACAGTTTCTGAAACTGCTTTACAGTGAGTAGCTGGCCTAGCTTTACTGTTTCAAGGCTGAAGAATCGAAGCGATGCGGGTGACCTAATCCCAAACAACGCCCAGAAAAGTGGTCTCCAGGGAAGGAGATAAACACTTTTCTTCGCGTTCAGCCTCAACCCCAACTTCCTGATATGCGCGAGGACGACATCTCGATGTCGAACCGCCATCTGCTCCGTAAAGTACGGGGAGATAGCTAAACCGAACGGAAGAACCCTATATTAGAATGCCTCGCCCCCGAAGGCAAACCTCAGGAACTTCCTGTGTTGTGGAAGTATGGAAATGTGGAAGTAAGCGTCCTTTAGATCTATCGTGACAAACCAGCCCTCGGACCTGATTTGTGACACGACCTGCTTGATAGTGAGCATCTTGAATTGAGCTTCCCTACCGAGCGATTTTATAGGCGCAAATCTAAAATTGGACGCAACCCCAGATCCTACTTTGGAACAATGAAATATTGGCTGTAATAACCTAGCTCCAAACTGGGAGGAGGAACCCGTTCTATAGCCCCCTTTTGAATGAGCGTTTTCACCTCTTGTTCCATTACCAGAGCCTGCTCGGGGCCCACACTATGGGCAGAACCCCTCTGAGTTTCGGTGGACGACACCTAAATTGGATCGCATAACCTCTTACTACTGTCAGCAGGACCCACTGAGATATTCTTGGAAGGCTTTTCCACTCTGCCAAACAAATTCTACTAAGGGTACCAGTCTCTCGAGACTGGTCTCTGGTGTAATTTGAGCAGCAAACACAGCGCCCTGTAACGGCGCACCGGCAGGGAACAACTGGTTTGACCGCTCTGAGACCCTCCTCAGAGGGAGCGAGCGTCCCTCGGGAAAGCACTCGCTGGGACAGTCTACGCCCCGGCATGAAGGCGGGGTTGGCAGAACGGGCCCCTGAGGGCACCGAGGAAGAATGGGCACCGTAAAAAGAGGTGAACACCTTTCTCCCTCGATGGGGACCACCCTCAGTGTCAGAGACGGCGAGCGTCCCTCGGGAAAGCGCTCGCCGGGACCGTCTGCGCCCCGGCATGAAGGCGGGGTTGGCAGAACGGGCCCCTGAGGGCACCGAGGAAGAATGGGCACCGTAAAAAGAGGTGAACACCTTTCTCCCTCGATGGGGACCACCCTCAGTGTCAGAGGCGGCGAGCATCCCTCGGGAAAGCGCTCGCCGGCACTGTCTGCGCCCCGGCATGAAGGCGGGGTCGGCAGAACGGGCCCCTGAGGGCACCGAGGAAGAATGGGCACCGTAAAAAGAGGTGAACACCTTTCTCCCTCGGTGGGGACTTCTGTCTTCAAAACAGTTCTATTGCTTTTTTTATTTTATATATATATTAGGGCCGGGACTTTAACGCGTTAATTAAGATTAATTAACTACAGGGTTTAACGCGTTAATTAATTACACAAAAAAATATTTTTAATCGCACTTATTTTTGCATCGCGGAACGTTTCTCACTGGGTGAGTTTCGGCGGACCGATTATACTGGCGCACCAACTAGCGTTCATGACGAAGAAGCTGACGAGATCGCTTTGGTTGGCCGGTGGATGGGAAATTTTGTTACAAAAACGAACGGGTGGAAGCGTCGATAAGAGCATGGTTGTGTTCAAGCTATGCAACAAGGAATTCACTATTGCTATTAGTGTAGTGTAGCAATATGCTATTGCTACACTTAATGGCAAAAAACACTGGTCTGCTGGACTTAGTTAAACAAAAATAAACAATATTTTGTTGCTTAAGCTTATGTATTCAGTCATTATTCAATGGTATGCTAAAAATCCATGTGAAAAAAATTACTTTTCACTGTTCTCAGGTCAAATATTTATGCAATTAAAATGCGATTAATTTCGATTAATTAATTACAAAGCCTCTAATTAATTAGATTAATTTTTTTAATCGAGTCCCGGCCCTAATATATATATATATATATATATATATATATATATATATATATATATATATATATATATATATATATAACATTATATTTATTTTTCAAAAAGCTTTGGCTGAGAGTGCCGCATCTGGTCCCACTGTCCAGCAGGGGGAGCGCGAGACGCGATACTCTGCTTTGCTGCGCCTATGCGATGAGCTCGTGGACGGCCGGGGCTGCTCCCGCCCAGCAGCCCCGTGGACGTGAACTTTTAATGGAAGAAACCTTTTAGAAAGCTGCTGCCTGCTTCTTTTCTTCCTGAAATTATCAATGACAGTATTAACTAAGTCACTGAATAACCCCGCAGGGGAGAGAGGATCATCTAAAAGAAAGCTTTCTCTTTCTGTTTCATGTTGGAAAAAAATAAATAAAAATCATTTTACCACAAAAAAGCAGCCTGACGCAGTTCTCGAACCACGTCAGTACTGCCTCCTCACTCACGCTTACGTCCTTTAGCAAATCAGCCTGGTATGCCTGCAATATAGACATTGTATGCAGACACGACGCAGCCTGACCTGCCGCCAAATACACTTTACAAAGCCGAAATATTTCATAATGGCTTGGAAGGTAATGCCGGTGCTTTAAATGACAATGCAGCCTCGGAAGAGAGATAGCTCGCAAGCGTCTCTTCTACCCGCGGCAAAGCGCCGTCTTTTCTTTTAAAAAACCTAGCCCCCGCTAAATCTGAATATGTGAATGATTGGGGGCTAAAATTATATCAGAAGCATGCTTCTTCCATAATCTCGACACCTCAGTATGGTGATCATGAAAAAACGGCAAGCACCGGCATGGAGGTTGCACACGGGAAGGGAGAAATCTTTCATCTAACTTAGATTTAATAACAGACTCCTGCCTAGCCACTGGCCACTCAATGCTTAGTTTTAATACAGCTTGAGTGAGAACCTCCATGAGCTCTTCGCTTTCGGGAGTGTTAGGTGGCGAGTCCTCCACATCTCCCTCGTCAATACTGCTATTTTTATCTCCTAGTTTTTATAACTAACGTTAGATAGTTGCAGTACTGGTGCCTCAGCCCGGGCGGAAGAAACCGCAGAGCGTGCTTCCAAACCGGGCTGAGACACTGGATCTAACAGGTAAAGGCAGAGATAAGGCAGAGCCCGTCTCTAACCCCGCTGAAAGATCCATTTGCGATCCCCACGATAAGCATCGCCGCTCAGCCTCGGCAGAAGCGGGACTCGAACCGCAGGGAGCGCGCACCGACCACTCTCCTCAAAGAGCGCCCGGCGGGAGCGGAGCGTCCATAAAGGCAGACGCTCGCAATGCTCGCAGCCAGCTCCCTCGAGAGCTGACTGGGCATGCTGCACTCCCAAACAAACAACACAAAGAACGTGTGTATCCCCGCCCGTTAGATAGCGCGAGCAGGGAGGAACACACTTCTTAAATGCCGTTCACTCGCCATAGTCTCTCATACAAAATTGTTTGTGTGGTGTGATAACTCCTGCCTAGCAAATACTAAAGACAGACACAGTGTTTACAATCAGACAGATTCACATATAGCGCGACTGAAAGCACAGAAGCTGATGCGCTTGTGTTTTTGGGGTGCTTTATAGTTTCCTGGTCGATGACGTCACCCGCCTATGACGTTCCGTCTCTCCATTGGGCTGATTCCATACGTGCTTCATGACGCACAACGCAGGGGCATTCCCACAGCGTTTGACGCAGCTCGAAGTTCCCTTGAAAGGGAACAATGTGTTAAACAGCACTGAGAACACCCTAACAACTGCATAGTAATGTGATGATAACCTAGAACTACAGTAGCAAGACCCTGGTAATCAATCAGAACAACAAAGTAAACACCTACCCAGCAGTAAAATCCAGCGTTGCTACTCACCAGCATAATATACTGTATGTTATACATAATATATACCTAATATACTGGATGCTGGGATCCTGGTTGTTGGTTTGCAGGTCCCCAACATGGGATTCTGGTTGCTGATTTGCAGGTCCCCAACATGGGATGCTGGTTGATGGTTTGCAGGTCCCCAACATGGGATGCTGGTTGATGGTTTGCAGGTCCCCAACATGGGATTCTGGTTGTTGGTTTGCAGGTCCCCAACATGGGATGCCGGTTGATGATTTGCTGATCCCCAACATGGGATGCTGGTTGATGGTTTGCTGGTCCCCAACATGAGATTCTGATTGCTGGTTTGCTGGTCCCCAACATGAGATTCTGATTGCTGGTTTGCAGGTCCCCAACATGGGATTCTGGTTGCTGGTTTGTAGGTCCCCAACATGGGATGCTGGTTGATGATTTGCTGATCCCCAACATGGGATGCTGGTTGATGGTTTGCTGGTCCCCAACATGAGATTTTGATTGCTGGTTTGCAGGTCCCCAACATGGGATGCCGGTTGATGATTTGCTGATCCCCAACATGGGATGCTGGTTGATGGTTTGAATAAAAATGGTATTACAGTATGATGAAATATTTTGAAAACATGCGATTCAAAATATGCACACTTTTGGACTAAGAGCCTTAACGGATGCTGTTGAAGCTATGTAAACACAAATAAACCAGAGCAGACGTGAGAGAATTCATAAGTGTCCTGATATTATATTCAATACAGACTGATTATTTTGCACTCCCGACATAAATTAAGAAATGAATGTCAATGCAACCTAGTTTTATCATAAACAGTGGTCAAATATCGAACCTGGAGTCTTTAATCTTTCTAGTGATACTCAGTTTGTCCTGAACAAGTAACAGTGTGATGTTTTAAAGTGCAGTGAATGTTGAACAACACTAATCTAGGGCCGCCAGCGATCTTTGAACATAAAGGAGTAAAACTTATAGCTTTAAACTGCAGAGAATTGATTGCACGGGTATCTTTTTGGAGCTTTGAGTGTTTCATATAAATTTGCAGCCTGTAGTTGGACAGCAGTACCAACAGGATGGGGGTGAAAAGGGCCCCAGGGCTCAGCCCTATTTATGTACCGTCATGGTACTTGATGCTAATAAAACTCTTCACCATAGCTACTCTCAGCACGTCAGAGCAGCCCTGCTGTTTATGGAGCGAAAAAGCAAATCTGCTGATAAAAGTCTGATAAAAGTCATAGGGTGTCAAAAATATCAGTACAGAAAAACATGTTTACTCTGGAAGGATGTTTCTTACATAAGAGCTGCTCCGTGTCTTCCTTCTGTTGTGTAAGCCGTCCCCTCAGAATAGTGCTTCTCTTGAAGTAATTAGGAGGTTCACATTATCTGGGTCCACCCTGAGACCCCTGGATGACCAGCGGCTCCCCTCCCCCCAGCCGGCTGACCTCCGCTGGTTCTGATTCCTCCCCAGACCACCACGGGGGTCTAAGCATTATAGCCGTCCTGAAGTGATGTTTAAAGACCTGGCAGAGTAACTCAGCGGCACCGATTGATTTTGGATTTATCTGTGGATGAATATGTAGCCGACCCGTAAACACCATCCATCACCATCGGCATCTGCTTCAACAACACCCGAGTTCTGTGATACACAAAGACAAACTCACAAACTAAACAGGAGTAAATATACGCGAAAATAATCCATTGCTCAGGATAAAATCACTGCGGAAACATAGTTCTTTATAGTTCATGCCAAGGGCTCAAGGTTACACTCTATATAGAACCCTAGGGTTCTTGACTCAATTTTAAAGAACCTTTAATACCAAAAAGTTTCTATATAAGGAGAAATGTCTTAAATGATTGGATGATATTTTTGTGGTTAACATGTTATATATATCACTTTTTTAGTGATATTATATGTTTATGAGCTGCTTAATTCAGAAAATTTAATTAAAATTAAAAATGTATTAATGAAAACTAAATCCATAAAATGATCACATGATGGAAACCTTTAAAGTTCTAAATAGAACCTTTTCTTCTAGGAGTGTTGCCTAGTTGATGCTGAAGCTTAACCAATCGGTGTGTTCAAATTGAAGCAGTGCTGCGCAGACCGAACGGTGTATGACATCAAAGTACCGTGAGAGCGATTAGAGCGCAGACGGCTCTGTATGCTTTTGAATAGCTCTCGGGTACTTTGATGTCATACACCGATCGGTCTGTGCAGCACCGCTTCAAGTCGAACACACCTATTATTACCCATTAACCGCCATTTATAAGTAGTATTTACGCTGTTCTTGGAACAGTCAGCAAGAAGACCAATGAAGGTCAATGGAGGAGATACCTCAGTGCACTAAATTAGCAGTTAATACATTTAATGCCTGGGTGCAAATATTTAACATGTTTGCTACGACATAATCGTTTGACAGAACATTTTCGTTTGGCTTTACTACACAAAATTGCTGTTTTATAAGTGTCAAAGGTAGCATGAGTTAATCCAAAAGATGAGAGATGCGTGACGCAGAATGACTTTAATAAACACAAGGTGCACTTATTAAAGGGTTAGTTCACCCAAAAATGAAAATTAAGTCATTAATTACTCACCCCCATGCTGTACCAACCCCGTAAGGCCTTCGTTCGTCTTCGGAACACAAATGAAGATATTTTTAATTAAATGTGACAGCTGGATCACTCCTCCATAGGCTCCCTAAGGGAATGAATCCTGACGTCCATCAACTATAAGTTTATCAAGCGACGAGAATACTTTTTGTGCGGAAATAAAACAAAAATAACGACTTTATTCGACTATTCCTTTTCTTCCTTGTAGGCCTGAAACGAGACTTCAAGAGATTTCCACGACGCATGCGCGAGAATTGCGATCTCTTTCAACTACTTCAGTTAAGTTCTCGCGCGTGCGCGTCGTGGAAATCTCTTGAAGTCTCGTTTCAGGCCTACAAGGAAGAAAAGGAATAGTCGAATAAAGTCGTTATTTTTGTTTTATTTACGCACAAAAAGTATTCTCGTCGCTTGATAAACTTATAGTTGAGCCACTGTTGTGACATGGAATATACAAACATTTTTTTCATTGACTTTCTGGGACGTCAGGATTCATTCCCTTAGGGAGCCTATGGAGGAGTGATCCAGCTGTCACATTTAATCAAAAATATCTTCATTTGTGTTCCGAAGACGAACGAAGGTCTTACGGGGTTGGTACAGCATGGGGGTGAGTAATTAATGACTTAATTTTCATTTTTGGGTGAACTAACCCTTTAACAAACCAGAGATGTCAACGTGGAACACAGACCTGAAGAAACAGAGGGGTTATATACACAGAGGAGGATAATCAAAGAAACAGGGAACAGGTGTGTAGTTAATTAGAAACCAGGGGTCAGTTGCATAAACATAGGCCGTTTATCAATATGCGCTCTTGTCTGTAGGCCTACTTGTGTTCTTGTGGACTTGTGAAACGTCATCAGTCACTGCCCAAGTACTGTTCCAATTCAAAGTTCACATCTTGCCAAGTCCAGTTCAAATCCCTGGATGTGTTCTTGATCCGCCCCGTTTACCGAGGATGCATCGAGAGGTGACTTGTGTGGACTTGAGACAGCCAGGTATCCCAGAATGCATCTCGCACCAACCAGCAAGCGTCAATAGCAGAGGAGAAAACCCACGTAATATCAAAATACTACTGTTATTGTGTCTGAAATGTAATTTTAAGAGTGTTTCAGGCGAGAATGTGGTTGTTTAAAGCTCAAATCTGTGGTTTATTTATAAAGATAGCGCCTATTTGAAAAATGTATCTGACGTTTTCGGAGTTGTGACATCCAGGCGTTCACCGCGGGTGTTCAACGCTCATCAACCCCGAACAGCTTTTCCTCGGCTAGTGCTTCTGACGTTTGCCGCTGGCTCTGATGTCTCTAGTCTAGTGGATAAACTTGACGTATAATTCGTCTTGTGCATAAGTAGATCTTTGGTCTAATTAAACTGTTTGTTCCTTGGCAAAAAATCGTTTTGGCTGAGGGCAAAGTGAAGTTTCATAACTTTATATATTTAGGCTATTTAACTTTAACTTTGAAGCCTATTAGAGAGCTTACTTATGTTTGAATTGTTTGCCTTATTTATCATTGTAGATATTATTGATCATTAAAACTGACATTTAACAAAAAGAGACAGGGTTGTGTAATTGTATTTGTATATACTTTAACATATATATATATATATATATATATTAATATAAATATTTTTATTTTTTATATATTTATTTTAACATTCTCTTCACTATATGTACAATAAAATAAAATGACACAACCCTGTCTCTGTTTGTTAAATGTCAATAAAAATCAATAATATTTCATATTTTTAAAATGAAAACAAAAAGATCATGTTCATGTTGTTATAAATATATGCAGTGAAGATAATGTACGCGTTGCCTGAACCACATGGCCATAGGCTATGTTTAAGATTTTTAAATGAAAAGAGGCAGGGTGGTATTTTATAACATATTTTGTATTATTGTTGACGAAAAGAGGCAGAGTTGTAGCATATTTCGTTTTATTGTTGCCTAAAATATACATAAAGAGATAACCGGAGTAGCCAGAGCGAGCTGAGTGACGCGATCAAGAACGCTCTGTTCCATTTGCAGAATACCTGGACTCGCGTCCTCTCGTCCTCGGGAGTTCGTTCTCCTGAGTCGAACTACAAGTCCGAACTACCAAGGACGCAAGTCCGAAGTTTGCGTACTTGGTATTGAGAAACGGCCTATGCCATTATGTTAAGACTGTGTATGTAGTATGACCAACTAGCAGTTAGTTAAGGGGCATTCAGTCTTTCTTTTTGGTTTCAAATTAGACCAGTCTACATTTTTTTGTAACTTACTTGAAAAAGTTATGACTAACTTATAAGACTAGTCTTAGCAGTTTATGCAACTAATAAATGACCATAACTCGGGCAATGACAAAAACAATGAAAACTAAAGACTAAAACTAACAAGACAGAGAACTAAACATGACTATAACAATTAGCAGAGTACCAAGTTATCCCTGAGCCCATATGCAAAAATACTTTTTACGGGCCTTACTTAAGTGGGTCAAAAACACTACAGTGCTACACTAATAACATTTATAAATGTATTCTGTAATACATTTTCACTTAATTACAAATAACAAGCAATTACGTGTTTAAAATTATTCAGTTCAAACTTTTTTTTTGGAATATATTTTTTCCATAAGTTTTTGGTTACACTTTATTTCGATAGTCCACTTTAGACATTCTACTAACTATAAGTAACTTTTCAACTAAATGTCAACTAACTCTCATTAGAGTATTAGTAGGCTGTAGTAGATTGTCAATAGACTGTTAGGTGTTATGGTTCGGGTTGGGGGAATAAGTTGACTTGTTGTTGCCAAATTACTTATAGTCAGTAGAATGTCTGTTGGGGGACCAACAAAATAAAGTGCAAATATTAAACAGACAGTCTACTAATCCTCTAATGACAGTTAATTGACATGTAGCTGCAAAGTTACTTATAGTTAGTAGAATGTCTAAAGTGGACTATCGAAATAAAGTGTAACCAAGTTGTTTTTTTTAAGTATGCTAAAGTGTACTTTTTTGGCAATGGTTAACTCATGGGTAGCAGGGCAAACCACAGCTAGGTACACCACGTTCTGCTTCCCCGACACTTTTTTTGTGAGTAAATTGTGAGATCTTGTTTAAGTGTTGTGATGGAGAGATGTGTGTGTGTTTGTGGGTTTGTCAGGATGTATATGTTCCTGACATGCATGACTGTGCAAATGTTCCAGTTAATCTCAACACTCCTGCACACGTTCACTCACTTCTGCCAGACTTATATTTAGACCGCTACATGTAAGCACATACTCTAAGAAAAGCCCATAAAAGTAGAGCCCAAGGTACTGTTAATGTGAAGGAATTTTCCCAGTCGGTCTTTCACAGGTATTTTACCCATATTTTGAACTACACATTGCATTGTGTTTGTTGTGTTTTAGGGTGAAAGGAAATGTCCGTAAACTAAACAGATAATGTCAGTGCAGAAAATTACTTTTTCCATTTTCTATGGATTTTTTTTTTCTTACAGCGCATACAGTACGACAGAAAACACCTCTACCGGTAAAACACTAAAATGCAATACATTTAAATAAATAATAAAAAATATACAAATATCTAACTCATCAAATACAAAAGTAATATATCTCTTGAACATTGGTGTTGCTTCAAGATTTGACATTGGACAAGAGGTGACCAAACAAAAAGCAAAATTATGTATAGTACAAAGTAATAAAAAATGTAAGACATGCATTATTATTACCATGAACCACATAATCAATCATTATTAACATGTCATATGACAGAGTTGGAGTGTTTGGTAAAATCTGTCTAAACATCAGGATTTTGATAGTTTATTGCAGCAGCCAATATATTCACTGCATAAAACAAATTGTGGTTGACGCAAACCATGTTTGTTCTCATTGACATAATGTACCGGTGTATGATTGGGTTTTACTATCTTCCTCTGCACTCCATTCAGTATAAAGAGGAAAAAGAGGCCAACTACAACAAATCTAAAAGATTCTCATTGCCCTCCAAAAGAAATGTGGTAATATCCAACAGTTTAAAGCTCATTTGAGGCAATTGGTCATCCTGCTGTTTTACTGTAAGACAGACTCCAGACCATTCACCTGAGGACTGGGCCATTCCACATCAGAGATGAAAACCGAATCAAGAGTATCACACAGTATATGTGTCATTGTCCATGGACCGCACACACACTACTATTTCAAAACACTGAAATCTTCCGAGAATAGGCGTTACTTATTATTGTAAGACATTTTAATCGATTTTTTATTAAGAGAGACACTTGAGACACATCTTACAGATGATTAATGGGATGGATGTTCTGTGATGCGTAATGGGCATCCGTTTTCCATGAGCATGTGCTCATTTGATCTGACATAGGGAAGATGTGTATGCCAAGAGACAATGTGTGAATTACACTCATTTGTCTTGAATTGGAAAACACTCAAGTTTTATAGCATGTCACAGCTTTGTTGGTGGTCTCCGCTCAGGACAAAAAATAAGCAGAGAAAAGTCTTAGTTCCTGTGTGAGCACAAATCTCATTAAACAAGGATGGAGTAATCATCTGCATTCATAGTGAAAGTGAATTGAGACAGATAAAGTACTTATGTTTCACAGGGGAAAGCATGACTCTGCATTTGTCTGCATGAGTCTTGGTATTTTCTGAGATTTTACAACTGGTCAGTAAATAATTGCAATAACTGTCAGATTCGGTCAAATAGTTCAGAGTTGGTTAAGATGAGTCTGTGGGTAAACATTGTCACAGTTAAAGCAGATATCTGTCATCATTTACTCAGTTCATACCTGTATGACTTCTCATAGTCCCCTTCCTTGAAGAAAACGTATGGAAAAGCCAGCACATCTTACTCACACTCACAAACGCGGTGGAGTGTGGTTTGTGTGTAATGTGGGAGGATGTAATTTGAGCTAGTCTGTCTGAATCTCTTCAGCCCTGTCTTATAAACGTCTTTCCCCCGCAAATCAGTGTTTTGCTGGAAGCTAAACCCCATTATTTTACAGCCTGAAAAATCTTCATGACAGATTTGTCCCTCTAAACATAGAGGCACAAGTTGACACATGGGAAAGTGCAGGATGAGTGTGAATATATCTGAGTAGTTATGTTTTTAGTCAATGTGTAGTTGTGCAAATGCTTGTTTTCTATACAAATTGGTTTCCAACTGGCTTAGATTAGAAAAAAAGTGAATTGTATCCTTTAAACTAAAATTCTAATCTGTGGTAATTTTATACAATATGTAACTTTTTTTTAATAGTTTTGTGCCATAATAGTATAAATTTTGTTTAAATTTTGCCAGGAAAGCTTTTAATATGCTGTTTCATGGAAGCTTTCCCATAAAGTGACAACTTGCAAACACAAAAAAGCTGTTCAGTTTTTAGATCTAAAACCCAGAAGAGAATCAGGTTTTCTAAGGAATTTAACATGGGATTTTAAAATGACCGTTTTTAATATGTGAGGGCCCTATTTTAACGATCTGAAACGCAAGTGTCAAAGCGCAAAGCGCAAGTAACTTTGTGGGCGGATCCTGGCGCTGTTGCTATTTCCCCGGCAGGATAAATGACTCTTGCGCCCGACGCAAGTTTAAAAGGGGTTGGTCTGAAGTAGCTTCATTATTCATAGGTGTGGTTTGGGCGTAACGGAAACAAACCAATAAGAGCGTCATATCACATTCCCTTTAAGAGGATGATGAACGAGGTGCGCTTGTTCCATGGCGTAATCCTATTATAACGGCGCATTGACCAGCGCGCTTCAGAATCGGTTCACAGCCGAGGAGATCGATGTTCTCGTCAGGGCCGTAAAAGAAAGAGAAGTGACATTGGGGATGGGACAAACCCACCCAAATTAGCTTCGGTAAAACATGCATATAATAATTTGGGTAAATGTTTAAGCTTTATGCCTATTTTTCCCATCGTCATGGACACAACAATGATTTCCCTCGTGTTTAAATATTTTTCCTTATAATAATGTATAATTTGCAAAAAGTAAAATGCATCTGTGTAGATGAGAGTATCATCCACAGTGTATGCGCGTTGTTCACACTCTGTATTATGGCCAAGCATGCGCGCTTAAAATAGCATCTAAATGTAAATTGTTTTCTGGAACTGCAAAATAGCATGAGGGAAAGTTTGCGCCGGAACACGCCTCCTCTTTGCGCTGAACCGCCCCGGGGAGCGCAAGTGTATTTCTAATTTAACCGACGTGTGTCTGTGGAGGGAAAAGTCCGCTTTGCGCAGGTGCAAATAGGAATGATACATGCGTCAGTGTACAAAGTCATTTGCGCCGGGTGCAAGATAAGGCCCAAAGTCTGTGCTTTAGGCCTCTTGCATGTCAAACGTGAAGGTAATTCAAGGCGATGGCAGGAGAAACCAAGGCGGTAATGTTGATGGGAGGAGCCAGAGCACAGCCAAGACAATGGCCCAGGTGGTGTCAAGGGAGGGAGGACCCATGGTGGAGGCTTGGTTGTCGACACCAGGGGGAGGAGTGACGGAGATGTAACCAATGGAAGTGGAGCCCTGGGTGCAGGCGGAGAGCTGATGGGACCGGGCAACATAGATGGTCTTGGAGACTGAGTTACAGTAAGGAGCATACAAGGTGAAGCTACGGAAGTCCATTGAAAAGGTAGAACGACGTTTGACCAAGGTGTAGCTGTAAGGATGACGGTATCTGGTGGAGCCTAGCTAGGAGCCAAGGTTGAGCCAACAGGTCAGCAGGCCGAGGTGGAGTGAATGTATCAGCGGCTGGAGGTGAAGCTGGGGGATCCTCTTTACTGGGCAGAGCTGGAGACCGGAAGAGCCGAGGTTAATCCACGGAGAGGTGTCAGATGAGGAGCCTAGCCGCTGAAGGGAACCAGCGGAGGTGGGTTTGAGGAACTGGCTTTTATAGGAACAGGAGGCTGGCTCAGGTTGGCTCAGTCCTTCTCTCTGGCATCTGCGGTGGGCTCTGGTGTCGTGTCCGTGCAGCGGGGAGATGGCTGGCTGGTTCAGAGTGGGGCTGGTGATGTCCTCCGCTGGGCAGATGGTGAAAGCCGATTTATTATTCACAAGCACCCACTCCACAAAAGCGGCTAAATTCCCCCGAGGACCGAACACGGGCAAGCCTTGGACCACTCGTTGATGCTGGCGAGATCTGAGCCACACAGTGGGTGGTCAGAAAAGGTGGTGAGCTACGCCAGGTCTTGGAATTTGATGTTATATTTCTCCATAATTTTTAATTCTATTATGCGGTTTGCAATGCTTCATGGGATTTTAGTTATTTCCCTCGCTAAAGTCGCTAAGTCTTATACCTTTGTATTTTTCTCAGATTTTCAAATACTTTTTTTGTTTCAAATGAAAGTTCATACTGTTGTGGTTCACATCGTAGCTGGTTGCATGGTTCATTGCTTGTAACACTTTAACAAAGACTTTTTTGAAATCCCTATGGGAAAAATGAATGGAAAAAATACTTCCGGAACCAGTGCTGTTAAAAAAGTGATCAGGCACTGTGGCACTCTGTTCCATTTTGATTAAATGTTGTTTAGACATGCTGATCTTGCCAGATTGAGTTTTGAGAAACTGTCAGAGCTCATCTCAGGGCTTATTAGGGGAAGTGGGAGTCTGTGTTTAGAGTGATGTCATTGAAGTTCACCCTGAAGCCTCTGGAAAGTCATTAACTAACAATGAGCAATCTTAAGTGGATATACAACAACCGCGTGTTCCAAACCCCCATGGCGGCATATCTTTTTGAAGAAGTTTTGTAGATGTATTGTAGTTGTGAAGTGTTGTAGATGCGTTTTTACTTAAGAGTTTAGTTGCATCTCTATAGTAAAACAACATCACCAAAATAACAACCAAGAAGTAGATTTTTATGCAAAAGGTGGTTGAAATAATAATTGGAAGATGACAAATAAGATGCATTAAATAATAAAAACTTATTTTAAAAATGTATTCAACATCCGGGAACTAATACTAGGCACAATGACCACTTGAAAATTGTTAGTTCTACTTTGTTCAACTGTCAAGGTTTGCGATGTAATTTATGCCAGATTTCCGCAGTTTAACGTGATGCCACGGAGAGTTTATGATCCCGTATTTGTGGTGTGTTGGTCGATTGTAAGACCTGGACCGTGAGGCTGAATGTGTGCTGACTAATGAGGTAAATCAATTTAATGTGAGCCTTTCTGCTTTTGTGAATGCATGAAGACAAAGAGGCGGGCACATGAAGCCTTAAGACGTCTATGAGGTGTGAAAGAAAGTAAATAGAGAATGTGAGGGCTTTGTAAAGATGAGGGGGTGCTCTTGAGGTTGTGATTAGCAGCTCAGTGGGTTTTTGGGGCAGTCATAGAACCAGACCTCTATAGATGTGTGTGTTTTCACCAGACCACACCGGGCCACCCGCCACTGACAGGGTCAAAAGGGCAGGGGTCAGGGGAGGGCATGCCTGCTACAGCTAATTATATGACAGCCTATATCCTCCCCTCTGACCACAGACAGGGGAAGGGGATTATGGAAAATATGTAGGGAAGTTATGAGACCGCCCGATAGAGATATGCACCATGTCGGAAATGAAGAAAGAAAAAAGAAGTCCAATAAATACTCTCAGAATTCAGCAGATCTTTTGAAATATAAGCATATGTTGAGGTCAGGACAGGTTAGGCCAAAGTCTTATTTCACAGCAGAAGGGTTTTTTTCGCTGCAAAATAGTTAAGTAAAAATTACAAAACAAAACGTCTCGGTTACGGATGTAACCCTCGTTCCCTGAGTAGGGAACGGAGACGTTCCGTCGGATGACGACGAATGGGGGTTTCGCTTTGAAAGCCAATCGACTTCGAGTACTACAAAACGAGCCAATGGCAAAGAAATGCCATGGGTCTGCGGAATTTGCATAGCGTAACTCCGCCTCACCTCGTGGGTATTTAAGGAGCACGCTCATAGCAAATAGGCATGTTTTTCTCGCTGAGGAGCCAAGACTGAGCTCAGGCGATCCCCGCGGTACAGCGGAAAGTGGCAGGAAGACGGAACGTCTCCGTTCCCTACTCAGGGAACGAGGGTTACATCCGTAACCGAGACGTTCCCTTCCGTTGTCACTCCGAGTTCCGTCGGATGACGACGAATGGGGATACCAGTCTAATCACGCCACCTTCTCAGCTGTCTTCCAGTGCCCTGCGTAATCTGAGATCCCTGTCGTGAGATAGCACGGACGAAGGACTCCTATTAGCACAGGAATACCAAGGTACACTGGGGAGCATATCCCAAGGTCTTTAAGGGAAATATGCAATTACTGCCAACCCAGAGGGGGGGACTTAGAGAATACACATATGACCCAAGGGATGCATATGGGGAATCACTGGGGTGTCCAGCCGCAGGTGGAATATTTCAACCCCAGGGGTGGCAAGGTGGCTTGCCAAGGGAAAGACACATGCTAAAAGAGGCTTACAGTGGAATACACATGTGGGGGTAGCTCAGAGGAGGTACCATGCACACGGAAGGGACCTAGCCGACGCTCAGGCAAAAGACACTGGCGCCAGCATCAGGAGTGCTGGAGGAACTCAGGGCTTTCGGGGAAGCTCACCTGAGGAGAATATCGCACGTATCCAGTCCGTGGAGTGGAATGGCGAGCAAGCGAAGACACCTAACGGGTCCCATGTTAGCTTGAAAAAGACAGTACATGGGAGGAGACTGGCTCCACTCGGAGATTGTAAAATCTGGCGAATGTGTTAGGTGTTGCCCAGCCTGCAGCTCTGCAGATGTCTGTTAGCGAGGCGCCATGCGCTAAAGCCCAAGAGGATGCCACACTCCGGGTGGAGTGGGCGGTCACACCAAGGGGGCACGGTCGACCTTGCTGCTGGTATGCCAAAGCAATGGCGTCCACTATCCAGTGAGACAACCTTTGTTTGGAGAGAGCCTTTCCCTTCAGCTTCCCACCATAACAGACAAAGAGCTGGTCTGAGGTCCTGAAACACTGCGTTCTGTCTACATAGATGCGGAGAGCACGTACTGGACAGAGCAGTGCCAAGGCTGGGTCTGCCTCCTCCGGGGGCAGCGCTTGCAGGTTCACCACCTGGTCCCGAAAGGGAGTGGTAGGAACCTTGGGCACATATCCAGGCCGGGGTCTCAGGATCACGTGAGAGTCACCCGGCCCGAATTCCAAGCACGCTTCGTCAACGGAGAATGCGTGCAGGTCCCCTACCCTCTTGATGGAGGCCAACGCAGTCAGGAGCGCTGTCTTCATTGACAGGAAGTTAAGCTCGACTGACTGCAAAGGCTCAAAGGGAGCGCTGCGCAGGGCAGTTAAGACCACTGCGAGGTCCCAAGAGGGTACGAGAGGAGGGCGAGGAGGATTCAGTCTCCTCGCTCCCCTCAGGAACCTGATGATCAGGTCATGCTTCCCCATGGACTTACCTTCTATCGGGTCATGATGTGCGGCAATAGCGGCAACATAGACCTTGAGGGTGGAGGGAGACAGCCTTCGCTCCAATGCCTCTTGAATAAAGGAAAGCAGGACACTGACCGGACATCTCCGGGGGTCTTCTCGGTGAGAAGAGCACCAGTTGACGAAGAGGTTCCACTTCAACGCATAGACGTGTCTCGTGGACGACGCTCTAGCGGAAGTGATGGTAGCCACCACCGCTGGTGGTAGGGTACTCAAATCTGCCTCGTCCCGTCCAGGAGCCACACGTGGAGGTTCCAAAGATCAGGACGAGGGTGCCATAGGGTGCCCCGTCCCTGAGAAAGGAGGTCCTTCCTCAGAGGAATCGGCCAAGGAGGTGCTGTCGCGAGGAGTACAAGTTCGGGGAACCAGGTCCTGGCGGGCCAGTACGGCGCGACCAAAATGACCTGCTCCTCGTCCTCCCTGACCTTGCGCAGGGTCTGCGCGAGAAGGCTCACTGGGGGAAACGCATATTTGCGGCCCTGCGGCCAGCTGTGCGCCAGTGCATCCGTACCGAGCGTGCCCTCGGTCAGGGAATAATACTGGGCGCAATGGGTCGAGTCATGAGAGGCAAACAGATCTATCTGTGCGTCCCCGAACTGGTCCCAAATCAGCTGGACCGACTGGGGATGGAGTCGCCATTCTCCAGGGAGGGGCTGAAACCGTGAGAGCTCGTCGGCTGCACAGTTCAGGGCTCCGGGGATATAAATGGCACGAAGCGACCTCAGATGCTTCTGACTCCATAAGAGGAGGTGGCGGGCGAGTTGCGACATACGGCGGGAGCGCAGACCACCTTGACGGTTGATGTACGCTACGGTCGCGGTATTGTCTGAACAGACTAGTACATGCTGACCCCTGAGCACGGCTCGGAAGCGGCGCAAGGCGAGCTGTACACCCAGCAACTCGAGGCAATTGATGTGCCATAAGCGGTGGGGTCCTGTCCAGGAGCCCGTGGCAGCACGTCCATTGCACATGGCACCCCAGCCCATGGTAGAGGCATCTGTCGTTACAACAATATGCCGGGAAGCTCGTTCTAGGGGCACTCCGGCCCGTAGAAAACTGAGGTTCGACCACGGGGTGAAGGTCTGATGGCAGGTCGGAGTAACTGGTACTCGGAGAGTGCCGTGTTGCCATGCCCACCTCGGGACTCGGTCGCGAAGCCAAAGCTGAAGCGGTCTCATATGGAGTAATCCGAGCGGCGTTGCCACGGCTGCGGATGCCATATGCCCCAGGAGCCTCTGAAAAAGTTTCAGTGGAACCGCACTCTTGCCCTCGAACTGTGTCAGGCAAGTCAGCAGTGACTGCGCGCGCTCGCTCGTAAGCTGCGCGGACATGGCGACCGAGTCGATCTCCATACCGAGAAAAGAGATCCTCTGCACGGGGCAAAGTTTGCTCTTCTCCCAGTTGACCCGAAGGCCCAGACGGGCTACATGGCGGAGCACCAAATCCCTGTGTTCGCAAAGCTGATCTCGAGAATGAGCTAGGATTAGCCAGTCGTAGAGGTAGTTCAGAATGCGAACCCCGTGTTCCCGGAGGGGAACAAGGGCTGCCTCGACGACCTTCGTAAAGACGCGAGGAGACAGGGCTAGCCCGAATGGGAGAACTGCGTACTGATATGCCTGCCCCTCGAAAGCAAACCGCAGGAACGGTCTGTGTCGAGGGAGGATGGAGACATGAAAGTCGGCGTCCCTCAGGTCGATCGCTGCAAACCAATCCTGGTGCCGCACACATTCGAAAACGCGTTTGGCGGTGAGCATCTTGAACGGCAGCCTGTGAAGGGAGCGGTTCAGAACGCGTAGGTCCAGGATTGGCCGTAACCCACCGGTTTTCTTCGGGACAATGAAATACGGGCTGTAGAAGCCGGTCTTCATTTCGGCTGGAGGGACAGTCTCGATCGCACCCTTCGCCAGCAAGGTTGCAACCTCCGCTCTCATGATAGGGGCATTGCCACCGACCATAGTGGAGTGGACTCCCCTGAAGCGGGGAGGAGACCGCGCGAACTGAATCGCGTAGCCGAGCCTGATCGTTCGTGCGACCCAGCGGGACAGGTTGGGAAGCTCTAGCCAGGCTCCCAACGACTGAACCAGCGGGGTCATGCGAACTACAGACTTCCCGTCGGTGGGGCAGCGAGGCGGTATGGCTGACCCAGACGTGGACGGCATAGCGGCCCGGTGTGGGGGTGCAGCCATGGACCGCGTCCTGACAGAGCAGACCAGGGAAGGACGAACGTTCCACGGGGGTCTGCTCTGCCAGGGGTCTGGCGTCAGAGGAGGATGAGAGTGGTACGGTCCGGGGACGGCGCGCACTGTCATCCGGCTCTGGGACAGAGGAGGACGAGGGGTGCACGGCCCGGGGGCGGCGTACCGTGTCGTCCGAGAACTCTGTGTGCTCAGAAACGGGAGAGTCAGTTCTTTCTGAATAAGGATTCTTCCCCGGCCCTCCACCAGGGAAAGGAGTGGCCTTGCTACCAGCTCCTGGAAAGAACTGAGTCCCATCTCTGAGGAGCCCATCTCAAGAGTGCCGCTTAACCCAGCGTGTAGCGGGGGGCGGGGCTGGAGAGGGCTGTGGCGTCCCCCTGCGGCTTCCAGAGCCAGCCCGGGTGAACGGGCGGGGTGGGAGCCGCAGGAGGGCGCCTTCGGCGGTGGGCAGACTGAGGGATCAGCTCGGACGGCGGGGCCGTCGGGGCAGAATAAGCCACAGTCTGCTCGTGGGCGGTTGAGAACTGTTGGGCAAAGCCCTCAACCGCACCGCCGAAGAGGCCGACCTGGGATATGGGGGTGTCAAGCAGATGGGTCCGCCCGACATCCTGCACATCGGACAGATTCAGCCACAGAATGGTGTACATCACCTGACCCAGGGAATGTACGGCCACTTTCGTCGCTCGGAGAGCAAGGTCAGTGGCGGCGCGCAGCTCATTGAAGAGCCCTGGGTCAGTCCCGCCCTCGTGCATGTCCGTGAGCATCTGGGTCTGGTAGACCAGCAGAATGGCCATGGCATGCAGTGAGGCGGCTGCCTGTCCTGTAGCGCTATAGGAATTCGCCACAAGTGTAGACGAAAAACTACAGGCTTAGGACGGGTGCTTAGGATCGCGCCGAGAGGAAGCACTCTGAGGACACAGTAGCATCGCAACAGAGCGTTCAACCGGGGGACCCCAGTGTACCCATGGGCAGCGGCCCCATCGAGGGAAGGAAGGGCGAAGGAGATCAACGAGGGATCGCTGGAAAACATGGGGGTCTTCGAGGATTTCGAGATCTCCTAATGCACATCCGGGAAAAAAGGTATTGGAGTGGAAGCTGACAGGAGTCAGCGGCCACACCCAAAAACCAATCGCCCGGGAAAGCATGGCCGTCATCTCAGGATCTGACTCGACAAATGCCATATGCACACCCGAAAGTGGCAGCACTGTCAAATCTTCACTTCCTGAAAATTCTGGCCCACCCTGTGATGCTGCGATGGACAACAGATCCGATTCTGGAGCGTCAAGGGAAACCCGCGGGGCATCCGAAAATAGACCCGGGGAATCCCCTGAACACTCGCGGGTTGCGTCACTGAAGAGGGGGGGCGTGGTCCACGGACAAAGAGTCGCCGGATTTGTTCCACACACACACCCTCAGGTCACCCTGGCCACCAGCCGAAGTAGCACCTCACGTGGAGAGTGTTAGATCGGGGTGTGGATGAGGGGACTCTCTCTCTAACGAGATCATTGAGTCTCGACCGTAATGACGCGATGATCACGTTCCCGCGGGGAGAACGTGATTCATCCACAAACGCTGCTCTAGCGTGATGAAGCCCAAGCACGCAGAGCAGAGAATGTGCCCATCAAAATCGGAAATGAGTCGACCGCAACCAGAAATGCACGGGCGAGCCGTCTTTAAAAAGACGTGCCGCGTGCGAGCTCTTTTGTGAGAGGAGGAAGAAACTCCGCGATGTTGAAGCGAGCAGGGAGAAACACACTCATTGGCAGATCACTGCACAGATCAGCAGGCAATGTGAACTCGCTGCAGATCGCCGTCACACCAACACCGGAGAGAGTGGCTCGTCTCGTAGAGTGAAGTCAGAAATGGCTGTGGAGCGAAGAGATACTCTTGGCTCCGAAGCGAAAACATGCCTATTTGCTATGAGCGTGCTCCTTAAATACCCACGAGGTGAGGCGGAGTTACGCTATGCAAATTCCGCAGACCCATGGCATTTCTTTGCCATTGGCTCGTTTTGTAGTACTCGAAGTCGATTGGCTTTCTAAGCGAAACCCCCATTCGTCGTCATCCGACGGAACTCGGAGTGACAACGAAAGGGAACTACTTGAGAAGCAACACTACACAAGATAGGGTTGTTTACAAAGAATACATCTTGAATCATCAACGTTTCTTAACCCACTGGCCAACTTTTTTTCCTTTTTGAATAGGGACAAAATTCTATCGTATGAAATTCTGATTAAATATATTAATTCAAATCAATATAATGGTGTGTCACAATATAGTTTTTTATTGTAACATTTTAAAATGAAATTTATTCTTGTGAATTTTCAGCATTATTAAATAATTACATTTCTGATTAGTATCAGTGTTGTATCAGTGTTAGTATTAGTATCAGTGCTGCCTAATATTTTTGTGGAAACCGTGAAACATTTTATATTTCAGTATTATTTGATGAATAGACAGTTCAAAAGAACAGCATTTATTTGAAACAAATCTTTGCAACATTATAAATGTCTTTACTGACACTTTATTTGAAACTTTATTACTGACACTGGATTTTAATGCATATTTGCTGTTTGTTTTAAGTCTGACCACGAACAATAGTAAATAAAAATGCACGTAATAATGCCTATTTTTGAATATATCATTGAATTAAATACTTTGAAAGGTGATTCATCTCAATTAGTTGTTTTCTCTTTTTAACGGAACTTGATGGATGAACACATTATTATTCATGACAAATTAATTAGTTTGGCATGAGTACAAAAGTAGCTTCACATTATGAAACATTTAAAAGCAAAATATTCAAAACAAATATAATTTTAAAAAGATAGTTTAGAATTCTGATGGGATGAGCCACTTGCAAAGCTGTAGTAAATCAATATACTCACACCCGTAACACGAGTTGAATTCTGTATTAATGTGTCATGTTGTTACATTTCTTGACCACCATAAATGGTTAAACTTCTCTATACTTCACTATTCCTTAAACTGGCTTATTTGGGACACTTCCCGCTCTTTATTTTCAACATCTGAGCATATTTCTTTTTCACTCTGACATGTAAACGATATAGTAAATCTTAACCGAGCACACATTTCAACCGTCATATACCGCCCAGCCCTTTATCAGCACATGCTTCTACGGCATGTAAGTGCAGTGTATTTGGTGTGAGAGGGATGTGGTTAATGTCAGAGAAATGGTCTGGTGCCCTCTGCCATATCTCTCTGTGTGTGTGTGTGTGTGTGTCTTGGCTTGTTTCTGAGGCTGTGTTTGGGGTGGGCCATCTCAGCAGTATCAATCACCCTCAGACAAACTAACAGTCCGAATCGTAACATGTGTTCAGTGTTTCAGCTCAGCTGAGCTAATACAACCAGAACATGCTGTGTGTGAACAAGGCCCTGGTCTTCCTCAAAACTAGCACAACTGTCCATTCATGAACAATGACTGCAGTCGCACTGGCATTTCCGTGCAAAGAAGAAAAGTTGTGTTAAAGAATGTGTGGTTAACAAATAAGGAAGTCAGGATTGACTGGATTTAAAGAGCTTGAGTTAAAGAGCTGCAAACGCCGGTATGCTTGAGAATATCTCTGGCTTGGGAATATCTTTTGTTTCACTTTAGTTACAGTGCCACTCTTAATAATAAGGTTATATATTGGCATCCATGTTTCTATGAAGAACTTTTAACATCCATGGAACCTTTCAAATGCACAAAAGGTTCTTTATGGTGGAAAAAGTTCTTTAGATTATTAAAATATTACACACTAAGATAAAAAAGGTTATTTTAAGAACTGTTAATTGAAAGGTTCTTCAGTGGTACCAACATGGTTCTTCTATGGCATCACTGCGAAATCCCCTTTTTGCAATCTTTATTTTAAGAGTGTGAAGGCAACAATATACCAAAAAACTTCCTTTACTTCTCAATGATTTTTGAGCTTGTCTCAATTGCTAACCTGAAACAATTAACCATTTTTACAACAATTCCACTGTCCAGAACACAGTGGAATCAGTTCAAAATACTACAACAATACTGGTCACTGTTTGCTAACATTTATGGAAAAGAAAAAAAACAACAACAATTTCTCCCGTTTCTCTTTTTGTGTTCAACTGAAGAAAGAAAACCATACTAAACAAACCTATCAAAAATGATTATTCTCTCAGCGCATATGGCCACTGATGATTATGTATAGGCTATGCTTTTTTTAAGGAAAGAAATTGTTAATGTTAATCCGCAATAATTCATTTAACTGATCAAAAATGACACTAAAAGATTAAAATGTCACAAAAGGTTCAAATTTCAACAATCTATTTCAAATAAATGCTGTTATTTGATATTAATCGAAGAATCTTGAGAAAAACTGTATCACGGTTTCCACAAAAATATGAAGCAGCACAACACTTTTCAACATTGATAATCAGAAATGTTTTTTTGAGCAGCAAGTCATCATATTAGAGTGGTTTCTGAAGGATATCACGTGACACTGAAGACTGGAGTAATGATGCTGAAAATTCAGCTTTGATCACAGGAATACATTTCAAAAATGTAATAATTTCACAATATTACAGTTTTTATCTAATAAATGTCGCCGTGGTGAGCAGAAGAGACTTGTTTTAAAGGCTTCAAGACTTCTTTCATTACATTATAATAAAGCTTTGATTTTGACTATATTTATACTTTTGTGCAAACCATAAATATTGGTTAAGTGATTCCAACTACTTTAAACACAGGTTCAGATTACTAGAACAAACGGACCTCATTCAAGTGACTGTGTGATTTATTGATGTCCAGTGACAGGATGTACTAACAATCACACTATATACAAAGCTTTTACCACTGAATTTATTCCCTGGCAACTAGAAAAAAGTACAATAAATTAGGTACAGCGATGCCAGCAGGCGTTTAAGGAGTAAGTGAAATAGCTAGTTCTCGTGGCCCATCAGGAGCGGGTGGGTCTGGATGTTGTGGTTATTGTCTTTACACACAGCTCCTCTGGGATTGTCACTGGGATCATGTTTTATTAGATTATTGGATAGATCAGTCAAATCAATGTCACCAAGCATGGTGTCGCACCTCTGTAGTTACACAATATCCAGAGTGGGGCGGCACGATCTGGCACGATATCATTCGCAATGGTTTATGGGATTGTAGTTCTTTCCCTCGTTAAAGCCATTAATCACACCTTTGTATTTTTGTCTGATTTTGTAATACTTTTTTGCTTCAAATTAAAGTTTGTTCGGGCACACTGCGTAGTTGGTTGGTATGGTTCATGGCTTACAAGTCTTTAAAGAAGACTTTATTAAAATATCTATAATTTGAATGGGAAAAATAGAACCAAGTCCACTGAAAAAGTGGGTGGGCTGGGCACTGGTGCACTCCATAGAAATATGTTTCCATTTTAGTTAGCATTGTCACAATAAAATTGCTCAGAACCTCTTTGATTCTTGAAACTTTAAGTTCAAATTTAGTTACTTTGTTACTTATTTGGAACACATAAATATTTTATGAAATTATTATTATTATTGCTGATTTTCCCCCCACAAATATTTTAAAGCGTGCTAAAGAGAACCTGGCAGATTTGCAATGCACATTATGCGCTTCAGATTTTAAGAGACAAGCAACCCCAGATGGGTTTGAGGTTTGCACCACATTCATCAAATCACAGCCTTGGTTTAGGCGTTTACGATTGTTTTGTGAAGCTCTACATAGGAGTCAGACCGGCACTATAAAGCCACTGTATACAGTATCTTCCCTTTCCATGTTTAAACTGAGCAAACAGCATCGTCAATCAGAGATGTGTGCTATTGTTGTATGATGAATAACTTACTTCACACTTATTAGGTTGACTGGATCTGATAAAACACACCGCATCTGCACTACATCCACCCTGAGCGGTAATGGTACCTACACACACCCCTCCCCAAATGCACTGCCTCACACACATCCGTTTTTACAGATTGCATAATTGCACAGCAGTTCCTGATTATTGCGTGTGTGACGTATGAGCTGCGTCGGAGACAGGGTGAGTCACAGCTGAAGGGATACACACTTTCCCTGCTGTCTCTGTGCCAAGCCGGGTCCCCCCTTGAGTGGGCCTTCAGCCAGTAATGGAAACTCTACAACAGCATCTGGCATTAGTGTGGCGCCTGGAGGAGAGCGGTCCTGTACTGACATAGGGGAACCATTCCAATCCCAAAGCTCCTTTCTCACTTCCTGTCTGTAAAATCGCTGTGGGAAATGATACTGTGCACACACGAAGGCTGAAGCCTGTCATTTCTTTTTGGACTTTTCCTCTGAATTTTTTTTAACACATTGATAAAATGAATGCTATACACTTGTGAAAAAGAAGCATACTTTTAAAAAGAGTGCTTATTACGGAAATATGAGTGAACTGAATGTAATGTTCCCTTTCGTAGTCACTCCGAGTTACGTCGGATGACGGAGAATGGGGGTTTCGCTTAGAAGCCAATCCTCTTCGAGTATTAAAAAAACGAGCCAAAGGCAAGAAAATGCCATGGGTCTGCGGAATTTGCATAGCGTATCCCCGCCTCACCACGTGGGTATAAAGGGAGGATGCGGACGCAAACGCAGCTATGCTTTCACTCGGAGCCAAGAGAATCTCTTCACTCCACAAGCCAAATCCTGAGTATTCTCAGTGACTACATCTCTTCGAGACGAGCGAACTCTCTGATGTTGGTGTGACGGCGGTATCCAGCGAGTTTCATATTGCCTGCGATCTGAGCAGTGGTCTCGACCGTCTGTGTGTCTCTCCCTGGTCGCTTCAGCATCCGCAGAGTTTTTTTCTTCTCACTAAAAGAGCGTGCACGCGGCACGTCTTTTTAAAGACGCGTCTTTCTAAAGACGATCTGCCCGTGTATTTCTGAGTGCGGTATTCTGATAGATTCAGCTGTTGGGCGCGAGCGCTGTTTGGCGTGTTTGGGCTTTGATCACGCTCGGACAGCGCTCGTGGGTGTGTCACGTTCTCTCAGTGGGAACGTGACCATCGCAATGTATACGGTCGAGACTCTGTGAGCTCATTTGAGTGAGAGTCCCCTCATCCACCACCCGATCTATTTTTCTCCACGTGAGATAATACTTCGGCTGGTGGCCAGGGTGACTAAGACGTCAGGTCTGGAACTAACCGACGAAAATTCCTCGGTCCACACCCCGTCTTTCACGTTGCAACCCACGTGGTCCCGAGTGGGTTCGCCGGCCCGCCCGCGGGCCCGCGTTCTCATTCGGTCCACCAGCTGATGAAATCATGTTTATCGCCGCATCACAAGGTGAGCTGGAGTCCTCTGGAGATGGCTCGTCTGTGCTGCTGTCCTCGGATGTGCTAGCATAGTGAGTTTGATTCAGAGTTCACAGCTATGCTTTCCCGGGCTGCCACGAGTTTCGGGTGTGTGTGGAAAATTCTGCCATATCCCGAGCACTTGAGGCTGATGATTGGTTTTTGGGGGTGGCGAACCCAAATCCTTTCTACCCGGATGTGCATGAAGAGGCCATGAGATCGTGGAAGTCTCTTTTGACTTTTCGCGACTGCTCAGCGGCCTCTTCCGCCTTCTCTGCCCTCGTCGAGGCCGCAGTCTGCGGTGCACTGGGGTTCCCCCCTGTGGAGTGTTCTGTGGCAACACTTAGGTGTCCCCACAGCGCCTCCACCTGGTGTGGCAGCCCTAGGCACCCCTCCAATGCCTGTAGGTTCTTGTCTACTCCGGTGGCGGGGACCTATAGAGCTGCGGGGCAGGCTGCCACCTCACTGTGTGTTATTGCCATCCTTCTGGGTGTTCAGTGACATGCACGAGGGTAGGGCTGATTCAGTGCTCATCCTTGAGCTGCCTGCCGTCACCGACCTTGCTCTACGAGCGACGAAGGTGACCGCACGCTCCCTGAGTCAGGTGATGTCCACATGTGTGGTCAGACATTTCTGGCTTAACCTGGTTGATGTGCGCGAGGCTGAGTGAACCAGTTTCCTCAACTTCCCCATATCCCAGGCTGGCCTCTTCGGGTCGAGAACTCTGCCCAACAGTTCTCGGCCGCCCAGAAGTGGACTGTGTTTTTTTTTCTGACCCTGCGGCTTCTGCTGCCAATCAGCCGGCGGCTCAGACGCTTCAGTCCGCTTGCCGTCGAATGCGCCCTCCTGCGACTTCCGCCCCCTCCCGCCCAGCCCCAGCAGCGCCGGGCCGTGGAGGTGGTCGCATGGAGGTGCCCCTGCCCGTACCAGCCCCGCAGCCCCGCTGTACGCCAGGCTATGCGGCGCTCCCGTTACGGGCAGCTCAGATATGGTTTGCAGTTCTTCAGGGAGTGGTTGCAGGCCCACTCCTTCCGCCGGTGGAGGGCTGGGGGAGAATCTTTTTAAAAAAGAGCTGCATCCCATCTCTGAGCACACAGAGCTGGACGACAGTGTGCGACGCCCCCGAGCCTCGCCACTCTCGTTCCCCTCTGTCTCTGAGGGTGTGGATGACAGTGCGTGCCGTCTCTGGACCACACCACTCTCGTCCCCCTCTATCGCCAGACCCCCCGCAGAGCAGACCCCCGTGGAACGCTGGTCCTTCCCTGGTCTCCTCTGTCGGGGCGCGGAGTTTGACTGTGCACACGCACAGGGCCGCTATGCCACCCTTGCCTGTGCCGGTCACTCCGCTCCGCTGCCCCTCCGGGGGGACGCCTGTGGCTCGGATGATCCCACTGGATCAGTTTTTGGGGGCTTGGTTAGAGCTCCCCAATCTGTCCCGTTGGGTCGCCCGAACTATCAGGCTCGGCTATGCGATTCAGTTCGCACGGTCTCCTCCCCGCTTCAGGGGAGTCCGCTTTACTATGGTCGGTGGCAATGCCCCGATCATGAGAGCGGAGGTTGCTACCTTGCTGGCGAAGGGTGCAATCGAGGCTGTCCCTCCAGCCGAGATGAGGTCGGGGTTTTACAGTCCCTACTTCATTGTCCCCAAGAAAACCGGTGGGTTACGACCAATCCTGGACTTGCGCGTCTTGAACCGCTCCCTTCACAGGCTGCCGTTCAAGATGCTCAGGGCCAAACGCATTTTCGAATGCGTGCGGCCACAGGATTGGTTTGCAGCGATAGACCTGAAGAACGCCTACTTTCATGTCTCCATTTTACCTCGACACAGACCGTTTCTTCGGTTTGCTTTCGAGGGGGAGGCATACCAGTACGCGGTTCTCCCTTTCGGGTTGGCTCTGTCTCCTCGCGTCTTCATGAAAGTCGTCGAGGCAGCCCTTGTTCCCCTGCGCGAACACGGGGTTCGCATCCTGAATTATATCGACGACTGGCTAATCTTAGCTCACTCTCGAGTTCAGGTTTGCGAACACAGAGACCTTGTGCTCCGGCACCTAGCCCGTCTGGGCCTTCGGGTCAACTGGGAGAAGAGCAAACTCTGCCCCGTGCAGAGGATCTCTTTTCTCGGTATGGAGATAGACTCGGTCGCCATGTCCGCGCAGCTTACGAGCGAGCGCGCACACTCACTGCTGACTTGTCTTCGACAGTTCGAGGGCAAGAGTGCGGTCCCACTGAAACTTTTTCAGAGGCTCCTGGGGCATATGGCATCTGCTGCCGCGATAACGCCGCTCGGATTGCTTCATATGAGACCGCTTCAGCTGTGGCTTCGCGATCGAGTCCCGAGGTGGGCATGGCATCGCGGTACGCGGTACCTGCCGTCAGACCTTCACCCCGTGGCGGAACCTCAGCTTTCTACGGGCCGGAGTTCCCCTAGAACGAGTTTCCAGGCATGTTGTTGTCTCCACAGATGCCTCTGCCACGGGCTGGGGCGCCATGTGCAATGGACATGCAGCCGTGGGCTCCTGGACAGGACCCCAGCGCCTTAATGCATGTCAATTGCCTCGAGTTGCTGGCAGTACGCCTTGCCCTGCACCGCTTCCATGCGCTGCTACAGGGTCAACACGTACTAGCCCGTTCAGACAATACCGCGACAGTAGCGTACATCAACCATCAAGGTGGTCTACGCTCTCGCCGTATGTCACAACTCGCACGCCACCTCCTCTTATGGAGTCAGAAGCACCTGAGGTCCCTTCGTGCTATTTACATTCCAGGAGTGCGGAACCTTGCAGCCGACGAGCTGTCACGGCTCCGACCAATCTCTGGCGAATGGCGACTCCATCCCCGGTCGGTCCAGCTGATATGGGACCAGTTCGGGGACGCACAGATAGATCTGTTTGCCTCCCACGACTCATCCCATTGCGCCCTGTATTACTCCCTGTCCGAGGGCATGCTCGGCACGGATGCACTGGCGCACAGCTGGCCGCAGGGCCTACGCAAGTATGCATTTCCCCCAGTGAGCCTTCTCGCACGGACTCTGTGCAAGATCAGGGAGGACGAGGAGCAGGTTATCTTGGTCGCCCCATACTGGCCAACCAAGACCTGGTTCTCCGAACTCATACTCCTCGCGACAGCACCTCCTTGGCCAATTCCTCTGAGGAAGGACCTCCTTTCTCAGAGATGGGGCACCCTATGGCACCCTCGTCCCGATCTTTGGAGACTCCACGTGTGGCTCCTGGACGGGACGAGGCAGGTTTGAGTACCCTGCCACCTGCGGTGGCGGCTACCATCACTTCCGCTAGAGCATCGTCCACGAGACATGTCTATGCGTTGAAGTGGAACCTCTTCGTCAACTGGTGCTCTTCTCGCCGAGAAGACCCCAGGAGATGCTCGATCAGTGTCGTGCTTTCCTTCCTGCAAGATGGGTTGGAGCGAAGGCTGTCTCCCTCCACCCTGAAGGTGTATGTGGCCGCTATCGCCGCTTATCACGAAGCAGTTGAAGGTAAGTCTCTTGGAAAGCACGACCTGATCATCAGGTTCCTGAGAGGAGCGAGGAGACTGAATCCTCCTCGCTCTCCTCTCGTTCCCTCTTGGGACCTCTCAGTGGTCTTAAATGCCCTACAGAGGGCTCCCTTTGAGCCTCTGCAATCAGTTGAGATTAAGTTTCTGTCAATGAAGACAGCGCTCCTGGTTGCACTGGCCTCCATCAAGAGGGTAGGGGACCTGCACACATTCTCCGTTGACGAAGCATGCCTGGAGTTCGGGCCGGCTCTCTCTCACGTGATCCTGAGACCCCGGCTCGGATATGTGCCCAAGTTCCTACCACTCCCTTCCGGGACCAGGTGGTGAACCTGCAAGCGCTGCCCCGGGAGGAGGCAGAACCAGCCTTGGCACTGCTCTGTCCAGTACGCGCCCTCCCTGCTTACGTAGACAGGACGCAGTGTTTCAGGACCTCAGACCAGCTCTTTGTCTGTTATGGTGGGAAGCTGAAGGGAAAGGCTCTCTCCAAGCAAAGGTTGTCTCACTGGATAGTGGACGCCATTGCCTTGGCATACCAGCAGCAAGGTCGACCGTGCCCCCTTGGTGTGACCGCCCACTCCACCCGGAGTGTGGCGTCCTCTTGGGCTCTAGCGCATGGCGCCTCGCTAACAGACATCTGCAGAGCTGCAGGCTGGGCGACACCTAACACATTCGCCAGATTTTACAATCTCCGAGTGGAGCCAGTCTCCACCCATGTACTGTCTTTTTCAAGCTAACATGGGAGCTGTTCAGGTGTCTTCGCTTGCTCGCCATTCCACTCCACTGACTGGATACGTGCGATATTTCCTCAGGCAGTCTTCCCCTCTGAAGCCCTGAGTTCCTTCAGCACTGTTGATGCTAGCGCCAGTGTCTATTGCCTGTGCGTTGGCTAGGTGCCTCCGTGTGCATGGTTCCTCCCCTGAGTAACCCCCACATGAGTATTTCCACTGTAAGCCTCTTGAGCATGTGTCTTTCCTTTGGCAAGCCACCTTGCCACTCCTGGAGTTAAATCTCTAGCCACCCTACGGGTTGGTACTCCAGTGTTCCCCCATATGTAGCCCCCTTGGGCCATATGTGTATTCGTAAGTCCTCCCTACGGGCAGGCATACTGCGGCATATCTCCTCTGAGATATGCTTCCCAGTGTACCTTGGTATCCCTGTGCTAGTAGGACTCCTCGTCCGTGCTTAATTCACGACAGGGGTTCAGACTTTCGCAGGGCACTGGAAGACAGCTGTGAAGGTGGCGTGATTTCACGGGAACCCCCATTCTCCGTCATCCGACGTAACTCGGAGTGACTACGAAAGGGAACGTCTCGGTTACGGATGTAACCCTCGTTCCCTGAGTAGGGAACGGAGACGTTACGTCTCCCTGCCACTTCCGCTGTACCGCTGGGTAGACGCCTGAGTTCAGTCTCGGCTCCTCAGCGAAGACATAGCTGCGTTTGCGTCCGCATCCTCCCTTTATACCCACGTGGTGAGGCGGGGATACGCTATGTAAATTCCGCAGACCCATGGCATTTTCTTGCCATTGGCTCGTTTTTTTAATACTCGAAGAGGATTGGCTTCTAAGCGAAACCCCCATTCATCCGACGTAACGTCTCCGTTCCCTACTCAGGGAACGAGGGTTACATCCGTAACCGAGACGTTTTCAGACACTTAATTCCATTTTATTTGAAATTGTATTACAGTTTAAATTGATATTAAATGCAATTAGCTGAACTTTAGAGTGCTTTTTGACCGACTCAAGTATATCTTTATTTGTAATTTAATAATGATCTTGCCTTTGATATAATGTCAAAATGTACTGCTGAATGCACTGACATCATTTATGGTCAAATAAAATATACTTTTATGTCATTTCTATTGATGTTTGTATGTCGTGTTTGTAATTACACATTTGCAATGATGAAGTTGCAGTGCAATATATTTAAAATATAAAATGTTATGAAGAAAAAACAAAAGCATGACAAAAGTTTATTAAAACAATGAACAATGAACAATTAAAACAATGCCCTGAGGATGGTCTTTTGACCGAAAGCTTGGCTATTAAATTTGCTTAAAAGGATTTAAGTGTGCGGACAGTTTATTTATTTTTTATGTAAAATGTACTTTAAAGTTAAACTTTTATACAAAGTGCACTTTTTAAAAGTGTGCTCAAATGTGTCGTGAAAGTGTAAGTGTATTGTCTGCATGATCCTTAAGTGGGCATTTATTCTTATTAAGATTATATTATGTTTTACTTATAAGATTTGAAGAACACTGCAAGTGCACATTTAGTACAATTAAGTACACTTCTTTTCTCAAAGGTAACCTTTCAGATGTTTTCAAGAGAGATCTTGTTCAAGACTATAGTGATGGATCAGCATTAGGAGGCAGGAATGTACAGTATATGCGTTTTGAAGATAGAAATGTGCAAACATGTAGAGTTCTGTCAGGGCCACTATTGACAAATACGATTGACAATTAGCGTACAGTTTGGATTGGCGGTATGGTTCTGTTCTGGGCGAGAAGGCGCATCCATGCAGCCTAGCATTGATAAGAGCAGCAATAACCCCGCGCAGGGTAAACAGGACAGAACCAACATGAATGGATTGCAGATATCATTAATTCAAGATTTTAAAGTACAACATAATTCGAGAATTTATTCTGATTTAAGGGGAATCAGAATGCCAAATGCTGACTGACGAGAGGAGGAGCTGGGGATGGAGGAGGGTAAGAAACGAGACAGCTGCTGATAATACTGAAGGAGCTTATATATGAATACAGTGATAGGCGTCGTATTCCTATATGTGGATCAGATGAGTGTCAGCTGATGCGAGCTTGACTAACGTGACCAGTCAGAACTGACGCTACGCTTGATATTCTTCTATATCTTGGTATGTCCAAGTCAAAAAATATGACAATGTAGGAGCCATTTAGTTTTGACACATCACACAAAGCTTGTCAAGCATTTTAAAAAAGTATGACGTCATCACACCATCACATGTGTGCAATATACAATATAAAATTACTTTTATAGCCTGATTTTTTTTAATGGTCTGCTAGTGATTAATGATGTTGACTAGTTTATCTACATTATTTTTATTTCTTCTTCATTTTTGTTAAATATTTGTAGTAGATGTGTTTCAAACTTTGTATGGATTTTAACAGTGTGTGATTTTAGTGTGTTTTGAAAAAATCTGCATAATCTGCAGATCATCTTCTTCTTCTTTTTTTCTTCTTTTTTTTTTTTTTGCAGACTGAGATTGTATTGTGCAATAAAATTGTTGTGCAATCAAGTGGTCAGTTACCCTGGCTGTGTTTTCATGGATTTTATCTGTGCTGTTAAATTGCTGGTTCTTGTACACTTGCAGATACATGTTTTTGTCCGTTTTGTGATGGTCTCATGCGGTTTCCCAAAGTTTTATGCATGAGCGTTGCATGTTGAGTCTCCAGTTCAGAATAGAATTCAACTTTTAGAAAATGCTGCATTCTGTTGCGCAACATTTGAACTCAAGAGCACATCCTAAGTGAACACTCTCTAAAAACATGTTTGATCAGTATGAAGTAAGCATGACCTTCAATCAGGGATGTGTTTAACTCCCCTTTTTACACTCATGAACTTCCCCTCGGGGGAATCCCCACCGCCATTTTGAAGTACGTTCAACTTCGTCAAGTGGACGAGGGAAGTTTATTTGGACAGACCCTCGACCCCTCGATTTTGACAGAGGGAGCGAGTCTACTCGACATGTACACGTCAGGCAGATCCATAGACCACAATGCAATATGATTGTGATGTCACAGTAGGTTGAGCTTTAGGCACGTTCACGCCATGTCGTAATTACCGCAATTACATGTTTTTAACTAAAAAGAGTTCACGTCCTCATGGAGCTCGTATCTACAGGTTGTAAGATGGGAATTGTCTGAGAGCTCAGTACCACGTGACTGCTTTACATTCATTTAGGCCTTGATAGTGGTGCCATAGAAATGCATAATTCCCAGAGGACATGAACAGCTCCGAATATAACGTCATGTGTTGTCATTTTGGGACTACGGTAATTATGCCATGTTTTTAAATATTTTATATTGAATATAAATATATAAACGTATTCATAATTAATACTTGTTTATATTTTTTTAACAGCCCAAGCGAGCATACAGGCCTGGTGCGTAAAACAAATTGCTGCGTAAAAAAAATCATAAGGAAAAAAAAATTTTAATAATAATTCAGCTCCATTGCAGAGTGCAAGTGATCAAGGACATAGTACGTTCCATTTAAACACATTGCAAGGGTTTCACCAGTAGTGGCCACTATGCAATGTAAACAATAACGGACATCCGAGTGAAAGCGATGGAAGGGCAAACAAAATATTATTTACTGAAATGCAGTCTAATTATTAATTATACAGGGCAATGATCAACTACCTTTGGTGTGAGAGACCTGGGTTCGACACCAATGTGTCCCTGAGCAAGACACTTAACCCCTAGTTGCTCCAGAGGCATGCGACCTCTGACATATATAGCAATTGTAATTCGCTTTGGATAAAAGCGTCAGCTAAATGAATAAATGTAATCATTCAAACAATCCACAAACTATTTGATTGTGAAAATCTGTAGTTCTGCAAATCTGAAGGGTAAACGTGCAACTCTCTTCTAGTTGCCTCTGGCCTAGTTCTTTGGGCTGTTATAGAGTTGTGTTTTCAGCAAAGATATCATTGTAAACATTCCTGGGGTGAATTGAAGGCTACAAGATCAGGGTTCACCAAACCAGATTCATCAACAAAGCATCATGATAGGGGGTATGATGTATGATTCATATCCCCGTGCTGTTTTTACATTCATTATTCATCTAACTTGGACAGATGCTGCCCTGGACATGTACTCGCTCTACACAGAAACGAAGGCAACTCTAGATAGGATAGACAAACAAAGAATTAGCACCTTTTTCATTTAAATTGGAATTAAAGTCAGTGGATTTTAATAGTCAATATTCAAAAAGCAATGATGCAATTCGGTGAAATGTTTTTAGCAAACTTCCCATTTTCTTGTCAACATGAGATAGGGGTTATGTACATTTCTTTGAATGTTTATTCATTTTACTTCTTTACATTCAAATATTAGTTTGTGTTTCTATTTGATATGATACATCAATAAAGATTCAGGTGTTGAATTGAAATGTAAAAATTACAAATCTGAATGGCCCTAATAGATAGACAGTCAACAGACCGATACACATACAGCCAGAAAAGCAAGGGTAAGTTGAGCCATTTTAAGTGTAAGCTAAATAATTTTCTTTCTGAATGAGAAGGATGTGGAATTGAGACAGCACATATTTGCACAGAGTAAGGTCAAGAGAACAATCTAGGACAGTCTCAAACAGCTTAGTATTTAATACCCATTTAAAAAATAATGAGGTTTGAAGAGGAAATGCCCTTGTTTCCAGGTTGCGTGAGTCAGTGTGGCCTGGCTCCCTGCTTAGTGTCTTCATACACCTCTCTCAAAAGAGAACAAACTTCATCAGTCTCCTGTTTTGTGGACACCAACAAAAACAAGCCTGTTAAACTCATTTGAGTAGCATTATTGACTTTAGTTCAAGTGACGTAATGGGTGAGGCCATGCCTTAAATGAATACAGTTTTACATTTACTCACTCTTGTGAGTTCCAAATCAACAGTTTTTCTTTATTAAGACTCTCATAAAGAAATCACAATTAGATCCAAATGTATTAGAAAATTACAGACCCATTTCAAATCTTCCTTTTATGTCTAAAATACTAGAAAAATTTGTGTCTGCTCAATTGTGCTCTTTTTTTGCAAAATAATCAAATGTATGAACAATTTCAGTCTGGATTTAGGCCCCATCATAGCTCAAAAACTGTGCTCATTCAAATTACTAATGACTTACAGCTTCTGACCAAGGCCTTATCTCAATCTTGATCTTAGTGCTGCGTTCGACACAAATCAACTACAAAACAGCACTGGTATTCAGGGACAGGCATTAAGGTGGTTTAGATCGTACCTATTAGTTCGTTATCATTTTGTCTACTTAAATTGGGATAATCTAAGATAATGTCAGTAAATTATGGAGTGCCACAAATATCTGTGTTATGCCCCTGCTATTTTGCAATATATATGCTGCCACATGGTAAAATTATAAGAAAACATGGAATTAATTTCCAGTGTTATACCGATGATACTCAATTATATATTTCATCATGATCAGATGAATTCTCTAAATGATCTAAGTTGACAGAGTGTGTTAAAGATATAAAATACCTGTAATGTGCTTCTATTAAATTCAGCTAAGACTGAGGTATTACTGAGAACCAAAAACCTGTACACCAGTTGTCTCAAACTCGCGGCCCGGGGTGATATTTTGTGGCCCCCTACTTGACATTACCTATAAAGTTACGTATCAATTACAAAGTATTGCTACTGACCTATAAGGCCCTAAATGGTTTTGCTCCTGTGTATTTAACTGATCTTCTATCGCCTTACAATCCATCACGCTCTCTAAGGAATAGAATATCTAAGTCCACTAAAGGAGGGAGAGCGTTTTCAAATTTGACTCCAAAACTCTGGAATAGCCTTCCTGATAATGTTCGGGGCTCAGACTCACTCTCCTAGCATTCAAATAATGCATCTGCTAACCTTATACAGTTATATCAGATCAAATGCACATGATTTTTCTTGCTTAATGTTATGAACAGCAGCTACGATAATTATTTTCTATTTGCTCTGTTTTATCTTGGGATGCCCATCCTGCGGTAACTAGAGAGTTATCAGCTCCAGTTTAGATCCAGCCTATTATGAAGATTTCAGATGCCCAACACCTGTGAAGAGAGACGGCGCAAACCCCCGCGAAGACTTCAGATGACGCAAACTCTGAATCAACATGCACCAATGCTACATTTTTCTAAATGTCATAATCATTTGTTAACAAACAATTATTCATTACTTCAATGAGCTTCTTGTTTCTGCATTAAATTATTATTGTTTAAATTAATACATTTTTAGCTAACTGTGAGTATACTGTATGTACATTTCTGAAATACATAACTTAGACAGTTACCTCTGATAACAGATCACTCTAAATTTTAATGTGGACTCATGCATTTTCTGTAAAGCTGCTTTGAAATGATGTGTATTGTGAAAAGCGCTATACACATACATGTGAATTGAACTGAATGCACACCAGTAATCTTTATGGTTATTTTGCATCCTTTTTGAGGCTAGATATCTTCAGTCACAATTCATTGTCCACATATGAATCCAGGGACCACTGGATGTACAGTTTGGTAAACAGCAAAACATTTTTGATTGATCGAGAATTTCAGCATTTTTCACATTTGTATTTTAAGTATTTTAATCTGCTAGCTGCTTAAACATGTTTTGATGGTTTTAGAGGTGCTTGGGGCACTTCTCTGCTGTTTAGGCTGGGTGAACAGCTTGGGCAGTGTATCCAAAAGTCAAATGGATGTCCTTGGAGGAATGTAATGCAATGGATGTCCATAAAGGTTTCCATCTCTATCAGTGGATGATAACTTGTCTGGAGCATACATGCACAAGTATTTGTGGAAATTCCGATGACACCAAGTGTGAGATCATAGAAGTGTCTGTAGATTCAATGAATTATAGTGGAAGGACATTTGTGGCTTTTTCAAACTTGTGCAATATCATCATATTCATCCTCAACCGCATCTGTTTTTTTCAGCATAGTCAGTGGCCTCATTAGCTTCAACATTTCCCTCAGTAGTCATCATTTATAGGTTTTTACACTCACATACTAGAACACATTGAACTCCCTTTTATAACAAGGAGCCTAAAACAAGTTACATTTATTACACAACTTAATCAAACTTTCTTATTAATTTCTTGTAATTCAGCTTAAATGAAACCAAACCCGTGTGCGGTCAAAAACCTCCAGATGTAAGTTGTCCCGTAGGCTACCTTTGTAATTGTAAAGTTGCAGGAAGAATGAAGCGAGAAGTGAATCCAATTGCAAGCACATTAATTAATAAAACAAACAAAAGACACTCAGACCAGGAACAAGGAAACAGCAACCATTACAACATTAGAACTCACAAGGACTGAACTGAAACACAGGGCTTAAATACAAGGACAAACAAGCTAAACGAGATAACAAGGGGGCGTGGGTAACGAGAAACACCTGGGAACAATAGACAAGACACATGGCAAACAGGGAATCACCTGACATACAAGAACAAGGAACAAGACACAAAACCCAAACCGTGACATAGCCCCTCCCCTATGGGCGGCTCCTGACGCCCATAAAAACTAAAAATCAATAGTTCAGGAGGGTGGTGAAGCGGAGGCGGTCTTGGGGGAGGGATGGAGGGCCAGGTCCATGCAGGGGAATGGGACCAGGGCATTGCCATGGCGGACCTGGGTCGTGAAGCGTGGGCGACCAGGGCTGAGCAGGAACTGCAGACGACCCTTTGGGCGGCCAGGGAGGAGACGACCCTTCAAACGGCCAGGGCGGACCAGATAGTTCCAGCGGCCAGGGTGGAGCAGGATGCGCAGGCGGCCAGGGCGGCGAAGACCCTTCGGGCGGCCAGGGCGGCGAAGACCCTTCGGGCGGCGAAGACCCTTCGGGCGGCCAGGGCGGCGAAGACCCTTCGGGCGGCCAGGGCGGCGAAGACCCTTAGGGCGGCCAGGGCGGCGCAGACACCGGCTCGGGAACAGGAACAGACTCTGGCTCGGGAACAGGAACAGACTCTGGCCCGGGAACAGGAACAGACTCTGGCTCGGGAACAGGAACAGACTCTGGCCCGGGAACAGGAACAGACTCTGGCTCGGGAACAGGAACAGACTCTGGCTCGGGAACAGGAACAGACTCTGGCTCGGGAACAGGAACAGACTCTGGCTCGGGAACAGGAACAGACTCTGGCTCGGGAACAGGAACAGACTCTGGCTCGGGAACAGGAACAGACTCTGGCTCGGGAACAGGAACAGACTCTGGCTCGGGAACAGGAACAGACTCTGGCTCGGGAACAGGAACAGACTCTGGCTCGGGAACAGGAACAGACTCTGGCTCGGGAACAGGAACAGACTCTGGCTCGGAGGCGGCCATCTTGTCCGTAGACACTGGCTCGGGGGAAGTGATGTGAACAGTCTCTGGCTGTGCAGACGTGACGTGGACAGTCTCTGGCTGTGCAGACGTGACGTGGACAGTCTCTGGCTGTGCAGACGTGACGTGGACAGTCTCTGGCTGTGCAGACGTGACGTGGACAGTCTCTGGCTGTGCAGACGTGACGTGGACAGTCTCTGGCTGTGCAGACGTGACGTGGACAGTCTCTGGCTGTGCAGACGTGATGTGGACAGCCTCTGGCTCGGCAGGTGTGACGTGAAGCGAGGGCTCTGGACTGGACAGAACCAGTGATGAACGCAGTTCTGTACTGGACTGGACCAATGGCGAAGAGGGCTTTGAGCTGGACAGGTCCAGCGGCGAAGACGGCTCTGGACTGGATAGGACCGGCGGCGAGGGCTCTGTGCTGGACTGGACCGGCGCGAAGAGGCCTTGGTGCTGGATGGAACCAGCGGCGAAGAGGGCTTGGTGCTGGACGGAACCAGCGGCGAAGAGGGCTTGGTGCTGGACGAAACCAGCGGCGAAGAGGGCTTGGTGCTGGACGGAACCAGCGGCGAAGAGGGCTTGGTGCTGGACGGAACCAGCGGCGAAGAGGGCTTGTGTGCTGCCCATACACACAAAACAGCCATGGACCCCACAATGAGCATAGTGTCTTCCAGAGAAACATGGACGATCTCTGGCTGGACGGTCTCTGGCTGGACGTGGCTGACGTGAAGCTCTGGCTGGACGTGGGTGACGTGAAGCTCTGGCTGGACGTGGCTGACGTGAAGCTCTGGCTGGACGTGGCTGACGTGAAGCTCTGGCTGGACGTGGCTGACGTGAAGCTCTGGCTGGACGTGGCTGACGTGAAGCTCTGGCTGGACGTGGCTGACGTGAAGCTCTGGGCTGGATGGGACCAGCGGCGAATGGGGCCCTGGGCTGGACATCACCAACCCAGGGTTGAAGAGTGGCCAGCGTGGAGAGTGGTGTCGGAGCTCCTCTCGACCACCTCCTTTACTGAGGCCTCCACGTGTCCCGCGAAACTTGACCAACCGGGTCCCCTCAAAAGTGTGGCCTCTCCTTCGCTCGGTGGCTGGAGAAGAGACACTGGCGAACATGCTGCTGGATTCAGTGTTGGTGAGTTCTTCTGTAACGTTGCGGGAAGAATGAAGCGAGAAGTGAATCCAATTGCAAGCACATTTATTAATAAAACAAACAAAAGACACTCAGACCAGGAACAAGGAAACAGCAACCATTACAACATTAGAACTCACAAGGACTGAACTGAAACACAGGGCTTAAATACAAGGACAAACAAGCTAAACGAGATAACAAGGGGGCGTGGCTAACGAGAAACACCTGGGAACAATAGACAAGACACATGGCAAACAGGGAATCACCTGACATACAAGAACAAGGAACAAGACACAAAACCCAAACCGTGACAGTAATGCTCCAATAAATCTCCTTTGAACTTAGCTCAGTCCACCCATAGGCAATGAAGCATTTTCTTGGATGGAAATGGGTGGAGATGCTTGGAAGATCATGTCCAGTTTATTCAACTCTTCAAAAGCAGCACAGTGTGTACCAGCACACATTTAAGTGTTTAAATCAATGTGTTGCTATACTTTTTACAAGCCATCTGTATGGACCTTAGTCAGGGTAGATGCCATAATTAGTTTGATGCAAATAAAAACTAGGCTGTGAGAGAGAGATATACAGTTAAGGTCTTAGATCACATTTCATAGCAGTTTCATCCGCTGGAAAATCAAATGGACTGTACTTCTCTCCGGCACAGACTTTTTTGCTTCAACCCTAATATAAGGTCTAAATTACTTGTGTTCTCCCTCCTCCACCAGCCTTCTCAATTTTGAGAGCAAAGATAGAAAGTTTCTTGGACACATTATTTCTAGGTGTTCAGCCAGGCTCTGTCATGGGCCCATTCTTCATGTGGGTTAGGGTTAGGGTTAGGCCACAGAAGTAGCCAATCGACCCCCTTCTGTTTAGAAAATCACAGAAGCACAAGCACACATGAATTTTGAAACTAAAACCATAAAAAATCATTACTTCAAGTAATGTAAACATTAACTGAAAAAAAAATCTATATAAAAAGCCCTGAAACTTATTTTATTTCAGCTATTTGCCAAGGCAACATTTCAAATGTTTAAATTGTTATCATTTAAATTGAAGTACTAAATAAACTAAAAACTAAAGCTTAATAAAAACTGTATGATATATTTTTCAAAATTCTCAAAAATGGCAAAAATACACAAAAAAATTACTAAAATTAAATAGAAAATCAAGAAATAATATGTAATTTAAAATATTTAAAAAAACTACAATAGTATATCAATGATACTAAAATAAAAATCTTCATCACTTTGCAGGTTCATGCAGTAACAGTTTGACATCTAACTCATGCATACAATTACTGGGAAATGTATAGTAATCATTCTCCTCATTCTGTCCTTCTTCACAGAAGAGGCCTCTTGTAAATGGTTGCTCTGAACGCAGCATAATGTAAACGGGGTCTCGGGGGATTGAGAGTAGCCCATTGTAAAGAGTCGGATCCCTCTTGCTCAGTGTCTCCCCATGGCAGGTCCATAAATATACCAGGTGTGTAAACATGCCACATCCCTGCCCCTGGAGTGCTGAGGCCATGCTTGGCTTCCTGAGGTGCTGCTGTCCCTGCAGTGAGCAAACTCAGTGCCAGTACAGATGGGTGCACCCTGCTTCCTGATCTCTGAATTGAGTTTAGCCCTACAGCCTTAGCCTCACCACAGCTGGCCAACAGATTTAGACCCCTTTCACCCTCTTGCTGTTGGCCTGGGGACATGGGGAAAGAAGACTGCACATGAGAAATGTCAGGTTAAACATGAATTAAGAGATAGCTTTCTATATGTAAGAAGCACCATAAATTGAAGTGTTGACCAAAATATTAAGACTGACCAGAGTTGGCAGCCAAAGTCTAACAGAATTGCCAAGAGTTTTTACTCACTGGCAGCAAGGCTCAAATGATGTAACACAAAAGCATGAGAATTCTGCCTTAAAGTCCTCCTGGGAATTTCCTCTTTACTGGTTCAGAAGTTATAATTGCGACGTGATGTGCATGATTTTGCTCCCTGGATTTCTTTCATCCTTTTCCACTTCCTTACAAATACACATGATGAACATTTGGTGGATCATACTCTATCGCAAAAAAAATCATTTTTTTGTAAAACATTAACTGCTGCTTTTCATCAATAAAACATAATCATATATATTTACTGTTATGAGTATGTTTAATCTTAATGAAAACGGTAAGTACTGTACTATAAAACTATATACTTTCATATATACTATGAAAAATAAACTACAGCTCATGGACCAATGCATCTTGAGTTGAACACCACTATAACAGTGTTCACAAGGGTTGCCATCTGACTGGATAGCAACTAATGCCTGGTTAATTAGTAATTAGGGGTCTTGTTTACACCGTCATTTAGGGAGAGGCCGGGAAATTTTAAGAACATAACACTCAACTTGATCTGTTTTACAAGGAGGCCGAGTGAGCTGCAATAAAAACACACACAATATCAACACCTACATAATAACTTCATTATGAAAGAGATATCTGGCATATGCTACACGCACATTTGATAGTTTCAAGGTGGAGTGAATAGAAAACTGGATGAAAACACTGATGGTAGTTCACATTTAATGACCCATTGTAAATATAGAAGCACAATTAGTGTCTTCCTTATGAAGATCATGTTTTCTTTTATGCTATGAAGTGGCCCCAAAATGTATGCAGAGTCACAATTAAAAATCTATGAATGTCATTGGATTACATATATTAAACTAAGTGACATTTACGGTAAACAAAGACAGCACACACTTTTCAAGGAAACCATTTCATAAAAAGCGGCGTCAGACTTCTGAGGGGGTGGAGTGCTGTAAACCTTATTATACGGTGCCCACTCCACCTCTGTGCCCTCAGGAGGCCGTTCTGGCAACACCGCCAATCCTCTGTACCTTGGGGCGCAGCGGTTTCTAGCGAGCGTATTTCTCAGGTCGATTGTTCCCTGCCAATTCGCTTCAGGGCACCGAAGTGGCTACTTTGAGTTCACCAGAGGCCAGTATCGAGAGGCTGGTTCCCTTAGTAGATCATCTGGCAGAGTAGAGGCTTCTGCTAAATGTATCTCAATGGGTCCTGCAGACTGTAAAAAGGCTACAGAATCCAGTTTGGTTCTCGACCACCACTATTTATACCAGTATCGGGTTCTCCCCTTGAGTCTAGCTTTATCACCCCACACTTTCACAAAATCTGTGGATGCAGCTTTGGCTCCACTGTGGCTTCAGGGCATCCGCGTATTGAACTATGTAGACGATTGGCTTATTCTAGCTCAATCGGAGCAGCTAGTGGCTCGGCATCGACACTCGTCACATCGTCGAGATGTCGCCCACATGCAAAAGTTGGGGTTAAGACTGAACTCCAAGAAGAGTGTGCTTTCTCCAGCACAGAGGACCACTTTTCATGGTGTGGTGTGGGATTCAGTGACGATGCAGGCTCGCCTATCACCTGCTTGTGTTGCTGCCATCCTCAGAGCCATAAAATAAATAAATCTAGGCCAGTCACTCACTTTCAAACAGTTACATAAACTGTTGGGTCTGATGCCAGTTGTGTCCAACGTGATATATTTTGGCCTGCTGTACATGAGACCCCTGTAGTGGTGGGTCAAGAACAAAGGGTTTTCCCTGAGGGGAAACCAACTCCATATGATCAAGCTTACGAGCAGGTGTCTTCGCACCTTGGTGATATGGAGGAAACCTTGGTTCTTGTCCTAAGGTCCCGTGTTAGGAGCTCATTTTCACTGCGTTATGCTCATGACAGATATGTCCCTCAAGGGCTGGGTAGCAGTTATGGAGGGCCGGTCAGCTCAAGGTCTGTGGAGAAGTCATCATCTCTCGTGGCACATACATTGCGCGAAAATTATGGCTGTCTTTCTAGCTCTGAAGCATTTATCCCCAGACCAGAGAGGTCACCATGTGCTTGTTCTCACAGACAACGCATCGGTGGTCTCTTATATAAATCATCAGGGGGGTCTGCATTTGCAACCATTTTGCAAACTGGCGCACCAGATCCCCCTGTGGTCCCTAGGGGAGCTGCTCTCTGAGAGCACTATACATTCCAGGGTACCAAAACTTAGGAGCAGATATTCTGTCGAGGCAGGGCCTGAGGCCCGGGACATGGAGACTTCAACCCGAGGTGGTGGACCTTGTATGGGGAGTATTTGGCCAAGCAGAAGTGGATCTGTTTGACACACTGTCCACTTTTGTTCTCCCTTACCCCCTGGGGCTGGATGCCATGGTACAGACTACGTCTTTTCTTCTGATCGCTCTGCTCCCAGGATTTCTGGAAAGAGTCCACGAGGAAGGGGTCTGTCTACTAGTAGCGCCTTTATAGCCGGCCCGAGTATGGTTCTCGGATATTGTGTCCCTCCTCGATGGCTATCCCCTGGAGATTCTGCTCAGGAGGGACCTTCTGCCTCAGGCACAATCCATCACCCTCGTCCCAAAGCTATGGAAGCTGTGGGTTTGGCCTCTGAGGGGGCCCAACTTATAGACAGGTGTTTCAACTGATTTTGTTGAGACCATACTTCACTCCAGAGCTCCCTCCATGAAACAACTGTGTGCAATAAAGTGGAGAGGGTTCACTTCATGGTGCAGAATGTGACAATGGGACCCAGTTTACTGCCTGGTTGGTTCAATGCTGGAGTTCCTGCAGGATCGTTCTTCCACACTGAAGGTGTATGAAATGGCCATAGCTTTGGTGACACGTTTCCTCCATGGTACTTTGAGGCTGAGGCCTGCAAGCCGGATCAGAGTTCCAGCCTGGGATCTGGCCATCGTGCAAGAGGTATTATCTGCGGCACGCTTCGAGCCCATTAAGACTGTTCCATAAAAGTTTCTGAGTCTTAAGACATTTCTTCTAGCCATCACGTCTCTTAAAAGACCTGTCGGTGTCCCCTAAGTGCCTGGAGTTTGCAGCAGGGATAGTCAAGGCATTCTAATATCCAAAACCGGGCAATGTCCCTAAAGTGCCGAACAGTATATCGCAGCCTATAGTCTTGCAAGACTTTTGTCCTCCACCCCTCAGAGAACAGGACCAGGAGAAGCTGAACCTTGTGTATCCAGTGAGAGCACTGGATGCTTCTGTCTACCGAGCTGCCCTGCGGAGGAAAACGGAATGGCTGTTTGTCTGCTTTGGATCGCCTGAGAAAGGGCTTCCAGTGTCCGAGCTGACAGTCAGCCAGTGGATAAGTCGAGGCTAATTTCTTGCCTATGAGGTCTCTGGCCAGCCTTCACCCATGGCTGTCTGAGCAGGGGTACCATGCTAAATAAATGGTCAAATGACAAAGGATTCAACATTACCAACCAGTTCCAAATGATAGTTCACCCAAAAATAATTTACCCCATCATCGTTTACTCACCCTCATGTTGTTCCAAACTGGTATGTCTTTCTTTCTTCCAATGACCTCAACAGGACTTTTATGAAAAATGACAAAATATCCCATACAGTATTGACCAAAAGTTTGGGTGGTTTGAGACAGGGGTTATAGTTAACTAAAACTAAAACAATAAAAAATAAAATAAATGTTAACGGAAATGACATAAAATATCAAGAAAAACTTGTTTTATTACAGCTAGTTGCCAAGGCAACATTCCTCCTTTTCATTTAGTTTAACTTTATGAACAAAAATAACTAAACCTAAAAGTGAAAAAAAAACTATATAGATATGTTAATAAAAAGAACTGCAAAATTAGTGAAACTTGAAGTAAAATTTAAATAAATCATAAAACACAAAAAATAAAAACAATTAAAAATATTAAAAAACTACTACCAAAATGATACAAAAATAACACTGGTTTTAGAGCTGTGTTGAAATATAAGAAATCCAGCGAATAACAATTACAATTGAGCTTCTTTTGCGTTTAACAGAAGAATGAATATCAGATTTGGAACAATGACAGGTGATTATTGGGTGAGCTAATATTTAAAAATTTACTTTGAGTGAGTAAATTAAATAGAGTTATTGGCTAACTTTTTATTAGGACATTCATGAATGGTTTATCAATTTTTTTTTGTTTTATCTGACATAAGTAACATATGCAAAGAAACCGTCTTGCGTTACTTGATTGTAACCCTGTTCCCTGAAAAAACGGGAACGACATCCTGCGCTTTTGCACTATGGGAAAACATCTTTGTTTGACTTCAAGTATCACTTTGTCTGTAGAGACATCTGGACACGACCCCAGTGCGGCAATGAAGCACAACGTCTTGTCTTTTCAGGCAACAGGGTTAGAGTCAAGTAACCAGAGACGTTCCTTTTCAAAAGCTACTCTCAATGGTGGCAAGTGTGGTGGACGTAAGTCTGAAGAGCACGGACTGGACACAGTCGGTGAAGTTTCTCCTGCTCCAGTGTACTAAAAGATGGAGGACTGAAGGCTTCAAGAATGACCGGATGCACGATCAAAAATGGTAGATGGAACTTTAGCTAGATGGTCAGGGTGAGGGTGCAATATAGCTCATGTGCCTGCTGATGACTTTTCCTGCAGAAAGTCTAGCACTGAAACAATCTGGCAGTGAACTGGGTCTACACAGTGTGCAGTACACTACCTTTCAAAGACACCCCATTTAGTGGAATTGATTATTCTTGTGGAGGGAGCCCTAGCACTCAGAATAGTCTGTACGACATCAGCTGGAAGCTCAGCATCTCTCAGTTGGTCCCCCTCAGGGACCAAATATGAAGGTTCCGAAGCTCGAGCAGGCGATGAAATATTGTCCCCTGTGCCTGAGACAGGAGGTCCCTCCTGTTCGTAATCGCCATGGGCGAGCTGTCAAGGAGGGATATTATCTCCAAGAACCAAACTTCGGCCGGCCAACGAGGTGCTATCAATAAGAGGCAAGATCCTTTTTGACGGACATTGGCCAGGACTCCTGGGAGCAGAGCGATCGGTGGAAACGCATACTGGCACATTCTGGACTGTGTATACACCATAGCATCCAGACCCAGGGGGGCTGAGTAACTCAGAGAGAAGTAAAGGGGACATTGCATTGTCTATTGAGAGGCGAAGAGGTCCCCTTCTGTTTCGTAAAATCTTTTCCAAATCTGTTTGATAATCTCGGGGTGGAGTTCAAGGTCTGTGGAGAAGTCATCATCTCTCGTGGCACATACATTGCGCGAAAATTATGGCTGTCTTTCTAGCTCTGAAGCATTTATCCCCAGACCAGAGAGGTCATCATGTGCTTGTTCTCACAGACAACGCATCGGTGGTCTCTTATATAAATCATCAGGGGGGTCTGCATTTGCAACCATTTTGCAAACTGGCGCACCAGATCCCCCTGTGGTCCCTAGGGGAGCTGCTCTCTGAGAGCACTATACATTCCAGGGTACCAAAACTTAGGAGCAGATATTCTGTCGAGGCAGGGCCTGAGGCCCGGGACATGGAGACTTCAACCCGAGGTGGTGGACCTTGTATGGGGAGTATTTGGCCAAGCAGAAGTGGATCTGTTTGACACACTGTCCACTTTTGTTCTCCCTTACCCCCTGGGGCTGGATGCCATGGTACAGACTACGTCTTTTCTTCTGATCGCTCTGCTCCCAGGATTTCTGGAAAGAGTCCACGAGGAAGGGGTCTGTCTACTAGTAGCGCCTTTATAGCCGGCCCGAGTATGGTTCTCGGATATTGTGTCCCTCCTCGATGGCTATCCCCTGGAGATTCTGCTCAGGAGGGACCTTCTGCCTCAGGCACAATCCATCACCCTCGTCCCAAAGCTATGGAAGCTGTGGGTTTGGCCTCTGAGGGGGCCCAACTTATAGACAGGTGTTTCAACTGATTTTGTTGAGACCATACTTCACTCCAGAGCTCCCTCCATGAAACAACTGTGTGCAATAAAGTGGAGAGGGTTCACTTCATGGTGCAGAATGTGACAATGGGACCCAGTTTACTGCCTGGTTGGTTCAATGCTGGAGTTCCTGCAGGATCGTTCTTCCACACTGAAGGTGTATGAAATGGCCATAGCTTTGGTGACACGTTTCCTCCATGGTACTTTGAGGCTGAGGCCTGCAAGCCGGATCAGAGTTCCAGCCTGGGATCTGGCCATCGTGCAAGAGGTATTATCTGCGGCTCGCTTCGAGCCCATTAAGACTGTTCCATAAAAGTTTCTGAGTCTTAAGACATTTCTTCTAGCCATCACGTCTCTTAAAAGACCTGTCGGTGTCCCCTAAGTGCCTGGAGTTTGCAGCAGGGATAGTCAAGGCATTCTAATATCCAAAACCGGGCAATGTCCCTAAAGTGCCGAACAGTATATCGCAGCCTATAGTCTTGCAAGACTTTTGTCCTCCACCCCTCAGAGAACAGGACCAGGAGAAGCTGAACCTTGTGTATCCAGTGAGAGCACTGGATGCTTCTGTCTACCGAGCTGCCCTGCGGAGGAAAACGGAATGGCTGTTTGTCTGCTTTGGATCGCCTGAGAAAGGGCTTCCAGTGTCCGAGCTGACAGTCAGCCAGTGGATAAGTCGAGGCTAATTTCTTGCCTATGAGGTCTCTGGCCAGCCTTCACCCATGGCTGTCTGAGCAAATTCTACTAGAAGTATGGCGTCTCTATGGCGTTACATTTAAGGGTGTTCCATCAAGATGTCTATGATGCAGCGGGCTGGTCCCCTCCACTTTCATTTGTGAGGTTTTGCAACCTGGACCTGGGCTCTGCCGCCGGGTTCGCAGGTTCTTATGTCTTAGTTGTGCTGTATTCAAACAGGCAGGCACTTTGGGTATTGTCGCTCCCTCGAAAGGGAACGTCTCGGGTGATGACTGTAACCCTTGTTCCCTGAGAAGGGAAAGAGACACTCACTCTTTCATACTTCCTTCATTACTGTGATTGACTTTGAATTGAATCTAATTGAAGCTAGCGTCAGTCATTCCAGATACGCTTTTATGCTTTCCTGATCATGACATCACCCACTCGTAACGTTTTGTCTCGCCATTGGACGTTTGTAATATCTGGACTTCAATCGAGGCGTTTTAGGCAGGTCTGGATCAGTGTTCTCTGTAAAATAGAATAAATTCCTTTGTGGGAGACAATGAGCTTTGTAACTTTACAGATCTAATACATGCACAAACAGATATATTACACACTAAAGAAAAAGGAAAACATTAAAAAGCATCACATGACCCCTTTAATACTCTTCTAATATGGCATTAATGTTACAATGAAACTGTAAAACATACTTTTCTTTCTTTCATGTCTATAGACGTTTATTAATATTTACATGTCACACAATACATTGTGTTTCCATGGTAGCTAAACACTGTGAATAACATGAACATAATATCTTGGTTTAAGTACACACTCTGTGTTTATTTAATTTGGCATCAATTAAATAAACAGGATTGTGAGAAAAGTTTTTGTTTTTGAGAGAGAGCCTGTCCATGTTCTCTAACAACATGGGAAACATTCAAATGAGGTGTTGAATCTTAACCGTCAGCATTATGACAAATTGCTTTGGTTCCACCCTCTCTCACAGGAGCCCCTGATCATTACCAGTAAATTGGTTTATTAAGTTACAATTTTTGTTTTTTCACTGATTTATTCGTCTGCCACAAGTGTCTTTTTTATTAGTATTATTATTTAATTATCTAGGGCTTTTCCCAGCAAATATTGAAATAGGTGATGACAACCATGTTTTAAATTGAATTGCAAATTTAATGTGAATGATCTGGTGCAAGCCGAAAGGTTCCGGAAATGCTGAAGACTGACAACCCACACAATACATGTTATAAAGTATAGAATATGAATTAAAAGTCGAAGCAGCTCTATGAAAAGGTTTCTAAGGTTTCATGTCAAAGAAGTAGCAGCAGAAATTGTAGGTCATTGGCCAAACATCATAAGATGAGGGTTGCTGAGTGACAAATGCTCATGAGCCTCTGTAGACCTTAAATCAGGTCACACATTTTAAAAGTGTCCATATGTGCATCAAGACACTGATGACAGCTTACTGACCACCGGATGAGCTATAAAACAATGGTTGTCAACTAGTTTAGATAGAAATCATGTGTTGACCCAACACAGTACAATTGTGAACAAAAATATCCTTAAAATCAAACAATGAAATGTATTAAAGTGTCCCTATTATGCTTTTTCCGATATTACCTTTTGTGTAGGTATTATATTAGCTGTTTGTGAATGCAAAAAGTCTGAAAAGTTTCAAAGATCAAAGTGCTTGATGAATGGAGTTTTCTACCAAAAGAAAGAACCAATTTTGTACTTCCTGGAACGAGTCGTCATTAATTCCAGTCTTACGTCCTGCTCGAACCAACATGCAGTAGGTTTGTTACAAATTTGTATAATTACAGGCTGTGTCTTCATTGGTTCTAGTCTTCATTGGTTGCCTGTGAACAATGTCTACTTTGCCTCACCCTCAAACACTGTAGTTGTAGCTGAGGCCTAAAAGAGTTTGCTTCATGTTGTTGATATATGGAGAAGACGCTTCTTTCTGCACTGCAAAGGCAAATCCACTTTGCATGCACTTCCGAAGGATGAGGACTCATGCTTGAATTGCATATGATAAAACCGACACCATTATTATTGTTCGTATCATTGTGTATCAAGTGCTGAGGAAGCCTCCAGAGCTGAAATTCAGATATGGTAATAAGTGTTTGGTTTCTGACATGCAGTGTAAGCGTTAGACCAATCAGTGCAGAGGAAGCTCTCAGAAAGGAAGGTTTAGAGAGACAAAATCCTTTATTGAACTGTTTCAGACACTGTGAGAAAAGACATGATGATACAGTCGATATCATGAGAAAATAAAAGTTTTTTTTACCTTGGATGTGTAACTGGTCCTACTTAGCCCGCTCCGAGCGGGATTTGAACTGGCGTCTCCGGCATGGGAGGCAGGTGTGCAAGCAAAGACACTAAAGACCTAAGGCTTACCTTACGATCATCTCTCAAACGTGTTATTCGGAGAAAAAAGCGGCATCCACCTCTTCCAGATGTGAGATTTATAAATCGCAAATGATCTTGAAGTTGTGCACAGTTGAATGATTTTAGATCTCCGCCTTGTAAATACCGCATAATTAATGTCATTAACATATAAAAGAGCACCAGTCAGCGTCCAAATCCTACACATGTGAATGGCGAGTGGGAAGAGTTGCTTAGATTTTCACATACCTGCTGATGTGGCACTAAAAACTTTTCCACGTCAAAGACCAGAGAACATCAAAAAGTGTTGGCATGGATTTTAGAGTATGCACACTCTAAGATCTGTGCTTACACATGATTTATAAATAAGGCCCACAGTCTCTAGCGTCAGTCGCAAGTGCGCCTCTTGAGGCCAGGTTAGCGAGGTTTATTCGCACGGCTCCTACAAGCTTGCTTCCATTACAGATGTATGTAAACCTATTGTAGGAGACTCCAAAAAATTAGGAACCTTTAAAATAGCATAATAGGGAACTTTAATAATACCATGACCTGCAGAGTTTTTAGTTTGTAAACATCACTTGAAATTCAAAGGTTTCATGCTCTAAGCAACCAATAATTCACTGCACAAAGCACAAATGTCAGCACAAAATGTCTTTATCCTGCATGTAAACCTGTATTTAAAGTAGTCTGGGTTGTATTTTATTTTACCTTGTGGAGATTTGTTCATGGTTTTAGAGGATGAGGGCTTGCACGCAACCTGTCAGTGCTGGCATATGTATACTTTGGCTTATACCAAGTGACAGATGAATTTGTGGCCAAATGCTGTAGAGTTTTATTGGATGCACGGCCTTTGACTTTTACAACAAAAGATATAGGAAGAATTGTCTCTCTTTTAACTCTTTCCCCACCATTGACTGAATTTTTAGGCTTTCCATGGTTTGACCATTATACGGCGCTATGACGCATCTTCTAAAAGAGTATAGAATCGCTGCATCAAAGCACAGTGCGAAAAAGAAGCAGAAACAAGCCATAGCATATGTAAAAAAAGGCAATCATCAACATTAAACAGCATATAAATCAAAACTTCCCAACATTACTGAATGAAATGTGATGCTTTGGAGGTGTTGATGGACTCGATCTACTCCATCTATGTTTTGATCATCATTCTGAATCTGATCTTGGCGTAGTCTTTGACAAAAACTTGATTTTCTCAGCTTTCTGCTCAAAATGTTTTTTTTTTTTTTATTAAACTTATCTACATTCAAGTGTTGATAAAAAATAATGCATGAAGCTAGAATAAAAAGTTTTGTTGTTGTTGTCATTTAAAATGAGTGGCTCTGTTTTTTCTTTTGAAATTGCATGATTTCAAATTGTCAGATATTCATACAACAAAATATTCTGGTGGCCATGAAAGTTTTGTGAAAATGATCAAAAATACTGGCGCTGACTGCCAACTTTTTTACAAAACACTGACGTGGAAAGAATTTAAAGTCCATAAGTCTATTTATTTTTTGCTGTCCAACCTATTCAGAGTTATTTGACTAATATTTTATTTTTTCCCTCAACAGACTGTGAAGCATTTTCAGGTTGTAACCCTCCAGTTGAGTCACAGCTAATGACCTCACATTGTGCACATTTCCTACTGATCTCCCTTCACATCGACATGCTGAGCTTGGATGAGTTGCGGAGTATAAAGCCATGGTCACATTTTCTTGTAAAGGTGAAGCGCTGAGAGGTGTGCTATTCTCTTACCGGCCTCTGTTGTTTACAGGCTGTTTTTTATTCTCTCTCTGAGGCTCATTCTCAGCTCTATAAACATTTATGTAACAGCAGGCCTGGAAGCACCAACAAATCCTTTTGTGTTCATTAATGCTTCCTTCAGTCATCAAAGTCTCCTATATACCTAACCTTTTCTCACTTGCCAATGAGGTAATAATCACATTATTTAATGAGTCTTTGATGCCATTGGGCTGAGGAGTAGAATAATGACATTATTTTACTGGCAGTGTATGTGGAAATGGGTGGGAAAGGAAGTCAATGAGCTCATGGGAGGGGGTTGGGGGTTGGGGGGGGGGGGGGGGGGGGGAGGGGAGGGGAGGGGTACCATGCTAAATAAATGGTCAAATGACAAAGGATTCAACATTACCAACCAGTTCCAAATGATAGTTCACCCAAAAATAATTTACCCCATCATCGTTTACTCACCCTCATGTTGTTCCAAACTGGTATGTCTTTCTTTCTTCCAATGACCTCAACAGGACTTTTATGAAAAATGACAAAATATCCCATACAGTATTGACCAAAAGTTTGGGTGGTTTGAGACAGGGGTTATAGTTAACTAAAACTAAAACAATAAAAAATAAAATAAATGTTAACGGAAATGACATAAAATATCAAGAAAAACTTGTTTTATTACAGCTAGTTGCCAAGGCAACATTCCTCCTTTTCATTTAGTTTAACTTTATGAACAAAAATAACTAAACCTAAAAGTGAAAAAAAAACTATATAGATATGTTAATAAAAAGAACTGCAAAATTAGTGAAACTTGAAGTAAAATTTAAATAAATCATAAAACACAAAAAATAAAAACAATTAAAAATATTAAAAAACTACTACCAAAATGATACAAAAATAACACTGGTTTTAGAGCTGTGTTGAAATATAAGAAATCCAGCGAATAACAATTACAATTGAGCTTCTTTTGCGTTTAACAGAAGAATGAATATCAGATTTGGAACAATGACAGGTGATTATTGGGTGAGCTAATATTTAAAAATTTACTTTGAGTGAGTAAATTAAATAGAGTTATTGGCTAACTTTTTATTAGGACATTCATGAATGGTTTATCAATTTTTTTTTGTTTTATCTGACATAAGTAACATATGCAAAGAAACCGTCTTGCGTTACTTGATTGTAACCCTGTTCCCTGAAAAAACGGGAACGACATCCTGCGCTTTTGCACTATGGGAAAACATCTTTGTTTGACTTCAAGTATCACTTTGTCTGTAGAGACATCTGGACACGACCCCAGTGCGGCAATGAAGCACAACGTCTTGTCTTTTCAGGCAACAGGGTTAGAGTCAAGTAACCAGAGACGTTCCTTTTCAAAAGCTACTCTCAATGGTGGCAAGTGTGGTGGACGTAAGTCTGAAGAGCACGGACTGGACACAGTCGGTGAAGTTTCTCCTGCTCCAGTGTACTAAAAGATGGAGGACTGAAGGCTTCAAGAATGACCGGATGCACGATCAAAAATGGTAGATGGAACTTTAGCTAGATGGTCAGGGTGAGGGTGCAATATAGCTCATGTGCCTGCTGATGACTTTTCCTGCAGAAAGTCTAGCACTGAAACAATCTGGCAGTGAACTGGGTCTACACAGTGTGCAGTACACTACCTTTCAAAGACACCCCATTTAGTGGAATTGATTATTCTTGTGGAGGGAGCCCTAGCACTCAGAATAGTCTGTACGACATCAGCTGGAAGCTCAGCATCTCTCAGTTGGTCCCCCTCAGGGACCAAATATGAAGGTTCCGAAGCTCGAGCAGGCGATGAAATATTGTCCCCTGTGCCTGAGACAGGAGGTCCCTCCTGTTCGTAATCGCCATGGGCGAGCTGTCAAGGAGGGATATTATCTCCAAGAACCAAACTTCGGCCGGCCAACGAGGTGCTATCAATAAGAGGCAAGATCCTTTTTGACGGACATTGGCCAGGACTCCTGGGAGCAGAGCGATCGGTGGAAACGCATACTGGCACATTCTGGACTGTGTATACACCATAGCATCCAGACCCAGGGGGGCTGAGTAACTCAGAGAGAAGTAAAGGGGACATTGCATTGTCTATTGAGAGGCGAAGAGGTCCCCTTCTGTTTCGTAAAATCTTTTCCAAATCTGTTTGATAATCTCGGGGTGGAGTTTCCCATCCCCATGGGTCACAGCCTGTCTGGATAATAAATCTGCATAGTAGCCCCTTAACTGCTGGAGGAAGTACTTCAGGGCCAGAAATACAGCCATCAATTGGAGGCAATTGATGTGCAAATCGAGATGATAACCTCTCCAGATCCCTTGGGCTGGATGGCCATCTAAGACTGCTCCCCAGCCTGTACAAGAGTGTACAGGCTGGGGTGGAACCGGTGAGGAAAGGTGAGGAACCGGTGTCTCCTGAAATCCCCTGGCTTTGAGCCACAACTTCACCTCAGCGCCAGGCGCAAGTCAAACGAGTGCAGAAATGTACAGGTGCTAAATGAGCATCAGCAGAACAACTGTGATCGGCGAATAGTAAATATAGAGTCAACCATTTTGAGTGAGTGGCATAGTGTACAATCAAAGAAACAACAACACATGTAATTCTCTGTTTTTCTGATTCCACTTTTATTCTGAAAGATATGTGTGAAAGCTGGTGACACTTTTGTCAGATGCTGAGAAAAAAATTCAGTATTTACTTAGTACTACTTATTCAGTAGGCTATCTGCGGTAAGATGAGATGTTGTCAGGCCAAATGTCATTAAAACTCGGAAAAACGAACTTTCCTGTCCTGTCTGCCGTTTTACTGTACTCGTGGCGTGCTGTAGCCGTAGTTCTCCTGGAATTATCAAAAGCGCTGTGTCAAAACTCTATGCATGCATGTATTTGTTATTGGGCCATTCTACAGAATTGGTGCTGTCCGACAACCAAAAAACACATTTAAAAAGTATTTAAGTATTCAAATTTTAGATGTTTACTAAGATCATTCTGTTATCTATTGAATCCCACAATAATATTTAAAATATAAGTAAGCTTAATATCTTATAAAATCATCATTTATTGGGTACTTTCAATTGGGAGGTGGCCCTCTCTTTTTTTTTTCCAATGTTGTTTTTAAAAATATCTTTTTGATTTCTTTTAAAAAGTAAAGTTAAAAAATACATATTTTATATTTAAATCATGAAACTTGTGAAAAAATAAATGTGTCCCGCATTTTCATGTCACTACCAAAACAGTGTGTGTTTTAATCCATTGGCTGAGACTGATTTTAACCACACCCCTACATTTTTGATCAGGAAATAAATGAAATAAATATTCTTGTGTGCCTCTCTCTCACAGCCTCTCTTTCACTACATTTTTGATCAGGAAATATAGGAAATAAATATTTTTGTGTGCCTCTCTCTCATAGCCTCTCTTTCATTATAGATAGGTTCCATCATTTTGACGGAAATGTGTTCAAAAGTCTGAACACATACTTTCAATACTTCAATACTTTCAGCGACGTATTTTTTCTGCAATTAAGCAAACTTTTTTGGGTGTAATTCCATAAAAATTTGTTTTTATGTGTGTACAACTTTTCAGAATTGTGAAAGGTAACCATGTGCTGGCTATCATCTTTGAACTAGGCTCAAAGTATCTTAAATTGTCACTACCGAAACAGTCATGACCGAAACACGCCATCATTGTTTTGGTAGCGACAAAAGGGAACCCATAATCATTTATTTGGGAGAAATAGACAATACATTTGTGCAGTTATGCAAATCAGTAGTATCTTAGTTTGTTTTAGTAGTGTTTTAGTATGCAAGTTAAAATTCTGTAATGTGATTTGGTCGCTACCAAAACATTACTGTCACTACAGAAAATGTGCCGTCACAACCGAAACATGTTTTGTCTAAAATAAAGTATAATTAATTTATCAACTAAGATATTATTATAGTGTTTGGTTCAACGTATATTCAAACTAATGAATCCTTAACTTTGAAATAAGTATGATTAACTTAATGCCTTTTAGAAAGAAAGATTGGGTTCAAAATACAACAAATCTTATAAATTACACTTGAAATATTGTTAAAATTGTAATTATTATTGATTTACCTGTGAAAACCTTTTTTTTAAATAGGAAAAAAATATTTACAAGGTAGATGTAAACAAAATATTAATAGGTCAATATAAGCCTTCTTATTGAATTATTAGGGCCCAAGCCCTGAAAGGGCGAAGGCCCTATTGTTTTCCTTAGGATTATTAGGGCCCAAGCCTTGAAAAGGCGAAGGCCCTATTGTTTTCCTAAGGATTATTATTTATTATTATTATTAGGGCCCAAGCCTTGAAAAGGCGAAGGCCCTATTGTTTTCCTTAGGATTATTAGGGCCCAAGCCTTGAAAAGGCGAAGGCCCTATTGTTTTCCTTAGGATTATTATTTATTATTATTATTATTATTATTATTTTACTACCTTTTGGGCACTTTTGGGGGCCTTAACGTGCTCGAAAACTCTTGAAACTTTGCACACATCTCAGAACCCGCGGCCATCAGGGCCGGGCTGAAGCTGGTACCCGGGCGTGGCAGGGGGGCTCGACAGCGCCCCCTGGAACGGGGTTTGAACACTTGGTCCATAAATCAAACACGCTTGCATGTAATAATATGAAACTCAGTACACATATAGATCTCATCGGTTCATATATACTTCATGCTCTTACTTTTTACCCCAGCCCAACAGGAAGTCGGCTATTAAGGGTTGTTTGGAAAACACATGCAATGGAATGTGAAATACTCCTCCTAGAGAATTCAAACACACGGCACGAAACTCGGTCAGCATGAAGTCAAGACACTGAGGATGAAAAATTGCCAGGGGATTTTTGATATCTCGAACGGTTTGGCCGTGGCGAGTAAACGAAATTATGGCGAGAAACGTGAAACAGGAAGTGTGTTATAACTACTGCATACATTAACTAATCTTGATGAAACTTCAGCAGTGTGTTCGTTGTAAGAGCCCGATCACATGGATGTGACTATTGTGAGTCAAAGTTATAGCGCCACCAACTGGAAGCAGGAAGTGTGTCACTTTCAAAATGCTTTTAAATCACCCTCTTATTTTTACCCGATTTGCTTCAAACTTCATGTGCATAATGTAGACACACGCCAGATGTAGACCTGTGAAAGGATTATTGATATCTTAGATACTGTTGCCATGGCAATGCATCAAACATTAATATTCCTTTTTTTAAGCTTTTTCATGCTTTTTTATGCTTTCGGGCACTTTTGGGGTTCTTAACGTGCTCGAAAACTCTTGAAACTTTGCACACGGGACAAAACCCGCGGCCATCAGGGCCAGGCTGAAGCTGGTACCCGGGCGTGGCAGGGGGGCTCGACAGCGCCCCCTTGAACGGGTCAGACAATTTGGTCCATATATCCAACACGCTTTACCCTATTTGCTTCAAACTTGATGTGTATAATGTAGACACAAGCCAGATGTAGACCTGTGAAAGGATTGTTGATATCTTAGATGCTGTTGCCGTGACAACGCATCAAACTTTAATATTCTTTTTGGATACTTTTGAGATTCTTAGCGCACTTTTGGGGCCCTTAACGTGCTCAAAAACTCTTGAAACTTTGCACACGGGTCAGAAACCGCGGCCATCAGGGCCGGGCTGAAGCTGGTACCCGGGCGTGGCAGGGGGGCTCGACAGCGCCCCCTGGAATGGGGTCCGAAAACTTGGTCCATAAATCAAACAGGCTTTACCCGATTTGCTTCAAACTTGATGTGTATAATGTAGACACACGCCAGATTTAGACCTGTGAAAGGATTGTTGATATCTTAGATGCTGTTGCCGTGACAACGCATCAAACTTTAATATTCTTTTTGGATACTTTTGAGACTCTCAGCGCACTTTGGGGGCCCTTAACGTGCTCAAAAACTCTTGAAACTTTGCACACGGGTCAGAACCCGTGGCCATCAGGGCCGGGCTGAAGCTGGTACCCGGGCGTGGCAGGGGGGCTCGACAGTGCCCCCTGGAACGGGGTCCGAAAACTTGGTCCATAAATCAAACACGCTTGAATGTAATAATATGAAACTCGGTACACATATAGATCTCATCGATTCATATATCCTTTGTACTTTTACTTTTTACCCCAGCCCAACAGGAAGTCGGCTATTATGGTTTGTTTGGAAGCGTATGCCCCTGGAATTCGATATACTCCTCCTAGAGAATTCAACCAATCGCCACGAAACTCGGTCAGCATGAAGTCAAGACATTGAGGATGAAAAGTTGCCAGGGGATTTTTGATATCTCGAACGGTTTGGCTGTGGCGAGGAAACGAATTTATGGCGAATAAAGGAAACAGGAAGTGTGTTATAACTTCTGCATACATTAACTGATCTTGATGAAACTTCAGCAGTGTGTTCGCTGTAAGAGTCCGATCACATGGATGTGACTATTGTGAGTCAAAGTTATAGCGCCACCAACTGGCAGCAGGAAGTGTGTCACTTCCTAAAGGCTTTGAAATCACCCTCTTATTTTTACCCAATTTGCTTCAAACTTTATGTGTATAATGTAGACACACGGCAGATGTAGACCTGAGAAAGGATTATTGATATCTTAGATACTGTTGCCGTGGCAACGCATCAAACTTTATTATTCTTTGTTGATGCTTTTGAGACTCTTAACATACTTGAAATTGCATTAAACCCGACAGACACATCACATTTATTAGACAGTAGACATGTGCAGAGTTTCAGAAACGGGCATGGTGAGAGCAATTAGAGAATAATGTTTAAGTTTAAAAACAGCCAGAATGGTTGTTTAGTCAAAAAAAATTTTTTTCCAAATCATACATAGTGTTATACTGCCCTCTTGTGTTCAAAATCAGGTAAAAAGCGAAAGTAAAATAAGGACGTCTGCACAATTCATTAATAATGGTGCAGAGTAGAGTGAGCTTTTTCAATTAATTCCTATGGAAGTAGGAATGAACTAAACAACGTTCGCTCTGTTCTGCTCGTCCCTCACCGTGGGCGCGCAGAGTTATGAATGCCCGTGCAGCCGTGAGCATTTTAGTTTCATTTTAAAATTAGCGCCATTTCGGGGGACGTATTACTTTAATTTATTTAACAAAAACACAATGTTGTGTTTTATTGCGAGTGTACACAAATATAAGTAAACACTTTGACGTTTGAATGATGTCCTGTATGAAGAAAATGACGGAGTATGTTTCACTGTTCAATCGCGCTGAGCCACCCAGACCCCCACACACACACTGACACACACACGCACACACACACACACAAACACACACACACACACACACACACACACACACACACACACACAAACACACACACACACACACACACACACACACACAATAATAAAACATTCAACCTAACATATACAAATTACACTGCTATGTTGAAATAGTCAGTAGTACAATTTGTATCATTCACAGTAAGCACCGCTCCACTGTGATTTTTCCAAGCACATTTTTGCACAAGTGAAGAGGATGATTTTTTCCGTCGATATTGGAACGTGAGTGAAGTACAAAGCCTGTAATAAAGAATAGTTTAGCATCCAAATACATCGCAAATGTTGCAACATTTAGATTCTAAAGAGAGATTTACGTGATCCTAACACCACTTACTTTTACTTTTGTTTTAAATTATTTCGTTTTGGCTTTATTATAGTTATTTTTTTATTTGTGTTCTGTTCTGAATATCATTAAATTTAAAGGATTTGTTGTGGAATATTTTGAGTGTATAATCAAATAACACTAAACCGTCACTAGGTGTCGCCAGGCGACCGTCTTAATGAGCGGGTCATTGATTCATTCGTTCAAACGATTCGTTTGAACGACTGAGTCATTCATGAATGAGACAGATGTTTATGGATTGGTCATTGAATCTTTGAGTCAACCAATTTGTTCAAAATGCTGAATCATTCAGTAATGAGAAAACACGTTGCTGTGAGATGCAATGGTTCTGCTGTGATCTTTGTTTAACTATTTTCGCTGCTGAAACAGAAGAACAGTCAATATTGCATCTAAAATGTAAGTGACTTGACACGTGTGTGTGTGTGTGTGTGTTTGCGTGTGAGTGCGTGCGTGCGTGTGTGTGTGTGTGTGTGTGTGTGTGCAATCAATCCCAGGTAAGAGGCATGAATAATGAGAATTGGACTTCTAGGAGTGAGGTTAATATTCCGGAGATGGTTCCCTCGGATTGTGAAAAGGAGGCGGCGCGGGAGTGGCCAGGCATTGCGCTACTTCTGTTTCAAAGTTTAAAACAATGCTAATATCATTTTTTTGAACGATTTCATTACAAATGTTTATTTTATATATTTATAAAATATTATAAAATATAATAACTATGTTTTGTCCTATTAACAAAAGACAGGCAATGTACTATTAACAAATGTTAATAGTTTTTTAAAAGTTAAAATGATACTTTATGCATTTGTTTTGTGTCAGATGATTAACAATATAAATTAAACAAAGCTTAAAACAAACAAAATAATAAAACGAAAACAAAGCTTGAACATTTTATTTAATTGAAAAGCCTTTTTGAAATAAAATGTGTTTTTTTCCCTCTGAAATAGCAAAAGCATCGCACACTTAGCTGTACCTGCTCTAAATAAATAATAGTATTTAAATAAAAATACAAAATCGAAATAAATAAATTATATAAAACAAAATCAAATCAAAGAAAATAAATCTTATTAAAGTTATGCAGGCACACATTTAACAATAATTTTCAAGTGACAAATAAAATCAATCAAAATTCCTTACACATGGAGTTAATCCTGACGATTCCTGAGGCGCCTTTCCTCATGACACTCGCTTTTTTTTTCGAAGATATATTTTCTTTGGTTTGATTTTGTTTTTGTAATAATTTATTTTATTTAGTTCGATTTTGTATTTTTATTGAATTACTCTTTTTTATTTAGAGCAGGTACAGCTAGTGTGTGATGCTTTTGCTATTTCAGAGGAAAACAATAATTTTATTTAATTAATAATTTTTGTTTCAGTCCACCATATAATTATGTTGTGTTTGATCTATGGAAAAAAGTTAGTTGTGAAATGGTTGAATATTAACAAAAGTTAATAGTTTTTTACAAGTTAGAATAATACGATATATATATATATATAAACAAGCCGGTGGCACCGCCACCCCGGTGCCTTTACGGTTACTGTGCATGACGGGCAATATCGTAACTCCGCTTTGACCTTTGAGAAGATGTGTGCTATAGAGCTTGCATTGGTGTGGGCTCTGCAAAAGTGTGTGTGTGTGTGTGAGGCGTGATTGAACAATGTAGACATATATATATATATATATATAAAGGCACCGGGGTGGCGGTGCCACCGGCTTGTTTATATATATATATATATATATATATATATATATATATATATATATATGAATATAGCTGCGAGCAGCGATGAAGGGCCAAAGCCGGCGGCACCGCCACTCCGGTGCCTTTAGGTAACTAAAGGCACCGGGGTTGCGGTGCCACCGGCTTGGGCCCGTAATCGCTGCTCGCAGCTATATTTATTTATTATTAGGGCCCAAGCCTTGAAAAGGCGAAGGCCCTATTGTTTTCCTAAGGATTATTATTTATTATTATTATTATTATTATTATTTTACTACCTTTTGGGCACTTTTGGGGGCCTTAACGTGCTCGAAAACTCTTGAAACTTTGCACACATCTCAGAACCCGCGGCCATCAGGGCCGGGCTGAAGCTGGTACCCGGGCGTGGCAGGGGGGCTCGACAGCGCCCCCTGGAACGGGGTTTGAACACTTGGTCCATAAATCAAACACGCTTGCATGTAATAATATGAAACTCAGTACACATATAGATCTCATCGGTTCATATATACTTCATGCTCTTACTTTTTACCCCAGCCCAACAGGAAGTCGGCTATTAAGGGTTGTTTGGAAAACACATGCAATGGAATGTGAAATACTCCTCCTAGAGAATTCAAACACACGGCACGAAACTCGGTCAGCATGAAGTCAAGACACTGAGGATGAAAAATTGCCAGGGGATTTTTGATATCTCGAACGGTTTGGCCGTGGCGAGTAAACGAAATTATGGCGAGAAACGTGAAACAGGAAGTGTGTTATAACTACTGCATACATTAACTAATCTTGATGAAACTTCAGCAGTGTGTTCGTTGTAAGAGCTCGATCACATGGATGTGACTATTGTGAGTCAAAGTTATAGCGCCACCAACTGGAAGCAGGAAGTGTGTCACTTTCAAAATGCTTTTAAATCACCCTCTTATTTTTACCCGATTTGCTTCAAACTTCATGTGCATAATGTAGACACACGCCAGATGTAGACCTGTGAAAGGATTATTGATATCTTAGATACTGTTGCCATGGCAATGCATCAAACATTAATATTCCTTTTTTTAAGCTTTTTCATGCTTTTTTATGCTTTCGGGCACTTTTGGGGTTCTTAACGTGCTCGAAAACTCTTGAAACTTTGCACACGGGACAAAACCCGCGGCCATCAGGGCCAGGCTGAAGCTGGTACCCGGGCGTGGCAGGGGGGCTCGACAGCGCCCCCTTGAACGGGTCAGACAATTTGGTCCATATATCCAACACGCTTTACCCTATTTGCTTCAAACTTGATGTGTATAATGTAGACACAAGCCAGATGTAGACCTGTGAAAGGATTGTTGATATCTTAGATGCTGTTGCCGTGACAACGCATCAAACTTTAATATTCTTTTTGGATACTTTTGAGATTCTTAGCGCACTTTTGGGGCCCTTAACGTGCTCAAAAACTCTTGAAACTTTGCACACGGGTCAGAAACCGCGGCCATCAGGGCCGGGCTGAAGCTGGTACCCGGGCGTGGCAGGGGGGCTCGACAGCGCCCCCTGGAATGGGGTCCGAAAACTTGGTCCATAAATCAAACAGGCTTTACCCGATTTGCTTCAAACTTGATGTGTATAATGTAGACACACGCCAGATTTAGACCTGTGAAAGGATTGTTGATATCTTAGATGCTGTTGCCGTGACAACGCATCAAACTTTAATATTCTTTTTGGATACTTTTGAGACTCTCAGCGCACTTTGGGGGCCCTTAACGTGCACGAAAACTCTTGAAACTTTGCACACAGGTCAGAACCCGCGGCCATCAGGGCCGGGCTGAAGATGGTACCCGGGCGTGGCAGGGGGGCTCGACAGCGCCCCCTGGAACGGGGTGCGAAAACTTGGTCCATAAATCAAACACGCTTGCATGTAATAATATGAAACTCGGTAGACATATAGATCTCATCGGTTCATATATCCTTTGTACTTTTACTTTTTACCCCAGCCCAACAGGAAGTCGGCTATAATGGTTTGTTTGGAAGCGTATGCCCCTGGAATTCGATATACTCCTCCTAGAGAATTCAACCAATCGCAACGAAACTCGGTCAGCATGAAGTCAAGACATTGAGGATGAAAAATTGCCAGGGGATTTTTGATATCTCGAACGATTTGGCCGTGGCGAGGAAACGAATTTATGGCGAATAATGGAAACAGGAAGTGTGTTATAACTTCTGCATACATTAACTGATCTTGATGAAACTTCAACAGTGTGTTCGCTGTAAGAGGCCGATCACATGGATGTGACTATTATGAGTCAAAGTTATAGCGCCACCAACTGGCAGCAGGAAGTGTGTCACTTTCAAAATGCTTTGAAATCACCCTCTTATTTTTACCCGATTTGCTTCAAACTTGATGTGTATAATGTAGACACTCGCCAGATGTAGACCTGTGAAAGGATTATTGATGTCTTAGATACTGTTGCCATGGCAACGCATCAAACTTTAATATTGTTTTTGGATGCTTTTGAGACTCTTAGCATGCCTGAAATTGCTTAAAATTGCATGAAACTCGACAGACAGATCACATTTATTAGCCAGTAGACATGTGCAAAGTTTCAGAAACGGGCGTGGTGCAGGGGCTCAGTAGCGCCACCTTTTGTGACAAAAGTGTGTGTGTGGGGGGGGGGGGGGGTTAGTTTCATCTACAGTTACAAAACTTTTTCAACTTGATGAAAATACATTAAAGATGCTAAATTGTGAACGGATATTGAATATCTCAAACGGTTTTGCTATGGCGAGGGATTATGTCAAAAAAAGAATCAGGAAATGTCTCATATCTTTCTAAAATGTAATTATACACCATTTATTTTTCTATAAAATTATACTAATATTAGAAGTAAACCCATTGTATTCCTTTTTTTCAATTTAAGATTTATGTTTAAGTTTAAAAACAGCCAGAATGGTTGTTTAGCCAAAAAAAAAAAAAAAAAAAAAATCATTCATAGTGCTTTACTGCCCTCTTGTGTTCAAAATCAGGTAGGCCAATTGATGCTACTATGGGAATATTTTCCCACCGTGACTCCGCTGGGGGCTTTAAAATCGCTAACTTGAAAGCGAAAGTAACGGACGTCTCCACAAGACGTGCAGCTGTGAGCATTTTTGTTTCATTTTAAAAGAAGCCCCATTTCGGGGGCGGATTTCTTGAATGTATTTTACAAAATCACAATGTTGTGTTTGATTGCGAGTATCCAAAAATAAGTAAACACTTTGCAGTTTGAATGATCTTCTTGAATAAAATGACGGAGTAGCCAATGTTTCCACTGTTCGATCGCGGACGTCCACACGGACATTGATAATGGTGGCGCGTGCAGAGCGCGTGCTTGAATTGTGAGTTCAATAGTCTATTATTTTTCACGGAAAACACAACAACAAAAGAGTATAATGATAGATTCGCTTAAATAGGCGCTTTTACATAAAATAGCCTATTCCGTCATCATCTTTTCAGTCAGCTCTTCACTCTCGTGATTAATGAAATTTGACTCCTGTTGCTGATATTTGCTGCAACTTTCGTTCAGCTCACAATTTAGTAAGCAAACACGCTTCAAATGTGTTTATTTTATTTTTGTGTATATATATGTGTGTATATATATATATATATATATATATATATATATATATATATATATATATATATATATATATATATATATATATATATAGCTTATGTTTCAAATATGAGTTAATTAACAATCGTTGGAAAGAATGATACTTTTAAACATATCACTAAACCGTCATTAGGTGTCGCCAGGCGACCGTCTTAATGAGCGAGTCATTGATTCATTCGTTCAAACGATTCGTTCGAACGGCTGAGTCGTTCATGAATGAGACAGATTATGGATTGGTCGTTGAATCTTTGAGTCAACCGATTTGTTCAAAATGCTGAATCATTCAGTAATGAGAACGCGTTGCTGTGAGATGCTCGATGGTTCTGCTGTGATCTTTGTTGAACTATTTTCGCTGCTGAAACAGAAAAAAAGTCAATATTGCATCTAAAATGTAAGTGACTTGACACGTGTGTGTGTGTGTGTGTGTGCGTGTGAGTGCGTGCGTGCGTGTGTGTGTGTGTGTGTGTGTGTGTGTGCAATCAATCTCAGGTAAGAGGCATGAATAATGAGAATTGGACTTCTAGGAGTGAGGTTAATATTCCGGAGATGGTTCCCTCGGATTGTGAAAAGGAGGCGGCGCGGGAGTGGCCAGGCATTGCGCTACTTTAGTTTCAAAGTTTAAAACAATGCTAATATCATTTTTTTGAACGATTTCATTACAAATGTTTATTTTATATATTTATAAAATATTATAAAATATAATAACTATGTTTTGTCCTATTAACAAAAGACAGGCAATGTACTATTAACAAATGTTAATAGTTTTTTAAAAGTTAAAATGATACTTTATGCATTTGTTTTGTGTCAGATGATTAACAATATAAATTAAACAAAGCTTAAAACAAACAAAATAATAAAACGAAAACAAAGCTTGAACATTTTATTTAATTGAAAAGCCTTTTTGAAATAAAATGTGTTTTTTTCCCTCTGAAATAGCAAAAGCATCGCACACTTAGCTGTACCTGCTCTAAATAAATAATAGTATTTAAATAAAAATACAAAATCGAAATAAATAAATTATATAAAACAAAATCAAATCAAAGAAAATAAATCTTATTAAAGTTATGCAGGCACACATTTAACAATAATTTTCAAGTGACAAATAAAATCAATCAAAATTCCTTACACATGGAGTTAATCCTGACGATTCCTGAGGCGCCTTTCCTCATGACACTCGCTTTTTTTTTCGAAGATATATTTTCTTTGGTTTGATTTTGTTTTTGTAATAATTTATTTTATTTAGTTCGATTTTGTATTTTTATTGAATTACTCTTTTTTATTTAGAGCAGGTACAGCTAGTGTGTGATGCTTTTGCTATTTCAGAGGAAAACAATAATTTTATTTAATTAATAATTTTTGTTTCAGTCCACCATATAATTATGTTGTGTTTGATCTATGGAAAAAAGTTAGTTGTGAAATGGTTGAATATTAACAAAAGTTAATAGTTTTTTACAAGTTAGAATAATACGATATATATATATATATAAACAAGCCGGTGGCACCGCCACCCCGGTGCCTTTACGGTTACTGTGCATGACGGGCAATATCGTAACTCCGCTTTGACCTTTGAGAAGATGTGTGCTATAGAGCTTGCATTGGTGTGGGCTCTGCAAAAGTGTGTGTGTGTGTGTGAGGCGTGATTGAACAATGTAGACATATATATATATATATATATATAAAGGCACCGGGGTGGCGGTGCCACCGGCTTGTTTATATATATATATATATATATATATATATATATATATATATATATATATATGAATATAGCTGCGAGCAGCGATGAAGGGCCAAAGCCGGCGGCACCGCCACTCCGGTGCCTTTAGGTAACTAAAGGCACCGGGGTTGCGGTGCCACCGGCTTGGGCCCGTAATCGCTGCTCGCAGCTATATTTATTTATTATTATTATTATTTTACTACCTTTTGGGCACTTTTGGGGGCCTTAACGTGCTCGAAAACTCTTGAAACTTTGCACACATCTCAGAACCCGCGGCCATCAGGGCCGGGCTGAAGCTGGTACCCGGGCGTGGCAGGGGGGCTCGACAGCGCCCCCTGGAACGGGGTTTGAACACTTGGTCCATAAATCAAACACGCTTGCATGTAATAATATGAAACTCAGTACACATATAGATCTCATCGGTTCATATATACTTCATGCTCTTACTTTTTACCCCAGCCCAACAGGAAGTCGGCTATTAAGGGTTGTTTGGAAAACACATGCAATGGAATGTGAAATACTCCTCCTAGAGAATTCAAACACACGGCACGAAACTCGGTCAGCATGAAGTCAAGACACTGAGGATGAAAAATTGCCAGGGGATTTTTGATATCTCGAACGGTTTGGCCGTGGCGAGTAAACGAAATTATGGCGAGAAACGTGAAACAGGAAGTGTGTTATAACTACTGCATACATTAACTAATCTCGATGAAACTTCAGCAGTGTGTTCGTTGTAAGAGCCCGATCACATGGATGTGACTATTGTGAGTCAAAGTTATAGCGCCACCAACTGGAAGCAGGAAGTGTGTCACTTTCAAAATGCTTTTAAATCACCCTCTTATTTTTACCCGATTTGCTTCAAACTTCATGTGCATAATGTAGACACACGCCAGATGTAGACCTGTGAAAGGATTATTGATATCTTAGATACTGTTGCCATGGCAATGCATCAAACATTAATATTCCTTTTTTTAAGCTTTTTCATGCTTTTTTATGCTTTCGGGCACTTTTGGGGTTCTTAACGTGCTCAAAAACTCTTGAAACTTTGCACACGGGACTAAACCCGCGGCCATCAGGGCCAGGCTGAAGCTGGTACCCGGGCGTGGCAGGGGGGCTCGACAGCGCCCCCTTGAACGGGTCAGACAATTTGGTCCATATATCCAACACGCTTTACCCTATTTGCTTCAAACTTGATGTGTATAATGTAGACACAAGCCAGATGTAGACCTGTGAAAGGATTGTTGATATCTTAGATGCTGTTGCCGTGACAACGCATCAAACTTTAATATTCTTTTTGGATACTTTTGAGATTCTTAGCGCACTTTTGGGGCCCTTAACATGCTCAAAAACTCTTGAAACTTTGCACACGGGTCAGAAACCGCGGCCATCAGGGCCGGGCTGAAGCTGGTACCCGGGCGTGGCAGGGGGGCTCGACAGCGCCCCCTGGAATGGGGTCCGAAAACTTGGTCCATAAATCAAACAGGCTTTACCCGATTTGCTTCAAACTTGATGTGTATAATGTAGACACACGCCAGATTTAGACCTGTGAAAGGATTGTTGATATCTTAGATGCTGTTGCCGTGACAACGCATCAAACTTTAATATTCTTTTTGGATACTTTTGAGACTCTCAGCGCACTTTGGGGGCCCTTAACGTGCTCAAAAACTCTTGAAACTTTGCACACGGGTCAGAACCCGTGGCCATCAGGGCCGGGCTGAAGCTGGTACCCGGGCGTGGCAGGGGGGCTCGACAGTGCCCCCTGGAACGGGGTCCGAAAACTTGGTCCATAAATCAAACACGCTTGAATGTAATAATATGAAACTCGGTACACATATAGATCTCATCGATTCATATATCCTTTGTACTTTTACTTTTTACCCCAGCCCAACAGGAAGTCGGCTATTATGGTTTGTTTGGAAGCGTATGCCCCTGGAATTCGATATACTCCTCCTAGAGAATTCAACCAATCGCCACGAAACTCGGTCAGCATGAAGTCAAGACATTGAGCATGAAAAATTGCCAGGGGATTTTTGATATCTCGAACGGTTTGGCCGTGGCGAGGAAACGAATTTATGGCGAGAAACGTGAAACAGGAAGTGTGTTATAACTTCAGCATACAGTAACTGATCTTGATGAAACTTTAGCAGTGTGTTCGCTGTAAGAGGCCGATCACATGGATGTGACTATTGTGAGTCAAAGTTATAGCGCCACCAACTGGCAGCAGGAAGTGTGTAACTTTCAAAATGCTTTTAAATCACCCTCTTATTTTTACCCGATTTGCTTCAAACTTTATGTGTATAATGTAGACACACGCCAGATGTAGACCTGTGAAAGGATTATTGATATCTTAGATACTGTTGCCGTGACAACGCATCAAACTTTAATATTCTTTTTGGATGCTTTTGAGACTCTTAGCATGCCTGAAATTGCTTAAAATTGCATGAAACTTGACAGACAGATCACATTTATTAGCCAGTAGACATGTGCAAAGTTTCAGAAACGGGCGTGGTGCAGGGGCTCAGTAGCGCCACCTTTTGTGACAAAAGTGTGTGTGTGGGGGGGGTTAGTTTCATCTACAGTTACAAAACTTTTTCAACTTGATGAAAATACTTTAAAGATGCTAAATTGTGAACGGATATTGAATATCTCAAACGGTTTTGCTATGGCGAGGGATTATGTCAAAAAAAGAATCAGGAAATGTCTCATATCTTTCTAAAATGTAATTATACACCATTTATTTTTCTATAAAATTATACTAATATTAGAACTAAACCCATTGTCTTCCTTTTTTTCAATTTAAGATTTATGTTTAAGTTTAAAAACAGCCAGAATGGTTGTTTAGCCAAAAAAATAAAAAAAATTAAAATCATTCATAGTGCTTTACTGCCCTCTTGTGTTCAAAATCAGGTAGGCCAATTGATGCTACTATGGGAATATTTTCCCACCGTGACTCCGCTGGGGGCTTTAAAATCGCTAACTTGAAAGCGAAAGTAACGGACGTCTCCACAAGACGTGCAGCTGTGAGCATTTTCGTTTCATTTTAAAAGAAGCCCCATTTCGGGGGCGGATTTCTTGAATGTATTTTACAAAATCACAATGTTGTGTTTGATTGCGAGTATCCAAAAATTAGTAAACACTTTGCAGTTTGAATGATCTTCTTGAATAAAATGACGGAGTAGCCAATGTTTCCACTGTTCGATCGCGGACGTCCACACGGACATTGATAATGGTGGCGCGTGCAGAGCGCGTGCTTGAATTGTGAGTTCAATAGTCTATTATTTTTCACGGAAAACACAACAACAAAAGAGTATAATGATAGATTCGCTTAAATAGGCGCTTTTACATAAAATAGCCTATTCCGTCATAATCTTTTCAGTCAGCTCTTCACTCTCGTGATTAATGAAATTTGACTCCTGTTGCTGATATTTGCTGCAACTTTCGTTCAGCTCACAATTTAGTAAGCAAACACGCTTCAAATGTGTTTATTTTATTTTTGTGTATATATATGTGTGTATATATATATATATATATATATATTATATATATATATATATATATATAGCTTATGTTTCAAATATGAGTTAATTAACAATCGTTGGAAAGAATGATACTTTTAAACATATCACTAAACCGTCATTAGGTGTCGCCAGGCGACCGTCTTAATGAGCGAGTCATTGATTCATTCGTTCAAACGATTCGTTCGAACGGCTGAGTCATTCATGAATGAGACAGATTATGGATTGGTCGTTGAATCTTTGAGTCAACCGATTTGTTCAAAATGCTGAATCATTCAGTAATGAGAACGCGTTGCTGTGAGATGCTCGATGGTTCTGCTGTGATCTTTGTCGAACTATTTTCGCTGCTGAAACAGAAAAAAAGTCAATATTGCATCTAAAATGTAAGTGATTTGACGTGTGTGTGTGTGTGTGTGTGTGTGATTGTGTCTGTTACAGTGATTGTTTAACCCTTGTTAAAGTTTAGGCTTTGTATTTTTGGATATATATCTTTTTATATATAAAAAAATTGCATACAACCCATATATTTTAAATGTATTGTTTGCTTTAAATTACATTGAGATTTGTATGTTTGGTAATTGAACCTGAATGAATTTTAAATGAATGTGCGATATTTCAGATCATATTTTTGTTTTCCTTAAAATTTGAACTAACACTAACTTTACTCTCATCTGAATGATAGATTATTTATTTATGTCTAAAATAAAAGCACATTTGATTTTTCTTTTTTAATCAATGTAGAATGTGTAACTGAAAAAATAAACAGATTAGGGCTCTGTTCGAGAACAAGAAATGAAAACCAATGCAATATGATGAATGTCCAAAAGATTTTTTTGCTTTTAAACTATGTGTGTCTGTGTGTGTGTGTGTGTGTGTGTGTGTGTGTGTGTGTGTGTGTGTGTGTGTGTGTGTAAGAGATTTTGGTTGGGTGACAGTTGTAGTTTACAGTTTGACAAAAGCACAATGTTGTGTTTTATTGCGATTGTACACAAATATAAGTAAACACTTTGTAGTTTGAATAATGTCCTGTATGAACAAAAGGACGGAGTATGTTTTTATGTCTACATTGTTCAATCACGCCTCACACACACACACACACACACAAAAACTATTTTTCTAATCAGATCAGGCAAATATTCTGTCTTGGCACACTTCATATAACTTTCAAACTTGTGTACTTATTTCATGTTTCCATTAAGTCCATGAGACCGTAGGGTGTCTCATTTTTCATTTTAGGTTTCAGAAGGTTGCTCACGCATACTTTGTGGTTGATATGTGCCCTCAATGCACACTTTTGCAGAGCCCACACTGATGCAAGCTCTACAGCACACATCTTCTCAAAGGTCAAAGCGGGGTTACGTTATTGCCCGTCACGCACAGTAACCCTAAAGGCACCGGGGTGGCGGTGCCACCGGCTTGTTTATATATATATATATATATAAACAAGCCGGTGGCACCGGCTTGTTTATATATATATATATATATAAACAAGCCGGTGGCACCGCCACCCCGGTGTGCAAAAGTGTGCATATAAATATAGCTGCGAGCAGCGATGAAGGGCCAAAGCCGGCGGCACCGCCACTCCGGTGCCTTTAGGTAATTAAAGGCACCGGGGTTGCGGTGCCACCGGCTTGGGCCCGTAATCGCTGCTCGCAGCTATATTTATTTATTATTATTATTATTATTTTACTACCTTTTGGGCACTTTTGGGGGCCTTAACGTGCTCAAAAACTCTTGAAACTTTGCACACATCTCAGAACCCGCGGCCATCAGGGCCGGGCTGAAGCTGGTACCCGGGCGTGGCAGGGGGGCTCGACAGCGCCCCCTGGAACGGGGTTTGAACACTTGGTCCATAAATCAAACACGCTTGCATGTAATAATATGAAACTCAGTACACATATAGATCTCATCGGTTCATATATACTTCATGCTCTTACTTTTTACCCCAGCCCAACAGGAAGTCGGCTATTAAGGGTTGTTTGGAAAACACATGCAATGGAATGTGAAATACTCCTCCTAGAGAATTCAAACACACGGCACGAAACTCGGTCAGCATGAAGTCAAGACACTGAGGATGAAAAATTGCCAGGGGATTTTTGATATCTCGAACGGTTTGGCCGTGGCGAGTAAACGAAATTATGGCGAGAAACGTGAAACAGGAAGTGTGTTATAACTACTGCATACATTAACTAATCTTGATGAAACTTCAGCAGTGTGTTCGTTGTAAGAGCCCGATCACATGGATGTGACTATTGTGAGTCAAAGTTATAGCGCCACCAACTGGAAGCAGGAAGTGTGTCACTTTCAAAATGCTTTTAAATCACCCTCTTATTTTTACCCGATTTGCTTCAAACTTCATGTGCATAATGTAGACACACGCCAGATGTAGACCTGTGAAAGGATTATTGATATCTTAGATACTGTTGCCATGGCAATGCATCAAACATTAATATTCCTTTTTTTAAGCTTTTTCATGCTTTTTTATGCTTTCGGGCACTTTTGGGGTTCTTAACGTGCTCGAAAACTCTTGAAACTTTGCACACGGGACAAAACCCGCGGCCATCAGGGCCAGGCTGAAGCTGGTACCCGGGCGTGGCAGGGGGGCTCGACAGCGCCCCCTTGAACGGGTCAGACAATTTGGTCCATATATCCAACACGCTTTACCCTATTTGCTTCAAACTTGATGTGTATAATGTAGACACAAGCCAGATGTAGACCTGTGAAAGGATTGTTGATATCTTAGATGCTGTTGCCGTGACAACGCATCAAACTTTAATATTCTTTTTGGATACTTTTGAGATTCTTAGCGCACTTTTGGGGCCCTTAACGTGCTCAAAAACTCTTGAAACTTTGCACACGGGTCAGAAACCGCGGCCATCAGGGCCGGGCTGAAGCTGGTACCCGGGCGTGGCAGGGGGGCTCGACAGCGCCCCCTGGAATGGGGTCCGAAAACTTGGTCCATAAATCAAACAGGCTTTACCCGATTTGCTTCAAACTTGATGTGTATAATGTAGACACACGCCAGATTTAGACCTGTGAAAGGATTGTTGATATCTTAGATGCTGTTGCCGTGACAACGCATCAAACTTTAATATTCTTTTTGGATACTTTTGAGACTCTCAGCGCACTTTGGGGGCCCTTAACGTGCTCAAAAACTCTTGAAACTTTGCACACGGGTCAGAACCCGTGGCCATCAGGGCCGGGCTGAAGCTGGTACCCGGGCGTGGCAGGGGGGCTCGACAGTGCCCCCTGGAACGGGGTCCGAAAACTTGGTCCATAAATCAAACACGCTTGAATGTAATAATATGAAACTCGGTACACATATAGATCTCATCGATTCATATATCCTTTGTACTTTTACTTTTTACCCCAGCCCAACAGGAAGTCGGCTATTATGGTTTGTTTGGAAGCGTATGCCCCTGGAATTCGATATACTCCTCCTAGAGAATTCAACCAATCGCCACGAAACTCGGTCAGCATGAAGTCAAGACATTGAGGATGAAAAGTTGCCAGGGGATTTTTGATATCTCGAACGGTTTGGCTGTGGCGAGGAAACGAATTTATGGCGAATAAAGGAAACAGGAAGTGTGTTATAACTTCTGCATACATTAACTGATCTTGATGAAACTTCAGCAGTGTGTTCGCTGTAAGAGTCCGATCACATGGATGTGACTATTGTGAGTCAAAGTTATAGCGCCACCAACTGGCAGCAGGAAGTGTGTCACTTCCTAAAGGCTTTGAAATCACCCTCTTATTTTTACCCAATTTGCTTCAAACTTTATGTGTATAATATAGACACACGGCAGATGTAGACCTGAGAAAGGATTATTGATATCTTAGATACTGTTGCCGTGGCAACGCATCAAACTTTATTATTCTTTGTTGATGCTTTTGAGACTCTTAACATACTTGAAATTGCATGAAACCCGACAGACACATCACATTTATTAGACAGTAGACATGTGCAGAGTTTCAGAAACGGGCATGGTGAGAGCAATTAGAGAATAATGTTTAAGTTTAAAAACAGCCAGAATGGTTGTTTAGTCAAAAAAATTTTTTTTCCAAATCATACATAGTGTTATACTGCCCTCTTGTGTTCAAAATCAGGTAAAAAGCGAAAGTAAAATAAGGACGTCTGCACAATTCATTAATAATGGTGCAGAGTAGAGTGAGCTTTTTCAATTAATTCCTATGGAAGTAGGAATGAACTAAACAACGTTCGCTCTGTTCTGCTCGTCCCTCACCGTGGGCGCGCAGAGTTATGAATGCCCGTGCAGCCGTGAGCATTTTAGTTTTATTTTAAAATTAGCGCCATTTCGGGGGACGTATTACTTTAATTTATTTAACAAAAACACAATGTTGTGTTTAATTGCGAGTGTACACAAATATAAGTAAACACTTTGACGTTTGAATGATGTCCTGTATGAAGAAAATGACGGAGTATGTTTCACTGTTCAATCGCGCTGAGCCACCCAGACCCCCACACACACACTGACACACACACACACACACACACACACACACACACACACACACACACACACACACACACACACACACACACACACACAAACACACACACACACACACACACAATAATAAAACATTCAACCTAACATATACAAATTACACTGCTATGTTGAAATAGTCAGTAGTACAATTTGTATCATTCACAGTAAGCACCGCTCCACTGTGATTTTTCCAAGCACATTTTTGCACAAGTGAAGAGGATGATTTTTTCCATCGATATTGGAACGTGAGTGAAGTACAAAGCCTGTAATAAAGAATAGTTTAGCATCCAAATACATCGCAAATGTTGCAACATTTAGATTCTAAAGAGAGATTTACGTGAGCCTAACACCACTTACTTTTACTTTTGTTTTAAATTATTTCGTTTTGGCTTTATTATAGTTATTTTTTTATTTGTGTTCTGTTCTGAATATCATTAAATTTAAAGGATTTGTTGTGGAATATTTTGAGTGTATAATCAAATAACACTAAACCGTCACTAGGTGTCGCCAGGCGACCGTCTTAATGAGCGGGTCATTGATTCATTCGTTCAAACGATTCGTTTGAACGACTGAGTCATTCATGAATGAGACAGATGTTTATGGATTGGTCATTGAATCTTTGAGTCAACCAATTTGTTCAAAATGCTGAATCATTCAGTAATGAGAAAACACGTTGCTGTGAGATGCAATGGTTCTGCTGTGATCTTTGTTTAACTATTTTCGCTGCTGAAACAGAAGAACAGTCAATATTGCATCTAAAATGTAAGTGACTTGACACGTGTGTGTGTGTGTGTGTGTGTGTGTGCGTGTGAGTGCGTGCGTGCGTGTGTGTGTGTGTGTGTGTGTGTGTGTGCAATCAATCCCAGGTAAGAGGCATGAATAATGAGAATTGGACTTCTAGGAGTGAGGTTAATATTCCGGAGATGGTTCCCTCGGATTGTGAAAAGGAGGCGGCGCGGGAGTGGCCAGGCATTGCGCTACTTCTGTTTCAAAGTTTAAAACAATGCTAATATCATTTTTTTGAACGATTTCATTACAAATGTTTATTTTATATATTTATAAAATATTATAAAATATAATAACTATGTTTTGTCCTATTAACAAAAGACAGGCAATGTACTATTAACAAATGTTAATAGTTTTTTAAAAGTTAAAATGATACTTTATGCATTTGTTTTGTGTCAGATGATTAACAATATAAATTAAACAAAGCTTAAAACAAACAAAATAATAAAACGAAAACAAAGCTTGAACATTTTATTTAATTGAAAAGCCTTTTTGAAATAAAATGTGTTTTTTTCCCTCTGAAATAGCAAAAGCATCGCACACTTAGCTGTACCTGCTCTAAATAAATAATAGTATTTAAATAAAAATACAAAATCGAAATAAATAAATTATATAAAACAAAATCAAATCAAAGAAAATAAATCTTATTAAAGTTATGCAGGCACACATTTAACAATAATTTTCAAGTGACAAATAAAATCAATCAAAATTCCTTACACATGGAGTTAATCCTGACGATTCCTGAGGCGCCTTTCCTCATGACACTCGCTTTTTTTTTCGAAGATATATTTTCTTTGGTTTGATTTTGTTTTTGTAATAATTTATTTTATTTAGTTCGATTTTGTATTTTTATTGAATTACTCTTTTTTATTTAGAGCAGGTACAGCTAGTGTGTGATGCTTTTGCTATTTCAGAGGAAAACAATAATTTTATTTAATTAATAATTTTTGTTTCAGTCCACCATATAATTATGTTGTGTTTGATCTATGGAAAAAAGTTAGTTGTGAAATGGTTGAATATTAACAAAAGTTAATAGTTTTTTACAAGTTAGAATAATACGATATATATATATATATAAACAAGCCGGTGGCACCGCCACCCCGGTGCCTTTACGGTTACTGTGCATGACGGGCAATATCGTAACTCCGCTTTGACCTTTGAGAAGATGTGTGCTATAGAGCTTGCATTGGTGTGGGCTCTGCAAAAGTGTGTGTGTGTGTGTGAGGCGTGATTGAACAATGTAGACATATATATATATATATATATAAAGGCACCGGGGTGGCGGTGCCACCGGCTTGTTTATATATATATATATATATATATATATATATATATATGAATATAGCTGCGAGCAGCGATGAAGGGCCAAAGCCGGCGGCACCGCCACTCCGGTGCCTTTAGGTAACTAAAGGCACCGGGGTTGCGGTGCCACCGGCTTGGGCCCGTAATCGCTGCTCGCAGCTATATTCATATATATTTATTTATTATTATTATTATTATTTTACTACCTTTTGGGCACTTTTGGGGGCCTTAACGTGCTCAAAAACTCTTGAAACTTTGCACACGGGTCAGAACCCGCGGCCATCAGGGCCGGGCTGAAGCTGGTACCCGGGCATGGCAGGGGGGCTCGACAGCGCCCCCTGGAACGGGGTTTGAACACTTGGTCCATAAATCAAACACGCTTGCATGTAATAATATGAAACTCAGTACACATATAGATCTCATCGGTTCATATATACTTCATGCTCTTACTTTTTACCCCAGCCCAACAGGAAGTCGGCTATTAAGGGTTGTTTGGAAAACACATGCAATGGAATGTGAAATACTCCTCCTAGAGAATTCAAACACACGGCACGAAACTCGGTCAGCATGAAGTCAAGACACTGAGGATGAAAAATTGCCAGGGGATTTTTGATATCTCGAACGGTTTGGCCGTGGCGAGTAAACGAAATTATGGCGAGAAACGTGAAACAGGAAGTGTGTTATAACTACTGCATACATTAACTAATCTTGATGAAACTTCAGCAGTGTGTTCGTTGTAAGAGCCCGATCACATGGATGTGACTATTGTGAGTCAAAGTTATAGCGCCACCAACTGGAAGCAGGAAGTGTGTCACTTTCAAAATGCTTTTAAATCACCCTCTTATTTTTACCCGATTTGCTTCAAACTTCATGTGCATAATGTAGACACACGCCAGATGTAGACCTGTGAAAGGATTATTGATATCTTAGATACTGTTGCCATGGCAATGCATCAAACATTAATATTCCTTTTTTTAAGCTTTTTCATGCTTTTTTATGCTTTCGGGCACTTTTGGGGTTCTTAACGTGCTCGAAAACTCTTGAAACTTTGCACACGGGACAAAACCCGCGGCCATCAGGGCCAGGCTGAAGCTGGTACCCGGGCGTGGCAGGGGGGCTCGACAGCGCCCCCTTGAACGGGTCAGACAATTTGGTCCATATATCCAACACGCTTTACCCTATTTGCTTCAAACTTGATGTGTATAATGTAGACACAAGCCAGATGTAGACCTGTGAAAGGATTGTTGATATCTTAGATGCTGTTGCCGTGACAACGCATCAAACTTTAATATTCTTTTTGGATACTTTTGAGATTCTTAGCGCACTTTTGGGGCCCTTAACGTGCTCAAAAACTCTTGAAACTTTGCACACGGGTCAGAAACCGCGGCCATCAGGGCCGGGCTGAAGCTGGTACCCGGGTGTGGCAGGGGGGCTCGACAGCGCCCCCTGGAATGGGGTCCGAAAACTTGGTCCATAAATCAAACAGGCTTTACCCGATTTGCTTCAAACTTGATGTGTATAATGTAGACACACGCCAGATTTAGACCTGTGAAAGGATTGTTGATATCTTAGATGCTGTTGCCGTGACAACGCATCAAACTTTAATATTCTTTTTGGATACTTTTGAGACTCTCAGCGCACTTTGGGGGCCCTTAACGTGCTCAAAAACTCTTGAAACTTTGCACACGGGTCAGAACCCGTGGCCATCAGGGCCGGGCTGAAGCTGGTACCCGGGCGTGGCAGGGGGGCTCGACAGTGCCCCCTGGAACGGGGTCCGAAAACTTGGTCCATAAATCAAACACGCTTGAATGTAATAATATGAAACTCGGTACACATATAGATCTCATCGATTCATATATCCTTTGTACTTTTACTTTTTACCCCAGCCCAACAGGAAGTCGGCTATTATGGTTTGTTTGGAAGCGTATGCCCCTGGAATTCGATATACTCCTCCTAGAGAATTCAACCAATCGCCACGAAACTCGGTCAGCATGAAGTCAAGACATTGAGGATGAAAAGTTGCCAGGGGATTTTTGATATCTCGAACGGTTTGGCTGTGGCGAGGAAACGAATTTATGGCGAATAAAGGAAACAGGAAGTGTGTTATAACTTCTGCATACATTAACTGATCTTGATGAAACTTCAGCAGTGTGTTCGCTGTAAGAGTCCGATCACATGGATGTGACTATTGTGAGTCAAAGTTATAGCGCCACCAACTGGCAGCAGGAAGTGTGTCACTTCCTAAAGGCTTTGAAATCACCCTCTTATTTTTACCCAATTTGCTTCAAACTTTATGTGTATAATGTAGACACACGGCAGATGTAGACCTGAGAAAGGATTATTGATATCTTAGATACTGTTGCCGTGGCAACGCATCAAACTTTATTATTCTTTGTTGATGCTTTTGAGACTCTTAACATACTTGAAATTGCATGAAACCCGACAGACACATCACATTTATTAGACAGTAGACATGTGCAGAGTTTCAGAAACGGGCATGGTGAGAGCAATTAGAGAATAATGTTTAAGTTTAAAAACAGCCAGAATGGTTGTTTAGTCAAAAAAATTTTTTTTCCAAATCATACATAGTGTTATACTGCCCTCTTGTGTTCAAAATCAGGTAAAAAGCGAAAGTAAAATAAGGACGTCTGCACAATTCATTAATAATGGTGCAGAGTAGAGTGAGCTTTTTCAATTAATTCCTATGGAAGTAGGAATGAACTAAACAACGTTCGCTCTGTTCTGCTCGTCCCTCACCGTGGGCGCGCAGAGTTATGAATGCCCGTGCAGCCGTGAGCATTTTAGTTTCATTTTAAAATTAGCGCCATTTCGGGGGACGTATTACTTTAATTTATTTAACAAAAACACAATGTTGTGTTTAATTGCGAGTGTACACAAATATAAGTAAACACTTTGACGTTTGAATGATGTCCTGTATGAAGAAAATGACGGAGTATGTTTCACTGTTCAATCGCGCTGAGCCACCCAGACCCCCACACACACACTGACACACACACACACACACACACACACACACACACACACACACACACACACACACACAATAATAAAACATTCAACCTAACATATACAAATTACACTGCTATGTTGAAATAGTCAGTAGTACAATTTGTATCATTCACAGTAAGCACCGCTCCACTGTGATTTTTCCAAGCACATTTTTGCACAAGTGAAGAGGATGATTTTTTCCGTCGATATTGGAACGTGAGTGAAGTACAAAGCCTGTAATAAAGAATAGTTTAGCATCCAAATACATCGCAAATGTTGCAACATTTAGATTCTAAAGAGAGATTTACGTGAGCCTAACACCACTTACTTTTACTTTTGTTTTAAATTATTTCGTTTTGGCTTTATTATAGTTATTTTTTTATTTGTGTTCTGTTCTGAATATCATTAAATTTAAAGGATTTGTTGTGGAATATTTTGAGTGTATAATCAAATAACACTAAACCGTCACTAGGTGTCGCCAGGCGACCGTCTTAATGAGCGGGTCATTGATTCATTCGTTCAAACGATTCGTTTGAACGACTGAGTCATTCATGAATGAGACAGATGTTTATGGATTGGTCATTGAATCTTTGAGTCAACCAATTTGTTCAAAATGCTGAATCATTCAGTAATGAGAAAACACGTTGCTGTGAGATGCAATGGTTCTGCTGTGATCTTTGTTTAACTATTTTCGCTGCTGAAACAGAAGAACAGTCAATATTGCATCTAAAATGTAAGTGACTTGACACGTGTGTGTGTGTGTGTGTGTGTGTGTGCGTGTGAGTGCGTGCGTGCGTGCGTGTGTGTGTGTGTGTGTGTGTGTGTGTGCAATCAATCCCAGGTAAGAGGCATGAATAATGAGAATTGGACTTCTAGGAGTGAGGTTAATATTCCGGAGATGGTTCCCTCGGATTGTGAAAAGGAGGCGGCGCGGGAGTGGCCAGGCATTGCGCTACTTCTGTTTCAAAGTTTAAAACAATGCTAATATCATTTTTTTGAACGATTTCATTACAAATGTTTATTTTATATATTTATAAAATATTATAAAATATAATAACTATGTTTTGTCCTATTAACAAAAGACAGGCAATGTACTATTAACAAATGTTAATAGTTTTTTAAAAGTTAAAATGATACTTTATGCATTTGTTTTGTGTCAGATGATTAACAATATAAATTAAACAAAGCTTAAAACAAACAAAATAATAAAACGAAAACAAAGCTTGAACATTTTATTTAATTGAAAAGCCTTTTTGAAATAAAATGTGTTTTTTTCCCTCTGAAATAGCAAAAGCATCGCACACTTAGCTGTACCTGCTCTAAATAAATAATAGTATTTAAATAAAAATACAAAATCGAAATAAATAAATTATATAAAACAAAATCAAATCAAAGAAAATAAATCTTATTAAAGTTATGCAGGCACACATTTAACAATAATTTTCAAGTGACAAATAAAATCAATCAAAATTCCTTACACATGGAGTTAATCCTGACGATTCCTGAGGCGCCTTTCCTCATGACACTCGCTTTTTTTTTCGAAGATATATTTTCTTTGGTTTGATTTTGTTTTTGTAATAATTTATTTTATTTAGTTCGATTTTGTATTTTTATTGAATTACTCTTTTTTATTTAGAGCAGGTACAGCTAGTGTGTGATGCTTTTGCTATTTCAGAGGAAAACAATAATTTTATTTAATTAATAATTTTTGTTTCAGTCCACCATATAATTATGTTGTGTTTGATCTATGGAAAAAAGTTAGTTGTGAAATGGTTGAATATTAACAAAAGTTAATAGTTTTTTACAAGTTAGAATAATACGATATATATATATATATAAACAAGCCGGTGGCACCGCCACCCCGGTGCCTTTACGGTTACTGTGCATGACGGGCAATATCGTAACTCCGCTTTGACCTTTGAGAAGATGTGTGCTATAGAGCTTGCATTGGTGTGGGCTCTGCAAAAGTGTGTGTGTGTGTGTGAGGCGTGATTGAACAATGTAGACATATATATATATATATATATATATATAAAGGCACCGGGGTGGCGGTGCCACCGGCTTGTTTATATATATATATATATATATATATATATATATATATATATATATATATATATATATATATATATATGAATATAGCTGCGAGCAGCGATGAAGGGCCAAAGCCGGCGGCACCGCCACTCCGGTGCCTTTAGGTAACTAAAGGCACCGGGGTTGCGGTGCCACCGGCTTGGGCCCGTAATCGCTGCTCGCAGCTATATTCATATATATTTATTTATTATTATTATTATTTTACTACCTTTTGGGCACTTTTGGGGGCCTTAACGTGCTCGAAAACTCTTGAAACTTTGCACACATCTCAGAACCCGCGGCCATCAGGGCCGGGCTGAAGCTGGTACCCGGGCGTGGCAGGGGGGCTCGACAGCGCCCCCTGGAACGGGGTTTGAACACTTGGTCCATAAATCAAACACGCTTGCATGTAATAATATGAAACTCAGTACACATATAGATCTCATCGGTTCATATATACTTCATGCTCTTACTTTTTACCCCAGCCCAACAGGAAGTCGGCTATTAAGGGTTGTTTGGAAAACACATGCAATGGAATGTGAAATACTCCTCCTAGAGAATTCAAACACACGGCACGAAACTCGGTCAGCATGAAGTCAAGACACTGAGGATGAAAAATTGCCAGGGGATTTTTGATATCTCGAACGGTTTGGCCGTGGCGAGTAAACGAAATTATGGCGAGAAACGTGAAACAGGAAGTGTGTTATAACTACTGCATACATTAACTAATCTTGATGAAACTTCAGCAGTGTGTTCGTTGTAAGAGCCCGATCACATGGATGTGACTATTGTGAGTCAAAGTTATAGCGCCACCAACTGGAAGCAGGAAGTGTGTCACTTTCAAAATGCTTTTAAATCACCCTCTTATTTTTACCCGATTTGCTTCAAACTTCATGTGCATAATGTAGACACACGCCAGATGTAGACCTGTGAAAGGATTATTGATATCTTAGATACTGTTGCCATGGCAATGCATCAAACATTAATATTCCTTTTTTTAAGCTTTTTCATGCTTTTTTATGCTTTCGGGCACTTTTGGGGTTCTTAACGTGCTCGAAAACTCTTGAAACTTTGCACACGGGACAAAACCCGCGGCCATCAGGGCCAGGCTGAAGCTGGTACCCGGGCGTGGCAGGGGGGCTCGACAGCGCCCCCTTGAACGGGTCAGACAATTTGGTCCATATATCCAACACGCTTTACCCTATTTGCTTCAAACTTGATGTGTATAATGTAGACACAAGCCAGATGTAGACCTGTGAAAGGATTGTTGATATCTTAGATGCTGTTGCCGTGACAACGCATCAAACTTTAATATTCTTTTTGGATACTTTTGAGATTCTTAGCGCACTTTTGGGGCCCTTAACGTGCTCAAAAACTCTTGAAACTTTGCACACGGGTCAGAAACCGCGGCCATCAGGGCCGGGCTGAAGCTGGTACCCGGGCGTGGCAGGGGGGCTCGACAGCGCCCCCTGGAATGGGGTCCGAAAACTTGGTCCATAAATCAAACAGGCTTTACCCGATTTGCTTCAAACTTGATGTGTATAATGTAGACACACGCCAGATTTAGACCTGTGAAAGGATTGTTGATATCTTAGATGCTGTTGCCGTGACAACGCATCAAACTTTAATATTCTTTTTGGATACTTTTGAGACTCTCAGCGCACTTTGGGGGCCCTTAACGTGCTCAAAAACTCTTGAAACTTTGCACACGGGTCAGAACCCGTGGCCATCAGGGCCGGGCTGAAGCTGGTACCCGGGCGTGGCAGGGGGGCTCGACAGTGCCCCCTGGAACGGGGTCCGAAAACTTGGTCCATAAATCAAACACGCTTGAATGTAATAATATGAAACTCGGTACACATATAGATCTCATCGATTCATATATCCTTTGTACTTTTACTTTTTACCCCAGCCCAACAGGAAGTCGGCTATTATGGTTTGTTTGGAAGCGTATGCCCCTGGAATTCGATATACTCCTCCTAGAGAATTCAACCAATCGCCACGAAACTCGGTCAGCATGAAGTCAAGACATTGAGGATGAAAAGTTGCCAGGGGATTTTTGATATCTCGAACGGTTTGGCTGTGGCGAGGAAACGAATTTATGGCGAATAAAGGAAACAGGAAGTGTGTTATAACTTCTGCATACATTAACTGATCTTGATGAAACTTCAGCAGTGTGTTCGCTGTAAGAGTCCGATCACATGGATGTGACTATTGTGAGTCAAAGTTATAGCGCCACCAACTGGCAGCAGGAAGTGAGTCACTTCCTAAAGGCTTTGAAATCACCCTCTTATTTTTACCCAATTTGCTTCAAACTTTATGTGTATAATGTAGACACACGGCAGATGTAGACCTGAGAAAGGATTATTGATATCTTAGATACTGTTGCCGTGGCAACGCATCAAACTTTATTATTCTTTGTTGATGCTTTTGAGACTCTTAACATACTTGAAATTGCATGAAACCCGACAGACACATCACATTTATTAGACAGTAGACATGTGCAGAGTTTCAGAAACGGGCATGGTGAGAGCAATTAGAGAATAATGTTTAAGTTTAAAAACAGCCAGAATGGTTGTTTAGTCAAAAAAAAATTTTTTCCAAATCATACATAGTGTTATACTGCCCTCTTGTGTTCAAAATCAGGTAAAAAGCGAAAGTAAAATAAGGACGTCTGCACAATTCATTAATAATGGTGCAGAGTAGAGTGAGCTTTTTCAATTAATTCCTATGGAAGTAGGAATGAACTAAACAACGTTCGCTCTGTTCTGCTCGTCCCTCACCGTGGGCGCGCAGAGTTATGAATGCCCGTGCAGCCGTGAGCATTTTAGTTTCATTTTAAAATTAGCGCCATTTCGGGGGACGTATTACTTTAATTTATTTAACAAAAACACAATGTTGTGTTTAATTGCGAGTGTACACAAATATAAGTAAACACTTTGACGTTTGAATGATGTCCTGTATGAAGAAAATGACGGAGTATGTTTCACTGTTCAATCGCGCTGAGCCACCCAGACCCCCACACACACACACACACACACACAATAATAAAACATTCAACCTAACATATACAAATTACACTGCTATGTTGAAATAGTCAGTAGTACAATTTGTATCATTCACAGTAAGCACCGCTCCACTGTGATTTTTCCAAGCACATTTTTGCACAAGTGAAGAGGATGATTTTTTCCGTCGATATTGGAACGTGAGTGAAGTACAAAGCCTGTAATAAAGAATAGTTTAGCATCCAAATACATCGCAAATGTTGCAACATTTAGATTCTAAAGAGAGATTTACGTGAGCCTAACACCACTTACTTTTACTTTTGTTTTAAATTATTTCGTTTTGGCTTTATTATAGTTATTTTTTTATTTGTGTTCTGTTCTGAATATCATTAAATTTAAAGGATTTGTTGTGGAATATTTTGAGTGTATAATCAAATAACACTAAACCGTCACTAGGTGTCGCCAGGCGACCGTCTTAATGAGCGGGTCATTGATTCATTCGTTCAAACGATTCGTTTGAACGACTGAGTCATTCATGAATGAGACAGATGTTTATGGATTGGTCATTGAATCTTTGAGTCAACCAATTTGTTCAAAATGCTGAATCATTCAGTAATGAGAAAACACGTTGCTGTGAGATGCAATGGTTCTGCTGTGATCTTTGTTTAACTATTTTCGCTGCTGAAACAGAAGAACAGTCAATATTGCATCTAAAATGTAAGTGACTTGACACGTGTGTGTGTGTGTGTGTGTGTGTGTGCGTGTGAGTGCGTGCGTGCGTGTGTGTGTGTGTGTGTGTGTGTGTGTGCAATCAATCCCAGGTAAGAGGCATGAATAATGAGAATTGGACTTCTAGGAGTGAGGTTAATATTCCGGAGATGGTTCCCTCGGATTGTGAAAAGGAGGCGGCGCGGGAGTGGCCAGGCATTGCGCTACTTCTGTTTCAAAGTTTAAAACAATGCTAATATCATTTTTTTGAACGATTTCATTACAAATGTTTATTTTATATATTTATAAAATATTATAAAATATAATAACTATGTTTTGTCCTATTAACAAAAGACAGGCAATGTACTATTAACAAATGTTAATAGTTTTTTAAAAGTTAAAATGATACTTTATGCATTTGTTTTGTGTCAGATGATTAACAATATAAATTAAACAAAGCTTAAAACAAACAAAATAATAAAACGAAAACAAAGCTTGAACATTTTATTTAATTGAAAAGCCTTTTTGAAATAAAATGTGTTTTTTTCCCTCTGAAATAGCAAAAGCATCGCACACTTAGCTGTACCTGCTCTAAATAAATAATAGTATTTAAATAAAAATACAAAATCGAAATAAATAAATTATATAAAACAAAATCAAATCAAAGAAAATAAATCTTATTAAAGTTATGCAGGCACACATTTAACAATAATTTTCAAGTGACAAATAAAATCAATCAAAATTCCTTACACATGGAGTTAATCCTGACGATTCCTGAGGCGCCTTTCCTCATGACACTCGCTTTTTTTTTCGAAGATATATTTTCTTTGGTTTGATTTTGTTTTTGTAATAATTTATTTTATTTAGTTCGATTTTGTATTTTTATTGAATTACTCTTTTTTATTTAGAGCAGGTACAGCTAGTGTGTGATGCTTTTGCTATTTCAGAGGAAAACAATAATTTTATTTAATTAATAATTTTTGTTTCAGTCCACCATATAATTATGTTGTGTTTGATCTATGGAAAAAAGTTAGTTGTGAAATGGTTGAATATTAACAAAAGTTAATAGTTTTTTACAAGTTAGAATAATACGATATATATATATATATAAACAAGCCGGTGGCACCGCCACCCCGGTGCCTTTACGGTTACTGTGCATGACGGGCAATATCGTAACTCCGCTTTGACCTTTGAGAAGATGTGTGCTATAGAGCTTGCATTGGTGTGGGCTCTGCAAAAGTGTGTGTGTGTGTGTGAGGCGTGATTGAACAATGTAGACATATATATATATATATATATAAAGGCACCGGGGTGGCGGTGCCACCGGCTTGTTTATATATATATATATATATATATATATATATATATATATATGAATATAGCTGCGAGCAGCGATGAAGGGCCAAAGCCGGCGGCACCGCCACTCCGGTGCCTTTAGGTAACTAAAGGCACCGGGGTTGCGGTGCCACCGGCTTGGGCCCGTAATCGCTGCTCGCAGCTATATTTATTATTATTTTACTACCTTTTGGGCACTTTTGGGGGCCTTAACGTGCTCGAAAACTCTTGAAACTTTGCACACATCTCAGAACCCGCGGCCATCAGGGCCGGGCTGAAGCTGGTACCCGGGCGTGGCAGGGGGGCTCGACAGCGCCCCCTGGAACGGGGTTTGAACACTTGGTCCATAAATCAAACACGCTTGCATGTAATAATATGAAACTCAGTACACATATAGATCTCATCGGTTCATATATACTTCATGCTCTTACTTTTTACCCCAGCCCAACAGGAAGTCGGCTATTAAGGGTTGTTTGGAAAACACATGCAATGGAATGTGAAATACTCCTCCTAGAGAATTCAAACACACGGCACGAAACTCGGTCAGCATGAAGTCAAGACACTGAGGATGAAAAATTGCCAGGGGATTTTTGATATCTCGAACGGTTTGGCCGTGGCGAGTAAACGAAATTATGGCGAGAAACGTGAAACAGGAAGTGTGTTATAACTACTGCATACATTAACTAATCTTGATGAAACTTCAGCAGTGTGTTCGTTGTAAGAGCCCGATCACATGGATGTGACTATTGTGAGTCAAAGTTATAGCGCCACCAACTGGAAGCAGGAAGTGTGTCACTTTCAAAATGCTTTTAAATCACCCTCTTATTTTTACCCGATTTGCTTCAAACTTCATGTGCATAATGTAGACACACGCCAGATGTAGACCTGTGAAAGGATTATTGATATCTTAGATACTGTTGCCATGGCAATGCATCAAACATTAATATTCCTTTTTTTAAGCTTTTTCATGCTTTTTTATGCTTTCGGGCACTTTTGGGGTTCTTAACGTGCTCGAAAACTCTTGAAACTTTGCACACGGGACAAAACCCGCGGCCATCAGGGCCAGGCTGAAGCTGGTACCCGGGCGTGGCAGGGGGGCTCGACAGCGCCCCCTTGAACGGGTCAGACAATTTGGTCCATATATCCAACACGCTTTACCCTATTTGCTTCAAACTTGATGTGTATAATATAGACACAAGCCAGATGTAGACCTGTGAAAGGATTGTTGATATCTTAGATGCTGTTGCCGTGACAATGCATCAAACTTTAATATTCTTTTTGGATACTTTTGAGATTCTTAGCGCACTTTTGGGGCCCTTAACGTGCTCAAAAACTCTTGAAACTTTGCACACGGGTCAGAAACCGCGGCCATCAGGGCCGGGCTGAAGCTGGTACCCGGGCGTGGCAGGGGGGCTCGACAGCGCCCCCTGGAATGGGGTCCGAAAACTTGGTCCATAAATCAAACAGGCTTTACCCGATTTGCTTCAAACTTGATGTGTATAATGTAGACACACGCCAGATTTAGACCTGTGAAAGGATTGTTGATATCTTAGATGCTGTTGCCGTGACAACGCATCAAACTTTAATATTCTTTTTGGATACTTTTGAGACTCTCAGCGCACTTTGGGGGCCCTTAACGTGCTCAAAAACTCTTGAAACTTTGCACACGGGTCAGAACCCGTGGCCATCAGGGCCGGGCTGAAGCTGGTACCCGGGCGTGGCAGGGGGGCTCGACAGTGCCCCCTGGAACGGGGTCCGAAAACTTGGTCCATAAATCAAACACGCTTGAATGTAATAATATGAAACTCGGTACACATATAGATCTCATCGATTCATATATCCTTTGTACTTTTACTTTTTACCCCAGCCCAACAGGAAGTCGGCTATTATGGTTTGTTTGGAAGCGTATGCCCCTGGAATTCGATATACTCCTCCTAGAGAATTCAACCAATCGCCACGAAACTCGGTCAGCATGAAGTCAAGACATTGAGGATGAAAAGTTGCCAGGGGATTTTTGATATCTCGAACGGTTTGGCTGTGGCGAGGAAACGAATTTATGGCGAATAAAGGAAACAGGAAGTGTGTTATAACTTCTGCATACATTAACTGATCTTGATGAAACTTCAGCAGTGTGTTCGCTGTAAGAGTCCGATCACATGGATGTGACTATTGTGAGTCAAAGTTATAGCGCCACCAACTGGCAGCAGGAAGTGTGTCACTTCCTAAAGGCTTTGAAATCACCCTCTTATTTTTACCCAATTTGCTTCAAACTTTATGTGTATAATGTAGACACACGGCAGATGTAGACCTGTGAAAGGATTATTGAAATCTTAGATACTGTTGCCATGGCAACGCATCAAACTTTAATATTCTTTTTGGATGCTTTTGAGACTCTTAGCATGCCTGAAATTGCTTAAAATTGCATGAAACTTGACAGACAGATCACATTTATTAGCCAGTAGACATGTGCAAAGTTTCAGAAACGGGCGTGGTGCAGGGGCTCAGTAGCGCCACCTTTTGTGACAAAAGTGTGTGTGGGGGGGGGGGGGGGGTTAGTTTCATCTACAGTTACAAAACTTTTTCAACTTGATGAAAATACATTAAAGATGCTAAATTGTGAACGGATATTGAATATCTCAAACGGTTTTGCTATGGCGAGGGATTATGTCAAAAAAAGAATCAGGAAATGTCTCATATCTTTCTAAAATGTAATTATACACCATTTATTTTTCTATAAAATTATACTAATATTAGAAGTAAACCCATTGTATTCCTTTTTTTCAATTTAAGATTTATGTTTAAGTTTAAAAACAGCCAGAATGGTTGTTTAGCCAAAAAAAAAAAAAAAATCATTCATAGTGCTTTACTGCCCTCTTGTGTTCAAAATCAGGTAGGCCAATTGATGCTACTATGGGAATATTTTCCCACCGTGACTCCGCTGGGGGCTTTAAAATCGCTAACTTGAAAGCGAAAGTAACGGACGTCTCCACAAGACGTGCAGCTGTGAGCATTTTTGTTTCATTTTAAAAGAAGCCCCATTTCGGGGGCGGATTTCTTGAATGTATTTTACAAAATCACAATGTTGTGTTTGATTGCGAGTATCCAAAAATAAGTAAACACTTTGCAGTTTGAATGATCTTCTTGAATAAAATGACGGAGTAGCCAATGTTTCCACTGTTCGATCGCGGACGTCCACACGGACATTGATAATGGTGGCGCGTGCAGAGCGCGTGCTTGAATTGTGAGTTCAATAGTCTATTATTTTTCACGGAAAACACAACAACAAAAGAGTATAATGATAGATTCGCTTAAATAGGCGCTTTTACATAAAATAGCCTATTCCGTCATCATCTTTTCAGTCAGCTCTTCACTCTCGTGATTAATGAAATTTGACTCCTGTTGCTGATATTTGCTGCAACTTTCGTTCAGCTCACAATTTAGTAAGCAAACACGCTTCAAATGTGTTTATTTTATTTTTGTGTATATATATATGTGTGTATATATATATATATATATATATATATATATATAGCTTATGTTTCAAATATGAGTTAATTAACAATCGTTGGAAAGAATGATACTTTTAAACATATCACTAAACCGTCATTAGGTGTCGCCAGGCGACCGTCTTAATGAGCGAGTCATTGATTCATTCGTTCAAACGATTCGTTCGAACGGCTGAGTCATTCATGAATGAGACAGATTATGGATTGGTCGTTGAATCTTTGAGTCAACCGATTTGTTCAAAATGCTGAATCATTCAGTAATGAGAACGCGTTGCTGTGAGATGCTCGATGGTTCTGCTGTGATCTTTGTTGAACTATTTTCGCTGCTGAAAAAGAAAAAAAGTCAATATTGCATCTAAAATGTAAGTGATTTGACGTGTGTGTGTGTGTGTGTGTGTGTGATTGTGTCTGTTACAGTGATTGTTTAACCCTTGTTAAAGTTTAGGCTTTGTATTTTTGGATATATATCTTTTTATATATAAAAAAATTGCATACAACCCATATATTTTAAATGTATTGTTTGCTTTAAATTACATTGAGATTTGTATGTTTGGTAATTGAACCTGAATGAATTTTAAATGAATGTGCGATATTTCAGATCATATTTTTGTTTTTCCTTAAAATTTGAACTAACACTAACTTTACTCTCATCTGAATGCTAGATTATTTATTTATGTCTAAAATAAAAGCACATTTGATTTTTCTTTTTTAATCAATGTAGAATGTGTAACTGAAAAAATAAACAGATTAGGGCTCTGTTCGAGAACAAGAAATGAAAACCAATGCAATATGATGAATGTCCAAAAGATTTTTTTGCTTTTAAACTATGTGTGTGTGTGTGTGTGTGTGTGTGTGTGTAAGAGATTTTGGTTGGGTGACAGTTGTAGTTTACAGTTTGACAAAAGCACAATGTTGTGTTTTATTGCGATTGTACACAAATATAAGTAAACACTTTGTAGTTTGAATAATGTCCTGTATGAACAAAAGGACGGAGTATGTTTTTATGTCTACATTGTTCAATCACGCCTCACACACACACACACACACAAAAACTATTTTTCTAATCAGATCAGGCAAATATTCTGTCTTGGCACACTTCATATAACTTTCAAACTTGTGTACTTATTTCATGTGTCCATTAATTCCATGAGACCGTAGGGTGTCTCATTTTTCATTTTAGGTTTCAGAAGCTTGCTCACGCATACTTTGTGGTTGATATGTGCCCTCAATGCACACTTTTGCAGAGCCCACACTGATGCAAGCTCTACAGCACACATCTTCTCAAAGGTCAAAGCGGGGTTACGTTATTGCCCGTCACGCACAGTAACCCTAAAGGCACCGGGGTGGCGGTGCCACCGGCTTGTTTATATATATATATATATATATATATATATATATATATAAATATAGCTGCGAGCAGCGATGAAGGGCCAAAGCCGGCGGCACCGCCACTCCGGTGCCTTTAGGTAATTAAAGGCACCGGGGTTGCGGTGCCACCGGCTTGGGCCCGTAATCGCTGCTCGCAGCTATATTTATTATTATTATTTTACTACCTTTTGGGCACTTTTGGGGGCCTTAACGTGCTCGAAAACTCTTGAAACTTTGCACACATCTCAGAACCCGCGGCCATCAGGGCCGGGCTGAAGCTGGTACCCGGGCGTGGCAGGGGGGCTCGACAGCGCCCCCTGGAACGGGGTTTGAACACTTGGTCCATAAATCAAACACGCTTGCATGTAATAATATGAAACTCAGTACACATATAGATCTCATCGGTTCATATATACTTCATGCTCTTACTTTTTACCCCAGCCCAACAGGAAGTCGGCTATTAAGGGTTGTTTGGAAAACACATGCAATGGAATGTGAAATACTCCTCCTAGAGAATTCAAACACACGGCACGAAACTCGGTCAGCATGAAGTCAAGACACTGAGGATGAAAAATTGCCAGGGGATTTTTGATATCTCGAACGGTTTGGCCGTGGCGAGTAAACGAAATTATGGCGAGAAACGTGAAACAGGAAGTGTGTTATAACTACTGCATACATTAACTAATCTTGATGAAACTTCAGCAGTGTGTTCGTTGTAAGAGCCCGATCACATGGATGTGACTATTGTGAGTCAAAGTTATAGCGCCACCAACTGGAAGCAGGAAGTGTGTCACTTTCAAAATGCTTTTAAATCACCCTCTTATTTTTACCCGATTTGCTTCAAACTTCATGTGCATAATGTAGACACACGCCAGATGTAGACCTGTGAAAGGATTATTGATATCTTAGATACTGTTGCCATGGCAATGCATCAAACATTAATATTCCTTTTTTTAAGCTTTTTCATGCTTTTTTATGCTTTCGGGCACTTTTGGGGTTCTTAACGTGCTCGAAAACTCTTGAAACTTTGCACACGGGACAAAACCCGCGGCCATCAGGGCCAGGCTGAAGCTGGTACCCGGGCGTGGCAGGGGGGCTCGACAGCGCCCCCTTGAACGGGTCAGACAATTTGGTCCATATATCCAACACGCTTTACCCTATTTGCTTCAAACTTGATGTGTATAATGTAGACACAAGCCAGATGTAGACCTGTGAAAGGATTGTTGATATCTTAGATGCTGTTGCCGTGACAACGCATCAAACTTTAATATTCTTTTTGGATACTTTTGAGATTCTTAGCGCACTTTTGGGGCCCTTAACGTGCTCAAAAACTCTTGAAACTTTGCACACGGGTCAGAAACCGCGGCCATCAGGGCCGGGCTGAAGCTGGTACCCGGGCGTGGCAGGGGGGCTCGACAGCGCCCCCTGGAATGGGGTCCGAAAACTTGGTCCATAAATCAAACAGGCTTTACCCGATTTGCTTCAAACTTGATGTGTATAATGTAGACACACGCCAGATTTAGACCTGTGAAAGGATTGTTGATATCTTAGATGCTGTTGCCGTGACAACGCATCAAACTTTAATATTCTTTTTGGATACTTTTGAGACTCTCAGCGCACTTTGGGGGCCCTTAACGTGCTCAAAAACTCTTGAAACTTTGCACACGGGTCAGAACCCGTGGCCATCAGGGCCGGGCTGAAGCTGGTACCCGGGCGTGGCAGGGGGGCTCGACAGTGCCCCCTGGAACGGGGTCCGAAAACTTGGTCCATAAATCAAACACGCTTGAATGTAATAATATGAAACTCGGTACACATATAGATCTCATCGATTCATATATCCTTTGTACTTTTACTTTTTACCCCAGCCCAACAGGAAGTCGGCTATTATGGTTTGTTTGGAAGCGTATGCCCCTGGAATTCGATATACTCCTCCTAGAGAATTCAACCAATCGCCACGAAACTCGGTCAGCATGAAGTCAAGACATTGAGGATGAAAAGTTGCCAGGGGATTTTTGATATCTCGAACGGTTTGGCTGTGGCGAGGAAACGAATTTATGGCGAATAAAGGAAACAGGAAGTGTGTTATAACTTCTGCATACATTAACTGATCTTGATGAAACTTCAGCAGTGTGTTCGCTGTAAGAGTCCGATCACATGGATGTGACTATTGTGAGTCAAAGTTATAGCGCCACCAACTGGCAGCAGGAAGTGTGTCACTTCCTAAAGGCTTTGAAATCACCCTCTTATTTTTACCCAATTTGCTTCAAACTTTATGTGTATAATGTAGACACACGGCAGATGTAGACCTGAGAAAGGATTATTGATATCTTAGATACTGTTGCCGTGGCAACGCATCAAACTTTATTATTCTTTGTTGATGCTTTTGAGACTCTTAACATACTTGAAATTGCATGAAACCCGACAGACACATCACATTTATTAGACAGTAGACATGTGCAGAGTTTCAGAAACGGGCATGGTGAGAGCAATTAGAGAATAATGTTTAAGTTTAAAAACAGCCAGAATGGTTGTTTAGTCAAAAAAATTTTTTTTCCAAATCATACATAGTGTTATACTGCCCTCTTGTGTTCAAAATCAGGTAAAAAGCGAAAGTAAAATAAGGACGTCTGCACAATTCATTAATAATGGTGCAGAGTAGAGTGAGCTTTTTCAATTAATTCCTATGGAAGTAGGAATGAACTAAACAACGTTCGCTCTGTTCTGCTCGTCCCTCACCGTGGGCGCGCAGAGTTATGAATGCCCGTGCAGCCGTGAGCATTTTAGTTTCATTTTAAAATTAGCGCCATTTCGGGGGACGTATTACTTTAATTTATTTAACAAAAACACAATGTTGTGTTTAATTGCGAGTGTACACAAATATAAGTAAACACTTTGACGTTTGAATGATGTCCTGTATGAAGAAAATGACGGAGTATGTTTCACTGTTCAATCGCGCTGAGCCACCCAGACCCCCACACACACACTGACACACACACACACACACACACACACACACACACACACACACACACACAAACACACACACACACACACACACACAATAATAAAACATTCAACCTAACATATACAAATTACACTGCTATGTTGAAATAGTCAGTAGTACAATTTGTATCATTCACAGTAAGCACCGCTCCACTGTGATTTTTCCAAGCACATTTTTGCACAAGTGAAGAGGATGATTTTTTCCGTCGATATTGGAACGTGAGTGAAGTACAAAGCCTGTAATAAAGAATAGTTTAGCATCCAAATACATCGCAAATGTTGCAACATTTAGATTCTAAAGAGAGATTTACGTGAGCCTAACACCACTTACTTTTACTTTTGTTTTAAATTATTTCGTTTTGGCTTTATTATAGTTATTTTTTTATTTGTGTTCTGTTCTGAATATCATTAAATTTAAAGGATTTGTTGTGGAATATTTTGAGTGTATAATCAAATAACACTAAACCGTCACTAGGTGTCGCCAGGCGACCGTCTTAATGAGCGGGTCATTGATTCATTCGTTCAAACGATTCGTTTGAACGACTGAGTCATTCATGAATGAGACAGATGTTTATGGATTGGTCATTGAATCTTTGAGTCAACCAATTTGTTCAAAATGCTGAATCATTCAGTAATGAGAAAACACGTTGCTGTGAGATGCAATGGTTCTGCTGTGATCTTTGTTTAACTATTTTCGCTGCTGAAACAGAAGAACAGTCAATATTGCATCTAAAATGTAAGTGACTTGACACGTGTGTGTGTGTGTGTGTGTGTGTGTGCGTGTGAGTGCGTGCGTGCGTGCGTGTGTGTGTGTGTGTGTGTGTGTGTGTGCAATCAATCCCAGGTAAGAGGCATGAATAATGAGAATTGGACTTCTAGGAGTGAGGTTAATATTCCGGAGATGGTTCCCTCGGATTGTGAAAAGGAGGCGGCGCGGGAGTGGCCAGGCATTGCGCTACTTCTGTTTCAAAGTTTAAAACAATGCTAATATCATTTTTTTGAACGATTTCATTACAAATGTTTATTTTATATATTTATAAAATATTATAAAATATAATAACTATGTTTTGTCCTATTAACAAAAGACAGGCAATGTACTATTAACAAATGTTAATAGTTTTTTAAAAGTTAAAATGATACTTTATGCATTTGTTTTGTGTCAGATGATTAACAATATAAATTAAACAAAGCTTAAAACAAACAAAATAATAAAACGAAAACAAAGCTTGAACATTTTATTTAATTGAAAAGCCTTTTTGAAATAAAATGTGTTTTTTTCCCTCTGAAATAGCAAAAGCATCGCACACTTAGCTGTACCTGCTCTAAATAAATAATAGTATTTAAATAAAAATACAAAATCGAAATAAATAAATTATATAAAACAAAATCAAATCAAAGAAAATAAATCTTATTAAAGTTATGCAGGCACACATTTAACAATAATTTTCAAGTGACAAATAAAATCAATCAAAATTCCTTACACATGGAGTTAATCCTGACGATTCCTGAGGCGCCTTTCCTCATGACACTCGCTTTTTTTTTCGAAGATATATTTTCTTTGGTTTGATTTTGTTTTTGTAATAATTTATTTTATTTAGTTCGATTTTGTATTTTTATTGAATTACTCTTTTTTATTTAGAGCAGGTACAGCTAGTGTGTGATGCTTTTGCTATTTCAGAGGAAAACAATAATTTTATTTAATTAATAATTTTTGTTTCAGTCCACCATATAATTATGTTGTGTTTGATCTATGGAAAAAAGTTAGTTGTGAAATGGTTGAATATTAACAAAAGTTAATAGTTTTTTACAAGTTAGAATAATACGATATATATATATATATAAACAAGCCGGTGGCACCGCCACCCCCGGTGCCTTTACGGTTACTGTGCATGACGGGCAATATCGTAACTCCGCTTTGACCTTTGAGAAGATGTGTGCTATAGAGCTGGCATTGGTGTGGGCTCTGCAAAAGTGTGTGTGTGTGTGTGAGGCGTGATTGAACAATGTAGACATATATATATATATATATATATATAAAGGCACCGGGGTGGTGGTGCCACCGGCTTGTTTATATATATATATATATATATATATATATATATGAATATAGCTGCGAGCAGCGATGAAGGGCCAAAGCCGGCGGCACCGCCACTCCGGTGCCTTTAGGTAACTAAAGGCACCGGGGTTGCGGTGCCACCGGCTTGGGCCCGTAATCGCTGCTCGCAGCTATATTTATTATTATTATTATTATTATTATTATTATTTTACTACCTTTTGGGCACTTTTGGGGGCCTTAACGTGCTCGAAAACTCTTGAAACTTTGCACACATCTCAGAACCCGCGGCCATCAGGGCCGGGCTGAAGCTGGTACCCGGGCGTGGCAGGGGGGCTCGACAGCGCCCCCTGGAACGGGGTTTGAACACTTGGTCCATAAATCAAACACGCTTGCATGTAATAATATGAAACTCAGTACACATATAGATCTCATCGGTTCATATATACTTCATGCTCTTACTTTTTACCCCAGCCCAACAGGAAGTCGGCTATTAAGGGTTGTTTGGAAAACACATGCAATGGAATGTGAAATACTCCTCCTAGAGAATTCAAACACACGGCACGAAACTCGGTCAGCATGAAGTCAAGACACTGAGGATGAAAAATTGCCAGGGGATTTTTGATATCTCGAACGGTTTGGCCGTGGCGAGTAAACGAAATTATGGCGAGAAACGTGAAACAGGAAGTGTGTTATAACTACTGCATACATTAACTAATCTTGATGAAACTTCAGCAGTGTGTTCGTTGTAAGAGCCCGATCACATGGATGTGACTATTGTGAGTCAAAGTTATAGCGCCACCAACTGGAAGCAGGAAGTGTGTCACTTTCAAAATGCTTTTAAATCACCCTCTTATTTTTACCCGATTTGCTTCAAACTTCATGTGCATAATGTAGACACACGCCAGATGTAGACCTGTGAAAGGATTATTGATATCTTAGATACTGTTGCCATGGCAATGCATCAAACATTAATATTCCTTTTTTTAAGCTTTTTCATGCTTTTTTATGCTTTCGGGCACTTTTGGGGTTCTTAACGTGCTCGAAAACTCTTGAAACTTTGCACACGGGACAAAACCCGCGGCCATCAGGGCCAGGCTGAAGCTGGTACCCGGGCGTGGCAGGGGGGCTCGACAGCGCCCCCTTGAACGGGTCAGACAATTTGGTCCATATATCCAACACGCTCTACCCTATTTGCTTCAAACTTGATGTGTATAATGTAGACACAAGCCAGATGTAGACCTGTGAAAGGATTGTTGATATCTTAGATGCTGTTGCCGTGACAACGCATCAAACTTTAATATTCTTTTTGGATACTTTTGAGATTCTTAGCGCACTTTTGGGGCCCTTAACGTGCTCAAAAACTCTTGAAACTTTGCACACGGGTCAGAAACCGCGGCCATCAGGGCCGGGCTGAAGCTGGTACCCGGGCGTGGCAGGGGGGCTCGACAGCGCCCCCTGGAATGGGGTCCGAAAACTTGGTCCATAAATCAAACAGGCTTTACCCGATTTGCTTCAAACTTGATGTGTATAATGTAGACACACGCCAGATTTAGACCTGTGAAAGGATTGTTGATATCTTAGATGCTGTTGCCGTGACAACGCATCAAACTTTAATATTCTTTTTGGATACTTTTGAGACTCTCAGCGCACTTTGGGGGCCCTTAACGTGCACGAAAACTCTTGAAACTTTGCACACGGGTCAGAACCCGCGGCCATCAGGGCCGGGCTGAAGCTGGTACCCGGGCGTGGCAGGGAGGCTCGACAGCGCCCCCTGGAACGAGGTCCGAAAACTTGGTCCATAAATCAAACACGCTTGCATGTAATAATATGAAACTCGGTACACATATAGATCTCATCGGTTTATATATCCTTTGTACTTTTACTTTTTACCCCAGCCCAACAGGAAGTCGGCTATTATGGTTTGTTTGGAAGCGTATGCCCCTGGAATTCGATATACTCCTCCTAGAGAATTCAACCAATCGCAACGAAACTCGGTCAGCATGATGTCAAGACATTGAGGATGAAAAATTGCCAGGGGATTTTTGATATCTCGAACGGTTTGGCCGTGACGAGGAAACGAATTTATGGCGAATAATGGAAACAGGAAGTGTGTTATAACTTCTGCATACATTAACTGATCTTGATGAAACTTCAACAGTGTGTTCGCTGTGAGAGGCCGATCACATGGATGTGACTATTGTGAGTCAAAGTTATAGCGCCACCAACTGGCAGCAGGAAGTGTGTCACTTTCAAAATACTTTGAAATCACCCTCTTATTTTTACCCGATTTGCTTCAAACTTGATGTGTATAATGTAAATACACGGCAGATGTAGACCTGTGAAAGGATTATTGATATCTTAGATACTGTTGCCATGGCAACGCATCAAACTTTAATATTCTTTTTGGATGCTTTTGAGACTCTTAGCATGCCTGAAATTGCTTAAAATTGCATGAAACTTGACAGACAGATCACATTTATTAGCCAGTAGACATGTGCAAAGTTTCAGAAACGGGCGTGGTGCAGGGGCTCAGTAGCGCCACCTTTTGTGACAAAAGTGTGTGTGGGGGGGGGGTTAGTTTCATCTACAGTTACAAAACTTTTTCAACTTGATGAAAATACATTAAAGATGCTAAATTGTGAACGGATATTGAATATCTCAAACGGTTTTGCTATGGCGAGGGATTATGTCAAAAAAAGAATCAGGAAATGTCTCATATCTTTCTAAAATGTAATTATACACCATTTATTTTTCTATAAAATTATACTAATATTAGAAGTAAACCCATTGTATTCCTTTTTTTCAATTTAAGATTTATGTTTAAGTTTAAAAACAGCCAGAATGGTTGTTTAGCCAAAAAAATAAAAAAAATTAAAATCATTCATAGTGCTTTACTGCCCTCTTGTGTTCAAAATCAGGTAGGCCAATTGATGCTACTATGGGAATATTTTCCCACCGTGACTCCGCTGGGGGCTTTAAAATCGCTAACTTGAAAGCGAAAGTAACGGACGTCTCCACAAGACGTGCAGCTGTGAGCATTTTTGTTTCATTTTAAAAGAAGCCCCATTTCGGGGGCGGATTTCTTGAATGTATTTTACAAAATCACAATGTTGTGTTTGATTGCGAGTATCCAAAAATAAGTAAACACTTTGCAGTTTGAATGATCTTCTTGAATAAAATGACGGAGTAGCCAATGTTTCCACTGTTCGATCGCGGACGTCCACACGGACATTGATAATGGTGGCGCGTGCAGAGCGCGTGCTTGAATTGTGAGTTCAATAGTCTATTATTTTTCACGGAAAACACAACAACAAAAGAGTATAATGATAGATTCGCTTAAATAGGCGCTTTTACATAAAATAGCCTATTCCGTCATCATCTTTTCAGTCAGCTCTTCACTCTCGTGATTAATGAAATTTGACTCCTGTTGCTGATATTTGCTGCAACTTTCGTTCAGCTCACAATTTAGTAAGCAAACACGCTTCAAATGTGTTTATTTTATTTTTGTGTATATATATGTGTGTATATATATATATATATATATATATATATATATATATATATATATATAGCTTATGTTTCAAATATGAGTTAATTAACAATCGTTGGAAAGAATGATACTTTTAAACATATCACTAAACCGTCATTAGGTGTCGCCAGGCGACCGTCTTAATGAGCGAGTCATTGATTCATTCGTTCAAACGATTCGTTCGAACGGCTGAGTCATTCATGAATGAGACAGATTATGGATTGGTCGTTGAATCTTTGAGTCAACCGATTTGTTCAAAATGCTGAATCATTCAGTAATGAGAACGCGTTGCTGTGAGATGCTCGATGGTTCTGCTGTGATCTTTGTTGAACTATTTTCGCTGCTGAAACAGAAAAAAAGTCAATATTGCATCTAAAATGTAAGTGATTTGACGTGTGTGTGTGTGTGTGATTGTGTCTGTTACAGTGATTGTTTAACCCTTGTTAAAGTTTAGGCTTTGTATTTTTGGATATATATCTTTTTATATATAAAAAAATTGCATACAACCCATATATTTTAAATGTATTGTTTGCTTTAAATTACATTGAGATTTGTATGTTTGGTAATTGAACCTGAATGAATTTTAAATGAATGTGCGATATTTCAGATCATATTTTTGTTTTCCTTAAAATTTGAACTAACACTAACTTTACTCTCATCTGAATGCTAGATTATTTATTTATGTATAAAATAAAAACACATTTGATTTTTCTTTTTTAATCAATGTAGAATGTGTAACTGAAAAAATAAACAGATTAGGGCTCTGTTCGAGAACAAGAAATGAAAACCAATGCAATATGATGAATGTCCAAAAGATTTTTTTGCTTTTAAACTATGTGTGTGTGTGTGTGTGTGTGTAAGAGATTTTGGTTGGGTGACAGTTGTAGTTTACAGTTTGACAAAAGCACAATGTTGTGTTTTATTGCGATTGTACACAAATATAAGTAAACACTTTGTAGTTTGAATAATGTCCTGTATGAACAAAAGGACGGAGTATGTTTTTATGTCTACATTGTTCAATCACGCCTCACACACACACACACACACACACAAAAACTATTTTTCTAATCAGATCAGGCAAATATTCTGTCTTGGCACACTTCATATAACTTTCAAACTTGTGTACTTATTTCATGTGTCCATTAAGTCCATGAGACCGTAGGGTGTCTCATTTTTCATTTTAGGTTTCAGAAGGTTGCTCACGCATACTTTGTGGTTGATATGTGCCCTCAATGCACACTTTTGCAGAGCCCACACTGATGCAAGCTCTACAGCACACATCTTCTCAAAGGTCAAAGCGGGGTTACGTTATTGCCCGTCACGCACAGTAACCCTAAAGGCACCGGGGTGGCGGTGCCACCGGCTTGTTTATATATATATATATATATATATATATATATATATATATATATATATAAATATAGCTGCGAGCAGCGATGAAGGGCCAAAGCCGGCGGCACCGCCACTCCGGTGCCTTTAGGTAATTAAAGGCACCGGGGTTGCGGTGCCACCGGCTTGGGCCCGTAATCGCTGCTCGCAGCTATATTTATTATTATTATTATTATTTTACTACCTTTTGGGCACTTTTGGGGGCCTTAACGTGCTCGAAAACTCTTGAAACTTTGCACACATCTCAGAACCCGCGGCCATCAGGGCCGGGCTGAAGCTGGTACCCGGGCGTGGCAGGGGGGCTCGACAGCGCCCCCTGGAACGGGGTTTGAACACTTGGTCCATAAATCAAACACGCTTGCATGTAATAATATGAAACTCAGTACACATATAGATCTCATCGGTTCATATATACTTCATGCTCTTACTTTTTACCCCAGCCCAACAGGAAGTCGGCTATTAAGGGTTGTTTGGAAAACACATGCAATGGAATGTGAAATACTCCTCCTAGAGAATTCAAACACACGGCACGAAACTCGGTCAGCATGAAGTCAAGACACTGAGGATGAAAAATTGCCAGGGGATTTTTGATATCTCGAACGGTTTGGCCGTGGCGAGTAAACGAAATTATGGCGAGAAACGTGAAACAGGAAGTGTGTTATAACTACTGCATACATTAACTAATCTTGATGAAACTTCAGCAGTGTGTTCGTTGTAAGAGCCCGATCACATGGATGTGACTATTGTGAGTCAAAGTTATAGCGCCACCAACTGGAAGCAGGAAGTGTGTCACTTTCAAAATGCTTTTAAATCACCCTCTTATTTTTACCCGATTTGCTTCAAACTTCATGTGCATAATGTAGACACACGCCAGATGTAGACCTGTGAAAGGATTATTGATATCTTAGATACTGTTGCCATGGCAATGCATCAAACATTAATATTCCTTTTTTTAAGCTTTTTCATGCTTTTTTATGCTTTCGGGCACTTTTGGGGTTCTTAACGTGCTCGAAAACTCTTGAAACTTTGCACACGGGACAAAACCCGCGGCCATCAGGGCCAGGCTGAAGCTGGTACCCGGGCGTGGCAGGGGGGCTCGACAGCGCCCCCTTGAACGGGTCAGACAATTTGGTCCATATATCCAACACGCTTTACCCTATTTGCTTCAAACTTGATGTGTATAATGTAGACACAAGCCAGATGTAGACCTGTGAAAGGATTGTTGATATCTTAGATGCTGTTGCCGTGACAACGCATCAAACTTTAATATTCTTTTTGGATACTTTTGAGATTCTTAGCGCACTTTTGGGGCCCTTAACGTGCTCAAAAACTCTTGAAACTTTGCACACGGGTCAGAAACCGCGGCCATCAGGGCCGGGCTGAAGCTGGTACCCGGGCGTGGCAGGGGGGCTCGACAGCGCCCCCTGGAATGGGGTCCGAAAACTTGGTCCATAAATCAAACAGGCTTTACCCGATTTGCTTCAAACTTGATGTGTATAATGTAGACACACGCCAGATTTAGACCTGTGAAAGGATTGTTGATATCTTAGATGCTGTTGCCGTGACAACGCATCAAACTTTAATATTCTTTTTGGATACTTTTGAGACTCTCAGCGCACTTTGGGGGCCCTTAACGTGCTCAAAAACTCTTGAAACTTTGCACACGGGTCAGAACCCGTGGCCATCAGGGCCGGGCTGAAGCTGGTACCCGGGCGTGGCAGGGGGGCTCGACAGTGCCCCCTGGAACGGGGTCCGAAAACTTGGTCCATAAATCAAACACGCTTGAATGTAATAATATGAAACTCGGTACACATATAGATCTCATCGATTCATATATCCTTTGTACTTTTACTTTTTACCCCAGCCCAACAGGAAGTCGGCTATTATGGTTTGTTTGGAAGCGTATGCCCCTGGAATTCGATATACTCCTCCTAGAGAATTCAACCAATCGCCACGAAACTCGGTCAGCATGAAGTCAAGACATTGAGGATGAAAAGTTGCCAGGGGATTTTTGATATCTCGAACGGTTTGGCTGTGGCGAGGAAACAAATTTATGGCGAATAAAGGAAACAGGAAGTGTGTTATAACTTCTGCATACATTAACTGATCTTGATGAAACTTCAGCAGTGTGTTCGCTGTAAGAGTCCGATCACATGGATGTGACTATTGTGAGTCAAAGTTATAGCGCCACCAACTGGCAGCAGGAAGTGTGTCACTTCCTAAAGGCTTTGAAATCACCCTCTTATTTTTACCCAATTTGCTTCAAACTTTATGTGTATAATGTAGACACACGGCAGATGTAGACCTGAGAAAGGATTATTGATATCTTAGATACTGTTGCCGTGGCAACGCATCAAACTTTATTATTCTTTGTTGATGCTTTTGAGACTCTTAACATACTTGAAATTGCATGAAACCCGACAGACACATCACATTTATTAGACAGTAGACATGTGCAGAGTTTCAGAAACGGGCATGGTGAGAGCAATTAGAGAATAATGTTTAAGTTTAAAAACAGCCAGAATGGTTGTTTAGTCAAAAAAAATTTTTTTCCAAATCATACATAGTGTTATACTGCCCTCTTGTGTTCAAAATCAGGTAAAAAGCGAAAGTAAAATAAGGACGTCTGCACAATTCATTAATAATGGTGCAGAGTAGAGTGAGCTTTTTCAATTAATTCCTATGGAAGTAGGAATGAACTAAACAACGTTCGCTCTGTTCTGCTCGTCCCTCACCGTGGGCGCGCAGAGTTATGAATGCCCGTGCAGCCGTGAGCATTTTAGTTTCATTTTAAAATTAGCGCCATTTCGGGGGACGTATTACTTTAATTTATTTAACAAAAACACAATGTTGTGTTTAATTGCGAGTGTACACAAATATAAGTAAACACTTTGACGTTTGAATGATGTCCTGTATGAAGAAAATGACGGAGTATGTTTCACTGTTCAATCGCGCTGAGCCACCCAGACCCCCACACACACACTGACACACACACACACACACACACACACACACAAACACACACACACACACACACACACAATAATAAAACATTCAACCTAACATATACAAATTACACTGCTATGTTGAAATAGTCAGTAGTACAATTTGTATCATTCACAGTAAGCACCGCTCCACTGTGATTTTTCCAAGCACATTTTTGCACAAGTGAAGAGGATGATTTTTTCCGTCGATATTGGAACGTGAGTGAAGTACAAAGCCTGTAATAAAGAATAGTTTAGCATCCAAATACATCGCAAATGTTGCAACATTTAGATTCTAAAGAGAGATTTACGTGAGCCTAACACCACTTACTTTTACTTTTGTTTTAAATTATTTCGTTTTGGCTTTATTATAGTTATTTTTTTATTTGTGTTCTGTTCTGAATATCATTAAATTTAAAGGATTTGTTGTGGAATATTTTGAGTGTATAATCAAATAACACTAAACCGTCACTAGGTGTCGCCAGGCGACCGTCTTAATGAGCGGGTCATTGATTCATTCGTTCAAACGATTCGTTTGAACGACTGAGTCATTCATGAATGAGACAGATGTTTATGGATTGGTCATTGAATCTTTGAGTCAACCAATTTGTTCAAAATGCTGAATCATTCAGTAATGAGAAAACACGTTGCTGTGAGATGCAATGGTTCTGCTGTGATCTTTGTTTAACTATTTTCGCTGCTGAAACAGAAGAACAGTCAATATTGCATCTAAAATGTAAGTGACTTGACACGTGTGTGTGTGTGTGTGTGTGTGTGTGCGTGTGAGTGCGTGCGTGCGTGTGTGTGTGTGTGTGTGTGTGTGTGTGTGCAATCAATCCCAGGTAAGAGGCATGAATAATGAGAATTGGACTTCTAGGAGTGAGGTTAATATTCCGGAGATGGTTCCCTCGGATTGTGAAAAGGAGGCGGCGCGGGAGTGGCCAGGCATTGCGCTACTTCTGTTTCAAAGTTTAAAACAATGCTAATATCATTTTTTTGAACGATTTCATTACAAATGTTTATTTTATATATTTATAAAATATTATAAAATATAATAACTATGTTTTGTCCTATTAACAAAAGACAGGCAATGTACTATTAACAAATGTTAATAGTTTTTTAAAAGTTAAAATGATACTTTATGCATTTGTTTTGTGTCAGATGATTAACAATATAAATTAAACAAAGCTTAAAACAAACAAAATAATAAAACGAAAACAAAGCTTGAACATTTTATTTAATTGAAAAGCCTTTTTGAAATAAAATGTGTTTTTTTCCCTCTGAAATAGCAAAAGCATCGCACACTTAGCTGTACCTGCTCTAAATAAATAATAGTATTTAAATAAAAATACAAAATCGAAATAAATAAATTATATAAAACAAAATCAAATCAAAGAAAATAAATCTTATTAAAGTTATGCAGGCACACATTTAACAATAATTTTCAAGTGACAAATAAAATCAATCAAAATTCCTTACACATGGAGTTAATCCTGACGATTCCTGAGGCGCCTTTCCTCATGACACTCGCTTTTTTTTTCGAAGATATATTTTCTTTGGTTTGATTTTGTTTTTGTAATAATTTATTTTATTTAGTTCGATTTTGTATTTTTATTGAATTACTCTTTTTTATTTAGAGCAGGTACAGCTAGTGTGTGATGCTTTTGCTATTTCAGAGGAAAACAATAATTTTATTTAATTAATAATTTTTGTTTCAGTCCACCATATAATTATGTTGTGTTTGATCTATGGAAAAAAGTTAGTTGTGAAATGGTTGAATATTAACAAAAGTTAATAGTTTTTTACAAGTTAGAATAATACGATATATATATATATATAAACAAGCCGGTGGCACCGCCACCCCGGTGCCTTTACGGTTACTGTGCATGACGGGCAATATCGTAACTCCGCTTTGACCTTTGAGAAGATGTGTGCTATAGAGCTTGCATTGGTGTGGGCTCTGCAAAAGTGTGTGTGTGTGTGTGAGGCGTGATTGAACAATGTAGACATATATATATATATATATATAAAGGCACCGGGGTGGCGGTGCCACCGGCTTGTTTATATATATATATATATATATATATATATATATATATATGAATATAGCTGCGAGCAGCGATGAAGGGCCAAAGCCGGCGGCACCGCCACTCCGGTGCCTTTAGGTAACTAAAGGCACCGGGGTTGCGGTGCCACCGGCTTGGGCCCGTAATCGCTGCTCGCAGCTATATTTTTTTTTTTTTTTTTCTCTTTTATTTTTCTTACGACTATTCGGGCACTTTTGGGGCTCTTAACGTGCACGAAAACTCTTGAAACTTTGCACACGGGTCAGAACCCGCGGCCATCAGGGCCGGGCTGAAGATGGTACCCGGGCGTGGCAGGGGGGCTCGACAGCGCCCCCTGGAACGGGGTCCGAAAACTCGGTCCATAAATCAAACACACTTGCATGTAATAATATGAAACTCGGTACACATATAGATCTCATCGGTTCATATATACTTCATGCTCTTACTTTTTACCCCATCCCAACAGGAAGTCGGCTATTTAGGGTTGTTTGTTAAACGCATGCAATGGAATTTAAAGTACTTCTCCTAGAGAATTCAAAGAAATGCCACGAAACTCGGTCAGCATGAAGTCAAGACATTGAGGATGAAAAATTGCCAGGGGATTTTTGATATCTCGAACGGTTTGGCCGTGGCGACGAAACGAATTTATGGCGAGAAACGTGAAACAGGAAGTGTGTTATAACTTCAGCATACATTAGCTGATCTTAATGAAACTTCACCAGTGTGTTCGCTGTAAGAGGACGATCACATGGATGTGACTATTGTGAGTCAAAGTTATAGCGCCACCAACTGGCAGCAGGAAGTGTGTCACTTTCAAAATGCTGTGAAATCACCCTCTTATTTTAACCCGATTTGCTTCAAACTTCATCTGTATAATGTAAATACACGGCAGATGTAGACCTGTGAAAGGATTATTGATATATTAGATACTGTTGCCGTGGCAACGCATCAAACTTTAATATTCTTTGTTGATGCTTTTGAGACTCTTAACATACTTGAAATAACATGAAACTCGACAGACACATCACATTTATTAGCCAGTAGACATGTGCAAAGTTTCAGAAACGGGCGTGGTGCAGGGGCTCAGTAGCGCCACCTTTTGACAAAAGTGGGGGTGTTAGTTCTATAGTTTTACCTACAATCATAAAACTCGGTACGCATATTGTTCAGATCAAGCCGGACAACTTTCTAATTTACTGTCATTAGCTCAGACCAAGAGGGAGTCAGATATTTTAGTTTGAATGTGGATGTTTCTGAGAATTTTCTCTCCCTCTCTTTCCGTCTCTGTGTGTGAGGGATTTGTCTATTGAGTTTAATGCATTTCAAGGTTTCAGGGGATTTTGGGACTCTTAACGTGCTCAAAAACTTTTGAAATTTTGCACACAGGTCAGAACCCACGGCCATCAGGGCCGGGCTGAAGCTGGTACCCGGGCGTGGCAGGGGGGCTCAACAGCGCCCCCTTGAACGGGGTCCGACAATTTGGTCCATATATTCAACACGCTTGCATGAATTAATATGAAACTCAGTACACATATAGATCTCATCGGGCCAAACATTTTACCCCTGGTCAAGTTTTACGCCAGCCCAACAGGAAGTCGGCTATTATGGGTTGTTTGGAAAACGCTTGCTGTGGAATTTGAAGTACTACTCCTAGGCAATTCATTCAATCATCGCCAAACTAGGCGTGCATGAAGTCAAGACATTGAGGATGCTAAATTGCTGACGGATTTTTGATATCTCGAACGGTTTGGCCGTGGCGAGGAAATGAATTTTCATGACTAAAAAAGGACATATAAAGTGTGTTATAACTTAGTTAGATTTACCTACAGTTACAAAACTCAGCTTGTATATTCTTCTCCTCAAGCCAAACAACTTTCTAATTTACAGTCAATAGCTCCAACCCTCAGAAGGTCAGATATTGTGGTTTGAATGTGGATTTCATGAAATGGTATCTCTCTCTGTCACTCTTTGACAGAGAGAGGGCCCCCTCCCATTCTATGTGTGTGTGTGTGTGTGGCTGTCTGTGTGGGGAGGGAGGGGGAGGGAGGGCTGGTGTCTGTGTTTATATGTGTGTGTGTGGCTGGCTGGCTGTTACAGTGACATGATATTAAGCCTTTCATTGCTGTGTGATTTTTCCTGCATTAAAGGATAAAGAAATCTCTAAGGCCTTGTCTTTTTGCATAACAATTTTGTATTTTTTTTAAATTACAAAATATGCACAGAACCAAGATCTTTTAAATGTATAGTTTGCTTTAAATAAAATTAAGATTGTATTGGTAATTGAAGCTGAATGAATTTAAAATGAATGTGCTATATTTCAGAACAATATATTTGTTTTCCTTAAAATTGTAAAACACTAACTTTATTCTCATCTGAATTATAAATAATTTATTCCTGTATAAAATAAAAACACATTTGAATTTTTCTTTTTTAATCAATGTAGAATGTGTAATTGAAAAATAAACAGATTAGGGCTCTGAGGACAATAAATGAAAATCAATGCGATGTGGTGAATGTCCAAAAGATGGCACCCACAGACTGTTTTAAATGGGGTTGGATAAATATTTTTTGCTTTTAGACAGTGTGTGCGTGTGATTTTAGTTTGGTGACAGTTGTAGGTTACAGTTTGACAAGAGTTTATAGTTTGAAAAAAGCACTTTGTTGTGTTTTATTGGACGGAGTATGTTTTTATGTGTAACAGTTCAATCGCACCCGCACCTCACACACACACACACACACACACACACACACATATTGAAACCTGAGTGAAGTACAAAGCCCATAATAAAGAATAGTTTAGCATCCAAATACATCGCAAATGTTGAAACAGTTTGATTCTAATGAGAGAGTTACGTGAGCCAAACACCACTTACTTTCACTTTCGCTTTCAATTATTTCGGTTAATTCTTAATTATAGTTTTTTTGAATTCTTGTTCTGTTCTGAATATCATTAAATTTAAAGAATTGCTTGTGTAATATTTTGAGTGTATCATCAAAACAGAATAATTCTCTCGGTTTAGTGATTCCCTAGTTTTTTTTATTGTTTTCATTGTTCTCAGGTAAGGCAAGTGATATATATATATATATATATATATATATGTATATAAAAAAAAAAAAAAAAATATATATATATATATATATATATGTATTTTTTATATATATATATATATAAATATAGCTGCGAGCAGCGATGAAGGGCCAAAGCCGGCGGCACCGCCACCCCGGTGCCTTTAGGTAACTAAAGGAACCGGGGTTGCGGTGCCACCGGCTTGGGCCCGTAATCGCTGCTCGCAGCTATATTTTATTATTGTGTTTCGGTAGTGGCAAATTTGGGGAGAGGAAAAATATTTCAAAACTTTCTGAAAATACAGTATGATAATTAACTGCACAATTACTAGAAATGTGTACCTTGGATATTATACAATTTGCATACATACAAAAATTGTGGAAAAAGACACCTTTTTTCAAGATTTTTCCAACTCTGACTTTGAACAAATTCTGTAGAATGGTCCATATTTGCGTCACATGTCTTTGGACTAAAATATTCTTCTATGTGAGATCACAATATAAGACACAAACTGATATGTAATATTTTAATTCACAATTTCATTAAGTTTCTTTCCCGCCATACCCCACGCTTCGCAATCGGACGCGAGGACATCTGAAGAGAAAGCGAGCGAAAGGGACGGACCCATCTCTTGCTCCTCAGCCAGATCGACTCGCGAGCCCCACAATGTCATTGTTGGAGCTTGCCCTTCAAAATATACGAGACAAGCACAAAGCACTTTAATAGAAAACAACTCACAGTGCTAACACTCGCCATGATTGGACGCAAGGGCAGCATGCTCTTCCCCCAAAAACTCAATTTGTCGTGTCACACTCAGCGGTGATCACGAGCTTCTGAGCTCTCATCTGCTGTTTTAACAGCATCAAATTTCTGTGTGTGTTTGTTGACGGTTGGTTAGAGGGCGAAGAAGTGAGTGCTTCACTGTTACAGGCTGCACCATCTCCTGTCAGTGTTGCTGCGGTCATTCCCCTGTGTGCTCCGGCACTGGTGATGGGTCCCATTTCCTGAAAGAGCAAAACGGGTGCCTTTGCGTCTTTTTCAAGATGTCCTTCCACCCGTGTGTTTCTGGATGCGGTCGTTCCCTGTCCCCCTTGGACGGTCACAATAGCAGACCCAGCCCTAGCTTTTCTCTCTGTCCCTTCCGCTTCTTGCGGTTATTGCTGGACAGAATGCAAAGCCTCAGGACCTCAGTCCAGCTCTTGTCTGTTACGGAGACCAAGCAGAGGTTGGCCCACTGGATAGTGGTTGCCATCATCTTGGTGTGTTTTCCCAAGGCACCGTGCCCCCTTGGGTGGTGAACCTCTCCAAATAGAGAGTATAGCTCCTTCCTAGGCGTTGACACAAGGTGCCCCGCTGACAGATGTTTTTAGAGCTGCGGGCTGGGCAACACCTAACGCATTCACTAGAAAAAAGAGCCTATGTGTTGAGCTGGTTGCTTCCCGTGGGATCCCTTCAAGCCAGTTTCACTGCAAGCCCGGTTCAAAGTGTCGGCTTGCTGTGCCATTACCCTCCTATGGACTGGATATGTGCGCCGTTCTTGCTCCAGTAGAGTTCCTCTTCAGGCGAACCCTGTTGAGTTCCTCCACACCCTGCGGCAACGGATGTGGCGGAGTGTCCGATGTCAGGCCTAACACTCGTATGCACTGGTGGAACTTGTGATAGGCTGGGTCCATATGTTGTGATCCCTACGGCGATCCCATATGTGTATTCTTCCATGGTACGGCTCCCTGCGGCGAGCCCGTGTCTTCCCTTGGCAGAGCCCACTCTGCCGTCCATCACTGACCGGATGAGTCTCCCTCCTGTTATAGGCTGGAGCCACCTCAGTGACATTCCATATGTTATACTGCCTGGTATGTGTATCCATATGTGTATCCTCCACATGTATACCTCCCTACAAGCAGGATGTGGCTTCTGCAGCGTCTTTCTTTCCTCTAAAGGGGCACGCTTTCCCAGCGTTATCCAAGTCTGACTGAGTGGGTCTTGTGGAACAGCAGTGACTTCCCTTGCCTAAGCCCTGTCCTATCTCCACCTCAATAATGCGGGGGGATCAGGAGGCTTTAGTCTAGGCACTGGAAGATGGCAGCACTAGTGGTGTTTTAATGGGGATAATCTCGGTTACGTATATAACCCTCGTTCCCTGAAGGAGGGAACGGGGGGGGGGGGGGGGGGGGGGGAGTTTGAGATGTAAATCTTGCACGCCAATGTGCATTGGCTTGGTTTTTCAATACTCGAAAATGACAGGCTCCCTAAGCGTGATACGGTATGGTTGACTACGTCTCCGTTCCCTGCTTCAGGAAAGAGGGGTTACATACGTAACCGAGACGTTATTGTTCATTTACATTTACATTTAGCTGACGCTTTTATCCAAAGCGACTTACAATTGCTATATATGTCAGATATACGCACACCTCTGGAGCAACTAGGGGTTTAGTGTCTTGCTCAGGGACACATTGGTGTCTCACAGTGGATTCGAACCCAGGTCTCTCACACCAAAGGCATGTGTCTTATCCACTGCGCCACCACCACCCCATGCAAGCTTGAGTGCTGATGTCATTAAAGAAAAGGACAAACCACATACTAATACATTCATAAATTCATGTACATTTCATTCAAGAAACTTCACCTTTTATATACACACACTATACCGGTCAAACTCTTGGAATAGTTACAATTCTTTAATATTTATTGAGCAGCAAATCAGCATATTAGAATGATTTTTGAAGAATCATGTGACACTGAAGACTGGAGTAATGATGCTGAAAATTCAGGTTTGATCACATGAATAAATTACATTTTGAAATCTATTCAGAGAAAACAGTCATTTTAAATTGTAATAATATTCCACAATATTACTGTTTTACTGTATTTTAATGCAGCTTTAAATGCAACCCAAATAAATGCAGTCTTGGTGAGCAAAAGCGACTTCCTTCAAACACACACACACACACACACACACACACACACACACACACACACACACAGAGATATAAGTTCCATTTGCACTCTGGAAAAAGGGACACAACAGAAGGCCAGTTCTCTCTCGCTTGACTCTTAGTCGTCCTGAATAGAGACACTTCTGAGCCACAAACATTGAATGTTTCTCTCTGAATTAAAATCTTTATACAAACACAGGCAGGATGTGATAAGGGTAGATTAATATTTGTCTTCCTTTATGCGGCTGATAGCTGAGAAACATCAGCTGGGCAAGACACCTGTCATCCATGTAGGGGAACATGGTTCCTCTCCCACTTCTCAATAGGGCAGATTCTGTTGCACACTAAACAGGATACTGATGCTACTGAAGCTAACCGATGAGTCAATCGCTTCATAAACATTACTAAGATTTTATCTTAAACAGTGATTGTTTTCTGTTTCCTCTTTTACATCCTACCCTTCGTATGGACTATATGACACACTCAATGTCAAAGCACAGCTGCTTGAGCCGCAACTTAGGTAGAATAAATTATCAAGGCGATCAGGCATGTGTCTCGCCACAGTCCTGACCTAAGCGTGACCACATAACTACTCCCACAGACCTCACTAATGGAGTTCCTGATGAAAGTACCAGAGGAGCATGATCACATAATTCCACAAATCATAAGTGCTACATTGCCACATAGACCTGCAAAAGGTGGTTAAAATAGCCTTTATAATGGTTCATTTTATGTAATTTGTATTATCGTGTTGCAGGATTGTTAGTTACAGAGTTACAGAATACAGAGATAAATATAAGAGTAATAGTAGACATTAAAAGAGTATATAATACATTAAAAGAGTACTAGTAGACTGTTAGTTTAGGGTGCGGGTTAGTAGAATAAGTTGACATGTACTTGCAAAGTTACTTTACCGTAGTCAGTAGAATGTCTGTTGGGAAGCATCAAAATAAAGAGTTAGAATATATTAAGCAGACAGTCTACTAATAGTCTAATGAGAGTAAGCTGACATGGAGTTGCAAAGTTACTAATATTTAGTAGAATATCCAAAGTGGTCCATCGAAAAAAAGTGTTACCTAAAATAATTATTAACCCTCTGGGGTCTAAGGTGTTTTTGGGGTCCTTGATATGTTTTGACATGCACTGACATTTGTGCTTTTTTCAGTTGCTTATAAACATATTAATGGTAAAGGTGTCATTACACTCTATTCAGCACAAACAGGGCTACCATAATATGTGAGCAACATGTATGTACATGTTTGTATTTTTGAGAGAATATTCTTTATGCATGGTTATTAAAAAAAACTAAAAATTAAAGTTTCTGAAATAAGGCCACAAAACACATGCTAAATATGTGTCCACAAGACTTGACTAATGGATGTTGTCGCCTAGAGTTCCCTTTCGTTGTCACTCCGAGTTACGTCGGATGACGACGAATGGGGTTCGCTTAGAAGCCTCTCATCTTCAAAAGAAATAAAACGAGCCAATGGCAAGGAAATGCCATGGGTCTGTGGAATTTGCATGGCGTAACTCCGCCCCACATCGTGGGTATAAAAGGAGAACGCCGGCAATATGCAGATATGTTTTCACTTCTGAGCCAAGAAGTTCTCTTCACTCCTGCAACCTATTCTCTGACTGTCTTCGAGAATCTTCTAGACGAGCAGTGTAGTAAGTTTCAATATGTAGGGAAGGAAGAGGACAGGGTCGGCTTGGGAGACTGTGGGTTTTATAAAAAAATTTAAAAAGTACAAAGAAAAGGTGTGCACACAACACTGCAACAACTCAGTCCATAAAGGGTTAATTCCCTCAAGCCGTCTCGCGCTCCCGCACTCCCACACTCGGTGCGCTCATTACCACTCACGCCACCGGCCTCGCGCCGCTCTCACGTCACTCGGCCTCGTCCTGCTGGCTACAAGCAACTTCCAGTCTGTGTTGGTGTGATGGCGAGTTCCAGCGAGTTTTACATTCCTGCCTGCTGAACTAAACAGCGTGTGTGTTTCTCCCTGGGCGCTTCAGCACTGCTGCGAGCTTTTCTCTCACAAAAAGAGCATACACGCGGCATGTCTTTCTAAAGACGATCTGCCCGTGTATTTCTGAGTGCGGTATTCTGATAGATTCAGCTGATGGGCACGAACATAGTTTTGACGTGTTTGGGCTTCGATCACGTTCAGACAGCGTTCGTGGATGCGTCACGTTCTCCCAGCAGGAACATGACCATCGCAATGTAACGGTCGAGGCTCGATGAGCTCAATAGAGCGAGAGTCCCCTCATCCACACCCCGATCTATTTTCTCCTCGCGAGATAACACTTCGGCTGGTGGCCAGGGTAACCTAAGACGACAGGTCTGAAACTAAATCGACGTAATATTCTTGGTCCACGCCCCGTCTTTCACATTGCAACCCTCAGCGGCCTCTTCCGCCTTCTCTACCCTCACAGAGGCCGCGGCCAAGGGTACACTGGGGTTCCCCCCGTGGAGTGTTGTGTGGCAACACATCTGTCTCCCCACAGCGCCTCCATCTGGCGTGGCGACCCTAAGCACCCCTCCAATGCCTGTAGGTTTTCTGTCTACTCCGGAGGCAAAGACCTATAGAGCTGCGGGGCAGGCTGTCGCCTTACTGCATGTTATTGCCATCCTTCTGGGTGTTCAATGACATGCACGAGGGTAGGGCTGATTCAGGGCTCATCCAAGAGCTGCCTGCCGTTACCGACCTTGTTCTACGAGCGACGAAGGTGACCGCACGCTCCCTGGGTCAGGTGATGTCCACATGCGTGGTCAGACATATCTGGCTTAACCTGGTTGATATGCACGAGGCTGAGCGAACCCGCTTCCTCAACTCCCCCATATCCCAGGCTGGCCTCTTCGGCGGCGCGGTCGAGGACTCTGCCCAACAGTTCTCGGCCGCCCAGAAGCAGACTGAGGCTACCAAACATATTCTGACCCCGTGGCCAGCTCCTGCCACCCAGCCGCCGGTTCAGACGCCTCAGTCCGCTTGCCGCCGAACGCGCCCTCCTGCGACTTCCGCCCCCTCCCGCCCGGCCCCAGCAGCACCGCACCGTGTAGGTGGTCGCAGGAAGGCGTCCCTGCCCGTACCAGCCCCGCAGCCTGCTGAACGCCAGGCGATGCGGCGCTCCCGTTATGGGCAGCTCAGATGTGGGTTGCAGTTCTTTCAGGAAGTGGTTGCAGGGCCACTCCTTCCCCCGGTGGAGGGCCGGAGAGGAATCTCTTCTCCAAAGAGCTGCATCCCATCTCTGAGCCCCCAGAGGGCGCGGATGGCAGTATACGCTTAGCCTCGCCACTCTCGTCCCTCTCTGTCTCAGAGCTCTCGGATGACAGTGTGTGCCGTCCCCGGGTCCTACCACTCTCATACCCCTCTGTCGCCAGACCCCTGGCAGAGCAGGCCCCCGCGGAATGCTGGTCCTTCCCTGGCCTCCCCTGTCAGGGTGCGGTTTATGACCGTGCCCCCACACCAGGCCGCTATGCCGTCCATGTCCAGGCCAGTCATTCCGCTTCGCTGTACCACCGAGGGGACGTCTGTTGTTCGCATGATCCCACTGGCACAATCCTTGGGAGCCTGGCTAGAGCTTCCCAACCTGTCCCGCTGGGTCACACGAACCATCAGGCTCGGCTATGCGATTCAGTTCACACGGTCTCCTCCCCGCTTCTGGGGAGTCCGCTCTACTATGGTCACTGTTAATGCCCCTATCATGAGCAGAGGTTGCTACCCTACTGGCGAAGGGTGCGATCAAGACTCCAGCCGAAATGAGGTCCGGGTTCTACAGCCCCTACTTCATTGTCCCGAAGAATTCCGGTGGGTTACGGCCAATCCTGGACCTGCGCATCCTGAACCGCTCCCTTCACAGGCTGCCGTTCAAAATGCTCACCGCCAAACGCATCTTCGAGTGTGTACGGCCCCAGGATTGGTCTCCAGCGATCGACCTGAAGGACGCCTACTTCCATGTCCCCATTCTCCCTCGACACAGACCGTTCCTGCGGTTTGCTTTCGAGGGGCAGGCATACCAGTAAGCGGTTGTCCCGTTCGGGCTAGCCCTGTCTCCTCGTGTCTTTACGAAGGCCGTCGAGGCAGCCCTGTTTCCCCTACGGGAACACGGGGTTCGCATCCTGAACCATCTCGACGACTGGCTGATCCTAGCTCGCCCCCGAGACCAGGTTTGCGAACACAGGGACCTAGTGTTCCGGCACCTAGCTCGTCTGTGCCTTCGGGTCAACTGGGAGAAGAGCAAACTCTGCCCCGTGCAGAGGATATCTTTTCTCGGTATGGAAATCGACTCCGAAATCCGATCAGACAATACCGCCACAGTAGTGTACATCAACCATCAAGGTGATCTACTCTCCCGCCGTATGTCGCAACTCGTCCGCCACCTCCTCATATGGAGTCAGAAGCATCTGAGGTCGCTTCGAGCTATTTATATTCCCGGAGCCCTGAACTGTGCAGCCGACGGGGTTCTCACTAGGGCTGTGTATCACCAACAATGTCACGATACAATACGCATCACGATACTAAAGCCACGATACGATATGTATCACGATATGGATCAATTTGGAATTCAAATTTCTTTTGAGCTGAGTTTAGTAACAGTAATATCTGTTTATTGGATAACCAGCGTTATAACGTGTGATAACTGAAAAACAATTTAGTTCCATTTCAAGGGAACTCGAGCTGCGTTTGAGACGCGGTGGGAACGCTCTGCGTGATTGCGTCATGAAGCACGTGTAAAATCAGTCCAATGGAAGCCCGATACGTCATGGGTAACGTCATAGACCAGGAAACTATAAAGCACCCTTGAAAACAGACCGCGACAGCTTCTGTAGTCTTCAGCAAGCGCTCTCTATGATTCTGTCCTTGTCTATTTATTGTTGTTTGTCAAGCCCAATATATATATCACTATCTATCATTATGGCGAGCAAAGCAATATTATAGACGTTGTGTTGTTCCCTGCCCTCGTTACATCACGGGTGGGGACACACATCAGCTTTTTGTTGCTGTTTGGGAGTGGAGCATGCAACAGTCATTTCTCGAGGGATCTGACTGTGCATTGCGAGAAGCTGTCCGTGAGGACGCTCCGCTCCCGCCGGGCGTTCTTCGAGGAGGACGGTTCGGTTCGCGTTCCCCGAGCGGGTCTCTCTGTTGCCGAGGCTCGGAGACGGCTCGTATTTCAGGGTTCGAAAACGGATCTGACAGCGGGGGTTGGGACGGGCTCCGCCCTTTCTCAGCTTTCACATGCCAGATCTAGTGTGCTGCGATTTCCAGTTCCGAGGAATTGGTATCGTTAGTGTTTTGTTTTAAAAGAAGGAGAACAAAACAAATACAAATCTTTATAAAAAGGCAGATGTTTGAGTTTTCAATGAATACATTTTCCAGCTCATAACTCTGTTGAATAAAGAGGAGCTTTTTTAAAGAAAAAAAGGAGGTTTTATCTAGTGCTGTTGCCAGTTAAATATTTACTGGCCAGCTGAACATCATGAGATTGAAAATAAAGAAGAGTTTGTTAAAGATGAACTGTATCTTAAACAGGGAAAACTCTGTATCTCAGCCTCCTCGTCGGGGACTGTGGTTTTTCCCTATCTCCACACTGAGGTGTCGAGATCGTGGAATAAACCGGTTTGTATTTTATGTGTTTAATCCCCAGATGTCTGACTATAGTAATGTTTGGGTATTAAGTATCATAGTATGACATTGCCTCGGGTTAAAGAGACGCTTACGAGCTTTCTCTCTCCCGAGTCGGCGTCATCGTTATTAACCCCGACGTTACCCACCAGCCATCTTAAATAATGAATACATTTTTTATTAGGCAGCGCTGGTGGGTAAAGTATGTAAGGACATGGATGAATGTGAGGGGCGACTCTCTGAGGAGGGTCGCAGCGCTGCCAGTTCGGTTGTTTCCTGCTGGTGGCCACAGAGTGATATATGTATGTATATATATATATATATGTTTTTCTGATATAAAGATAAAGGAAAATAAAGATATAATTATGTCTGTTCTTCTGGACGCTCCGCTTTCAAGAAAACTGAGATATAAACCATTCATCATTCTTCCTCACCAATCTAATGTTCCTGAGACGGCCTATTAAGCTCCTCTCAGCACAAAGTGCAAAACAGAGCGTCGCCATTCGGGCTCCTCCGCAATTGAGGGGTACCTGGGTGGCGGTCGCAGTCTAGCCAGTTAGAGACATGCAAGATCTGAGGACTGTTTTATCTCTAAAATAGCTTTGACAAAGAAGAAGCCCTGACGCCAAGGCGATCAGGCTTCTAAGGGTGGTCCCCTCTGGGGTAGGGACGGTTTTGAGAAATCGTTTCTCCTCAGCGCCGTTTGGGGTGCGACTCTCTGAGGAGGGTCGCAGTACTGCCAGTTCGGTTTTCGGTTTCAGTACTGCCGGTTCGCCGTTTCAGGGCACCAAGGTGTCAGTGTCCCCAAACGAGCCTTCAAATAAGAAAAAAGAAGAGCAGTCAGTTCGGTTTCCCTGCCGGTTCGCCGTTTCAGGGCGCCGAAGTGCCTGCTTTTTTCAACGATCCTCCGAGGAGGGTCGTAGGAACTAAGCTAGTTAGAGGTAGGCAAGATCTGAGGACTGTCATCATCTCTAATAAAGCTTAGACAAGAAGTCCTGTCGCAAGAAAACGAGGCTATCAGGCTTCTGAGGGCTCCTCCGGGGCAGGGACGGTTTTGAGAAATCGTTTCTCCTCGGCGACCTCTGGGGTGCGACTCTCTGAGGAGGGTCGCAGCGCTGCCAGTTCGGTTGTTCCCTGCCGGTTCGCCTTTCAGGGCACCGAGGTGTCAGCGTCCCCATACAATCCTCCGAGGAGGGTCGTAGAATGGTCAGTTCGGTTGTTCCCTGCCGGTTCGCCGCTTCAGGGCACCGTAGTGACTGTTCAACCAAGGGACGGTTTTGAGAAATCGTTTTTCCTCTGGGGTGCAACTCTCTGAGGAGGGTTGCAGCGCTGCCAGTTCGGTTGTTCCCTGCCGGTTCGCCGTTCAGGGCACCGAGGTGTCAGCATCCCCATACGATCCTCCGAGGAGGGTCGTAGAATGGTCAGTTCGGTTGTTCCCTGCCGGTTCGCCGCTTCAGGGCGCCGTAGTGACTGTTCAAATAAATCCAGAGGCCAGTCTTGAGAGACTGGTTCCCCTAGTAAATTTCTGGCAGCGTGGAAACTACTGCCACATATTTCTCAGTGGGTCCTGCACACTATAGAAAAGGGTTTCAGAATTCAGTTCGGTTCTCGTTCGCCCAGATTTCTAGGGGTCCTCCTTTCATTGGTGGACCCCGAGCAGGCTTTGGTTATGGAGCAGGAAGTACTGTCACTTCTGCAAAAGGAGCTGTAGAAGGGGTTCCTCCTCCCAGCAGACAGCCATTACTTCATTGTTTCCGAAAGAGGATGAGGTGTTTCCCGAGGTTTGCTTTCGGGGGCGAAGCATACCATTATTGGGTTCTTCCATTCGGCCTAGGTTTATTACCCCACACCTTTACAGTATGCGTGGATGCAGCTCTGGCTCTTCTGAGACTCCAGGGCATTCGCGTATTATACTACATCAATGATTGGTTGTTCCTAGCTCAATCTGAGTTTATGGCAGTTCGGCATCGAGATGTCGTTCTGTCTCATTAAGGATGTTGGGGTTGCCTCTCAACGCCAAGAAGAGTGTGCTCTGAGGACCACTTTTCTAGGTGTAGCAATTATACAGCCGTAATGGGGTATATCTAGGCCAGTCACTCACTGTGAAACAGTTTCAGACGGGTGGGTCTCATGGCAGTTGCGTCCAACGTTTTACTTTTGGCCTTCTGTTCATGAGACCCCTGCAGTGGTGGCTCAGGACCAAGGGGTTTTCTCCGAGGGGAAATACATTTTCGCATGATCAAGGTCACGCGGCTATGCCTTCGTGCTTCGGTCATGTGGAAGAACCTTGGTTCCTCGCCCAGGCCCAGTGTTGGGGGCTTCTTGTCGACGCATATTGCTATCGACGGATGCTTCCCTCACAAGTGGGGGCGATCATGAGTGGTTGCTCGGCGAATGGCGGACAACACACTGATGGTCTCGTATATCAGAGCAGATATCCTGTTGAGGCAGGGGCTGAGGCCCAGGGGATTGGAGACTTCACCCCGAGGTGGTGGAGCTTCTTAGGGAGAACTTTGGTCTAACTAAAGTCAAGTCGACCTTTCACATCGTTTGTACAACGCATTGCTCTATATGGTTCCCCCTCACGCAGCCAGCTCTTCTCGGACTGGATGCGATGGTGCAGGTGTGGCCGAGGCTGCACCTGTACGCATTTCCCCCGATATCTATGCTCCCGGAGGTTCTGGAGAGGGTTCGCCGGGAAGGGGCTCATCTGCTACTAGTAGCCCCACACTGGCCGACTCGAGTTTGGTTCTCGGACTTTGGAGAATCTCTCCCATGGAGATTCCGTTCAGGAGGGACCTGCTGTCCCAGGTAGAGGGCACGATATTTCACCCTCGACCGGAGTTGTGGAAACTGTGGGCCTGGCCTCTGAGGGGGCCAGGCTCATAGAATCCGGTCTCTCGACTGAGGTCGTTGAGACCATTCTCCATTCCAGAGCCCCTTCCACGAGAAAACTGTATGCGCTGAAATGGAAATTATTCTCCACCTGGTGTGGTGAGCGTCAGTTAGATCCTGTTAACTGCCCTGTTGGTTCAGTTCTCGATTTTCTGCAAGACCGTTTCTCTGCTGGATTATCTCCTTCCACCTTAAAAGTTTATGTGGCGGCTATATCGGCCTACCATACCCCTCTGGGGGGTACTTCTATTGGGAGAGATCCTCTGATTACTCGTTTTCTCCGTGGTACATTGAGGTTGAGACCTGCACTGCACTCCAGAGCACCGGCTTGGGATTTAGCCATTGTACTTGAGGGTCTGGCTCTGGCTCCGTTCGAGCCCATTGAAGAGGTTTCAGAAAAATTCCTCACTTTGAAAGCTTTATTTCTCCTTGCTATTTCATCTATCAAGAGAATTGGAGATTTTCACGCCCTGTCGGTTGCTCCGTCATGTTTGGAATTTGCACCTGGTATGGTGAAAGCATTTCTATACCCTAGACCGGGTTATATTTCTAAGGTCCCATTCAATGTTGGGGGCCCAATAGTGCTGCAGGCCTTTTATCCTCCACCTTTTAATACCCCAGATCAGGAACAATTGAACCTGTTATGTCCAGTTCGGGCATTGGATGCCTACGTTCACAGAGCTGCCCTGTGGCGTAAGTCAGAGCAATTATTTGTATGTTTTTGGGTCACTCAGAAGAGGGTGCCCTGCATCTAAACAGGTTATGAGCAAGTGGATAGTCGAGGCTATTTCACTAGCTTATGAAGCGGCCGGTCAGCCTTCACCCATGGCTGTACGGGCCCATTCTACTAGGAGTATGGCGGCCTCTACGGCCTTAATTTCGGGGGTTTCCCTTCCTGATATTTGTAATGCGGCAGGATGGTCCTCTCCGCATTCATTTGTCAGGTTTTATGACCTTGACCTCTCCACTCCAGGGGCTAGGTTGCTTGCTTCTTAGTGTGCGCAAGGACTTCACACAGAACGGGCATTTGTCACTATGGCGTAGTGGGTATGGGGTTCCCACCGCGTCTCAAACGCAGCTCGAGTTCCCTTGAAAGGGAACGTCTCAGGTTACGTATGTAACCCTGGTTCCCTGAGAGGGAACGAGACGCTGCGTTTGCCTGCCATACTTCCTGCATGCCCTGATCGACTTGCTTCAGACTTTTTCAGAAGCTGTCGCGGTCTGTTTTCAAGGGTGCTTTATAGTTTCCTGGTCTATGACGTTACCCATGACGTATCGGGCTTCCATTGGACTGATTTTACACGTGCTTCATGACGCAATCACGCAGAGCGTTCCCACCCAGGGCCGCATTAAGAGCTCACTGGGCCCCGGGGCTATGAGTTACTGCAGGGCCCCCCCCCACCACTTTAGGCCACCAACTACATGAGCTAAATGTTATATCATTTTACGAGTCATTTTATCCATCTATGATATTCTTCACAGTTGAGTTATATTACTTTTAACACGATTTTTTATCATATCAAAATGTAATGCCACTAAAATTTCATAATTCTTGTGACCAATTTCAATATCACAAAAAATAATATAGCTTAAGAAAAGAATCTCAAGCTTACTGATGACAAGAGTCACAAATAACAGAACAAAGGCACATAAGAAATCGACCTACTTGATAAACTTAAAGCACTGAATAATATTATATTGTATAAAGTAATCAAAATATACAATACATAGTTTTCACTATAAATTCAACAATTTATTCTTATTAATTTTACAAAAGTGATTCAGTCAAGGGCAGTAAATTACTTTCTTTCTGATGTTTGATTAACATTATTGACACAAAAGGCGACAGCAGCTTTATTAGCAGATTCTGTCACTTTAAGACCTCAGGGTCGGACCTCAAGTGCGCTGCCGCTGTGCAAAACCGTCTCAAGTTTACCATGGTCTCAAAACGAGCATTTACTAAATGAATTCTCTCCCGCTGCTTACTGTACATGAGCAGTTTAAAATAATTTGTGTCCAAACCACAATGCTTAAAAACGCGTTTAAATAAACTTACATCATGATGGCGCAGCAAAATTGACATATTTCTACCGGATATATATTATCGCCAGCCCTTTAGGCGAATAGCGTTAGATCAAACACAAAAAGCAATATCATACATACATCAAGTTAATATTCAAACATACCGAAAATTTCTGGGGTCGATCATGACGCTGTGTTTTAAGAATAGTCTAGACTAGAATGAAGTGAAGAGTGGAGGCGATTTATTGGTTGATGCATATTCTAATAAGGCGCAGGCAGCCTTCTATAGGCCAACGTGCAGCAGCAGGTCGATCGTTCACAAGTTAAATATATAAATGTATTTGTTATATTAAATTAAAACGTGACGTTTTAATTCACCATGTCCTGCTGCCCACGGGGGTTTGATTGACAGGCGGCCTGGCCAATCATAACGCTGAATACGCAATTTTGTCCGACAACAAAGCTGTCAGTAGATTAATGTCGGTGGACTTGAACTTGAAAACGGTATTGTTTAAATTACTTAAATGACAGTATTTGAAAGTTGAGACTTTGTTTCATATCAACAGTAAGCTGCTCTGAACTCTCTCTCGTAGTCACTCGGTGTAATGTTAGTCTTTGCCCCGCGATGTATTTTTCACTGTGTGAGTGAGAACATGACGTGCGTGACTCGTGAGAGCCGCCTGGCTTGTCATACAGTAAATAAAAAAGGCGGGTCTTTGCGAACGTCTCTATAATATTAATGAAAATGATTCCATGATAATGCATGGAATATATGGCAAAGCGCCACTAAATAACAGGGCTAATTTGTGGGGGGGCGTTGCGTGGTAAGGCTTTGGCAATCAGATGGCTAGCAGTGCTCCACAGCCAATCACGGGCCCCCTCCTTGCTCGGGCCCCGGGCTTTAGCCCCGCCTAGCCCTATTGTTAATGCGGCCGTGTTCCCACCGCGTCTCAAACGCAGCGTCTCGTTCCCTCTCAGGGAACCAGGGTTACATACGTAACCTGAGACGTTTTTGTCATAAAAAAACAATGGGTTAAATAAATAAAAAAGCTTAGAATGGCTCTTCCTTCTGCTATTAACCCTCTGGGGACCAGAAACGCGCCGGCGCGTTTTGCTAGTTGTTTTTCACATAGCAGAAAAATAGACTTAAAGGACTACCATCATTTCTGTTCATATAGAGTTAAGAAATATGAGAAAATAATCTGTTAAATGTCTACTTTTTTATGTGCCCACCAGGGCCTGAAGTTAACTTTTTTTGCCACCAGCCACTGTGGCAGGTGGATATCAAAATTCACCTGCCACAGAGACTTTTTACCAGCCTTTTTTTTTTTGTTGCCTCATAGCCTAAAGGTGAAAAAACGGGAATTTCACAATATTGTTCTTTAACTTGTACACATTTAAGTGCTGTCAAGTTATTAACGAAATCAATATAAGTAATAATAACTCTTAGAATATACATTTAAAAAAATATTTTTATTCATTGATTTTGACACACACACGCACAACAGATCTATAGACCTACCGCAGCTCGTATGTAAACAAATCACCCGCGGCTGTGTTGATGGCTGATTTAGTCACGTAGACAGCTAGGTCCTGACAGCTTTTAGTTACAGCGTTCAGGAACCGTTAAGCAGAACTAAATTAATATTATTACTGGTAAAGTTACCGGGTACCGGACATTTTCTCACCGGTTCCCAACTCCCAACATGTACTACAGTTGCACACGCACACATCTGTGCAACTGTCATTGTTCTGGAGCCTACGTCAGCGTTACATTATCTCATCCCATCTCACCAACAGTTTAATACTCGCACATCCAAACGTAGTCAGAAAAGGGCCTCATCTTCTTTCTGATCGCATGAACGTTACAAAACAACAGTCGTTGCCATAAATCAGCCGCTCACGAACCTTGCCGTTGTCGCCAATTGCCCACTTTGTATTAAAATGACTTCTTTTACTTTTCTTTGACTCATCCCCATCTTTTTGTTGGTTGTTTGTTTCAGCTGGCCTTTTTACCCCAGTAATGTGCCGCCACATTATAGCTAAGGTCCAACGCAATGAAAATGAAAACGTAAAAAAAAAACCCTAATGAATCACTCAATTCTCATTGGCTACCTGCCAATGTGGCAGGTAGATTGACAGTGTTACCCGCCAATAGCAAAATTCACCCGCATTTGGCAGGTGGTCGGGTGTTAATTTCAGGCCCTGGTGCCCACATACAATCGAAATAAAATATTGTGCTTTTGTAAAATAAAGAATATAAACAGGGTGTGCGTTCTGCCTCTCAGTCACCGTGAACTTTTTTCCTGGAGCACGTCTCTAATCTTCAACAAAACTCAGCAAATACTATTCACCCAGCCATAAGCAATATATCTTTTAAATCATTTGAGTTTGTACTTTTAAATGATCCGATTCAAAACTAAAATAAATATTCTCCGTTTATGTCATCTATATAAAAAGAGAGACGTGTCAGCCATTCTAATTATCTTTCTCTCAGCTCATTATCTCTGGTAATGTGACACGCCCACGGAAAGCACGCGCTATTCAAACGCAAATATGTGAAGCACCACATTGAGACGCGTTAACGCCCATAAACTCTGAAAACACACTATATTTTTTAGTCTATTTTTTTTGTATATTTTTATGATCTACTGTCATCTTGAGTGCCTATGAGGAATAATCCTGGGACATTTACCTACCTCAGAACAAGTGCTGGTTTATTTTCATCACGAGGAGGAGCAACAGATTCAGCTGAGAAGTGTGTAAGTGTTTTATGCTTGTGCTTTGTTATAATCGCGATATAGAATAACGTTAGTGTCTGTAAACGGAAAAATAGCATACTGTTTAAATGTGAATCGTGTGTGTGTGTGTGTGTGAATGAATGAACGCACAGATACGCACTGTTATAGACGAAATAAAAGACATTTTGTTGACTAGTTTTGGATAGAGTATAAAGTTTTTACTCTATAATAGACATCAAATAAGCTTTTGTTAGGAGTTTCTGCTCATATGTTAAATATATAGTATGTTTTGTCAATAAACTAATCAACTAAGTTGTTATAGTTTTTGTTCCAATGTAAGCTATATCAAAATAATGAATCCTCAACTTTGAAATATGTATGATCAAACTAAGACATTTATGGAAAAGACAATTTTCTTTTCAAGATGTTTCCAACTCTAACTTTGAACTGAAATAAAACCATGTCTATATGGTGAAGGGTGTGTGATAGAAGTGTCCAGACGTATGCACCCTGTATTTTAAAGAAGAACATTTAATTATTTGCGATACATTATTCATTCACAAAGAATTCAAGGAGATTATTCATGTCCCTAAAGGTTGGAGTTTTCCTCATTTTTTTTATTAAGGCATTACGATTTTTTTATTCCTCTTTTTAGTCAACTTTAGCATGGGTGTGTTCACTTATTCTAAGCAGTGTGTGTGTGTGTGTGTGTGTGTGTTGTAAATAAATCCAAACAATCTAAAAGCCATTCTTTTTTAAATCTCCTCATTCTTTGTGCAAGGCTCATCATAATGATATGGCCTGATAGCACCTAATAGGGCCATTATGGGAGGGTCTTTGTCTTTCTCTGGTGTGAAATGCCATACATATTAATGAGAGATCACGCCTCCATGCATAAAGCTTTCTCAAACAAAACACGTCATACACATTCTAAAAGACTTTATTGACTTATCTGAATGAGTAGTCAGGATGATTCTCACATAGTTTTGGAGCAAATATTCTAGACTATGTGATACAAGTTTCAAAAGTCTTGTGAAGAAATAATCAATATGTGTTTTGTGGCCTTATTTCAGAAACTTTTATTTTTAGTTTTTTTCAATAACCACGCATAAATAATATTCTCTCAAAAATACAAACATGTACATACACGTTGCTTACATATTATGGTAGCCCCGTTTGTGCTATATAGAGTGAATTTACACCTTTGCCATTAACATGTTTATAAATAACTGAAAAAAGCACAAATGTCAGTGCATGTCAAAACATCCCAAGGGCCCCAAAAAACCCTTGGTCCCCAGAGGGTTAAAGTCTGCCTCAATAACTGAAATGACAATTATAGTGACACTGAAGCATGTCTACACTGATCAATGACTAAACAAAACAACTTAAATTTAACTTAGTTTTCTCAAACTCTTTTAAACACCTAGTATTTAACAATTTGGTCTTAAGTGTTGCAAGGTCTACCAAACAAAGTAATTTCTTCTACGTTGAAATCATTTTAAATTATTACATTTTCAGATTTTTATGCAGAAACATCAATTGATTGACATGGTCAGGGTTAAGAGAGTGACAGCAGAATATCTCGCTTAACTTAATCATACAACCGCGAATTGCCGTTACTGTTAAAAACGTTTATGCTTATTTAAGACATAACCAACTGTGTTTAGAGGATACTTACCAAGACCGAAATTTTTGACATAATTTTGCGTGTTTTAGTCTGTTAAAGCGATATAATCTCACGAGCTGTATGTGAGGCGGCTTTACTCTAGTCTATGTATACACTCAGAGAAAACCAACTCTCAGAGTGCGCGCAAGTACTTAATAGTTTAAAATCGTTTGAATGTTTAAACATTTAAGACGCGCAAATGGTAAACTTTAGTCACGATGCAATGCTGGCCCGATTAAGCAAGTGAATGTTCCGTCATGTCCCGACTCCTAAACGTGAGCGTGTAGTTGCACCGGCTGCAGTGCTTGACGCTTGCCTTGAGCAGGAGAGACGAGAGAGAGAAGACGCAGCACCATTGAACTCACGCTGTTTGTGAAATTGCGTCTCGCAGAGCGTTTTAAAACTACTGATTTGATTTTATAATCTCTGTGGATTCATTTGCTAATACAACCTACATGCTAAAGTGAATCAATGTTTGAGGGAATTTCCCGCATTATAAGTGGGAGAGCTGCGGGAATTAATAAAATTATGCGCAATACCCACGCCAAAATTCGAGCCCTCTATTGGCTACATTCAAAAGCACAACAGTATCGATACGGCAGCTGCTGTATTGATACGCGCATCGCCAGGAGTTCATGACGATGTATCGTTGTATCGTTATTCTGAGCACAGCCCTAGTTCTCACGGCTTCAGCCCCTCCCTGGAGAATGGTGACTCCATCCCCAGTCGGTTCAGCTGATTTGGCACCAGTTCGGGTACACACAGATAGATCTGTTTACCTCTCACGACTCGACCCATTGCGCCCTGTATTATTCCCTGACTGAGGGCACGCTCGGCACGGATGCACGGGCGCACAGCTGGCCGCGGGGCCGCAAGTATGCTTTTCCCCCTAGTGAGCCTTCTTGCGCAGACCCTGCGCAAGGTCAGGGAGGACGAGGAGCAGGTCATTCTGGTCACGCCGCACTGGCCCACACGGAGCTGGTTCTCCGAACTTGTACTCCTCGCGACAGACCTCCCTGGCCAATTCCTCTGAAGAAGGACCTCCTTTCTCAGGGACGGGGCACCCTATGGTACCCTCGTCCCAATCTTTGGAACCTCCACGTGTGGCTCCTGGATGGGACGAGGCAGGGTTGAGTACCCTACCACCTGCGGTGGTGGCTACCATCACTTCCGCTAGAGCATCGTCCACGAGACACGCCTACGCTTTGAAGTGGAACCTCTTCGTCAACTGGTGCTCTTCTCGCCGAGAAGACCCCCGGAGGAGTTCGATCAGTGTCGTGCTTTCCTTCCTTCAAGATGGGTTGGAGCAAAGGCTGTCTCCCTCCAACCTCAAAGTATACGTTGCCGCTATTGCCACTTATCATGAAACAGTGGAAGGTAACTCCGCAGGGAAGCACGACCTGATCGTCAGGTTCCTCAGAGGAGCGAGGAGACTAAATCCTCCGCGCCCTCCTCTCGTTCCCTCTTGTGACCTCTCAGTGGTTCTAATTGCCCTGCAGAGTGCACCCCTTGAGCCTCTGCAATCAGAGGAGATTAATTTCCTGTCTTTGAAGACAGCTCTGCTGGTTGCACTGGCCTCCATCAAGAGGGTAGGGGATCTGTACGCATTCTCCGTTGACGAAGCGTGCCTGGAGTTCGGGCCGGCTAACTCTCACGTGATCCTGAGACCCCGGCTTGGATATGTGCTCAAGGTTCACCACCTGGTCATGGAAGGGAGTGCTGGTAGCACCTCCCTGGAGGAGGCAGACCCAGCCTTGGCACTGCTCTGTCCAGTACATGCTTTCCACACCTATGTAAACAGAACGCAGTGTTTCAAGACCTCAGACCAGCTCTTTGTCTGTTATGGTGGGAAGCTAAAGGGAAAGGGTCTCTCCAAGCAAAGGCTGTCTCACTGGATAGTGGACGCCATTGCTTTGGCTTACCAGCAGCAAGGTCGACGGTGCCCCCTTGGTGTGACTGCCCACTCCACCCGGAGTGTGGCGTCCTCTTGGGCTCTAGTGCATGGCGCCTCGCTAACAGACATCTGCAGAGCTGAAGGCTAGGCGACACCCAACACATTCGCCAGATTCTACAATCTCCGAGTGGAGCCTGTGTCCTCTCATGTACTCGCTTCAGCTAGTACCGGAACCGCTCAGGTGTCTTCGCTTTCTCGCCGTTCCACTCCATGGACTGGATACGTGCGATATTTCCTAAGGTGAGCTTCCCTCAAGCCCTGAGTTCCTCCAGCACTGCTGACGTCGACGCCAGTGTCTATTGCCTGCGCGTTGGCTAGGTGCATCCGTGTGGATGGTCCCCCCTTCGAGTGACCCCCACATGTGTATTTCCACTGTAAGCCTCTCTGAGCATGTGTCTTTCCCTTGGAAAGCCACCTTGCCACACCTGGGGTTGAAATATTCCACCTGCGCCTGGACACCCCAGTGTTCTCCATATGCTTCCCTCTGGGTCATATGTGTATTTTCTAAGCCCCCCCCCCCCCCCCCCCCCCCCCCCCTCTGGGCTAGCATTAATTGCATATTTCTCTGACATATGAGATATACTCCCCAGTGTACCTTGGTATTCCTGTGCTAAATAGGAGTCCTTCGTCCGTGCTAGTCTCACGACAGGGATCTCAGATTTACGCAGGGCACTGGAAGACAGCTGTGAAGGTGGCGTGATTAGAATGGTAACCCCATTCGTCGTCATCCGACGTAACTCGTAGTGACAACGAAAGGGAATGTCTCGGTTACGGATGTAACCCTCGTTCCCTGAGTAGGGAACGGAGACGTTAAGTCTCCCTGCCACTTCCGCTGTACCGCTGGAACAGCCGAGTTCAGTCTTCAGGCTCCTCAGCGAAGAAACATATTTGCATATTGCCAGCGTTCTGCTTTTATACCCACGCTGTGGGGCGGAGTTACGCCATGCAAATTCCACAGACCCATGGCATTTCCTTGCCTTTGGCTTGTTTTATTTCTTTCGAAGATGAGAGGCTTCTAAGCGAACCCCATTCGTCGTCATCCGACGTAACATCTCCATTCCCTACTCAGGGAACGAGGGTTACATCCGTAACCGAGACGTTTTTGTTTCAAAATGATCTGAAAATCATCCTGCCTAATCATTCACATAGAACAATACATTGATTTAAACTTTGTAAGACATTTTTTGTTTGGAAAAGCAATATGCATGGGGCTGTGAATGATCATGAATAATGCTCTGATTCATACCCGAGAAGACAATGAGTCTTTTTGCGGTTTACAGACACTATTGCATATCACAATGAGAACAAAGCACTTAAGAATAAAAAAAATTCTATTCCACCTCAGCTGGATCCGTTACTCCTTCACATTGAGAGAGATGGCAGAACACGCATCATGTTTATTTTTATAATAATAAAATACACCAAAAAATAGACACTAAACAGGATCGAATGATGTATAACACAGATGAAAATCAACAGAGTATTTTGATTCTCTTTTACACTGATAAGAAAAAAAGCGAGCTGGTCACGCCGGCGTGACCGTCAACCCCAGGGGGTTAAAGAAACAATGACACAGCATAGAGATTAATAAAGATCTTAAAAAGGTGAGTTTGTTCACATCTTATTATTAGATCTATAAGAAGCACTATGGGTTCATCAGGTTTCTCTCTCGTCTCTCACACACACTGAAACACAGTGTTTATAGGCTGTAGTTGTTTAGAGCACTGACACTAAGACCCTTCACTAGTCACTAACCCTCTGTGATTTGCGCTTCAAACTGATCTGTGGTGAAGTAGTGTATGTTTTCCAGCCACCACTACTTTCTTAGTTCAAGTTGGATTAAAGCCTTCGTAACCTCCGTAAAACGCTGTACATGGTAATGCACTTAGTGGACGCTGTACAGATTACTTCTTTTGCCTCTGAACAAGTCTGGATTTTAAAATGTTCTTGTATAAATTCATTTTAAATGGAATTTTGGGAATTAAGTGACTACGACATAGTAGGCACACATAACTAGCTAGCCGCGTTATTTCAAATCCCAAGTACGTCATAAAGTGCATGTAGTCCATTGGGTTGGGGCCGCGGAGAGGATCTGGGGTGAGAATCTGCATTTTCCAGATGTAGATGATGACTCACTGCAGTAATGCACTGCGGCCACACACACGCACTGGATGAGTCCTCCTCTGTTTACACAGTGATGTGCATTCAGTCTCGTCTGCCATATACACGCGTGCTTCCAAGCACTCTGGCGAGTCTGATTTTCCAGCTTCACTTTTACTCAGAGCAGGACGTTACATCACTGTGCCTGTGATCATGAGTTGCCTCAGATGAAAGCATGACAAAGATAGGACGCAGAGGTGCATTAAGACTGTCATTTCCTCATTGGGGTTTAGTGAATATTTGGCTAAATCCTTACACAGTGCGGCCCAAAAGTCTGAGACCACATTTAAAATCTGGGATTCAAATCTAATATAAAGAGAAAGTTTTAGGATTTTGAACCATTCAAAATGGTCATGATGATGCTATTTTAAAAGTTCATTATTTTGTTTTTTGGGTGGAATAGAATAAGTTAACATACTTAAAACTAAAACTTAAAACATACATGTGTCATGTGACGGAGATATTGCGTGTTTGGATGCAAAAGCAATCCAAACCCCTTTGTTTGGCCTTCAGAAAAAGTAGGACAGCTTCCTGAACCTGAGAGAGTAAACACCGGCTATACACAACTAAATAAATTGGAAAGATACACTTCAGTATGTTTTTTTAAACAATATTTTATGTTGTCACCTCAGGACATAAAGTTGTTACAGTGAAGAAGACAAACTAAACCATTATTACACCGCTTAAAATTATATTTTTCACATACTGTACATAATTGCTGTACCTCTTCACAGTCTGTCTGAGGCCCCGTTTACACGTACATGGTTATTTTGAAAAACGGAGACATTTCCCTTCGTTTGTACCCTTCGTTTACACGCAAATGCCAAATTCGCCTCTGAAAACAATTCTTTCTAAAAACTCCGGCCAGAGTGGAGATTTTGGAAAACTTTGTTTGCATGTAAACTGAGAAAAAAGGAGTTTTAGCCAGCCGACGTCACAGAATTTATTTAGTTGTGTATAGCCGGCGTTTACTCTCTCAGGTTCAGGAAGCTGTCTTCCTTTTTCTGAAGGCCAAACAAAGGGGTTTGGATTGCTTTTGCATCCAAACACGCAATATCTCGTCACATGACAACAACACTACAAGTCACTGAATTTCTGACTCTTTGCATATGTCTTTGGGTGGGCATTATGCTAATATTTGCTAAGATACTAATAGATGTTTGAGGAAGTAATATGATTACCAGGTTGTTGTGTTCTCTCAAGTGGGGTTTCTAAATGCATTGAGTTAATGTTCAGTGATGCATAGAGTTTGACTGTGCTGAATCAATCGGTTATGTCTGACGAATCAATGTGTGGACTTACGTGGGTCTGAACAGACAGTGATATGGAAGTAAAAGTGTTGATAAGTTGATGCTACTCCCTGTGTCAGTGTGATCATTATAAAACACAACATTTGGCGACGAGGATGGCTGATATCGCACTACCACTGCCTGCTCCTTTCCTCGCGCTACCTGGTGAGCCTCCGATTCCCTGGACTCGCTGGTTGCAATCCTTTGAGACTTTCATCTTGGCAGTGGGGCTGACTGATGTGAGCACAGCCCGCAAAAAGGCGCTGTTACTACATTGCTTGGGAGCCAAGGGTCATCGTGTGCTGGGAACGCTTGAGTCAGGCGGTGAGTCAGTGCAACAGTATGTAGCCAACTTGCGTGGATTGGCCAGCACATGCAAGTTCGGTGCGTTGCAGGACGAAATGATTCGCGACCAGTTAATTGAACATACCAACAACGCAAAAGTACGTGAAACTCTGCTATTAGAACCGGATGATTTATCACTGTCCCGAGCGATCACGATTGCATTACAAATAGAGAGTGCAGCTGCATGTGCGTTGGCGTTGACTAAACAGCAAACAATCACGGACTACCCAGCCCCCACCCACATGCCCACATCAATATTACAGCCCAGTCAGAACGACACATTGGCTGCAGCAGACTCCTCTGCAGTTATGCTACTGAGACGCCCGCAGCGGTCTCAGCGGATAACTGTGGATCTTCATCTCATCCGTCTAGAGCGCAGAACTGCCCAGCCCGTGGCCAAACGTGTTGCAACTGTGGCAAACGCAACCATTTTGCTTCAGTCTGCCGTTCTGCTCCAGCTGAGTCACCCACTATCATTCACAATGTCTACTCTGGGCCAGTCTCATTTAAAGCATGCTCAGTGCGCCTAAATGATGTGTGTATCCCACTGCTTTTGGACACTAGTGCTAGTGTGTCTCTCTTGAACATGCACACATACAGTTGTTTTTTCGGAGCGCTGCCACTGTCGCCACCCTCTGCTTCACTCTGTGGCTATGGCGACTCAAAGATTGACCTAGTGGGTTCCCTCCAAGCGACTGTTGGGTATGGCACCAAATTGGTACCCGGCTTTATCTTCCATGTTGCCCGTCGTGGGGCCAATCTGATGGGTCTGGATTTGTTCTTGGCTCTGGGATTCTCCCTGGTGGACACAAAGGGAGCTGCGATCCTGACAGTCTCCACGCCTTGGCAGCAAAAATGGTCGTCCCTGTTTGAAGGCTTGAGGTGCCTCACTGCTTTTGCCCACCAACCTCTCCTGAACCCGGCTGTTACACCAGTCATTCAACCACTTCGCCGCATTCCTCTGGCTTTCCGTGATGGTGTCTCAGTTGAACTTAAGCTGCTGCTGGACGCTGGCATTATCGAACCAGTGGATGCATTGCCCTGGGTCTCAAACCTGGTGGTGGTTTAGAAATCAGGGGCCCTACGGGTATGTGTCGACCTGTGAGCAGTGAATAAGGCAGTGATCCCGGACAGGTTTCCACTGCCTACCTCCGAAGAGCTCACTGCTCAGTTCCATGGCTCAACCGTGTTCTCTAAACTGGATCTCAGACAGGGCTACCTACAAGTGCCTCTCCACCCCAGCAGCAGGAACCTCACAGCCTTTGTGACCCATGAAGGTGTGTTTCGTTACACACGCATGCCGTTTGGACTTAACTCCACCCCCAGCTGCTTTAAAAAAATCATGGTGTCGGTATTGGCTGGTATACCGGGGGTGGCCATTTACCTGGATGATGTAGTTATCCATGGGCCTTCTCCAGTGAGTCATGATGAACGCCTCAGCAGAGTTTTTGCAGCCCTAGCGGAACACAAACTAACCCTCAATGGCGAAAAATGTGTTTTCTCCTCACCGTCCATTGAGTATGTGGGTTTCCGACTGTCGGCGGATGGCGTCACACCACTTCAGTCAAACGTAGACGCTATACCGGCAATTCCCGAACCCAGCTCGGCTGCACAGGTTGCCTCCTTCTTGGGCATGACGGGTTACCATCTAAAGTTCCTCCCACATTATTCTGCTACCACTGCCCCACTACGGCATCTGCTGCGTAAGGATGAGCCTTGGATATGGTCACGGACATGCTCTGAGGCGGTGCAGCCACTCAAGGTGCAGCTCCAGTGTTGGCTCATTTCGTTATCTCTAGCCCCACCTTGGTGACCTGGTTTGGTGGTTTTTCACCGCGGCCTGTCCGCACTCGTTCTCGGCCGGGGCACCTACAGGACTTTGTGTCAACATTTCATGTCTGAAAACCTGTAGGAGGGGAGGGGAGGGGGGGGGGGGATTTTGTGTTCTCTCAAGTGGGGTTTATAAATGCATTGAGTTAGTGTTCAGTGATGCATAGAGATTGACTGTGCTGAATCATTCGGTTATGTCTGACGAATCGATGTGTTGACTTACTTGGGTCTGAACAGACAGTGATATGAAAGTAAAAGTGTTGATAAGTTGATGCTACTCCCTGTGTCAGTGTGATCATTATAAAACACAACACAGGTTTTATGTCATGACTTCAGACTTGGACTATACCAACAGAAGCAATCTGGTATAAATGATAACATTTATGATATTTTTATGGTGTTTTTGCATTTTTAAATCTTATGATAAATGGACCCGACTGTATGCAACTTCTGTTTTTTTTTGTAGCCAGACATATAAAATATGTATCTCTCAGGGCCAGAATGCATGCTGTCATAATATGAGGAAAATTATATTACTTGAATTCAGATCCTGGGTTATAGTTAAGTTGCTGGCATAGAAGTGAGCAAGAAAGGTAGATTACAGAGCATAAAGGGGAAAAAAGAGAAGGGTGTGTCGAGTTGAGTGAATAGAGACGGTGACACAGCATACTTTCTGGTTACTCTGTTGTTTGGCTGTTTTCACCTCATGTGCCCTTTATGTCTCAAAAGTAGAAATCTCATATGGATGGGGCACTTTTCTCTGATGCCTTATTTTCACCTTCTCAACTGTTTCAACAGTATTAAAATGTTAACAGAGGACCAAAAATAACACATTTTAACCTATTATTAACTGATTTTAATGATCAAAAGCTTATATTTAACTGTCTCACTTCATGTTCCCACAGGATTTTTGTTGTACTGAAAACCAGAAACATTCCATAAAATTCCACAAGGAAATTACATAATTCAAATTCTTCATACACCAAACAATTCAACCCTGTAACCAGAATGTATTTTTTTCCCAATGGTTCATTCTTCATTACATTTGATTTCCCAACTCTGAGTATATCGTCACATATTCTTGTCAATAACAATAAAACAACATTTGGCCCCTAACTAGTCCCTACTGAATGATTTAGGCTAAACCTACAACCTTTTACCCGGTTTGGCTATTTATTCGATTTTTGTTTATTTGATACTTGTTAAAAACTAGTGCAATCACACATATCGTGTCTTTACACCATATTTAGTAATGACCCAAATTGGGGTAAGTGGTGTAAAAATTGCAACCTTGACAGGTAGGTAGTTGAGATTTGCTATAATAACAGCCTCAGCTGCTGACAAGTGTTGTACAGATTTTTTCTCCAATTTCAATAATTTAAAAGAAAATTAATTAAATAGATTTAAATTACACTGAACAAAATTAGAAACGCAACACATTTTTTTGCCCCTTTTTAATTAGCTGAACTCAAAGATCTAAGACTTTTTCTATGTACACAAAAGGCCTATTTCTCTCAAATGTTGTTCACAAATCTGCCTAAATCTGTGTTAGTGGGCACTTCCTCCTTTGCCGAGATAATCCATCCACCTCACAGGTGTGAAATATCAAGATTCTGATTAGACAGCATGATTATTGCACAGGTGTGTCTTAGGCTGGCCACACTGAAAACCAGTCAGTATCTGGTGTGACCACCATTTGCCTCATGCAGTGCAACACATCTCCTTCGCATAGAGTTGATCAGGTTGTTGATTGTGGCCTGTGGAATGTTGATCCAGTCCTCTTCAATGGCTGTGCGAAGTTGCTGGATATTGGCAGGAACTGGGACACACTGTCGTATACACTGATCCAGAGCATCCCAAACATGCTCAATGCGTGACATGTCCGGTGAGTATGCTGGCCATACAAGAACTGGGATGTTTTCAGCTTCCAGGAATTGTGTACAGATCCTTGCAACATGGGGCAGAGCATTTTCATGCTGCTACATGAGGTTATGGTCATGAATAAATGGCACAACAATGGGCCTCAGGATCACATCACGGTATCTCTGTGCATTCAAAATGCCATCAATAAAATGCACCTGTGTTCGTTGTCCATAACATATGCCTGCCCATACCATAACCCCACCGCCACCATGGGCCCCTCGATTCACAACATAGACATCAGCAAACCGCTCACCCACACGACGCCATACACGGTCTGCCATCTGCCCTGTACAGTGAAAACTGGGATTCATCCATGAAGAGAACACCTCTCCAAAGTGCCAGACGCCATCGGATGTGAGCATTGCCCACTCAAGCCAGTTACGACGATGAATTGCAGTCAGGTCGAGACCCCGATGAGGACGACGAGCATGCAGATGAGCTTCCCTGAGACGGTTTCTGACAGTTTGTGCAGAAATTGTTTGGTTATGCAAACCGATTGTTGCAGCAGCTGTCCGGGTGGCTGGTCTCAGACGATCTTGGAGGTGAAGATGCTGGATGTGGAGGCCCTGGGCTGGTGTGGTTACACGTGGTCTGCGGTTGTGAGGCCGGTTGGATGTACTGCCAAATTCTCCGAAACTCCTTTGGAGACGGCTTATGGTAGAGAAATTAACATTCAATTCACGGGCAACAGCTCTGGTGGACATTCTTGCAGTCAGCATGCCAATTGCAAGCTCCCTCAAAACTTGTGACATCTTTGGCATTGTACTGTGTGATAAAACTGCACATTTTAGAGTGGCCTTTTATTGTGGCCAGCCTAAGGCATATAATCATCATGCTGTCTAATCAGCATCTTGATATGCCACAGCTGTAAAGTGGATGGATTATCTCGGCAAAGAAGTGGTCACTAACACAGATTTAGACAGATTTGTGAACAATATTTGAGAGAAATAGGCCTTTTGTGTACATAGAAAAAGTCTTAGATCTTTGAGTTCAGCTCATGAAAAATGGGGGCAAAAACAAAAGTGTTGCGTTTATAATTTTGTTCATTGTACATAAGCTGCTTTATATGATAATTTTTTTTACTTATTAAACGAGTTCTTAAGACAGCTTATACTAAGTAAAATCATTATCTATTTACATTTAAAGCAGGGCAGTCCAACAAGATTTTGAGAATTTAAGAATTTGAAATAAATAATATAATATATAGTTAGACCTCCTGAGGCTGACAATCAGTACTTTCTGAAGGTAACTGCCCTCCTTTCACTGACCCTTCTGTTTACAAGCCCCATTTTAACCCCATTTCATGGACATTTACCATGGGAAAAACGATTTATTAGACTAATTATTAGAAAAGAGAGAGCACTAGAACTGCTCTGGCTATAGCATCTACTGGTCAGTCTTTGTACAATGCAAAAAAAAAGTGTTAATCTTTCAACACTGCCACTCCTTTACTCACATATTGTACATTGCACAATGCACTGGACTGAATTAAAAGACACATTGAGTTTTGTGTTCCTTTCTCAGCGTGAATTATTTTGGTCCTCAACACTCACGCTTGAAATGAAACAGAAACAATGTGTGCTGTCAGTAGATTTCCAGCAATTCAGGCCTTCTCAAATAAAATATTGAATTTACCTCACCACATAACCTGCCCATCCCTTCTGTAGATTCACAGCTGCGTGCACTTTGAAGACTATACTCATCCACATACACATACATGTGCCTGGACACTTCAGCATTAGAGAACCCTCTTCATTCAAGCTTTGCCTTAATTACCAATGAAATATTCTCATGTAAAGTCACTTGGCAAGCACTCTTACCCACATCTAGAGGCTCTGAAGCAAAGGGGAAGCAGGGAAAAAGCTGAGCTGCTGCCTTTTGTTCCACACAAACTTCTCTGACTGGCCATTAACGCATGTTTCCGGGGCCTCCAAAAACAGGGGGCCCCTTTCCATGGGAGCCCCTCTTTCTGCAGGACTGCATCCAGAATTTCTGGGTCACTCACGTGCTCCTATTCTCTGCCCTGCTACCCCACCGAGAATGTAACAATGGGAAGCAAATCAAAACTCGATTTGATACTAATCCGTCTAATTGAGGAGCCAAATCCCAAGGTAGAAGGTGGCTTTGATCTGGGAAAAGGGGCGGGTGGAGGTGGGGGTGGGTTATAGATTAGCAAAGGCTTAGCTGCTTTAGTGCAGTACATAGAAACTTAGTGTTTTCCAAATGTCTTCTCTTTCCTGCTGCTCTGTTCTTAGTCTTCATTTCTCCACTGTAAAAAATAAATCTGTGAAAGTTACGGAAACACATGTGACACTAATATAATGCAACAAACATTCACGTTACCAGCATTTTTCATCAGTTTCACAAAACTTTCATGTCCACCAGAATATTTTTTTATGAATATCTGAACTTGCATTTTATCAAAAAAGGGGGCCTCTGCTTTAAATTGTATATATATATATATTATAGCTTCATGGATTCTTTTTTATCAACAGTTGAATGTGGGTAAGTTTAAAACAGAAGCAACATTTTGAACAAAAAGCTGAGAAAAACATGATTTTGTCAAACACTACGTGGGATTCACAATGATGATCCAAACATAGACGAGTAGATCGCTTCAATCAAAACTCCCAGCACTTCACAGTCCTAGACCACTTCCTGGGTCGAAATTTCATTCTGAATGGTTAGACAGTTTTTTATTTATATGCTGTTTAATTTTTGATGATCGAGTTTATTTACATGTTCATAAGCATGCTTCTATCACTTGTTTATGTTTCTTCCGCTGTGTTTTGATCCGGAGATTCTGTACTCTTTCAGAAGATGCGTAATAGCGCCCCCTGCCGGATAACAGTGAAAACACGGATTGCTGGAAAATTCCGTCAATGGCGGGGAAGCGTTGTGTCATAAATGATGGAAAATGCCGTCAATGGAGGGGAAAGAGTTAACAGGTTTTTACAGTAGCATTTTTACAGTATTTTACTGTTAAAATTACAAACAGTTTTGTTCCTGTTCATGGACACGTAGATTTTCCACACTGGAAAGCATGCTGCTGTTGACCATCAGTTGATTTATTCCTTGACTAACGAATGCAAACAAAAAGTAAAAAAAATAAAAATAAAAAAATAAATCTGCATGTTATGAAGAGAAATTACCAATAAAGTAGACAGAAATATACAGCTGCATACAGAAATGCTCAGCATTTGGGTCTCACGGCGTGTTACAATGAGTGGCATCCAGAGACCACTCTGCCACCTTTACTCAGCACCAAAGGCAGGTCTTGAGGAGAGCAGTAGTGCCCCCTGTCTGCCAAAGGCATGCCATTCAATATTCATGTGCTCTACAGTACAAGGTGCTCTATTTAAGTATCAACAAATACAAACTTACTGACACAATTAACAACTGCTTCAGATAAACTGCCAAGACAATCATACACACTGAAATAAATTTCAAATGGTCTAGTATCGGTTTTAAGATTTAAAGATGCAGTCAGAAGTTTTTCATATTGCACTGACCAATCCACCTGTTATGTTGCTCGATATTGCAAACTGGTATTTGCTGTCATATTATTTAATGTATTATCATAATGGTAAACACTGGTTTGTATCACAAATAGTTTTATTGTTTAGCTATTTATAGTTATTATAGCGGCTAATAAATCAAAAGTCTGGTACATTCAAAGGATATAGCTTACTTACAAGTTGGAAAAAAATAAGGTGGACATGACAGTGGTTTTGGACATCATACTGACATACTAACTATTGGTATGGATGAAGCCTCACTCAAAAGTTTTAGCGATGTAATTTTTTGTAAACCATGCCTGTCAGTCTATTTATGATTAACAGTCCAATAACGGGTTTATTGCTATGATAAAAAACTGGTTGTTGGTTTGTGTGATCTTATTACAGTATGTCAGACCATATGAGGTGAGCATGTTGAATAAAACAGCTTTTATTTGGCTAGGGAGATGTGTTTTTTTCATGTTTCATTTTTTAACATTTAAATAATAGTTAATTTCTTTATAAAACTTTTTAAGAGTAGAAAAGTCCATATATGATAGTGATTAAATTACTAGATTTACAAATCCACTAGTAGTGTGATTAAGACAATGATAATATGCCTTGCTTAAAAAACAGGTGTGTGTGTGTGTGTGCGTGTTCGTTAGAAGTAACTTGAAAAGGACAGGATGAGATTCTTAAAATGACCTTAAAACTCAAAGTCTGGCCACTACAAAATCTCAACTTGGTATGTCCATAAAAGCTGACCACTTTTCCCATGCTCTCTATTTATCTTGGGCTCTAAGTGTTTAGTTAAGCACAGAGGGCATGTATGGTAACTGGTACAGACTGCCTGTGTGTGGGTAAGAGCTAATCTACCGCTTATCTTATGTTGTCTTTTGAGCTCAATGGAGGCTAACGTTATGGCACCAGCTGCCCCACCATTAACTTCTTTATGCAGGACAGCTTAATACCTCCTTAAGAGAGAGTTCCTGCTTTGTAAATCCCCCTGGTGTGTGCTTTCTGGAGATGTTCAGAGGGCAAGTCGAGCACTGACAGAGGCATCTCTGATTTCAGTGAAACGGCTAGCCAGACAGTCCATCTTCAAAGAGCTAGAGAGATGGGGAAGAGACACAAGTCAAAGAAAGAAACATAGGTCCTGTCTCTTTTGTGTTTGTAATACATTCAACTTCTTGGAAAAATTTCTGTAGGAATGAATAGGAGATTTCCACAAGATTGTCAGTAAAACCTGCTCATCATAAAGTGGTATAGTTGATTGGCATTATTCTTACATGGGCTCGAATAAATTGTGACCTTTCAAAGATTTGTATTAGCTTTTTTGGTAAATCTCTAAAATATAACGTGTTTCACTAGTGTATTCCTTGATTCATGTCCACTGGAAAACCTGCCTGTGTAGCATTTCTGCAAAATTGTTATTACGTTTTTTTGCACATTTTGTGACGCTTTCGAAGTGAAATATCCAGTTAGTGGTGCTAAAAGCACGAACAGTTTTATCCCAAAAAGATTAACATAAATGTAGCTATGTTTTATTACGTTAGTGGTTGAACAAATCATTCAGAATTAGATGTCTGGTGAGTGGAGCTAAAAGGTTAATGCTCTATTGCGTTTGAAAATAACCAGCTACACTAAAAACCATTTAAATGTACAATATCCCTGCACTAAACCTAACCAATAGTATTAACAAAAGCAAATGTGAGCTAAAAACATGTATCATTTTAGCTTGCTTCTACACATCTACACGTTTGAGTTCAATCATGGTATCAGGTACCAGGCGAGATACCGAGCAAGTTTTCTGCATCAGAGAAGCTAAACATATATGGAGCTGGTTTTGTGATGGAAACGTCAAAATGTATTAGTATACAAATCTTGCACTATGGTAAAAGTCTTTCGAGCTCATAATATTGTATTTGGCAAGTAACGGTGTGAACATAACTGTTTTATAAATTGATAATCTGCTCCTGTACTCATAATATGTGTAAAAAGGAATAAAAGTCATTGATGTTTTACTGCCACTAGTGTTCATTTCAGCTGGAAATTAGGGTGTGTCCACACTTGTAGTTTGGTTTGCTTGGTCCGGAACAAAAAAACAAACATTTTGTCCTGGTCTGCTTAACGTTCACATTGGCATTTTAACACCGAACCTAAAGACATAGGGATACGTTCACAACCTGATTGGACGGCTTTTATTATGTATATTTCGCGACGTAATTTTACCGAACATCCAAAACAATACTGTGTTCTGGGATGAATGTGCTCTTTGTATGTGCGTAGCCTACATATGATGGTGTTTTGACCAGCTGAGAACTCGTTAAGACCTTATAAAATGTGTAAAGGCGTAAAAACAGCGGCAGGAATTCCTTCGTCACACAAACCGAGATCTGCTGTGAGGAGACGCGGTTCTGATGCCTGTACTGAACTCTGACGGGCAACATCACGACCATGACGAGAAAAAACAGGAATGGTTGAACATTCTGTCCTTATAAGGGTCACATGTTGTGACATCATGTCCTGTTTTTGGTTCGTTTACATGTCTTTGGTCTGTGTTGTGTTCATATTTTTTTCGAACTGCACCAGAGTTCGTTTGGAAGTGGATCGAGACAGTGTCTCGGTCCGCTTGTTTGATGCGCATCAGGGTTCGGATGGCAGCGTTCACACTTATTTAAATGAACCACACTAACAGAGCAATCGAACCAAACATCACAACTGTGAGCACACCCTCAGACCATTTCATTTAGATCAATACCATTTTTCCATTCCATTAAACAAGAGCAAAAGCTTGTATAATAATATGGCAGATGTCAACATTTGCTAAGGCAGGATTTGACAGTCTTAGTGAAGGGTCAATGTAGTCTCAGAGCAGAGACAGTAGGGGAGTGTGTAGCGAAAGTGAAATGAGCAGGTGGGTTTGTTGCGAAAAGTACTGTTGCAGTGTTGTAGCTGTTCTGTGTCTCTTTTCCTGTGGTTCCTGCAAAGCATGGCCCGCTTCTCTGAATGGGGTATAAGCTGCATGCATTGAGACAACACTGCCTTTATTTTTGTTTGTTGTCCGCATGGCTCAGGGTACAGATGCGCTGTGCACACACACGGTCAGCTTTCCATACCGAAAAACATACGAGGCACTCCAAGACATCATATTGTGAACTGAACAAAATACAGGAAATCAGTGATCCATGACCAACACATCTGAAATGTGTTTGGTTTGGTAATTATCTTTAGTCTACACATTTCCTTTTTTACCTTCACTTTTTCTCAATTACACACACATTCACAAAATAGAGACCTTAAGTGCAGAAGGAAACCATAGAATTTGATAAGCTGAAAGCTCAATGGACCTTGTCACACCTAAACTCTGCCAGATGTGGGTTTGAAGAGATGTGGGAAGAAAGTGAGCGAACACACCAGCCAGGCCCGGGTTCTGGGGCTAAACGAGTAGAGCCAAGTTCAAGGTAGGTGGGCTTTCCTCTCTGTGCGGTTCACAGGGGGACAAGAGCCAGGTGTGTAAGGATGTGAGTGTACGACAGAGTGGACTGTCCAAACTAGAATACCCCAGTAATCTAATGAAAGAAGCTCTCTCAAAATAAAAAGGATAAGAAGTTTGGAGAAAGAAAAAAGAAAATAATCTTCTGATATCAGATGGATCCACGGCAGCTGTTTACACTGCTGTATGTCCTGAAGCAAGAAAGGAGTGTACTGTGGGAACAAGACCTTTGAGGAGATAGAGACAGAGGGAGAGGCAGATCAGCCCCAGACCAGCACAGGAAGAATCACATGACCTGAAGGTCTCCAGAGATCTCTCCCCAATTCACACACATCACATTTGACGCACAACAGCAAAGCTCCCCTCATGCTTATGCAGACCTGGACACAGCTGCAGGGAAACTATAAGTCAACAAAAACTCTTACGTCTAAATGGCTATTTCGCATGATCTGCAGAGTTTTGACTACTTTTGAGTAAAAACAAAGTATTGGAAGTAAACATTCAAGTTTACAAAGAATCAGTTCAATGGATAAAATGCTATCACTTATCCTTATTATGCAAACCACTTCATTACAAAGCATGACTGTTGAACACAAATCATGCAAAGTAAAACAGATTTCTGAAATGCTTCTATATAAAATGTGTCCTAAATGGAACCCTAGGCCCTAGCGATCTTCCTCCAAGTCCACACTTTCATGATGTAATGCCGCTCTAAATGTTGGGTAGAAGTCTGCTGTGGAGCTCACGGGCTTGGCAAAAGTGCAAATCGAGGGATTTGCATATCAGCCGCAAAGTGGGCGCTCGCGAGGACTCTTCTGAAACCTAAAATGACAAATGGGACACCCTATGGTCTTATGGACTGGACATGCGGCAGACATTGTTAGTCCACAAAACCACAAATGCACATGAAGTGTCCCATTTGGGACAGGGCCTTAGAATTGTGTGACAAAGTTTGAAACAGATTTTAAGCTGGAAAATTTACCTTTTAATGGACTCCAAATTTTAACTACTGGTTTCCTATGTTTACTTACTATATATATAAAACATTATTGACTTGTAGTGGCTGATTTATTGATCAATAACTCTGCATTCTTGTAAAAATGTTAACAGAAAGCCTTTTCAACTGATATTGCCCATTTTGATTCAAATTTATGGCGAACGTCCAGCATCTGGGCCACATTATATAACCTGGGCCAGGTTATATAAAAATTACATGTGGAGCTGCCGTCGTGGCTGTTTTTTTTCAAAGCAAACATGAGAATGTGAAAGAAATTGTTGGTCTCCTGGGATTCCCTTTCAAGGGAACTTCGAGCTGCGTTTGAGACGCGGTGGGAACGCTCTGCGTGATTAGGTCGTGAAGCACATGTAAAATCAGTTCAATGGAAGCCCGAAACGTCATAGGCGGGTGGCGTCATAGACCAGGAAACTATAAAGCACCCCTGAATTCAGACCGCGCCAGCTTCTGTACCTTCAGCAAGCGCTCTCTGTGAAATCTGTCCTTGTCTATTTATTGTTGTTTGTCAAAGCCCAATATATATCACTATCTATCATTATGGCGAGCAAGCAAGATTATAGACGTTGTGTTGTTCCCTGCCCTCGTTACATCACGGGTGGGGACACACATAAGCTTTTTGTTGCTGTTTGGGAGTGGAGCATGCCAACAGTCAGTTCTCGAGGGAGCTGACTGTGAGCATTGCGAGAAGCTGTCCGTGAGGACGCTCCGCTCCCGCCGGGCGTTCTTCGAGGAGGACGGTTCGGTTCGCGTTCCCCGCGTGGGTCTCTCTGTTGCCGAGGCACGGAGATGACTCGCATTTCGGGGTTCGCAAATGGATCTGACAGCGGGGGTTGGGACGGGCTCCGCCCTATCTCAGCTTTCACATGCCGCATCTAGTGTGCTGCGATTTCCAGTTCCGAGGAATTGGTATCGTTAGTGTTTTGTTTTAAAAAAGAAAGAGAACAAAACAAATAAAAATATTAAGAAAAAGGCAGATGTTTGAGTTTTCAATGAATAAATAAATAGTCAGCTCATAACTCTGCTGAATAAAGAGGAGCTTTTTAAAAAAAAGGAGGTTTTATAGTGCTGTTGCCAGCTATTTACTGGCCAGCTGAACATTATGAGATTGAAATTAAGAAGAGTTTGTTAGATGAAATGTATCTTAAAACAGGAAAACTCTGTATCTCAGCCTCCTCGTCGGGGACTGCGTTTTTTTCCCTATCTCAACACTGAGGTGTCGAGATCGTGGAATAAACCGGTTTGTATTTTATGTGTTTAATCCCCAGATGTCTAACTATAGTAATTTTTGGGTTTAAGTATCATAGTATGACAGTGCCTCGGGTTAAAGAGACGCTTGCGAGCTTTCTCTCTCCCGAGTCGGCGTCATCGTTATTAACCCCGACGTTACCCAATAATGAATACATTTTTATTAGGTGGCGCTGGTGGGTAAAGTATATAAGGACATGGATGAATGTGAGGGGTGACTCTCTGAGGAGGGTCGCAGCGCTGCCACTTCGGTTGTTTCCTGCTGGTGGCCACAGAGAGATATATATGTATATATATATAACTTTTTCTGATATAAAGATAAAGGAAAATAAAGATATAAATATGTCTGTTCTTCTGGACGCTCCGCTTTCAAGAAAACTAAGAAATAAACCATTCAGCGGCGTTCCATAGGTTTCTTCCTCACCAATCTAATGTTCCTGAGACTGCTTGGCGGGAGCAGTCTCGGCCTATTAACCCTCTGGGGTCGGCAATCACGCCGGCGTGATCTGCTCACTTTTTTTCTTATCAGTGCAAAACAAACTCAAAATACTTTGTTGATTTTGATCTTACATACAAGTCTTACACATCATTCAATACTGTTAAATGTCTTCTTTTTTTGTGTACACTCTTATTAACATCAAAACCTTGTGTTTTTGTAAAATAAACCACTGTGAATCTCTCAGCGTAAACCACTGTGAATCTCTCATTATTATGTATGCTTTTCACACCTGAGGAAGACAAAGACCCCTCCCATAATGGCCCTATTAAGGTGCTATCAGGCCCTATCATTAGGAGCCTTGCACAAAGAATGAGGAGAGCCTTAAAAAAGAATGGCTTTTTGATTGTTTAGATTTATTTACAACACAACATAATCCAAAGATACACAACAAATGACAAAAAAGCACATTATTGAACACACTGATCTTTAGATCACACACACTCTGTTCAACAGAGACCTTTGTGACATTCCTGAAACATAGTACATACCTGTCCATGTTCCATTTACCATGTTGATGTACAGACTACAGAGACTCATGTGAATGTCAGCAGGACTCAGTGGCTCAGTGGTCCCTGTAAAAAAAAAAAACAACAGCAAACAAAAAAACAACTGTGAATGCTGATATCAAGAGAAAGGCTGCACAATTTTGGGAATACATTTGAGATTTTTCTGGTTAAAATATCTTTTTACAATTTATAAAATACACACACACACACACATATATAATGAACACCAGGTGTGTTGTGCAATGCATATAGCCAACGTGTATGGCTGCATAAAATAATAACAATAGTCTATAGCAGGCGGCCTGGTAACACTACACTAGAGAAAAATTTATTGATATGTTACTTCAAATGTTTACAATCATTATGACGTTCTGACGTAAACCATGAAACCTAATGGTGCGTTTTGCTTTTCAAACTCAGAGCGCGCGCAGAGAAAATTTACTGGGTCGAGCAACTATGAAACATTATTGTTAACATATTATACATATCTAACGTTACGTTTGAGCAGATATCCACAAACACTGTATTTAACAGTAAACCCGGATCTAAACATTATAATATTCACCATAGTAGAGTAAACACTAGGCTATACTAGCCTATCATGCTGTGTTTTATTATCAAACATAAGAACAACCTTGTGATCCAACCACTGATCTAAATATCAGTGAACAAAAACAATTTCTAAAACTAGGTCTTCTAAACATTAGATCGCTCACACCTAAGGCGGTTATTGTAAATGAAATGGTCACAGATAATAGCTTCGATGTACTTTGCCTTACTGAAACCTGGCTTAAACCAAACGAGTATTTCGGTCTAAATGAGTCTACCCCGCCAGGATACTGTTATAAGCATGAGCCCCGTCTGATCGGTCGTGGCGGCGGTGTTGCAACAATCTATAGAGATATTATTAATGTTACTCAGAAAACAGGTCACAGGTTTAACTCGTTTGAAGTACTTGTGCTAAACGTTATGCTCTTAGATGTAAGAAATAAATCCCTATTATCTCTAGCCTTGGCTACTGTATATAGACCTCCAGGACCATATGCTGATTTCCTAAAAGAGTTTGCAGACTTTCTCTCAGATCTATTGGTCAATGCCGATAAAGCAATAATTGTTGGAGATTTTAACATACACGTAGATAACACAAACGATGCGTTAGGGACTGCGTTTACAGATTTATTAAACTCCTTTGGGGTCAAGCAGAATGTCAGTGGTCCCACTCATCGTCTAAATCATACACTAGATTTAATTATATCATATGGAACCAATCTAACCGATATAGATATTATACCGCAAAGTGACGATCTCACCGATCATCACATGGTAACTTGTATAATACGCACTGCTGAAATTTGTCATGTTGCGCCACGTTATAGACCAGGCAGAACAATCCTTCCGACCACTATAGATAGATTCTCAAATAGCTTACCTGATCTATCTCAGCTGCTCAGTGAACCCAAACAAACAGATGAACTAGAGGAAATGACCAGCAGTTTGAGCACCATTTTCTCTAGTACATTAGATATTGTTGCACCAATTAGATCAAAAAAGGTTAGAGAGAAAACTAAAGCACCATGGTACAACAGTGCTACGCATGCTATCAAGAGAGAAACTCGTAACCTAGAGCGTAAATGGAAACAAACTAATTTAGAGGTCTTTAGAATCGCGTGGAAAGACAGTATGTCACGTTATAAAAAAGCTCTAAAAGCAGCCAGGGCTGAGCATCTCCGCAAACTAATAGAAAATAACCAAAATAATCCAAGGTTTTTATTTAACACCGTGGCTAGACTAACAAATAAACAGACATCACCCGAGCAAATTATTCCGTTACAGTATAGCTGTAATGATTTTATGAACTACTTCAATGATAAAATAGAAAGCATCCGAAACACAATTGTAAATGTACAATCCTCTATGGTGTCTTATGATTCAGCCTCAATTATCACCCCTCAAGAACAACTACACCGCTTTACAACTATAGGACAGGAAGAGCTAAATAAACTTATCATTGCATCTAAACCAACAACATGTTTATTAGATCCAATACCAACTAAATTTCTGAAAGAAGTGTTACCTGTAGTGGAAGAGCCTCTTCTTAATATTATTAACTCGTCTTTATCTTTAGGTCATGTTCCAAAAATATTCAAGCTGGCAGTAATAAAACCTCTCATTAAGAAACCGCAATTAGATCCAAATAACTTAGCAAATTACAGACCGATTTCAAATCTTCCATTTATGTCTAAAATACTAGAAAAGACTGTGTCCGCTCAATTGTGCTCTTTCATGCAAGAAAATGAGATATATAAAAAATTTCAGTCAGGATTCAGACCGCATCATAGCACAGAAACTGTGCTAGTTAAAATTACAAATGATTTACTTTTAGCTTCTGACCAAGGCTGTATCTCAATATTAGTTCTACTCGATCTTAGTGCTGCGTTTGACACTATAGATCATAAAATACTCTTGGATCGACTACAAAACTACACTGGTGTTCAGGGACAGGCATTAAGCTGGTTCAGATCGTATTTATCAGACCGTTACCATTTTGTTTGTTTAAATGGGGAAAAATCGAAGATAACGTCAGTAGACTATGGAGTGCCGCAAGGATCGGTGTTAGGCCCTCTGCTATTCTCAATATATATGCTGCCACTTGGTAATATTATAAGAAAACATGGAATTAATTTCCACTGTTATGCTGATGACACTCAATTATATATTTCATCACGACCAGATGAAAACACTAACTCATCAAAATTGACAGAGTGTCTTAAAGATATAAAATGCTGGATGACGCATAATTTCCTGCTTCTAAATCCAGATAAAACGGAGGTATTACTTGTTGGTCCAAAAAAACTATCCACAAAACCACTTACAATACAACTTTAATATAGAAGGATGTCCTGTTACTTTATCCTCTACGGTAAAAGACCTGGGAGTTATACTAGACCACAACTTGTCTTTCGAAAATCATATTTCATATGTAACAAGAACAGCCTTTTTCCATCTTAGAAACATTGCTAAATTACGTAACATGCTATCTGTTTCTGATGCAGAAAAGTTAGTTCATGCATTCATGACCTCGAGACTAGATTACTGTAATGCTTTATTAGCCGGTTGTCCTGCATCCTCAATAAACAAGCTACAGTTAGTGCAAAATGCAGCCGCTAGAGTTCTTACTAGATCAAGAAAATATGATCATATAACACCAATTTTATCATCTCTACACTGGTTACCTATCAAGTTCCGTATCAATTACAAAGTACTACTACTGACCTATAAAGCCCTAAATGGTTTAGCTCCTGTGTATTTAATGGACCTTCTATCGCCCTACAATCCATCGCGTTCTTTAAGATCACTAAATTCGAGGCTTCTAGTCATTCCTAGGATATCTAAGTCCACTAAAGGAGGGAGGGCGTTCTCACATTTAGCTCCTAAACTCTGGAATAGCCTTCCTGATATTGTTCGAGGCTCTGACTCGCTGTCCCAGTTCAAAACTAGATTAAAGACGCATCTCTTCAGCCAAGCATTTACATAATGCTTACCTTTTATAATACTGCTGAATCAGATCAAATGCATTTAATACTATAAAACTTGAAGAGACTGTAGGTTATCTGTATAGGTTGCATAGTATTTGCAGTCATTACGTTCCTGTGTATATTGCGTGAATGACGGGTGGTTGGGCAGATATTGTGTTGCGGTAGGTAGTATGCCATACGGAACCGTTGTCCACTGAAACTGCCTATTCACGCACCAGTGGGGCTCGACAGCCTTAGTCAACGGGTTGGCGCGTATGGTTGGGTTGCGGAGAGATTGTGAGATTGTGGTTAGGTCTCAGCAGCAGGAGGGACGTAGAGGTCAGTAAGCTGGGCTGAGTTGAGTGGGGGACGGAGGGGGGTGATTTTGGGACGCAAGAGTCACTGTCCTCATGTTTTGTCATTTACGCCTGTGTTATGGAAATCATCATTATGAACAGCAGCTACGCTAATTATTTTCCCTTTGCTTTTCTGCTGTTATCTCGGGACGCGAGTCCCGAGAAAATGGCATTCGTCAGCTCCAGTTTGTATCCAGCCTCTCACGGAGACTTCAGATGCTCCAATCACAAAGCCTATGAAGTGACGACTCAACGCCGGCGATATGGACTCTCTATGGTGGACGGCACTGATCCTCAACAACTCGTCTTAAGACCGGCGTGCATACTTGGACTTCCAAAAAATACTCTAAATGTTCCGATCCAATCTGACTTGTAATGCTGCCCGAATCATGCACTGTTCCTTCGTTGGCCACAGGAGAACTGGCCCCCCGACTGAGCCTGGTTTCTCCCAAGGTTTTTTTCTCCATTCTGTCCCTGATGGAGTTTTGGTTCCTTGCCACTGTTGCCTTGGCTTTTGGCTTGCTTAGTTGGGGACATTTAATATTCAATAATATTATTGATCTGCCTTACTTAAGGTGGACGTTGACGCAATATCTTTTAGAAACAAACTTTGTTATATTGTTTTCATGTTATCACTGTGAAGCGCTTTGATACAATCTGTATTGTAAAAAGCGCTATATAAATAAAGGTGACTTGTGTCGTACATGAATATAAATTTCGCATTGAAAGGTATGCCGGCCTGTCTATAGTTCATATTTCAACATGTTTCTGTCGATTTCATACATTTTAGTCTAGCAACAGCTTAACTGCAATTCAACAATAACACTAACTAATATTATTCATAATACATTTCTTACCTTACATCTTTCTTGTCTTCAAATCGCGATCTTCTTCCTCTTCTGAGGTAAGTTAAATCCAATGTAAAATCACAGCGTGTTTTCCAACCTCGGCGAAAAGCATTGGACTGATGAAGTTTGGTGCATTGTTTTTGAGGTAATGAGGGCGTTGGTTCACGTTCCTTCACGTGGATATTTGCATATCAATCTCTTTTGCGCGCGTGGTCGAATTAAAAATAATGAGCAAGCGTTTGAGAAACTGGAAATCTTGTTGGTTTTATACAAATTACTTAAACAGAGAATATTTGTTTTTGTTTTGAATCAGATCATTTAAAAGTACACACTTACATGTTTATAAAGATACATGGCTCATAAATGTGAGACGTGTATTCGCTGAGTTGTTTCAGTTTATAGACGTGCTCAAGAAAAAAAAAGTTCACCGAGACGGAGAGACAGAACGCATACCCCGTTTATTTTCTTTATTTTACAAAAGCACAATGGTTTGTTTTTATTGTAAGTGGACACATACAAAAATAGACATCTCATAGATTCTTTTTTCATGTTTCTTTTTTCTGTATGACCATAAATGACGGAGAATTTTAAGTCTATGTTGCTGCTATGTGAAAAAAATCGAGCAAATCACGCCGGCGTGATTGCCGACCCCAGAGGGTTAATGTTGAGGCAAGCCATGAAAACGCCCACATCAGAACGCCCTAACCTTTATCTCGTCTTGCTGCGCAGTGAGGAATAATTCCTGGAAAAGTTAACTCAGTTACCTGTTTCATTTCGAGGAGCACGGATTCAGCTGATGTAGTAAGTAATTTATTCTTAAGTGCTTTGTTCTAATCGCATTATTGAATAGTGTCTGTAAACTGCACAAAGACTGTTTAAATATTAAATGCGTGTCTTTGTGCGAATGAATGGACGAATTCACAGACGCGCGCGCTGTGCGTTCATTCACTCTCGCTCCTACATTAGTAAGACTAGCCTACTGAGATTTGTTTTAATCGCAATATAGAATAGTATCTGTAAAACCAAAAAGACTGTTTAAATATGAATCGGGTGTCTGGGTGTGTGAACAAACGAACGCACAGATGCATAGCCAACTGTTACAGACGAAATAGATTAGAAAGTTTTTACTATAAAATAGACATCAAATAAGCTTTAGTTTAGACAGTTTCTGCTCATATGTTAAATATATAGTATGTTTTGTCAAAAATAAACTAATCAACTGTTATCCAATGCAAGTTTAAAATACTTTATATGGAAAAAAAATGTTTCCAAAGATGTTTCCAACTCTAACTTTGAACCAATTCTATACAATGACCCATATAACCTATTTGACCAGGATTTGTTTCCAGGTATGACTAAAAATGTTTTTTTGACTTTCATTTATATTTTGATTTTATATATATATATATATATATATATATATATATATATATATATATATATATATATATATGTATATATGTATGTAAATGTATGTTGTCCTTTCAATTTTTCCTTGTGTGACACCTGAATGAAAGGCTCACTATTATGCAGGTCAGGTGAGAATCACCTAATTATTCATGATGGGGTTTGGACTGTCCAAGCCCATTCGCATATTGCCTTGGCAAACAAAAAAAAGTTTTTCACAATAAAACCCAATTCACAGTTTTATGTGAATGATTAGGCAGGATGTTTTTCAGATCATTTTGAAGAAAAAACACTAGGCAACAACATCAATTAGTCAAAAGTCTTGTGGGCACATATTTATTATGTGTTTTGTTGCCTTATTTCAGAAACTTTCATTTTTAGCTTTTTCAATAACCATGCATAAACAATATTCTCTCAAATATACAAACATGTACATATATGTTGGTCACATATTATCGTAGCCCTGTTTGTGCTAAATATAGTGTAATTTCACCTCTGCCATTAATATGTTTATAAGCAACTGAAAAAAACACAAATGTCACAGCATGTCAGAACATCTCAAGGACCCCAAAAACACCTTAGACCCCAGAGGGTTAAGCTCCTCGCAGCAAAAAGTGCAAAACAGAGCGTCGCCATTCGGGCTCCTCTGCAATTGAGAGGTACCTGGGTGGCGGTCGCAGTCTAGCCAGTTAGAGACATGCAAGATCTGAGGACTGTTTTATCTCTGAAATAGCTTGGACAAAGAAGAAGCCCTGACGCCGAGGCGATCAGGCTTCTAAGGGTGGTCCCCTCTGGGGTAGGGACGGTTTTGAGAAATCGTTTCTCCTCGGCGCCCTTTGGGGTGCGACTCTCTGAGGAGGGTCGCAGCACTGCCAGTTCGGTTTCCCTGCCGGTTCGCCGTTTCAGGGCACCAAGGTGTCAGTGTCCCCAAACGAGCCTCCAAAAAAAAAAAAAAAAAAGAAGGGCAGTCAGTTCGGTTTCCCTGCCGGTTCGCCGTTTCAGGGCACCGAGGTGCCTGCTTTTTCCACCAATCCTCTTAGGAGGATCGTTGGAACTAAGCTAGTTAGAGGTAGGCAAGATCTGAGGACTGTCGTCATCTCTAATAAAGCTTAGACAAGAAGTCCTGTCGCAAAAAAAACGAGGCTATCAGGCTTCTGAGGGCTCCTCCGGGGCAGGGACGGTTTTGAGAAATCGTTTCTCCTCGGCACCCTCTGGGGTACGACGAGGAGGGTCGCAGCGCTGCCAGTTCGGTTGTTCCCTGCCGGTTCGCCGTTCAGGGCACCGAGGTGTCAGCGTTCCCATACGATCCTCTGAGGAGGGTCGTAGAATGGTCAGTTCGGTTGTTCCCTGCCGGTTCGCCGCTTCAGGGCGCCGTAGTGACTGTTCAAACAAATCCAGAGGCCAGTCTTGAGAGACTGATTCCCCTAGTAGAATTTCTGGCAGCGTGGAAACTACTGCCACATATTTCTCAGTGGGTCCTGCACACTATAGAAAAGGGTTTCAGAATTCAGTTCGGTTCTCGCCCGCCCAGATTTCTAGGGGTCCTCCTCTCATTGGTGGACCCCGAGCAGGCTTTGGTTATGGAGCAGGAAGTACTGTCACTTCTGCAAAAGGAGCTGTAGAAGGGGTTCCTCCTCCCAGCAGACAGCAATTACTTCATTGTTTCCGAAAGAGGATGAGGGAGGTTCCTGGGGTTTGCTTTTGGGGGCGAAGCATACCATTATCGGGTTCTTCCATTCGGCCTAGGTTTATTACCCCACACCTTTACAGTATGCGTGGATGCAGCTCTGGCTTTTCTGAGACTCCAGGGCATTCGCGTATTATACTACATCAATGATTGGTTGATCCTAGCTCAATCTGAGTTTATGGCAGTTCGGCATCGAGATGTCGTTCTGTCTCATTTAAGGATGTTGGGGTTGCCTCTCAACGCCTAGAAGAGTGTGCTCTGAGGACCACTTTTCTAGGTGTAGCGATTCGCACAGCTGTATTGCGGTATATCTAGGCCAGTCACTCACTGTGAAACAGTTTCAGACTGGTGGGTCTCATGGCAGCTGCGTCCAACGTAATTACTTTTGGCCTTCTGTACATGAGACCCCTGCAGTGGTGGCTCAGGACCAAGGGGTTTTCTCCGAGGGGAAATGTGTTTTTTCATGATCAAGGTCACGCGGCTATGCCTTCGTGCCTCGGTCATGTGGAAGAACCTTGGTTCCTCGCCCAAGCCCAGTGTTGGGGGCTTCTTGTCGACGCATATTGCTATCGACGGATGCTTCCCTCACAAGTGGGGTCGATCATGAGTGGTCGCTCGGCCCAGGGATTGGAGACTTCACCCCGAGGTGGTGGAGCTTCTAAGTGAGAACTTTGGTCAAACTAAAGTCAAGTCGACCTTTCACATCGTTGGTACAACGCATTGCTCTATTTGGTTCTCCCTCCAGATCAGGAACGACTGAACCTGTTATGTCCAGTTCGGGCATTAGATGCCTAAGTTCTCAGAGCTCCCCTGTGGCGTAAGTCTGAACAATTGTTTGTCTACTTTGGGTCACTCAAGAGAGGGTGCCCTGCATCTAAACAGGTAATGAGCAAATGGATAGTTGAGGCTATATCATTGGCTTCTGAAGTGGCCGATCAGCCTTCACCTATGGCTGTAAGGGCCCATTCTGCAAAGAGTATGGCGGCCTCTACGGCCTTAATTTCGGGTGTTTCCCTTCTTGATATCTGTAATGCGGCAGGTTGGTCCTCTCCACATACATTTGTCAGGTTTTATGACCTTGACCTCTCCACTCCAGGGGTGAGGTTGCTTGCTTCTTAGTGTGCGCAAGGACTTCACACAGAACGGGCATTTGTCACTATGGCGTAGTGGGTATGGGGTTCCCACCGCGTCTCAAACGCAGGTTAGGGTTCCCTTGAAAGGGAACGTCTCAGGTTAGAGGGAACGAGACGCTGCGTTTACCTGCCATACTTCCTGCATGCCCTGATCGACTTGCTTCAGGTTTTTTCAGAAGCTGGCGCGGTCTGAATTCAGGGGTGCTTTATAGTTTCCTGGTCTATGACGTCACCCGCCTATGACGTTTCGGGCTTCCATTGGACTGATTTTACATGTGCTTCACGACGTAATCACGCAGAGCGTTCCCACCGCGTCTCAAACGCAGCGTCTTGTTCCCTCTCAGGGAACCAGGGTTACATAAGTAACCTGAGACGTTTTCACTTTCAACAGTCTCGACAGTTTACAGAAATTGGTGTGAAAGACAACAAATATTCAGGGAGTGGCAGTTCTGTGGGTGTAAACACCTTGTTGGTGAGAAATGCCAGAGGAGGATGGCCAGACTGGTTCAAGCTGACAGGAAGGTGAAAGTAACTGAAATAACTACGTGTTACAACACATCGGTTTCCCCTCAACTCAGAAGAGGAAACTAAACTGAGCACAAACTCGCTAAAACCAGAGAGTAGAAGATTGGACAAACGTCAAGCAGGATCACAACTTGGTGTAAACAACATGACTCTGTATCCATCCTGCCTTATGTCAATGGTTCAGGCTGGTGGTAAAGGAATTTGGAATATTTTCTTGACGAACATTACGCCCCTGAAACCAAATGAGAATGATTAAATAACCACTTGCATCTTTTTATGGTCACATAAGGCATCTTGCAATGGCTTCTTCCAGCAAGATAACAAATCACGGCACACATCATGCCGGCCTGGTTTCATGAACATGACAACGAGTTGTATTTTAATGCAGTGGCGTGCGGTCCATTTAAGCTGCGAATGCCCTGCATACCTAAGCCATTCGAGGTCTCGCTAATAAATGATAACACTATAAATTACTATAAATTCCATTGTTTGATGTGTACCTTAAAGCTTACATGATAATATTTTGGTTATACGTACGTAACTGTCATTTATTCATTTGCCAAACAACAATAATTTTCTTCAAATCTGCCAGTTACGGAGGATTTCGGGTAAGCGGATCTACAACAGCTTTGGCGCCTATGCTCTGTTGTTACTTTATGTATCGTCATCATTGTCCCGCGTTCTCATTGGAATTTCATGCGGAGAGAAAAGTGTCAGCGAATCACTCGCCCAAGCGGGAAAATGTGCTGCCAGATCTCAAACACCGAAAATCACATTGTATTTGATAGAAAACCTACTAGACTAAATCAAATGAAAAAAAGTCATAACTGAAACAATTTTCATAGTATTTATTTTCTCCATAGGGAGATTTATTTTATACGAAAACATATAAACTGTCAAAAGACAGACCTACTGTTAGTAATAACGCAAACATTTTGCGAGAGAACGCAAAAGCATTGACTTATTGTTCCTTATTTAGTTATTATTTTTAATTAGTAATTTTTTTCCACCACCATGTCCCCTTAGGTCATTTTTAAAGGTGAAGTTTGTAGTTTTTGCTACACTAATAGCACCTAGCGGAATTACAAAAATACGGCATATTTTGCAAACGTCCACACATCGGGCGCTTTTTTGACATAATGCACCACCCAGCATACCTGGTAAAAGTCACCGCTTACCACTGCTATAGTGGCCTCCACAGTAAATCCGTCTCAGTCTAACATGGATGGAAGAGTCGTAGTTTGAATGCACAGCAAACACATCTGATTTCACCATAGACCAGAATCTCTCAATTCTGTGTGCACCAATCAGCATGTTTATGCACTATTCTACACCATTTTGTTGTATAAATAGAAGTGGGAGAAAATAAAAATATTCTTCGTGATTCTCTCTTCAACGATTCTGAAAATGTATTGTGATGTTTATGCGTGATGGCAGTTGGGTGTCCTAGACACAGGCATATTCTGCTTGCTGTCAATTACACAAATACACATACAAACCCAGACAGCAACATAGTGTCGGCCCAGATGTGGATTCCATGCGTACCAGATGTGGGCCGGATCTGGCCAGACACTTTGTTGCTGTCTGGGAAACCATCAAACAAGTATATAAACTTCCATAAGGTTGAACTTAAATATAAGGGCAATCGCGTGCTTTATTCCACACGATATGTGCTGTGAGAAATGTACTCTCTGCTTGACAATGTGCGGTTTCACCCGCCGGTATTTCATTGTTTTTCCTTCCAAATGCTCTATGAAGGCATATTTTTGTCGTTTGAAATGCAGTATAAATTCAATAACGAATTTATTCTTCGTTCTGAAGGACACTTTCTGCAGGCAGTTGTGTGTGACTAAGTGTAAGCGGTTCATCTCCAAACGCTTTATAATGCGAAATTAAATACAATTTGGCTAATTTTAGGTACATAAAAAACTGTCTAACAACTACAGCAGCAAAATTATATTTAAATTCAATGATTATCCCTCACTTAACATACTGTATGACAAGTAAGGTCTTTAGCTAAAGGTACAACTTTGAAGCCCATTCTCTCCTTGTATAAGCAGGCCTATAAAGTGTTAGACAGAAAATCCAATATTTACCACCACTGTGATATTTTGGGCAAATGTGATATCCTTAGCTGGAAAAATCTGACAAAACACACTGACACCTGTTTGATGTTTAAGAAAAGCTCCTCCACCACTTTTTATTAAAAAGTTAAATTCTATCAACCGCTAATCTGTTCCATGTCCTTTGCTCGTTGCTAGTCGTCCAGCAGCGTGGCTTGTATGGAATATTGTATTTTATTTTGTTAACAGTTTGGCATGTTCTTATATAGTACTGTTTTATAACTTAGATGCAAGTTACCATTTTATTAACCCGCAACTGTGTCTCTAATATTTTATTGAGATTAAAACTATGTTGGCTATGTTTTACATATGTTTATTGTTTATACCTGTGTTGTCGCTTTGTATGCTTGTATGGCTATTTGTGTGGAAATGCTGATTTCTGTTACTGAATTAATGTGCTGATGTTTTGCCGTTCATTGTTGCTTCGCATGGCTTGTGTCCTGTGCTGAGAATTCTTCTATTGATGTCATTGCTGTCTTTATGGAGTGATGAGGTCCTCGTAATGTACTTTTTATTATTTTGAAGGTTTCAAAAACATCTTCCCAAAGGACTGCAGTTGAAAATTAGTCAGCTGGCTAACACTGGCAAATTTACAGAAATGTTCATTAATGTGTCTTGTCCTTATGAAATAAAGTAAGAATTAATGTAAACATAGTCAGTTAGCTATATTTAGTTAGCTGATGACTTTTAACATAACTTTACTTGAGTATGAAGTATACTTTGTAATAAACTTGTATTATTCCTTAGAAAAAAATATTATCTATATTAACGCGATGAAACAGAAGTAGCGACAGAGCTTTTCTTCCATGTTGTGACATCAAAGTGTACCTTATCGTAAAAGAAAAAAAATGTAAGGCGGGGATTGGTTATATGTAAATGGTAAATCTCGCTAGAGAGGCCAATCTACTTTGAATGAAACTAAAACAAGCCAATGCACATTGGCGTGCAATCATTTGCATCAGCTGTGCAGCCTCGCAGCGCGGGTATTTAACGAGCAGCTGTTGCGATTGCACACTAGCTTTTTGCTTCGGAGCCAAGCACTTCGTATGCTGACTACACAGAGTGAATCTTCTGGATCTCTCCACTTTGGTGCGGGCGTGACAGGCCAGCCGCGCGAGCGGTCTTCTCTTTTCTCGCTCTCTCTTTTTTTATTTTATTTCTGTTTTTTATTTTAAAACTGAGCAAAACAAAAAAGCTATTTTCACAGCTGGTAAGGTGCGCGGTGAGAGCGCTCAACAACCGTTTTCACGGCTGGTAAGACCAGCGAGAGAGAGCAGCGCACAGACAGGTGCACATTCCTGTCTGTGTCCGTGGTGACCATTCCCCTGCCTGCTTCAGCACCAAGGAGAGCAGTCCCTAAAAGAGCTTGCACAGATAGTTCGCGTCTTTTTAAAAAAAAAAAAAGGACGCGTGTCCTGCCAGTGGAGCGGGCCGCTGCAATGCAGCTGTGCCCTAATTCCACTCGGCTGTGTCTTCCTTCCCGGGCCTGTAGGTGCTCGTCGGACCTATTCGACGAGGCTTTCAAGGCCTGTGGGGAAGCTGCCTCTTCCATGCACGCCATGGCGTTGCTGCAGGTCCATCAGGCCAAGGCACTGAAGGACCTGCACGAGGGTGGTCATGATCCACAAGTTCTCCAAGAACTATGTGCCGCAACGGACCTCACGCTTCTTGCAACGAAGGACCTTGGTGGTCCAGGAACGCCATCTCTGGCTGTGTCTGGCCGACATGAGGGAGACCGACAAGCTCCGGTTCCTTAACTCAAATGTGTCCCAGAACGGCCTCTTCGGCGACATAGTCGATAACTTCGCCCAGCAGTTCTAGGCTGAACAAAAGCAGACAGAGGCTATCAAATACATCCTGCCGCGGTAGTCAGCTGCTGCCTCTACCCCACCGCCCGCGGCTCCTCAGTCTGCTCGTCGCCGGGGGCGTCCTCCTGTGCCTACCCCTGCTCCCACACCGCAGCAGCAGCCTCTACCTAAACGGCGCCATGGAGCCAGTCGCAGGCAGGCCGCCCCGCCCGTCCAGGCGACCCGGAGATTGATGGGACTGCTCTCCAGGAGACGGTGACCGCACCGCTCCTCCCCCAGAAGAGGGGACGGGTGGAAAAATCTTCTGTTTGTGTTCCGCCACTGGCCTCAAAAACCAGCGGTACCCACATTTTCAATAAAAGAGCAGTTTCCTTCATCTCTGGGTCCAAAGTAGGGGTGGGCGATATGAGCAAAAATTCATATCACGATATTTTTCACTGTCCGGACGATATCGATATTATATCGCGATATGAGAAAAAAAATTGGAATCACATTTTAGTACACCTTAGTTAAATTACAGGGAACATATGTATTTTAACACTAGATAACTAGAAAAAGGTGAGGCATTTCATTGGACATAGACCTGAAATGTTTTTATTTTATTTTATTGTGCCATTTTTTTTCTCAAAAAGTGCAAACGTGCAACATGAGGTAGGCCTGAATGCACTTGTTATGTCTTTCCACTTTTTGCTCGTCTTGTCATAATGAGAACCGGCAGCGAATGAAGACTTTATTGATTTCTGAGTGAGAGCCATCTTCGGATGTGCTCTGTGTCCGGGAATATCTGTTGTAATAGTTTAGGTTTAGCAGAGCGAGCAGAACACTTCCAGTGTAGACCAAAGCGAGACGTTTAATTTAAGTTTAATGTTTGCACAGATTACAATTAACTCTTGTGCAGACATCTTAATAATAAAAATAAAATAATGGTTTGAGATTGAACAAAGCACCAAATAAATAGAACTTAAAAGTAGCTATACAAGAAAAAAACAATTAAAATTTTCATACAAACTAATTCATTAGTGTAAGGAGACAGAATAAAGGCCTACAGTTTGTACAGTATAAAACCCATTACGTCTAAGGAGAGTCCCCACAAAGATAGACCAGTGTATGCGCGCGCTTATGTGTGTGTCGTGTCCTCCTGTTATTCATAGCCTAACGTTACATTGCGGGGAAATGTCTCCACGTGGATAAAATTATTAGCAGTAAATGTTTTGTAAAAACAAAGATAATAATAGCAGCTTTCAGTCTTTCAACCTTCATGAAAACATGACATCTCAAACATACAGTAGCCTAGAACTTTAAAGTTTTTTTTGTGCTTGACGAACTTGTTTTGGTGTTGCACCCGCGTCTCGGAAATGAAACGGCACTCTAAAAATGCTGCGCTCAAGTTAAAAGTCAAACTTGCGTCTCATTACCTTGTTATTTCCCATTCCACCGCAAAAGATGCATCCTTTATGAACAGCCGCTTAGCACTAGCGATGTGTTCTACGTTACGGTCCTTCATTGAACGCGTCACAGGCCAGCGGTTAATCGCCTCAGCAACTTCACGCGTATGAAGCGCCAAATCAGCCATTTCCTTAAACAGCGTATTCGATTCTGTATCGTCATTAGTGTTAACAGTTGTAAAGAGTACCAAATTGAACAAAACAATATAACTGCAAAATTTGAATTTATGAATACGGTATCCTCGGTATCGCAAAATCCATATCATGGCACAACATAATACCGGTATTCACGTTCATACCGGTATAGCGCCCACCCCTAGTCCAAAGAGGGCCCGGAGAGCAGTGGGAGGAGAGAATCCTCACCACTCTCATCCGCCTCTTCTATCGCCAGCGGGCAGCAGTGTGCGGTCCGAGAACGCCACCGAGCCTCCTGCACCTCCTGCCCCGTGGAACCAGGTAAGTGTTGCACAGCACACTCAGACCCCGCTACGGGCCGCCTCCCAGAGAGAGCCACCCGAGCCGCGTCCCTGTGTTCCACCTCGCTGCCCCACTCCGGGTACGCCTACGGTCCCTTTGGTCCCACTTGTACGGTCTCTGCAAGCCTGGTTATCGCTCCCCAGTCTGTCTCGCTGGCTCATTCGGACCATCAGGCTCGGCTATGCGATTCAGTTCGCCCGGCGTACCCCCAAGTTTCGGGCTATCCACTCCACTACAGTGACAGCAGCCGATGCCCATGTCTTGCGTGCGGAGATCGCAGTCCTACTGGCGAAGGACGCGATAGAGCCGGTCCCTCCAGCCGATATGAGGTCAGGGCATTACAGTCCCTCCTTCATTGTACCCAAGAAAGGTGGTGGGTGACGACCGATCTGGATCTGCAAGTTTTGAATCGGAGCCTCCACAAGCTACCGTTCAAAATGCTCACGCAGAGACGCATTTTCTAATGCATCCGTCCCCGAGATTGGTCTGCAGCAATCAACCTGAAGGACGCATACTTTCATGTCTCGATTCTCCCTCGACACAGGGCGTTTCTGTGCTTTGCGTTCGAGGGTCGAGCATATCAGTATAAAGTCCTACCCTTCGGGCTGTCCGTGTCCCCCCATGTCTTCACGAAAGTCACAGAGGGGCCCTTGTTCCCACAAGAGAACAGGGTGTTCGCATCCTCAACTATCTCGGTGACTGGCTCATACTAGCACACTCTCGAGATCAGCTATGCGAACACAGGGACCTCATGCTCAGCCACCTCAGCCAGTTGGATCTTCAGGTCAACTGGGAAAAGTGCAAACTCTCCCCTGTGCAGAGTATCTCTTTTCTTGGCATGGAGTTGGATTCGGTCGCACAAACAGTGCGCCTCACAGAGCAGCACGCTCAGTCGGTGCTGAACTGCTTGAACACGTTCAATTCTTTCAGAGGCTTCTGGGACATATGGCAGCGGCATCAGTGGTAACCCGGCTCGGCCTGCTTCATATGAGACCGCTTCAGCACTGGTTTCATGACCGAGTCCCGAGATACGGGCATGCGGTGTCAGGGGTGTGGACGAACCCCCAACTGCATTGGCACAACGATTGCCTCGAGTTGCTAGTGGTACATCTCGCTCTGGGTGCTTGAAAAGGCCGCTACAGGGCAGTGACGTGCTGGTCCGTGCGGACAACACTGCAACCGTTGCGTACATCAACTGACAAGGTGTCATCTCCTCCTCTGGAGTCAGAAGCATCTGAGGTCGCTTCGAGCCATGTATGTCCCCGGTGTGCTCAACCGTGTGGCCGACGAGCTATCACGAGCTGTGTTTCCGGGAGAATGGCAACTCCACCCCCAGGTGGTTCAGCTAATCTGGAGAGAGTTCGGGGAGGCTCAGGTAGACCTGTTTGCCTCCTCAGAGACCTCCCACTGCCAGCTGTTTTACTCCCTGACCGAGGGAACACATTTGGCACGGATGCACTGGCACTCCACTTGGCCCATTCCTCTGAGGAAGGATCTTCTGAATCAGAGACGGGGCACCCTATGGCACCCACGTCCAGACCTCTGGAAACTCCATGTTTGGTCCCTGGACGGGACGCGGAGGTTCTAGGTGACTTACCCCCAGAGGTACTTAACACCATCACTTCAGCACGGGCACCGTCCACGAGACGTGTTTACGCCCTGAAGTGGAACCTGTTCGTCGAGTGGTGTTCTTCTCGCCGAGAAGACCCCCGAAGATGTTCGATAGGGTCTGTGTTTTCCTTCTTGCAGCAAGAGTTGGAGCGAAGGCTGTCTTCCTCCACCCTCAAAGTACATGCTGCAGCTATTTCAGCTTATCACGACCACATAGATGGCAAAACAGTTGGGAAGCACGACCTGATCGTCAGGTTTCTTAGGGGGGCGAGACGATTAAATACTCCTCGACCCCCCTCCATACCCTCTTGGGACCTTTCCCTGGTGCTTCGAGCACTTCAGGATGCTGCCTTTGAGCCTTTGCATTCAGTAGTAGACTTAAAGCTTCTTTCCATGAAGACTTTGCTGCTGGTTGCACTGGCCTCTGTCAAGAGGGTAGGGGACCTGCAGGCATTTTCGGTCGACGAATCGTGCCTAGAGTTCGGGCTGGGTGACAACCATGTCGTATTAAGACCCCAGCCTGGCTATGTGCCCAAGGTTCCTACCACTCCCTTCAGGGACCAGGTAGTGAACCTGCAAGCGCTGGCCCTGGAGGAGGTAGACCCAGCCCTGGCTTTGCTCTGTCCCGTTCGCGCTCTGCATATGTACGTGGACAGAACTCAAAGCATCAGGACCTCAGACCAGCTCTTTGTCTGTTACGGAGGACAGCAGAAGGGAAAGGCTGTCTCCAAGCAGAGGATGGCCCACTGGATAGTGGATGCCATTGCCTTGGCTTACCAAGCACAAGGCGTGCCCTGCCCGCTCAGGTTGCATGCACACTCCACGAGAGGCGTTGCATCCTCCTGGGCGCTGACACATGGCTCCTCGCTAACAGATATCTGTAGAGCTGCAGGCTGGGCGACACCTAACACGTTAGCTAGATATTATAGCCTACATGTAGAGCCGGTCTCCTCCCGTGTGCTCACCCTAAACAGGTAGAAGCACCGAGAGGTCCGGCTCTGTCGGCTTGCTGCACCCTACTGTGCACCCTTATTGCTCCAGAGTAAAAACCTGTTGAGTCCTCCAAAACCCCTCGGCCTGGACATGGCGGAGCGTCCGGCGCAAGGCCTTTATCCGCTGAATCCCTGAGAACTGGATTTGGGCTGGGTTCCATATGTGTGACCCTACGGGGATCCCATATGTGTACATTCTCCACGGCTGCTTGTTTGAGATCCAGTTATGACATGTTGATGAAACATTACAAGATTTGGAAAAATAGAAACCTATAGATGAATCGTTCACAAAAACATTGGAGATAACAAAATATTAGATGAATTTTCATTTCATGCCAAAAAACCAACAGCAAACTCAAAATCAATGTGGTGTGACCAACAATACACAGGTGGTGCGACCAACAAGCAGAAACCTTAAGAAAAATATAGAACAGGAACTCTTCCTTTAAGATTATGCAGCAAAACCATGGCATGGATAAGTACAGACCACTGACTTTAGCATTTACCCGTTTTATGTTGTGACGGTGATGCTTCAATAAAGATGTCCGATTTACCAGCTGACTGGGGGCAACATGTGCACATCAAGGAGATCCTACGAGATGAGAAGGATCTCCAAAACCACTTGTCTTGCCACCACATCTACAGCATGATCTCATATAAAAGTGGAGCAAGCCGAGTCCTTTGATGTTCTTGTTGTGCTGCATGGGGCGCACATGGCCAGCTCACGAGCATGACTATTAAAGTTCTGTGAGAGCTGAGAGGCCCTGTCGGCTCAGGCTTCTTTGCTGTTATGTCTATCACTCAAATACTTTCATGCGGGTTTCCCCATCCCGTCAGCCTACGTCTGGGGTCACTGCACTTTCCACAATGCCTCCCTTCCACATCAAACCCAACCAGCAGGATATATCCTCTCTCTCGTCTCTTCTCTGGCAAAGGAAAGAAGGTGGGGGATACCTTGATTCTGGGTGAGGACACTGAGGGGCTCCAGGTCTTTGAAATATGATCTGAGCCCCAGCAGACATGCCACTGTGATTTACAGTCAATGAAGATCCTCTTTGAGTGGTGTGCAATGCTGTGGACATTTGAATTTGGCATTAACAATTCTGAGCTTATAGATTTCCCTGCCAAACATGGTTTTAACCAACAGGGCTAACTTTACCAATTAAAAGCAAAATTACTTCTAGCCATGTTCTACGAGGTGATGTCTATATCTGTGAGCCAAATCCAAGGAGTGTTTCTGATTTCATTGTATAGGGATCATATCACGTATCACAACAGCTGTGCATCTGATGCTTGTAAAGCATCAAATGCCACAGCAAGTGATGTCTTAATAACTAAGGGGAAAATATGTTGGGCATTCACTAACAACACTATAAAGTCACAGGATGTCACATTAATAACACGTGCAGGAACCAGAAAAAAAGAGAGTTAGAGCTTCCAGGCAAAATCTGGAGCATATAACATCAGTTCTTTTAGTGTGCAAGTTTTCATCTGTTTGAAAAGCATGACTGCTAGATATCTACAAAAATAATGCAAAAAGACAAGCCTGCGTCTTAAAAAAATTGTGTCAAAAATATAGTACTATTATTCAGTAGAATGTACTTCTCAAAGTAATAATAACCATGATAAAATTCTTAAAACTTTAGGAATTATCACAATTTTGATTTCATATTTTAATTTTAATGATGTTTTATTAAAGTACGGAAGGATTAGTTCAGATAATCTACCCAATCGGAGGCCTATATATATATATATATATATATATATATATATATATATATATATATATATATATATATATATATATAGCCGACTCACCTCTACTCCACCATCCCAACTCCTCACCCTCAATTATTCCAATCCCATTCAGGGATATGGGGGAGTACTCTGGGTTTGAGCAAATTCTGAGCTTGGAGCCCTCCTCTCTGACATCATGGAAAATTTGCATACTCTCTACAAACCCTAAATAACTATCTAATTATATGTAAGTGTGAACTCATAAAACAGTAAACCTCGGTTGTGCTTTGTTTGCCAATTTTTTTTTTTAAATGTAATATTAAATTGTTTTATATCCTTATTTGTGTCACATTCAGATCCAAAGAAGATGATAAAAGTATCCAAAAGTTTCCAATAACAAAAAGTTTTTATTAAACAAAACACAGATAATTCCACTGACGACGAGCAAATGAAACAGCGTGTTACACAGGGACAATACCCGACAATGAATTGAACATAAGGAGGAACTTAAATACACAGTGATGATGAACTAAATAAATAACGGACAGGTGTGATGATTGAATGAGCGCCCATGGTAACTAAAGACTGGCAGGAAATTAGAAACAAAGGAAACAGGAAACAAAGATGCAAACTAAAAGTCCATGAAAATGAAACTAAACACCAATAACACCGTTTTTGAGAATTGTTACGCCCCATCTAGGGAAAAGTGTGCTACATGAATATGGCACAATGATGAATTTCTCGTCTTAATTTGAGACTCTCGATTTGGGAGTAAAACAGGCAAAGGGGTCAAACACACCGACAAATTTCCTCAGATACAAACAATATTCAATTTAAACAAACAAGCAATATTCACAGTCTCTAATACTCTTGACACATTCAAACTCTCCTCACACCCACTCACTCACTCACACACACATAGAAAATTTGGGGGGAAAATAAAATGTTCATATAGCCTTAAAAGTTAAAATTTTCTTATTTTTTTAATACAATGTTGTTAAATTTTGTTAAATAGGTTGATGATTTATGATTTCAATAAACTAGACATGCTTAAAATTTAACCATTAAAATAGAATACAGAACATTTAAAACAGGGAAACTATTTGGGAAAAAAGAATTTCATAGGGCCCTAATTATGGTACTTCAGTTTGAGGATGGGGGTAGAATCGAAAAAAAAAAAAAATATCTTCTCAGATTTGTATTCTAATATCAGGAGGGCTTCGATAGAGCAATCACCTTCCATTCCTCCTTCCATTCCATCCCCAGGGTTTCTCCAGAAGAGCAGCTGCTTCCTGTCTGAGGGAAAGGCATCCAGCCACGCTGAGTTAGCCATCTCAACGACAGTAAATCACCATCCATTCAGCAAAGCTGCAAAGCTTCTCCCATACACTCATTCTCCTCTCACAACTCGTAAAATCACTGCCCTACAAAACTGGTGTCATGTGCCCAATATGTTTTCTATTATGATGCAAATAATTGTGTCAACCACTATAAACATTACAGTGCTGAGTCAGGTTTGGGAGGAAGCAACGGGCACAACCCTCTGAATACAATGGCGGGGTCATGGCATGTTCCCTACACGTAGAGACCATAAGTTTCTTGACTGGGGTCATGCAACCCTTACATGAAAAAGATTATGGTTGCCAGTGACCTCATTGCACTGTCTTTTGCAGAGTCATTGTGTCTGAGATGAGACTGCCCCCTACTGCCTTACTGCTCAACTGCACCCAAGGGTCTCATAATGATATAGCTATTGCTAAATCTCTGAATTATCTCTCAATCACCCGCTAACTCATAGACATGGTTTCCTTTCCACTGGTCTCTTTATGATATCATAATATTTCTATGGGTCTCCTCTTGAGGCTACAAGTGGTTTGTTCCTCCTGGTCTGCAAAAACAGAGACCCACTATTCCAGTCACAGCATCTAGGTCAGAAAAATGTTCATATGCATCCATAATCCTGCCACAAAAACCACATCCACAATGAGACAGGACATTGTCCTAATCAACTGATTTGGACCAGCATTAGCATCATGTGTGGTTTTACTCTATGGGATCAGATATGGGTTTGGGATTTAGGGCTACAAAGGGATAGAATTTAGGCTTGGATATTAGGGCTTGAAATTAGGCGTAGAGATAAGGATTAGGATTCGAAGGCTGAGATGAGGGGTTGGGGTTAAAAACACAATGTAACCGAAGTAGCAACAGACCGTTTCTTCCGCATTGTGACACATCCGAGTGAAACGAATTGTAAAAAAAGAGAAAAATGTAGGACAGGGACTTGGCTCTACCCATCATTGTTGATTGGATGATCTAGATCTAAATGCAAGCTTTGATGTTGATTGTAAGAAATACATTTCCATTTTATATTAGCTTTAAGAGTAAAGGTTAGGAATTTGGTTTAAGGTTAGTGACTTGGGTTGGAAGCATGGATGGCAATTAGGACAGGAATAATTGGAAAAAGAAAACTTCTAGGCATCAAACTGCTGGTGTAGCTGGTATGGAATAGTAATTGTAGTAGTACATAATTTAAGGTATTGTGACAGTCTTACCACTGCATTTGTTTTGGGATTCTATTTAAAGAACTGAGAAACCTCTTTTCTCTGAATCCTTGAGCGTGACTGAATGTTCTAGATATCAAGCAATTCATCCAATTCCCATTAAATTACGTGTGTCATTTAGAGACAAATCTTACCGAGTTAGAATTGGCCAAATCCTTTGCCAGATATGAGTCATGACTGTGGCCCATTATCTCTAAATTGTCTGTATGTTGTTAGCATAATGTCTCAAAAACAATCTAAGGACACAGCATAAATTGTATCTAGTCTTTCTATCTGTTGTGGCCATTTTGTCCACTTTTCCCATCTGTTTAGACTCTTACGATTATTGCTTATGGCTATATTTACATTTATTAAGGTTAGTTAGGGTGAGGGTCAGAATTTAGTTGGTCATTTATGACTACTTTTCAACTAAAGGAATTGAAGAAGACAGACTGCCGCTCTGGGATGTGCTGAAGATGATGAGAGTCAATTGAAATTCAATGGACATGAAGCAGCTGTTTGCATTCATGTTCATTTCGTCATAGGTGGAACGCAGCAGCCATAAAAGCACTGAAGAATGTCCATCAGCTCCACCCTGCGTATTCCTGCACTCTTATTCCCTTAGCCACAGCATGCAAGGACACTTAACTTGCTCTGTGTGCGCGCGTGGAAGTCACACATCTGGTGTCCATTCGAGGCCTTATTCGTGTAGAAAAATGATATGGTTTATCATTAAGATGGATGCGAGGCCGACAGTCCACTTTATCTGGCAAACTTCACATTTTCGCTTAGCACTCTTAGGTCTTCAATAAATCCACATAGTGTGATGGGGATTAGTGAGATGATGTCTCTTCAGTGATGAAAGCTTCTTCATTCGTTTAAATTATTCCATCCATCATGTTAAGTTACATAATTTATCTCCTCCTTCCTCCAGAGTAGAGAAAAGGAAGCCTGAGGACCAAAACTAACATTTTGCCTTGACAGAACACAGAGTATTTATTAGCAGAGCATGTAAAAACAGATACAATTTCAAAGGGTTCTGCACGCCTCATTTAAGGCCTGTAGCCTGTGCGTAATATTAGCCTAAAAGTCTTGTAACTTGTAGCCTTGTTATATTTGTTCTGCTGAGTGAAAACAGTACTACAAGGTCAATACTCACACACTTTGTCATGTGCTTTTTGCCATAAATATGAAATGATTCTTTGATCCACCGTATTGCTAATAGTGAACATGACCTGCAACTAACAACACACTTACTCTTAAGGTCCGGTTCACACCTAGAGTAATAACTATAACAATAACTATATTAGCGTCCATCAACGCACAATAACGTTGTTTATTACAAGCGAGCATTGCATCGTCATCAGCAGCTTTAAATGTGTAAAAAGTCTTTAGAAAGTCTGCAAACAAAGATTTATTATTTCAATATGAACTCAGCATTTATCGTCACATTTACCAAGACTAATTGATCTGAGTTGTTATTCACATTCATTTTACAGTTCTCTATGTCAACAAATGTCTTTTTTTTACCCAAGCTGTTTTAGTGGAAACATAACAGATCTCCTGAGATATTAAAAAGCACCCTAGTGAAAAAAAACAATACCAAAAAATGTATTTCATACTAAGTATCCAAAACTATAAACATATTTACTGATATTGCTTGAGACTTACTGATATAAATATAATAATTAAACTTTATTTAGAGTACTTCTTTATTGTACAATGCATATTTCTCACCGCGCTCTCCCAGCTAATTAGGTGCTGAGACCTACTGTATATATCATATAATTTTCCATTATAATTTTAAGCCTAAAATGTGTTTAATATCACTATTAATAGGGAAAAATGTGTCCAATTTAGCAGACTTTAAGTATACCAATTTAGTATGCCAAAAGTACAATTTCAGGGTATTTATATTAAGTACATAAATATGTAAATGTATTTGTAGTATACGTAACATAAAAATAAATGCATTTTAAATAAATTTTAGTATATTTGTTTTTCACTAAGGCAATCTCTAGGCAATAAACCTATGAGCCAATGAGATGAAATTGTTTGCTATGCTTTTAAGTATGTGTGAGAGGACATGTATATCGAATGAGTTGTGACGCACGACTGCCACACAATGCCTTTGACGCTTGATGGCTAGATTGCGTGAGAGTGCAGAAAGTATTGGCCATGCAGAAGAGAGTCAGCCTAACCTCCAAAGCCACTCAGCATGATAATTCTGACGTGGTTTCCAGAATGTTCCCATTTCATTCATTCTGCTGGTAATTATTCATTTGAACAGAACTGCTGGCCTGAAAAGAGGAACACAAGCTGCTGCCAGAGTCAGGGACGGCAAAAACCTAAGCTAGTCTACACCTAATTTGTCTTTTAAAAGGCTGACAGTTATCGGCAGAAAATATAACCGGCTGCAAATACGCAGAGTTTGCGTGGAACTCAGGTATGCCACAACATCACGTGACCAATAACGCGGGAATGTTGTCACTGCTGAATGGGTGGCCGTAGATTCATTATGCGACTAGTGATGCATCATGCATGCAATTAACACAAACCTCTCTCTCGTCCTCATTGGTTTTCTGTCCCCTTCTTGGGCAAAGATAAAGGGAGCTATGTGTGCATCTGCGCGGTTGTACATTTGTGTTTGTGAACAAGAGGCAGAAAACAAAGGCATCAGGCAGTTACTATGGGGTGATGCTGGCTCACAGGGTGACAGGGAGAGGCATAGTGTGGGATACAAACACTTGTTCAGAAAGGATCGAGAGAGAGTTAGGGAGGGAAGAATGAGAGATGAGGGAAGAATGAGAGATGGAGGAAAAAGGAGGGGGGCTCCAGAGGAGATGCTGCCAGTCGGCACGTACACCCCAGTCTCAGGGAGCGAGTGGATGGGAGTGAGTGGTCCTGGCAAAGTCTCCCGGCACTCGCGTACAGCGGCCACCCCACACCGTGTCATAGAAGGGCAAGAATGTTCATTGTGCCCAATATGAATGTAATCATTCAGTCTTACCCTGGGTTGGGAACTTCAAGTTGATTAAGAAAGTCCATTTCAATGGTCTTTTCTGGTTTATACATTCTTGTACTTGGCTTTAATGTATTCCCCACTTCGTTCCACATGAGTGGAGTGTCCTTCAGTGCAGCTATTTTGTCTCCTTGATAGTGACAGCGCCTTTTAATGCATCTCTAGATAATGGAACCACTGTGTCTTTAAAGGGAATATCTAAAAATGGACATTGCCAGAATGACACCTTTACAATTGACAAAGTCAGCATCAGAAGGACACCAAAGAGTCCTGGCTAAGAGTATCACAAGTGTCACCGTCTGGATCTAACAACAAAAACTCTTCCCTCACAAGATTTCACAGGAGACACGTTTGAGATGCGTCATGCAGTACACCAGAGATGGATCTTACTGTAGGTGTAAACTGGACCTTTGTCTCAACCCAGGCTCATTGGAATGATGTAATTCTGCCAATCTGCCTACATTTCTGCAAAACCTGAAATATGTTGCTCTGGGTACATTTCGCTGCACTTTTCAGGTGACACATCCACAACAGGCACTACAAGCGATATCTTTTTTCTCCACTGCAGATGCGGGTTTATTAAACCGCCCAGTGTCATAAAAAATGTGCCTGTGGCTACAAAATTATATTGCTTTGCTTGCAGCAGGTTTCACAGACGTTTCCAACTAAAATGTCCAGTGATTTGCTAAATAGCATGTTCAAGTTTCTACAAAACAGTTAAATGCGATTGTGTCAGTGTTTTAATTACGTTGGTTGTTGTACGCATCACAGAAGTTTGGAAATGAAATGTCCAGTGAGTGGTGCTAAAAGGTTAATACTCTATCACGTTTGAAAGTAACAAACCACCTACATTAAACTGATAGTGTTATCAAAAGCAAACTTGAAAAAAAAAAGACATTTTTCGTTGCTGAAACAACCATGCTGTTCAAGCTTCCTTCCTTGAGCTCTTTTGTGGAGTGTCTTGATTCCTGATTTACAGGACTTGTACCTGTTCTAGGTGAGATACCGAGCAAGTTTACTGCATCAGAAAAGCCATACATATGGAGCTAGTTATGTGATCCAAATGTCAAAATGTATTCGTTTACAAATCGAGTGTTTTGAGGTCATAACATTGTATTATGGAAGGAACTCAATCAATAATCTGCCCCTGTAATCACAATTTGTGTGAAAAGGATCAAAAACTTCCTCTAGTTTTCATTTTACAAATGTAGGCAGCCATGAGTCTGAGTTGCTTTGTCTTTGCTCTAAGCTGGGGGTCTCTCATTCACCAGAATCTGTGGTAAATTACTGCTTCAGGATTAATGTGCATGTAGCCAGTTATTTTGAATCAGTCCTGGTGGGACAAGCCTTGATATCTTTTTTTTAGGGTCATGTAACAGAGGCCTCGTTAGGTCTCTTGACTGCTGGCCTTCTTGTTGTGTAAACCTCTTACAGGAGTTTCTTTTGGAAAAGGGTTGGGTTTTAAGTGCATTTTCTATATTTAAGCACATTAATCTAATACCGTCTAACTCACTATTTGTTTTTCTGATGGTGTGATACTATAAAGACTGGGGTGAAAGGTTCTCCCCCATTTCTTTCTTACCCTGACATTAAAACATTGTCCCATTGTTCTGCATGGCTTGCTGTGAAATGCCAAGGAATCTCTTTTCAGCCAGCCCAAATTCCATCTAATTCTCCTAATGCCCATAACATTGGACTTTTGGTAGCGTAGTGCCATTTGAATATCAAAGCCCATGAGAAGATGCCCAGACACTATAGCTCTGTTCCAAAACCTAGTGAGCTCCCTCACAGTCTACTGACAACACAAGCAGCTGCCTTTTCTGGCAGCATCTTAATAGAAAAAGTAATATCATAAATTACTGATTTAAAACTCTACACAGGCAGGAATTGAAACACGGTAGACTTGGCTTAAGACCCCAATATACTCACAGTAAAGTTGTTTTTCGTTCTTTGCTATGGGGTAAAAACTTTTTGGTGGTATACTTTTAGCAAACATCCTGATGCCGTCCACACTGCTGAGAGCAGCGTTTAGATGAATATGTGAATATTTGTTGCATGCTTTCCTCTCAATAACAAAATGAACACACAACAAAATTGACAGCAGCGAGAAAACAGCAGTTCCGAAAGCATCTGATAATAGCGATGTGAATATGTTTGCACCATCTCTGCAATTAGGCACTTAAAGGGTCATGAAACCCCCCTCTTTCAGCTCAAGTCTAGCTCACAATCTTTTTGAAAAATGCAACTTAAATGGGCGTGGATGGCTGTGAGAAGGGGTGTGGTAAGGCCATCACTGTCATCGCCAGTATCCCATGCATATCGACTGTCACTAAAAGCAGTGGTAAAACGTGAGGAAATGCTAGATTTTTTTTTATAGCTGGCAAAGTTAAAGTCTTATGAAATACGACACTTCATTATTGTCCTTTCAAAAGTAACTGAATGCCCTGCTATATTAGCCTAGTAAGCCTACAGTAATCGTAATTCTACTGAGTCAAGTCAAGTCATCTTCATTTATATAGCGCTTTTAACAATGGATTGTTCCAAAGCAGCTTTACAGAGATAAAAATATAATTTAAGGTAACAAAGATTGTTTTGGCTTTATAGCGGTTCTTGAATAATGTTATTGAGAACATATTAATGTAGGCTACATGTATAATAAGAATGTCATTATAAAATATATAGTTGTTTATAGACACTATGCATATATTAGAAAATTATTCAATTTCCGCTAAAAAAAAAAAGTTCCGTGCATAGCCTAGATCTACGCGCCCCCTGAACCCCCATAATAAAGAGGGCTCTGTGGAGGTGGATGACTTCTCATTTTAGACACACACACACACACACCTCTGAAGGGATAGAAAAGTCCTCGGGACTTGGTACCGCATCACTCACAAGACGCAACCTGCTGTCAACAAGGCGAAGTCCACCATTCTCCAATTCTCGAAGCTCAAAAATGTTTGCGGCACACACGTTTAGATGTGTCCGTGGTTGATGGAAAACCAACCGCCCGGAGCCAGAGTCTAGCCCGGGCAGCATATTCAACATATTCAACCCAATTGGACTTTTGCACCACGAAAACAAACACTTGCGTGCGTCCCATGATTGCCTCTCTCATCTACTACGCGATATCACAGTTTGACATGTCTGTCACTGGAAAGATCCACATGGTGTCATGAATAATTAAGAGACAGTGTCTTCTCATAGGATATGAAAACTCAGTCTCATTAATAATTATGAGACACCGATGAGTCATCAACGCACTATACTGTGCTCTGCCACGTCACAGCCTGCGATGAAGATTTTAAACCCGGAAGACGAAAATAGCGGAAAGAAACTAAAATTTAACAGATGCTAACATTGTCTTCAATAGTGTTCAACACACATACCTCTGATAAAATCTCAGAAAATTTGGTTTAGGGTTTCATGACCCTTTAAGTCACACCACGTTTATTTATATAGCATTTACACAATAGATTGATTGAAAGCAAGCCACTTTACATGAAAAACAATGTCAGTATTGCTTTTAGCTAGAACTACAACTGCGCTTTCTACTATAAAGTGGCTTTCCAGTGTGTTCATGTTTTTACTCGTGGACATCTGACCTTGATGGACTGAAAAAGAAGAAATGACCCAGAGAAGATTTCCACATCAAAGAAGGTGGAGCCTCAGAGCCACACTTACCTATTATGTAATTGCCACAGACCAATAGTTATTCAAATGTGTTTACCAACCAGAGCTTTGGCAAGCTGTTTAGAACTTCCTTAATAAAGTCATTTAATTTTGGCCTGATTTTTGTTCGAAATGACCACATCAGATGGTTAACAAAGTATATTGGGGCCTTTACAACTGATTTCAATTGCCCCTTTCACACAGTAATCCCAGTAAATTACTGTAAAATTACCAGAATGACTTTACCAGTAAATACACAAATATGCTGTTCACACAAGCAACGGCATTATGGCTTTTTACTGTTAAGAGATCATTCACCCATCAGCACCAAAATACCAGTAAATCCTGTGATGTCAGTCATCGGAAAAATATGGTAGCAACATTTTAGGTTTTACAGATATGTTAATTTACCAATCTATTGAAGTACTAACATCTGTTTTGTACCTTTGTACACTGACAACCACCAATAACTTGTGGTGATGAGAAAGTCACATGATGAATCAAAGCCTATTGCAAGCAGCTTTTCCACAAGCTGAGAAGGTAAATACTAATATATAAGGTGCACAGTGTCATTCACACAAATACTAAACAACACACATGACATTAAGAAAATGCAATAAACAATTTAACAACATTGGATGTAACATAAACCCTGTACATAACTGATTAGAAAAAACTACCAAAAACTATGAAGTAATAGTTAATTAAACGAAAATACATCAAATGTGACATTCTGGCAATGTCAAATTATACAATTACTTGTTCTTTTTCCTTTACAAAAACTCAATTTAACAGTATTTTACTGTACAATTACATTAAATGTATGGTTAGATCTATTAC